>JAQQAC010002629.1:21660876-21745354 GCA_029783875.1 Phataginus tricuspis | reverse complement strand
TGTGTGTGTGTGTGTGTGTGTGTGTGTGTGTGTGTGTGTGTGTGTGTTTCAGGGGCACTGAAGTCACTGTGGTTAAGTTTCTGTCACCTGGAGGACTACCTTCCAAAGAGAATTAAATTCAGTTATAGGCTAATTAAGTTTGCTTTGGGTTTCCGGATGCAGGTTTTTACCTGACGGATCTCTATACCTACAAGTTCCCCAACTTCCTAAAGTAATAAAAAACTTTCTCCAAAAGGATGTTTTCATGTTTGCTCAGAGAAAGTTTATCAGATAAGTACACTTTATTTTTTAACATATTTATTAAGTTATAATTGAAACTATAAATTTCACCTGTTCAAACTATACAATTTGAGAAGTTTTGACACAGTTGTACCCCGTAAACCATCACCACCATCAAGAAGGGACATATCCATCGTAAACAATGTCTTAATTCTTCAACACTTACGATGGCTAGAAGTGGTAGGCTGAGTAAGGCCCCAAAGACTATTACCTCATATGGAAAAAGAGTCTTTGCAGATGTGAGTGCATTAAGGATCTTGAGATGGGGAGATTATTCTGGATTATTAGAGTGGGCCTTAAATGCCATCACATGTATCCTTGAAAGAGCGAGGCAGAGGGAGGCTTGACCAGACAGAAAAAAAGGGCAGCTGACGGAAGGAGAGTCAGAGGGAGGATGCTGTATGCTGGCTTTGAGGAGGGAGGAAGAGACAGGAGCCAAGGAATGCAGAGAACGAGGCCCTACATGCTGGAAAAGGCAGGGAAACTGTCTCTTGAAGCCGCACAAGAGAACTCAGTCCTGTGGACACTATGGTCTCAGCCCCATAAAACTCACTTTAGACTACTGGCCCCCAGAAGTGGGTCCCTCTCAGGAACAACACGCTCTGATTATCTGAATAACCAGGGCCTCTCTTTCCCAGAATTTCCACTTTTCAAGGAATATACTATATATATCTGCTTTAAAAAATTTGGTATCTTCTATAGCATCTTACTACACTGATGGACAGTGACTGTAATGGGGTTTGGGTGAATGCTGTAACCACAATGTTGCTCACGTGAAACCTTCATAAGATTGTATATCAATGATACCTTAATAAAATTTTTTTTTAAATTGCTATCTTGTAAACCTTATACAAAAATTTTTGAAAATAAAGAAAAGCAATCTTGCATCATCCTATGGCCAAGTCTTCATCTTTTTAACACATTTCCTTCTGGGCTTTTTTTTCAAATGCATATTTTATGTTCAAACTTGGTTATACTTTCTATTGTCCATACAATTTTTCACAGCTTGTTTTACTCAACAATATTTTCTCCATGTTGCATTATAAATTTCATAATTACTGCTTGAAATTTACAAACACCACTAAGTAAATATGCCAGAATCCAGCTGTCAGACTTTTTCTGACTTTTTCATATAAACTCTTCAGCAATCGTCTTCCTGTGTATGTGTTTTTCCATATTTGGGAATAATTCCATAAACTAGAATTTTATAAGTGGGATTATTAGAACAAAGGAAATGACTATTTTTTTCACACACATTTCCAAATTCCTTTTAAAAACAATATAGTAACAATGTATGTATAGATTTCACTATTCTCTGATTAGAACTTATAAAATAAGATACATTTAAAAATTCAATTTAAAAGGTGAAAAATGTGGTCACTTGTTTTCATTTAGTTAATTTCAATTACAAAAATCACTGTTTTTTTTTTTTTAATCATCAATTCTGTTTCTCTGTATAGAAACATATCTGTTTGGTCTCTTTTGTGATTGGCTATCAAGATTTCAATGTTCTTATTTACTCATATGACCTCTTTATCTAATAAATATACTGAGCATTTTTCTATCAAATTTGTCCCAGTCTATAGTTTTCTTTTTGTCTTGAGTTTTCCATAAAGGTGCTGTTTTTGTAGTTAAATCTTCCCTTTATGACTTAAGACATTAATTCTGTACTGAGCAAACCATTCCTCTTTCAGGGTTTGGTAAATATTGTATTCATTTTATCTAATGTTCTGTGTTTAGCTGTTTCAATTTTTTGAAATTTCAAATAAAATCTAAACTAAATGAAAACACCATTAGTCTTTCTTGGACTGTGAACCTAGTTCCTTCCCACGGCCATCTTGTTCATGAAGAATCAGCCACACGGCTCTCCACTTCACCCTCTTTGAGCAGAAACTGGAACACTTTTGTGGCAGGCAAAGAATGCTCTCTTAAATAAAGAGTTGCTAACTTCAGCCTAGTTATGCCCGAAACCACCGGAACGTTCTGGTGCAGTCATCCAATGACTATGTTGAACACCTAATTTAGGAAGGGAAAGAGGAGGGAAGTGGCAGCAGCTGAAATGTATCCAGCCTAGAAATTGCCGTCTGCCTTGTCATTGGGAATATTGCCGTCAGCTGTGGGCATCACCCACCCACGGCTCCGAGTCTGGGGGCGCTTCCTTCATGTGAGGGAAGGAGACAGTTGGAAAGGCTTCCTGAGGCCATCCAGGTGCCTCAACACTTTGCCTCCTGCCTCTCTGTCCCAGCTGCCTGGAATTTTCTGCATTCCTAAATGTGGGGACCCCAGCAGTGAATAACATTCTTACACACTATTCTAAAGAGTTTTAGAAAGAAAATAGATGGCCATTTCCCTGAGAGGGTTTAATTATTATCCTGCCCTATGGCAGTAAGATGGATTGGATGACATCTCAAAATTTTTCTAATGGAGCAATTTGGGGATATCAAAAGCCATTCATCTATGCTGGAAACAAGGGAAAATCTTAATCATCTTAATGTGGAGAAAGTCCATGAAGTTACATTTTTCAAAATTTTACTTAGTTCATCTCAGGAAATAGGCTCTTTTCAAACTCTGATAATGCTCAGTCTCAGCCTGCCAGACACACCAGCCTATATACCAAGATTTTCTGAATTCCCGGCAGCAGTGTGTCCCTTCCCAGCATGAGGATGCCAAGAACTGGCAGGATGAAGTTTCCCATGAGCTACGGAAACCAGCACAAGAGACAGGCATGAACTCTAGCAATTCTATTAATTTTTTATTATCCTTTATCACCTTTGCCACAGAAATTTCAAATCTTATCAATCTTTCACCATCCACTCAGTATCATTTTCAGTGCAGACAGACGGAAATGAAACCTATATTCTCTCACATCATGAACAGTAGTTTAGCCTGTTTATATCATGTCTTTGTTTAGATTCCAATATATTAAGTTTTTTTTAACAAGACTTGAGAATCTAATACCTACTCCAAAATGTGGTCCTACATTTATTTTAGTAATGCTATTCTTTTCTTGGCAAGGCAAGTTTGGAATAAAATGTCTTCTGAGCCTGTATTATTATCCATTGACATTAAAACAATGCTTTATTTTGTTAATGCATATGTAAAAAGATGTAAATCTTCTCTTCTTGAAAAGCCTAAATAATTTAACTTAGGTGACTTAATAGTAATATGCTTACACACAGCTTGATAAATTGATAAACAGTGTATCCCTTTGATTGATAAATATTGATAATTATGACAGCGTAATGAGGATATGACCCAAGGAAACAAGACTTTTATTGGAATAACTATAATGTCAAGAGAACGTCATCCCTAAACTAAGTGGGATTATTTAATAAATTACTATTGTGTCTTATTTAATAAACAACATCAAGATAAGTGTTTGAAAGTTTGGGGGAAAAATCTACTCAGATCCTTTAGCAAAGACGGGTCATTCCCTCTGGATCGTCTTCCTCTTTGATAACGAACCTCCGAGCCTCAGTGGAGTACCCCAGTCAATGCCCAGCTGTGTTTCCCAGCACCTTGGCAGGTAGGTAAAACTGTGGTACTTCCCAGCTACTTTCTTTACAAAGGAAACTTCATGCTCTTCATTCTTTCTTGCTTTGCGTGGACCAGAATTCAGACTTGCTGGTGGAAAACCAGCAGTGGCTGCGAGAAGGCAGCAGCCTGGGGGATGATAGAGTGCCTAGAAGGATGGAACCGGGTCTCGGTCCCTTGGTGATGTCATGGAGCAGAACCTCCTACCCTGGCCTGCCCTGGGCCCTGATCCACTGTTGGCCATCATGTAAGAAAGTAATTATCAAACTGAATGAATAATTGAATGTTCAAAATAGAGGCCAAAGACAAAATAAACAAAAGATCAAAAGAGAGGAAATGTGAATAGCTCTTGAACATAGGAAAGAATGTCCAATTTACCCCTAAAAGGAAAAGCAGATTAAAACAGCATCTTTTAAATCTCTCAGATTGGCAAATAATTAGCACAAATTGGTAAGATGAAACCAGTTTGCTTCAAGTAAATAAACAAGGAAAGGATACAAATAAAAACCATACAGAAAAGGAACTTCATATTGAAAACAATAAGCCGACATTTCTGTGTGTTAACTGGCAGGGTCATCAATATCGTGGTGAAATGTGTGCATGTCAACAATGCTGAGATGATGAAGCTGGGCTCCAACCACGTGGACTGTAGCATTGTTTTTTGCTAGCCTCCGTCAATCTATTCTAGTGAAATGATTCAAACTAAAGCAAAGGCTGTGTACATAACGATGGTCATAGCAATATCAGTATTATTTATAGTAATATCAATATTAATAGTGAAACATTAGAATCAAGATGGACAAGTAAAGGGAAATGGTCCTTATGTAACCAGTCATTTAAAATGATACTTAAGAAATATACAATCAATGACAAGAAGATCGATACATTTCTTTATGTGGAAAAAATCTTTTTGTGTATACATTGCCCTATACTTGTCTTCACTTTGTGTATACATAAAAACGGCATATTCATTAACTTTGCTGTTGAAATTTTAATACCTGCATTGTCAGGCTCTATATCTTTACCCTGATCTGCCTATCCAACGTGATCTGAATTTCAGATGGATAGCTCTAACCTGTACACTCCTTATCCTGCTCTAATAAATTTTCCACACTTATGCCAAATGAGTTCATTCACTGTCTATGCAACAAATATTTATTGAGTGCTAATTACTAGCCAAGAATAGTTCTAGAGGCAACGGATTCTCCCTTGAACAGAACAAAGTACCCTGACTGTGCTGAGCTTATAGTCTGGTCAGGGCAGACAAACCATATATGTAAGTTACTAAATTATACAGTATGTTAGAAAGCAGTTAGCGCTGGGGGAAAAGGGAAAATAGAGCATGGCAAAGTGGGTTGGTGGTGGGATGGGGCCAGGTTGCCATATTAATTAGAATGCCCAGAATAGGAACTTATTGAGAAGGGGAGATTTGAGCAAAGACTTGAAGGAAAGGATGTTTGGGGCAAAAGCATTACAAGCGAAGGGAACGGCCAGAGCCAAAGCCCCCAGGTGGGATTGCACATGCCACAGTGAAGGCGGCTGTGACCCACCAGGGCATGCTCCAATTTGAGTGTTAGGAGAGTTTGTCTCTGGGGCTGAGAACAGAATGAGGCGACAGCAATAGAGGCAGAGACACCACCTGGGGGCCCCTCCAGTTATCCAGGTGAGCGATGACTATGGCTCACATCAGGGGAGAAGAAATGATCAGAGTCCTCAGATTTCTTGGAGGCAGAGCTGCAAAATTTCCTCATGACATATGTGAGTGGAAGGGAAAAAGCAAGGATGATGCCGAGCCTCTGCCGGACCACATGGAAGGGTGCATCTGCGCCACCAGTGGTGCGTGTACGAAATTTAGGGAGACAACTAGGCTCCTGAGCAGGTGGGCACACAGAGCCTGCAGATGGGAGCTAAGCCACACTGCGTGCCCAGTGAAAGCAAGCATGATGTTTGACTGTTGAAGGATCGGGCTGAGTTGCTTATTGACTCATCAGCATGATGTTATGTTAGCCACTTCCTCTGTGATCGTTCTGCTGTTTTAGGGCTAATAATTTTTTTACAGGTTTCAGAGGCACCAACGAGCGGGCTCTGTGTCAATGGCGCTGATGTATTGCATGGGCTGGCAGAGTGGGCAGTGTGCCTTTAACCTGAGTCCTGAGCTTTTTAGCTCAATTTCTAGAACTGTCCCCATCATACCCTTTGCGGGTCATCCAGACCCATCTCCCTCTATTTCCTCTAAACAGCTTCACATGTTGGACCTTTGATTACACTGAGTCCTACCTCCCTGTTCTTCTTACATGTTAACTGATTGAAGGACTAAAGACCCAATAAGACAAATATCCCAAAATGATAGGATCTATATTATGCTGATGGGCTTCTGATAATTTTCCTTGCATTTTTGAGAAGTTCTGCAGTTCTGTTTATACTGTTTGAACAACTTTTAAATTTTGGAAGTCCATCACTTTTTCTTTTCCTCAAAATTAACTGCAGGGGAGAGGCTCAAGATGGTGGCGTGAGCAGGGTGGCGGAAATCTCCTCCCAAAACCATATATATTTTTGAAAATACAACAAATACAACTATTCCTAAAAGAGAGACCAGAAGATACAGTACAACAGCCAGGCTACAGCTACATCTGCAAGAACTCGGCAGCTCACAAAAAGGGTAAGATACAAAGCTGTGACCCGGTAGGACCCGAGTACTCCCCCCATCCCAGCTCACCTGTGGGAGGAAAAGAATCAGAGAGGGGAGGGAGTGGAAGCACAGGACTGCTGAATAACCAGCCCTGGTGATCTACATCGGGAGCACAGACACACATCGCATCGTGAGTTGGAGATTGGAGAAATGGAAGGGCAGGATCCAAGATGGAGACTTCAAGCTGGTCCCCACAGCTGGCTCCCCTGGGACAAAAGAAAAGCTGGCGCTTTTTTAAAAGTCTTAAAGGGACAAGGGCCCAACAGCCGAACAAAATCGTCCCAACACACTCAGCCCAGCAGGCTGGGAATCTTGAGGAACTATGGGCCACCTAACCCCCTGCTGTGTAAAGCAGCCCCGAAGCCTCTCATGCCAATAAGCAGCCTGCCGTTCGTTTCCCCCGAGAGGTGCTGCAAATGGACTGGCTCATCCGCCACAGATGCGGAGCAGCCAGAGAGCGGCCCCACCCACAGCAACCACACAGAATCTCCTCCCTACGGGCGCGCAGCTAACTGGGAGGGCTGTGGAAGCCAGAGCAAGGTCCGGAAGGCATGAAGGGGCACCATCCTTGCTGCAGAACTCACCCGGCGTGGCTGCAACCCCCTGCAGTGCTCTAGGCTAGCCTGAGGGCAGCCCTGCCCATGGCAGCTCAGGGGATTATCCCAGAGACTGCCTCCCAGTGTGCGGGTAACCCACACAGGCTGTGGAAGCCAGAGTGAGGTCTGGAAGGTGCAAAAGGGCCCATCCATGCAGTAGAACGCACCCAGCGGGGCTGCCACACCCCACAGGGCTCTAGGATAGCCTGAGGGCAGCTCTGACCATGGCAGCTTAGGGGATTAACCCAGAAACTGCCTCCCGGTGTGGAAGTAACTGACACAGGCTGCAGAAAAGGGCAAGGCAAACAACAAGCAGGAAGGGACTTTGTTCTCCCAGCTGACAAACATGGCACCTGCTTCTATCACCATGAAAAGATAGAAGAATCTGGATCAGTAAAAAATCACTCAGACAACTCCAAAGAGAGGGCCTGGAGGGATAGATTTAACCAGTCTTCCTGAAAAAGAATTCAAAATGAAAGTCAAAACCATGCTGATGGAACTACAGAGAAATATGCAAGAGCTAAGGGATGAAATCAGGAGGGAGATTACAGAAATGAAACAATCAATAGATGGGTTTAAGAGTAGAATGGATGAGGTGCAAGACACTGTTAATGGAATAGAAATCAGAGAACAGGAGTACAGAAAAGCTGAGGCAGAGAGAGATAAAAGAATCTCTAGGAATGAAACAATATTAAGAGAACTGTGTGACCAATCCAAACGGAACAATATTTACATTATAGGAGTACCAGAGGAAGAAGAGAGAGAAAAAGGAATAGAAAGTGTCTTTGAGGAAATACTTGCCAAAAACTTACCCAAGCTGGGGAAGGAAATAGTCTCTCAGATCATGGAAGCCCACAGATCTCCCAACACAAAGGACCCAAGGAAGACAACACCAAGACATATAATAATTAAAATGGCAAAGATCAAAGATAAGGATAGACATCAGACTTCTCAGCAGAAACCTTACAGGACAGAAGAGAATGGCACATATATATTTAATGCAATGAAACAGAAGGGCCTTGAACGAAGAATACTGTATCCAACATGATTATAATATAAATTTGAGGGAGGGATTAAACAATTCCCAGACAAGCAAAATTGAGAGAATTTGCCTCCCACAAACCACCTCTACAGGGTATTTTAAAGGGACTGCTCTAGAGGGAAGCACTCCTAAGGCTAAAAAGATGTCACCAGAGAAAATAAAATTGCAGCAAAGAAAGCAGACCAACCAAATACTAACTAAATGCAAAACATAAAATCAACAATCCACAAAAACAGCCAAAGGAAACACAAAAGAGTACAGAATAAAACACCTAACATATAAAGAATGGAGGATGAAGAATAAGAAAGGAGAGAAATAAAGAATCATCAGACTGTGTTTACAACAGCTTAATAAGAGAGTTAAGTTAGACTGTTAGGTAGTAAAGAATCGATCCTTGAACCTTTGGTAACCACGAATCTAAAGCCTGCAATGGCAATAAGTACATTTCTGTCAATAATCACCCTAAATATAAATGGACTGAATGTACCAAGCAAAAGACACAGAGTAATAGAATGGATAAAAAAGCAAGACCCATCTATATGCTGCTTAAAAGAGACTCACTTCAAACCCAAAGATATACACAGACTAAAAGTGAAGGGATGGAAAAGATATTTCAAGCAAACAAGAGGGAGAAAAAAGCAGGTGTTGCAGTACTTGTATCAGACAAAATAGACTTCAAAACGAAGAAAGTAGCAAGAGATAAAGAAGGACATTACATAATGATAAAGGGGTCAGTCCAGCAAGAGGATATAACCATTATAAACATATATGCACCCAACACAGGAGAGCTGGCATATGTGAAACAAATACTAACAGAATTAAAGGAGGAAATAGACAGCAATGCATTCATTTTAGGAGAATTCAACACACCACTCACTCCAAAAGACAGATCAACCAGACAGAAAATAAGTAAAGACACAGAGGCACTGAACAACACACTAGAACAGATGGACCTAACAGACATCTACAGAACTCTACACCCAAAAGCAGCAGGATACACATTATTCTCAAGTGCACATGGAACATTTTCCAGAATAGACCACACACTAGGCCACAAAAAGAGACTCAGTAAACTAAAAAAGATTGAAATTCTACCAACCAACTTCTCAGATCACAAAGGTATAAAACTAGAAATATATTGTACAAAGAAAACAAAAAGGCTCACAACAAACACATGGAGGCTTCACAACATGCTCCTAAATAATCAATTGGTCAACGGACCAAATTAAAACAGAGATCAAGCAATATATGGAGACAAATGACAACAACAGCACAAAGCCCCAACTTCTGTGTTACGCAGCAAAGGTAATTTAAGAGAAAAGTGTATGTCAACCCAGGCTTATTTAAAGAAGGAAGAACAATCCCAAATGAATAGTCTAAAGTCACAGTTATTTAAATTGGAAAAAGAAGAACAAATGAGGCCCCAAGTCAGCAGAAAGAGGGACATAATAAAGATCAGAGAAGAAATAAATAAAATTGAGAAGAATAAAACAATAGAAAAAAATCAACGAAACCAAGAGCTGGTTCTTTGAAAAAATAAAGAAAATAGATAAACCCCTAGCCCGACTTATTAAGAGAAAAAGAGAATCTACACACATAAACAGAATCAGAAATGAGAAAGGAAAAATCATGACAGGCCCCACAGAAATGCAAAGAATCATGAGAGAATACTATGAAAATCTATATGCTAACAAGCTGGAAAACCTAGAAGAAATGGACAACTTCTTAGAAAAATACAACCTTCCAAGACTGACCATGTAAGAAACAGAAAATCTAAACAAACCAATTACCAGCAATGAAATTGAATTGGTAATCAAAAAACTACCCAAGAACAAAACCCCCAGACCAGAAGGATTCACTGCAGAATTTTATCAGACATATAGAGAAGACATAATACCCATTTTCCTTAAAGTTTCCAAAAAATAGAAGAGGAGGGAATACTTCCAAACTCATTCTACCAAGCACGCATCACCCTAATACCAAAACCAGGCAAAGACACCATTAAAAAAGAAAATTACAGACCAATTTCCCTGATGAACATAGATGCAAATATACTCAACGAAGTATTAGCAAACTGAATTCAAAAATACATCAAGAGGATCATACACCATGATCAAGTGGGATTCATCTCAGGGATGCAAGGATGGTCCAACATTAGAAAACCCATCAACATCATCCATCACATCATCAAAAAGAAGAACAAAAACCACATGATCATCTTCATAGATGTTGAAAAAGCATTTGACAAAATTCAACATCCATTCATGATAAAACTCTTAACAAAATGGGTATAAAGGGCAAGTACCTCAACATAATGAAGGCCATATATGACAAACCCACAGCCAACATCATACTTAACAGCGACAAGCCGAAAGCTTTTCACCTACCATCGGGAACAAGACAGGGATGCCCACTCTCCCTACTGTTATTCAACATAGTACTGGAAGTCCTAGCCATGGCAATTAGACAAAACAAAGAAATACAAGGCATCCAGATTCGTAAAGAAGAAGTCCAACTGTCACTATTTGCAGATGACATGATATTGTACATAAAGAACCCTAAAGACTCCACTCCAGAACTACTAGAACTGGTTTCTAAATTCAGCAATGTTGCAGGATACAAAGTTAATACACAGGTTTCTGTTGCTTTCCAATACACTAACGATGAGCTAACAGAAAGAGAAATCAGGAAAACAACTCCATTCACAATTGCATCAAAAAGAATAAAATACCTAGGACTAAACCTAACCAAGGAAGTGAAAGACCTATACCCTGAAAACTACAAGATACTCCTAAGAGAAATTAAAGAGGACACTACCAAATGGAAATTCATCCCATGCTCTTGGCTAGGGAGAATAAATATTGTCAAAATGGCTATAGTACCTAAAGCAATCTACAGATTCAATGCAATCCCTACCAAAATACCAACAGCATTCTTCAATGAACTGGAACATAGTTCTAAAATTCATATGGAACCACAAAAGACCCCAAATAGCCAAGGCAATCCTGAGAAGTAAGAATAAAGTGGGGGTAATTATGCTCCCTGACTTCAAGCTCTACTACAAAGCCACAGTAATAAAGACAATTTGGTACTGGCACAACAACAGACCCACAGACAAATGGAACAGAATAGAGAGCCCAGATATAAACCCAACCATATATGGTCAATTAATACTCAATAAAAGAGCCATGGATATACAATGGGGAAATGACAGCCTCTTCAGCAGCTGGTGTTGGCAAAACTGGACAGCTACATGTAAGAGAATAAAACTGGAACATTTACACAAAAGTAAATTCAAAATGGATCAAAGACCTGAATGTGCGTCATGAAACCATAAAACTCTTAGAAAAAAACATAGGCAAAAATCTCTTGGTCATAAACATGAGCAACTTCTTCATGAACATATCCCCCCAAGCAAGGGAAACAAAAGCAAAAATGAACAATTGGGACTATAGAAAGCTGAAAAGCTTCTGTACAGCAAAGGGCACCATCAGTAGAACAAAAGACATCATACAGTATGGGAGAATATATTCATAAATGACGTATCCGATAAGGGGTTGACATCCAAAATATATAAAGAGCTCATGCACCTCAACAAACAAAAAGCAAATAAGCCAATTAAAAAATGGGCAGAAGATTTTAACAGGCACTTCACTTCTCCAAAGAAGAAATTCAGGTGGCCAACAGGCACATGAAAAGATGCTCCACATTCCTAATCATCAGAGAAATGCAAATTAAAACCACAAAGAGATATCACCTCACACCAGTAAAAATGGCCAGCATCCAAAAGAAAAACAACAACAAATGTTGATGAGGATGTGGAGAAAGGGGAACCCTCCTACACTGCTGGTGGGAGTGCAAATTGGTTCAACCATTGTGGAAAGCAATATGGAGGTTCCTCAAAAAACTCAAAATAGAAATACCATTTGACCCAGGAACTGCACTCCTAGGAATTTACCCTAAGAATGCAGCAGCCCAATTTGTAAAAGACAGATGCACCCCTATGTTTATCACAGCACTATTTACAACAGCCAAGAAATAGAAGCAACCTAAGTGTCCATCAGATGAATGGATAAAGAAGATATACACAATAGAATATTATTGAGCCATAAGAAGAAAAGAAATCCTACCATTTGCAACAACATGGATGGAGCTAGAGGGTATTATGCTCAGTGAAATAAGCCAAGCCGAAAAAGAAAGACAAGTATCAAATGCTTTCACTCATATGTGGAGTATAAGAACAAAGAAAAAAACTGAATGAACAAAACAGCAGCAGACTCACAGAACCCAAGAACAGACTAACAATTACCAAAGGGAAAGGGACTGGGGAGGATGGGTGGGAAGGGAGGGACAAGGGGGAAGAAGGGGCATGACGATTAGCAGACATAATGTAGGGTGGGACACGGGGAGGGCTGTACAACTCAGACAAGACAAGTAGTGACTCTATAGCATCTCACTACACTGAAGGACAATGACTGTAATGGGATATGTGGTGGGGACTTGATGATGTGGGGTGTCTAGTAACCATAATATTGCATATGTAATTGTTGATTAATGATATCAAAATAAAAAAATTAACTGCAGAAAGATTGATTCTAAAAATATCACAAGGAGGTTGGCTTTTTAATTTACATGCAACTGCTGGTGACACTGTGGAATCAAAGCACAGGTGCAATGGTCTTCCTACCTTTACTTAAGTGGTGTGACTTAACGTTCTTGTTGCATTTGAAATGAGCCAGTTCACAAATTGATCCAAACGGATAGCAGTAGATTCTCTGTAAAATGCGACCTGTGCCTGAGCAGGCACATTTTGTGCTTGGACAAGAAGCTCAGCTCCAAGTCAAGCTTAGGAGGTCAGGAATGGTGAGAAGAAAAGTTCTGAGTCCCAGTTTCTTTCTGTGTTAGGTGGCTGGGTGGGAGTTGGGGTGGTAGCTGTGGGTCTGGGGGAAAGGTAGACATGAGAATATTTCAAAGGAAATGTAACTGAAGCTCCAGGTGTCCAGCCTGTGGGAGCTTTCAGGAGCCTCAGAACAGGCATCTCATCCTTGAGTTCTTGCCCATGAAGCCAGACAAATTTCTTAATGTTTGACATCTCTGTTTCTTTCCTTGAAACCAGGGATAATAAAAGCTATGTCATCCTACACTGGTGGTGAAAATGTAAATTGGTGTAGCCACTATGGAAAGCAGTATGGAGGTTCCTCAAAAAACTAAAAATAGAAATACCATATGACCCAGTAATTCCACTTCTAGGAATTTACCTGAAGAAAACAAAATTCCTGATTCAAAAAGATACATGCACCCCTGTGATTACTGCCACATTATTTACAATAGCCAAAATATGGAAGTAACCTAAGCATCTATCAATAGATGAATGGATAAAGAAGATGTGGTACATATACACAATGGAATATTATTCAGCCATAAAAAAGGAATCCTGCCATTTGCAACAACATGGATGGACCTAGAGGGTACTATACTCAATGAAATAAGCCAGGTGGAGAAAGATGAGTACCATATGATTTCACTTATCTGTGGAATCTAAAAACAAAACAAAACAAAATGAACAAAATAACAGTAGACTCATAGGCACTGAGAAGTGACTGGTTGTTACCATGGAGATGGATGAGGGTGGGGAGGTGAGGTTGGTGAAGAGGGTAAAAGGAGCACAAAATCACAAGTTGGTCGTGGGGATGGTAGTACAGCATGTAGAATATAGTCAGTGATTCTGTAATATCTTCCCATGGGGACAGATAGTAACTGCACTAGTTGGGGTGAGGATTTAATAATGTGGTTAACTGTTGAACCACTGTGTTGTATATAATACAATATAATATAAATTCGTGTAACCTATGTAATATTGTCTATCAACTACACATCAATAAAAATAAATAAATAAAATGAAAAGCAAGACAAAAAAATAAAAAATAAAACTATGTCAGGGGTCCAGTGTGTGTGTGGGGACATTGAAAGTCAAGAACACAAAAGTGCCTGAAATGTTTCACTCCCAGTAAATTTCCATTTTCCTTGTATTTTGCTGGGATATTATAATACTTGAGGTGTTACTGATCTAACATATCCATATGCTGAGGTGGTTTATCAAGATTTCGTTGATATCCAAGATGTCTTAACATTTACTCTGGTTCTCCAATAATCGGGCTGCATATTTATATGATAACAGCTGACAGGGACAGAGCACCAGCCAGGGGTCCAGGCACTTCATGTGTGTTTATACCACAGCCCAAACAGGTGGGGATGGGATCATCATCCCCCTCTTACAGTGATAACGAGAAAGACAGAGAGGGGAGGCACACGTCCTCCAGAGCACAGTCAACACCTGGGAGAGGCGGGCGGTGAACCCACACTGCCTTTCCAGAGCGTCTATCTACCCAGTTCAGGGTGTGAATGACCCTAACAAAGGGCTCCCATATCCTGAATACATAAACAGCTCCTGCTGAGTCAGTCCTGTTGACGGAGCTCAAAGATCTTAATTCACTGTGACTCCAGCACTGCTGTTTCCCCCCTTCCTGTGTGATTATTATGCTCACAATGACACGGACAAACATGACATGAGAAGCATGGCATTCCTGGAAGCTGGCTTTGCAGCAGGACCATCACTGTTTCTCTGCTCCCTCGCATGGCCCCCTAGCAAGCCCCGAGCTGAATGCGGGTCGAGAGCTCCCGAAACACCTTCCTCCTGATGTCATCACGTACACTCTCTGCCAACCATCTCACCAACTCATCTCACCACTCCCAGTCAACACAGGGGAGTCAGTCCCTTGAGCCCTTCCAGAGCGGGGTACCAGGGTGCCAGAGTCAGTCACTTAAGCTGGAAGGTGTTACATTTCAGTGCGTTCCTGGAAGAAAAACTGTCAGATCTTTTCGAAATGTCAAGGCCCCATATTCATCTGTTTTACCACTGTTGACATCTGACTGAGTGAAAAATTGCCTTTGAATCTTGTTCAAACATTTGAACTCTTCCGACTTATTGTTTCTGGTGCTCAAGAGACTGTCAACAAATAGTGCAAATCTGATGGCTATATTGTAAATTCCTGGGCATCATGTCCTCTGCTAGGAATCCACCTTAAATTCCATACATAGAAAGAACCAAAATCTTTGTCTAAAAATTCCAGCATGTGTGAGCACAGGAGAAGGCAGCAGGGGAGTGTTTGCTGATGAAACTGACATTCCTCAAAGGTGGAAGGTACTGTCTTTCCCATAAAGGCCAGCCGCCTGCTAGTAATTCATGGCAGGAAGTGACAGCTGGGGTGGGGAAGGAGGAGGAAGGTAATTGGCTAAATTAAAATTTGGACCAGAGTTAACACTCTGATGTGTGTGCAACACACAAGGCAATCTTAAATAGGCTAAAACTCTTTGGGATCAGAATCCTGTCTGGCCTGTGTCTGAACTTCACCGCCAATTTCTAATTCTTGCCATATCTATGCACTCAAGTACTGTCACCTGGGTCAAGTGAACTAACAGATAACCCACTGCTCTCCTCACCAGGCAGTCATCTGTCCAGGGGCTCTCATCTGTGTGGACACTGGAATCCCCTGGGGGGACTAATTAAAGCACACCTTGCTCCGTCCATCCCCAGAGTGTCTGAATTGACGGTTGGCCTGAGAATTTTCATTTCTAACATTTTCCAGGCGACACTGATGCAAGGGTCTGCAGAGCACGCTGTGAGAACCACTGGTCTATGGAACATGGACTGCGAATTTTTCCTAGTTTCTGTAAATCTGGTAGAGCTGGATAAAGGGTGGGAAAGGAATTGGTTTTGGATTAAGACAGACCTGGGCTAGAGTTCCAGCTCGGCCAATTACCAGGTGCATGAACTAAATTACTTACCTACAGGAGCTTTTGGTTCCTTACTTATAGATATAGATAAAAACTACCTGGCAGAGCTGTTGCAAGGATAGAAAGGCTGAACAGATTCCACAAATGTTAGCTAATAGGATCTCTGCTACCCTGGGCCTTAGTCTCTACATAAGCCTTTATCAAATACAATTAAATCTTCCAAAACAGACCTTCTAAGCATTAATCCAAACGCCAATAAACAGGAGGAATCTGTGTTCTGGAAAAGTTTGGCTTCTTATTTACATTAATGTTGCCCTTTTGCTGTGGCTACTATTTGACCAACCCAAATGGTGAATGACCTAGAATCACAGCACAGACTCCCTGGGGATTTTAAACCACAAATGTCACCTGCTAAAAGTTTGCTCTGAAAGCTCTCAGTATCTCATGGATGGCAGATGTGACTATGCTTCTACAATTCGTTTCCTGCTGATTCTGGTATTCGCTAGTTTGCACAAAGCTATCTGGGGGCTTCATGAATGGGCCTGTGATTAAGCCTCCCCCAGATAATTCTCCCTCATAATAATTTCCAAAAGAAAGCTGGGACCAGGCCAGAGATGAGTCACCTGCAATGACTAAGAACAGAGGCTCAGAAATGTGGCTGAATCCCTTCCCAGAGGTCCTGTGAGCTCAGTCATTTCCATGTCCCATTTGGTTAAACACTAGCCACTCAAATGAGCTTTTTAAGTGTTATTCAGATATTTACCTATCTTCACTCAAAACTCAGGTGACGTGTTCAGAGCAGCATTATTCACAAAAGTCAAAAGATCGAAGCAACCCAGGTGCCCGCCAGTGGATGGATGGCTAAACAAAAATGTGGTATGTAGAAAATGGAATATTACTCAGCCTTGGAAAGGAACACAACTCTGACATGTGCTACAATACAGATGAACCTTGAGGACATTATGCTAGTTGAAATAAGCCTGTAACAAAAGGACAAATACTCTATGAGTCCATTTACATGAGGTCCTTGGTGTTGTTACATTCAGAGGTAGAAGGCAGAATGATGGTTGCCAGGGGCTGGAGGAGGGACACAGAGTATTAGTGTTTACTGGGGACAGAGTTCAGTATGGAAAGATGAAAGTTCTGGAGATGGGTAGTGGTGATGGCTGCATAACAGTGTGAAAGTTCTTAATGCTATGGAAGTGTATACTTAAAAGGGGTTAAAATAGTTTTATGTTGTGTATATTTTATATTATGTATATTTTACCACAATAAAAAAAATTAACAAAACAAAAAAGGTTCAGTGAATTCACCTCAGGGGTGGGGCCGTCACTAGATAAATTGTGAGTGTGAATGGAGGCTGAACCCACCTGCTTCTAGGTAACTTTCTAACATGAAAGTTGGGCCATCATGGTGTCTGGAGGCTGCCTTGGTCCCCTTTAAATCCACACCACAAGCAAATAGCAGAAAGAAAGGACTTACACGAGAGACGGATGTTGTTTCAGTGAAATCAATAGCCTTGTAATACAAGTATGTCAAATAAAAGCCCCAGAATTGTCTCCAGTGCCTGAAACAGAAGATTGTTCTTGGTAGGCCATGGGAATTAAATAATTTATTTTCTTCCAAGCAGCTCAGGTAACACTTTCCTTACATTTACCAGCAGATTCTATTCCACATAACTGAATCTATGGGGAGTCTTTAGACATTCCACAAAATGAGATTAACTGACAAATTCATTCTGCAAAAAATGGCAGAAGAGGCTCTGTTCCCCACTTTTCCCCTGTCCCCCGGGCAGAATGAGCTGAGTCAGAGCCAGGGACCCCGAAGCCCCCAGTATTTCTCAGATATGCTTCTCCTTCAGTGCAGCCCTGTTGGCGCAGACTTTCCCTCCCTCATACTTTACTTTCTAATTTACACTAACCCTCCAGAGCTTAGGCATTAAGCGATAATAGAACTGCTAGGCGTTACACTGTGTGAGAAGGGGAGCATTATGAGTAAGTATGTGCCCCGCACTGTACACAGAGTTTTTGCATTTATTTCTCCAACATGCCTGCATTGTTACCCTTATTTTACAATTGACTAAATTAAGGCTCAGAAAAGTTTTTTAAATAAGATCCCAGGAGACATTATGGGCTCTTATTTAGGAGAGATTGGTAAGCACAACAGATGCTTCAATGTATTTAAATGTAACTAGGCAAGTAGCAAAGGTGGTAAGAATTTAATGTATATCATATTCTCAGAGGAATGGGTAATGTGAAATGACAAAAGGAATATGGTCAGATTACTTGTGATCATTGAATGCTGCAAAAGTAGAAATAGTAAAAAATGGTGAAATACTGGGAAGGCTAGTGCAGAAAGTAATGTAAAGACCAAGAAAAACTATGTGGATACAAGATTGTCCTCCCTCCCCCCTCCCTCCCTTCCTTCCTTCCTTCCTTCCTTCCTTCCTTCCTTCCTTCCTTCCTTCCTTCCTTCCTTCCTTTCCTTTCTCTTTCTTTCTTGAGAACACAAATGACATCCAGTTTTAAGATTATGTTGAAGATACATATCTCTGCCTCATTTTCCTCTTGAAAATCCCCCAGAACAAAAGAACACATCCAAAGGAAGCGTGTCCCCCGAAACTCCTGTTTTGAAGCCTTAGCTCTCATTATGACTGTATTGGAGGTAGTATTGGACTATATTGGGTTAGCATTTAAGGTTCAATGATGTCAGAGGGTGGGACCCTAATCCAGTGGTATTGGTGTCCCTATAGGAGGAGGAAGAGATACCAGGAATGTGCATGCACAGAAAACAAGTCATGTGAGAACACAAAAAAGACATGCCATTTGCAAGCTAGCAAGAGAGATCTCACTAGAAATCAACCCTGATGACACCTTGACTTTGGACTTCCAGCCTCCAGAACTGTGACAGAATTAATTTCTGTTATTAAGCCACCTAGTCTGTAATATTCTATTGTGGTTGCCTGAAGATTAATATGTTGCCTTTTCTCTTTTTTAAAAGTATCTATTATATTTTATGAGTTATTTGCAGAAGATTCTGTGGGAGAGCTCCTAGTAAATCCCACTTAAAATTTGTGATCGAGGGCTACAAAATGCATCGGAGATAAACCAGGGCTGGGAGAAGACTAAGGCCCATGCCAGCCATCGTGCCCTTGGGCAAAGTTAGCAGAACATTGACCAAAGAGGTGCTCATAGAAGAAGAGGAACAATTTCTTGCTTAAGTTACCTGTGTCACAGATGGAGGGAGTGACAGAGAAAGTGTACGCACCCATACACACATGCACACTCTCTGCAGAAAGCAGTCTAACAGTGAAGCTGGAGCTCTGCATTAAATTTTTATTTTCTGGGAATTAACTGAGATCTCAATGAAGAGTAGGGGTCAGGATGGGAGGGAAGGAGAAGAAAAGACCATACCCTGGAGAAAGGCATAAGGCAGAGGGGCAGGCCAGAGCTGCAGATTTGAAAACTGCCTTTTTTCCAAGTAATAAATTAGGACATTTTTCCTGTCAACAAATACTTTCTGTGGCCTGATTTAAGTGACTGAATAGTGTTTCTATAAAATTTGTTGAACCAGTTTCTTCTTGCTGCAAATTTAAATTCCACCCCCAGTCTCAAGACTGTTTCAAAGTGCCAGCATCTCTGAGTACATGTACATTTATTCCCTCAGAATAAATTTCTGGAAGAGGAACTGTCTTGTCAGAGGGCATGAAAAGGTTAAGATGCTTGCTACCTATTGTTGAAATATGCTCCAGAAAGTTTGTGTGAGTTAATCACCATCAACAGAGCATGGGAATCTATTTCTACTTGACCAACACTATTATTTTCTCTAAAACTCTTGATGGTTTTATAATGGACACATGCCATTACTTATTTTATTTCACGTTGTGTGTTTTATTTCTGGTGAGTGTTAACATATATTCACATGTTTAGCAGTCATCTAAATTTCTTCTTTAATTAATTGAATACTTATATTCTTTGCCCATTTTTATTACATGGTGTTCTTGTTAATTTTTAAGAGTTCTCCTATACTAAGAATATTAATACTTTCACCACATTTAAGATGTCCTTTTAATTTTCTTTCTGGTATTTTTTTCACACACACAAGTACATCAAATATTTCCATATGAGTAGGTATGTACACACGAACAAGTATTTGTGTCATTGTGCCAGGGTATCTGTAATATAAATTCCTACTAATATAATGACTGGGTTAAAGAGTAGGTGCATTTAAAATGTTGGTAGCTGGTACTAATTACCTAGCTCATTTAATGCTCACAGGAACCCTCTGAGATAGCTATTATTGTCACCATTGCAAAGCTCAGGAAAAGGAGGCTCTGGTGGCAGCTTGCTCAGTGATGCACAGCTAGTAATTGGAAGAGCTCAGAACGGAAGCCACCGCTCTGACTCTTAGCCACTATGGGTACTGTCTCTGGTATATTCTACAAGGAAAACAAAAAAGACTTTATTTTCAAGATCATAAACTTTTCCTCCACCAGAAATTAGGATTGTAGAGACCAAATTAAACAGTTTATTTTAAACATCAAAAGGGAACATGACTTAAGTTAGGAAAGGGAAATCTAAACTTGCTGCCAAGTAATGGCCTCAGCACTGAAGCCTGCTCCAGCATCTAATGTATCATGTTGCTTAGAATAGACTTCAAGTTCTATTTTTATAAGGGATGGTTGTTCCATGGCAAATAGCAGAAAACACATTCCTATGTATCCAGTATTTTTAAAAAATGTCTCTGAGTATTTTAGAAATAGTGGGACATTGTATCAGAAAAAAATTGCAGACATTAAAGAATAGATTTTCGATTATATTCTGCACAGTAAAAATGTTTAGATCAAAGCAATTGAACCTAAAAAAGGGTGTCAGCTTGTGCGTAACAGGAGAATCTGTGCCATATTATTACTCTTTTTCCACTTAGAAACAATGTGGCATTTCAAAATGGCATAACATAATGAGCTTTCTGTCATGGTAAATCACTTCAGCTACTGTGATCAAAGTAATTGAGTATTTCAGAAAATGCTCCCAGGACCGATAGAGGATGCCACCAGAGGTTAGAGGAACATGACAGTATCTTGGTGCCAATGAACATGGCAGTGTCTTCAGCTCCTTACTAGGAGCTCCTTTACTTCTCTGCCAATAAAACCTCACTGCTTAAAGAACGGAAATGTCTCTTTGGGAGCAAAGTAAACTAATAAGATATAATAGCTCTAATGCAATGAAGCAGAAGGGCCTCAAACCAAGAATACTCTAACTGGCAAGATTATCATTTAAATTTGAAGGAGGGATTAAACAATTTTCAGATATGCAAAAGTGGAGAGAATTTACCTCCCACAAACCACCTCTACAGTGCATTTTGGAGGGACTGCTATAGATGGAAGTATTCTTAAAGTTAAATAGCTGTCACCAGGGGAAATAAAACCACAGCAAAGAAAGTAAAACAATTAATTACTAAGCAGATGCAAAATCGGATCAACTACTCCCAAAGTCAATCAAGGGATAGACAAAGAATATGATACCTAATATATAAAGAATGGAGGAGGATAAAAAGGAGGAAAAAATAAAGAACCTTTAGGTTGTGTTTGTAATAGCATACTAAGTGAGTTAAATTAGACTGTTAGATTGTAAGGGAATTACCCTTGAACCTTTGGTAACCATGAATCTAAAGCCTGCAATGGCAATAAGTACATATCTTTTGATAATCACCCTAAATTTAAGTGGTCTGATTGCCCCAATCAAAAGACATAGAGTCACTGAATGGATAAAAAACAAGACCCATCTATATGCTGCTTACAAGAGACTCACTTCAAACACAAAGACATACACAGACTGAAAGTGAGGGGATGAAAAAGATATTTCATGCAACTAATAGGGAGAAAAAAGCAGGAGTTGCAGTACTTGTATCAGACAAAATAGACTTCAAAACAGAAAAACTAAGAAGAGACAAAGAAGGACATTACATATTGATGAAGGGGTCAGTCCAACAAGAAGAGGATATAGCTATTATAAGTATCTATGCACTCAACACAGGATCACCTACATATGTGAAACAAATGCTAACAGAATTAAAAGGGGAAATAGAATGCAATGGATTCATTTTAGGAGACTTCAACACACCACTCACTCCAAAGGACAGATCAACCAGACAGAAAATAAGTAAAGACACAGAGGCACTGAACAATGTATTAGAACAGATGGACCTAATAGACATCTACAGAACACTCTATCAAAAAGCAACAGGATGCACATTCTTCTCAAGTGCACATGGAACATTTTCAAGAATAGATCATATACTAGATCACAAAATGAGCCTCAGTAAATTCAAAAAGATTGAAATTTTACCAACCAGCTTCTCAGACAACAAAGATATGAAACTAGAAATAAATTATGAAAAGAAAATGAAAAATCCCACAGACACATGGAGGCTTAACAAGATGCTCCTAAAAAATTAATCGATCAATGACCAAATAAAAACAGAGATCAAGCAATATATGGAGACAAATGACAACAATAATTCAACACCGCAAAATCTGTGGGACGCAGCAAAGGCCGTGCTAAGAGGGCAGTATACTGCAATACAGGCCTACCTTAGGAATGGAAATGAAAACCACAATGAGATATCACCTCATACCAGTTAGGATGGCCAACATAGAAAAGACTAGGAACAACAAATGCTGGAGAGGATGTGGACAAAGGTGAACCCTCCGACACTGCCTGTGGTAATGTAAACTAGTTCAACCATGGTGGAAAGCAATATGGAGGTTCCTCAAAAAACTAAAAATAGAAATACCCTTTGACCTAGGAATCCCACTCCTTGGAATTTACCCAAAGAATACAACTTCTCAGATTCAAAAAGACACATGCACCCCTATGTTTATCGCAGCACTATTTACAACAGCCAAGAAATGGAAGCAACCTAAGTGTCCACCAGTAGATGAGTGGATAAAGAAGTGGTACATATACACAATGGAATATTATTCAGCCATAAGAAAGAAACAAATCCTACTATTTGCAGCAACATGGGTGGAGCTAGAGGGTATTATGCTCAGTGAAATAAGTCAGGCAGAGAAAGACAAATATCAAATGATTTCCCTCATTTGTGGAGTACAACAATGAAGCAAAACTTAGCAGCAGACTCACAGACTCCAAGAAGAGACTAGTGTTTACCAAAGGGGAGGGGTGGGAGAAGGGGATTGTGGGGTATCATGACTGGTGCACATGGTGGGTGTGGGGTCACAGGGAAGACAGTGTAGCTCAGAGAAGACAAATAGGGGCTCTGTGGCATCTTGCTACACTGATGGACAATGACTGCAATAGGGTACGGGGGGGACTTGATAATAAGGGTGAATGTAATAACCACATTGTTTTTCTTGTGAAACCTTCGTAAGAGTGTATATCAATGATACCTGAATAAAGAAAAATTCCCTATGTAAAAAAGAAAAAAGACATGATAGCTGTAAGAGGAGCAAGGAAGACATAGCCACGATGACAAATCATTGCTGTGGTATCAAGAATCCACTCTGAACAGGCACAGGAGGTGGCGTGTGATCAGCATGCAGCTCACAGGGAGGAAGCAACGATGGCCTGGAACGTCACCATTCACAGACCTGGGGCACACATCTTCCCATGTAGTGATGCCCGTGACGCTGGGATGTGTGGTACAATCAATGGCTCACCAGTTATTAACACAGCTGTTTTCTTCCTTAGTGGTACAGAAAATCAGGGTGCATCTTCCATCCATTTGTGCCCTGGATTCGAAGTAGGAAGGCTTATGTTGCAGTGAACAGAGTGTGGAAAACGTTATGGAGGGGCAGGGGGCCATCATTCACACCCACAGCTACCAGTTAGCTGTAATTACAGCCCTAGGGGCTGGCACACAAGACTTCAAAGCAAGGCTAATGGGATATGAAGTGTTTGAGGAGGAGAAGAAAAGTGAGACAGGATGGTGGCGCTGCTTATTCACCATTAAACTGAGTGAGACAACTGTCTGAGCCCGGTGTTGGAAATTGCCACATTGCTTCACCTCCCAGAAGTTTATTTTTAAAGAGTCTATTCTGTGTATTCAAATTAAAGTCAGAAATTCAAGTAAATCAGGGTTTTTTACAGAAAGTACTAGATAGTTTTGAACACAGCATTTATATCTTTTGATTGTGATTTGTAACAATTAATTAGTATTCAGATGTAACATCTAAATAGAACACTTCTGTTCTACAACATGATTATAGAATTGATTTACTACAAAACATTTAAAAGTGTTGTGGCATCACACAGCTAGAAAGATATAAGGAGAGGAGGCTTGGAGTTTGAACTGGAATCAATTCCAGCCTCTTTCACTTGGAAAAGTGGACACTAAGCTGTGACACCAGAGGCCCCAGACCCAATATTGACTGAGCCTTGCTCTGTCACTGAGTGGGAAGGTGGACAAGATGACCATGAGGTCCTTTCCGAATGCAGGTGGTGATTGTGTGACAAGGCCACCTGGCCTAACTGCTGTCATATAAGGCCTAAGAAGAGGAATGCACAACGGAGAAATAAATACCGTGAGCGTTCAAAGAAATGAGATGGAATAGCCCTGGTTGGCACGGAGGTGAAGAAGGCTTCATGGGAAAGGCCCTGTCAGGTAGGTTTTGAGGGCGGGATTTCATGATGTGGTGATAAGAAGGTAACAGGGGGGCATGCATGACATCAAGAAGGGAAAACATGTGCTAAGGCAAAGGAGCGGTGGGGCAATATTTAGGACAGGGCCTCTCAGTCATGGCTGTGTATTAAAATAATCAGGAAAACTATGCAAAGCAGGCCTGGGTCCAGAGCTTCCCCTGCCCAGCCAGACGCTTACCACCTACGTCCAGCTTGCCCGTGGCCATGCTCTTGCTCCCTACCCAGGTCAGTGGTCTCAGAACCTCTGAGGGTGGGACCCAGAGAATGATATTTCAAAACATTTTTTTTGGAATAATTCTGATGTGCAGTCAGAGTTGAAGGCCTCTGATTTTTGGTAAAGCAGGTAAAAGAGTTTCACTGACGTTCAGGGTGTGAGTTAGGAAGGTCAGAGAGAACAGGAAATAGGTTGGGATCTTCTCCAGGGGACACTTCTATTAGTTATAGTCCCTTCAGAAGGAAGAATCCAAGTCAGTCAGGCCAAGAGGCTATGGGCAGAGGCAAGGGGCTCACCAAGAGCTCTGAAGACCTCCAGATAGTGTCCACAGCGGGAAGCCCACCACCCCTGTACCTGGGGAGGGAGGAGCCAGTGAAAGCCGGACCCTGGAGGAGGGACAAGTCAGCAACAGGCTGGAGTCATGGAACGGGGAGGGGGTGGGAGGAAGAATACCACCTCTGTCTTCCCAACTTTTAACCTCTTGTTGCTCCTTCCATTGTCCAAACACAGCCAGAGGCACTGGGCCAGCTTCCCAGAGCATGAAGCCTGGGGTGGACGGTGGGGGTGTAGACAGACGGTCTGGGAAGTGGGACATAATCAGCACAGTATTAAGGGCAGTTTTGGAAGTTATTCCTGAATTTGGTAGGCAGTGGGCCCCTGGAGGCTTCTGATAAGCGAAGTCATGATTAGAACCATGTCTTTAAAATGTTTAAGCTGCCACAATATTAAAAATTAATGTGAGTGGGGGAAAAAAAATTGATATGTAGGTCGATTAAGGCCAGAAGGAAGCACAAGACTTCCTGCACGCACATGGGTCCTGCTGCCGGACTGCTGGGGCGGGCCATGTTCAGTCACCAGGAGCAGTGGGCCATCTGCCGGCAACGGCCCCGGGTTTAGCCTGCCTGCACAGCTCCCCCTGCTGCAAGTATTCCGTTCCGAAGAACAAAGGCCTGCCTGTTCATAAACCAAATTTATGGAATTGATTCATCCTGTGTCAACGTTAAAAAACTATGAAAATGCTGGCAAGGACATAGGAGCCTGTGGATTCTGAATCCCTGTGTGGGACTCAAGAATGGATAGTCCATCGGCTGACATGTGGGAGGTAGGGGAACAGTTCCAACTGCAGCTGCCCTGGGAAAATAAAATGGCGAGAGGAGAATCCTGACTGGTAAACTGGCTCTCCACTTTTGCATGAGACAGGGCCTCTCCAGGCTTTTCACCAGGAGTAGTTCTGATCTGTGAATGAGGTGGTGAGAATTGAGTGCCTCAGCTGGGGCCCCATCATGGCCCATCCCTTTCCCTGCTGTGGGTCAG
Source organism: Phataginus tricuspis (assembly GCA_029783875.1). Classification (NCBI taxonomy): domain Eukaryota; kingdom Metazoa; phylum Chordata; class Mammalia; order Pholidota; family Manidae; genus Phataginus; species Phataginus tricuspis. Next base: position 21,719,229 of record JAQQAC010002629.1, on the reverse strand, counting down.
CAGTCAAGCAGTCTGTCTGTAAATGGAGGGCTAACAAATGGCCGAGGGAGCCCAGGAAAGGCAAGGAGCAAGGTAGGCGGCCAAGGAGAACGTTAGAGGACGCTCGTTTTGGGTCTGTCTGTGCAAAGACTAATACTCAAAGTTGTCCAACAAGGGACTGGGCTGCCTTGTGAAGTGGTGAGCTCCCCATACTTAGAAGTACCAAGCTGGGTACATGTATGACTGATATTTTGGAAGACAGTCCTCGAAGCTTGGGATCTTTGAACCAGAACAAAGTTTGGATCAGGTGACCCTCTGTTAAGGACGGAATTGTCTCCACACTCCCAAATTTATATGTTGAGGTTCTAATCCCTGGTACCTCCAAATGTGGCTGTATTTGGAGAAAAGATCTTTAAGAGATAATTAAGTTAAAAGGAAGTGGTTTTTTTTGTGTGTGTGCGTGTGTGGGATCCAAATCCAATATGACTGATGTCCTTATAAGAAGAGGAAATTTGGATACAGAGAAAGGCCTCATGAAGACACAGAGAGAAGTCAGTGGCCTCCAAGCCAAGTTAGAGAGGCCTCAGGAGATATCAACCCTGACAGCATCTTGATCTTGAGCTTCTAGTCGCTAGGACTATGAGAAAATAAATTTCTGTTGTTTAAGCTATACAGTCTGTGGTTCTTGGTTATGGCTGGCCTAACAAATACACCTTTAGGGAACCCTCCTACACTGCTGGTGGGAATGTAAGCTAGTTCAACCATTGTGGAAAGCAATATGGAGGTTCCTCAAAAAACTAAAAATAGAAATACCATTTGACCCTGGAATCCCACTCCTTGGAATTTACACAAAGAATACAACTTCTCGGAATCAAAGAGACATATGCACCCCTATGTTTATTGCAGCACTATTTACAATAGCCAAAATATGGAAGCAACCTAAGTGTCCATCAGTAGATGAATGGATAAAGAAGAGGTGGTACATATATACAATGGAATACTATTCAGCCATAAGAAAGAAACAAATCCTATCATTTGCAACAACATGGATGGAACTGGAGGATATTATGCTCAGTGAAATAAGCCAGACGGAGAAAGACAAGTGCCAAATGATGTCCCTCATTTGTGGAGTATAACGACGAAGCAAAACTGAAGGAACAAAATAGCAGCAGACTCAGAGACTCCAAGAAGGGACTAGTGGTTACCAGAGGGGAGGCGTGTGGGAGGGCGGGTGGGGAGGGAGGGAGAAGGGGATTGAGGGGTATTATGTTTAGTACACATGGTGTGGGGAGTCACCAGGAAAACCGTGTAGCACAGAGAAGGCAAATGGTGAATCTGTGGCATCTTAATACACTGATGGGCAGTGCCTGCATTGGGGTGTGGGTGGGGACTTGATAATATGGGTAAATGTAGTAACCACATTGTTTTTTCATGTGAAACCTTCATAAGAGTGTATATCTTAATAAGAAATTAAAAAAAAACCCAAATACACCTTTAATCTTTCTAAGATTCTACTATTTGATTTAAAAGTTAAAAAAAATTCAGGTTGCCATAGGGGAGGCGATGGTGTGGGGAATGTGTGAAATAGGTGAAGGGGGAAAATTAGGGAGAATGATGTTTGATATCTTTATCTGGGTGATGGTTACATGAGTGTGTACACATGTAAAAATGCATCGAGCTATATGCTAAGATTTGTGCATTTTATTGTGTTTATCTCAGTAAAGAAAAAGAAAGAAAAAATTACTCACTGGAGTTGAGAATAACACTCAGGATAACAAGTCTTGGCTTTTAGTAAAGCAGCAGGAGTTGCAAGCTGTGATCTCACATTACTTAGCTTAAATAATTGAAATAGGAGGGTATCATAGAGGAGAAATCACATGCAAGATGAATTCACTCATTACTGAACATCGGTTGAGGGCTTTCCATGTGCCAAGAACATCACATCAGAGGTATATGCAATCACTTGGCCTGGTTGCAGAAGGCAGGGCCACTGAAGAGCAGCAACTCAGGCTTGCCCAGAAGGCATCCAGGTGGGTGAACTCTTGGTATCTGGGCATTAGAAGGCAAGAGCGAATGGCTCTTGGGTGGAAGAGAGAATTCACTTTCTCTGCACTTCTGTAACTAAGAGCAAAGGTAGACGTTTCTGTGAGTACGAGTGCAACTTTAGGAGACCCATCAAACTCTCAAGTTCTACCACGCTGGACTAGGTTTCCATTAGGAGTGGAGAGGTAGATAAGTACTGGCTTTACAGTCGTTTGTAGGATGCTCCAGCTGGGTTCACGTAGCACAAGTTAGATGAACTAGAACATCATAAGGAGCTTTCCAACCTTGACCTTTCTACCATGTTTTAGGACAATTAATTTCACAGTGGGCTGCTAGAAAGACTGAAGTGGGAAATCCTACTTTGAAGCCCTGCGGAGAGCACAGTACTGAGAGGATTTCGGGCTCCAGGGCCTGGGTCCTGGCAGTGGGAAGGAACCACAGGGTGGAAGGCAAGTGAGCCAGGAAACCTCAGTTTGCTCCTCGGGCTCCATCTGCAGGTACCTGCGTTCTTCCCTGTTCAGCTGATCTGCTCGGACTGCACCATGGACTTCCATGCCTTCTGGAGTCTGGTTGGGTTTAACCAATGGAGGATCAGGGTATTTCCTCCATCCCCCTCCTCAGAAAGTCACCAGTCCTCTCAGAGTGGCCGACTCTCTCCGGTGTTCAGTGTCTCTCCAGGCTCTGAGGGCCTCTCCCTTCTGCTTTCCCTCCAGGCCTAGGGATGGCGGCAGTCCCACTGGGGCTGGCCTGAATTCCTGTTTGCTCCCTTACGGGTGCCTACACTGGGTCACACCTTTGTCAAGAAAACCTCGCATCATCCTAATTTGAGTGTGCCGTGTGTTTTTTCCTTCTTTTCCCTGGCCCACACAAATTGCATAGCTGGATTTGGTCAACCACAAATCTGTGTAAGTCAGTGTATTTCCAAACGCACTTCGTGGGTGTTGTGGGCGGTTCTTGGGGCACCTCCGCCCGCTTCCCCCTTGAACTTCACTTCAAACACTCTGAGGAAAAGCAAGTGATGCCCTGATATTAGGCAAGCTCACCACAATATCAGGAATTGAAGCTCTTGCTCACTTCATCCCACAGACCTCAAGCAACCAAGGGTCGAGTCCATTTCTTGGGCTGTAACTTTGCAGTATGAGATCAAATGAAGTCTTGGCATTTTTCCATTTAATTTGATAAATGTACACCACTAGCAAGGTGGAGGGGCTTAGTGTCTAAAAAAATCCACTTTGTAGTCTAACTTATTCGGGTAACCTGTCTATATTAATCAAATCAGTTGGATGACTGCCAAATCTCCACTTCTGCTTGTATTACTTAGGGACAAGATGGGATGACACAGTGGGGTGAGGAGGGAGGAGGTCAGCCCTGCCTCCATCCTCCTGGAGATGCGGTAAGATACAGCCCACCTGGACGTGCTCAACATGCCCATACGAGGCAGGCGGCAAATACTGGCTTTTAAGACGGCTCTAAAATGTGAGCGTCAGGGCAAGCTGTACATCCTCAAGAGGAGACGCTTCGGTAGCAGCATACTCCAGACGTGGGGGAAGGACGTTACGGGGACCACAGATGTCTTTTTCTGACCATAACTGTCAAGCAGTGTTGGCCTGTCTGTCCAGTGGGCTCCTGCATTCAGTGAAGTGGCCAGAGGAGAAGTGAAAACTAAGTGCAAAGAGAGCGTGTAACGAAAATACTTTGACAGCAGTCCTTCCGGGACAGGCAAGAATCTAGAGTATTTGGAATTGCTTGGTTCAAAACGATATTTTGGATTTCTAGAAAAATGCACTGTTTCTGCTTCACAAGGTACAAGACTGGAGAAACGTGGAGGTCGAGATAAGGAGCATGCCATCAGGCCCCTGCAGACACCATCACTCCCTTTGGATTCTCATGGAAGTTTCCAGAATGGGACCCCAACATGGGTCTCTAGAAAGAAGCCTTCCAGCTGTTGAAGGACTGCTTCCATTCCTCCACGTCTGCTCACTACTTTTTCCCAACACAAAGGCAGCTTGGCAACAGCACTGATGTGGCCTCAGAAGAACTGGTCCAAAGTACACCCCCAGGCACCAGGACTGTGATGTTAGAGGCATGGCTGATCTGCCAGAATTGCAGCTGGGAGGCTGTGGGCCACAGTGGGGGTCTTCCATCTGCTAAGGGCTGAAGTTGCAAGGAAATGTGAGGAAGAGGCAGGGTGAGGCCTTTTCAGAAGCCCTTTGGAAGGATTCTGGGCTGGGTCCGAGAATGGAGGGCTGACGGCTCCAGGGGTGAGGGGCTTTGGGCTGGCAGAGCCGGCTGCGCCTCGCTGGGCTGCAGCCCCCACCCCCACTGCAAAGGAGGGCTTGGGCGAAGCAATTTTGTCATTTTTTCCGTTCCCAATGCTCTATAATTTTATATCTATTCGTCCACGAAGCACCAATTCTTCCTCTGAACTAATTGTGTAGAAAAAATTAATAGAGTTCTTAACATATCAAGTAATCTTTCCTTTTCTTTCATTTGAAAAAATAGAAATTGAGAGATGACTGGTTTTTCATATACAACTACTCTCTTTAAAAACTTCTGACCAAACTTAATGTGTAGTTTTAAGTTACTTTTTATAGAGAAAGCAGCTTTTTAATGGATGATATTTTAGCCCAGATAAGCCAGCAGGATTACCTCCATGCTTTAGCAGCTCCATGGATGATGGAAAAGTCCTAATGCTGAGTTGAGCTGATCTGATCTAAAAATTTAAAGGTCAAAAATTCATTCAGAATCCTCAAGTCTGAGCATCCTCTTTGATTGTTAAAAAAAAAACAAAACCCACCACCAAAAGCCTAAAGACCATTTCCCTCTCTTCCTCACAGAAATCTGCCCAGGGTTAGTCTGACCAAGTGTCAATCCAGGAGCTGATATGCTCACCCATAAACTTATATTTTCTGTCAAAATTAGAATCTAAGTTCCTGAATTAGCAGGTCAAGTCAGGAAATTCAGAGTTTTCTCCCAGAAGAGCTGTTAAAGCACTAAGCAGAGTCTTAAGTAGGGAAAAGTCCCTGGCTCAAAGAATTTAAAACAAGAATAAAAATTAACCCAAATCTGCATTATCTGGTTTCAAAGAAGGCCTTGAAATTTAGGTCTTCTCTGGCCTGATATTTCCTCCTGATCACGGGAAGACTAATGGCCCTCAGGCAGGAGCAACACTTCACCAGCTTGGCAGAACAATTTAAAGGATGTCAGAAAACTACAAAACTAACAACCTGGGACCTGCCAAGTGACTGAGTATGAGGGCTTCGCAAGTCCAACAGTGACCTCATTTCATTATTCTGGTGAACAGCTAAGACCTAGGCTAGGTCGTCATTAAAAGACATCATGATTAAACTGTCTTTGAAGGGATGCTTATTGTAATAATATGAAATCATTGTAAGTGACTCTTTTTCACACGGAGCAGGCCTACAGCATCGTTAGGGAGATGACTCGTTTAAAAACAAGTAGTTACTAGAGCACACTGTGTCCACAAAACGCACTGTATTGGAATCTGGAAGGACGAGAAAAACGCTCTCCAGACAGTCATGCATTTATTTACAGGTTCACCTGGTAAGGGCGGTAGACCTTGGTTTCTCTGACCATTCCATTGCTCACACCAGCGCTGTGATGTGTTGTTTTGTTTGGGTCAGCAGGGCAAGAAGGAGCTGAGGGCAACCCTAGCTCCTGAGGCCTCCAGAGAGGAGTCTGGTTTAACACACACACTTATTTTTGTGAGAGAAAGTCCGCGTCTTTCCCAAGGAGAGCTGCTCCTTAGATCCAGCTGCCCAGCTACAGGCATGGTCTGGCACCTCAGGCTGCAGATCTTTCCTGCTCCTACCCAAAGAGAAGAAATGGTAGCGCAGGTCACCAGTCTGGGCGCTGGTCTAAGCAGCCAGCAGCGCAGACTGAAAACTGGCCACAGCCCCAAATCCTGACTTCCCACCAGTGAAGGCAGAGGAGCGGACAGCTGGCAGTTGCTCCTGGCCCATGTGCTGACATTTCTTCATACACAAGCCAGGGTCATTCACTCCATGCTCTGACCACCTGCTGAATTTCCAGCTTTCTCATCTAGTCCCTCAAAAATCCCAGAATCCCTCTGACCCCACCAGGCCCTGCAATCCACTCATTCTAGCATCCTCTCACTGTCCCTCACGCCTTGGTATCTTCACCTCCAGGCTCAGGTCTTCTGCACCAGCTGGTGCCTCTGCCTGCATCATTCTCCTTTCACAGCCACATTGCTCACCTCATTCAAGTTGTGGCTCAAACATCACCTTGAAGCCTATCCTAACCCTTGGAAATGATTACAACACACATCTGTCCCCCCATTCCTAATCTCCTCTGTAGCCCACTTTTAAAAAATGTTCTCCTAACACTTACCACCTTCTAACATGATACCTCAGATGTATTTTTTACTTGTTGTGTTTGCTATTGTGTTTGTCCTCCTTCCCCAGCCTAAAGGAATGCTCCATAAATGACAGGGAATTTACGTCTGTGCTGACATATTCCTAGCATCAAGGCGAGTCCCAGACACTCAGCCCGTGTTTGCTGAAGTGAATGCAGAACAATATCCTGAGGAGCTGTCTGCAGCTCTTCGTTTAGAATAGGACACGTGGTTCTATACAAAATATGATCTGCAAAACCGGTATGAATTTATTCACTTCTTAGCGAATACATCTTGACTTCCCTATATCAGAATGCCAATCACATAATTTAAAAAATTCAGTTTATATAAACCAAAAAGAACTAGTTCAATTTCTCCCACCTGCTGCTCCTGGCCTCTGACAACCACCAATCTATTCTCTGTATCTATAAGATCAGGGTTTTGTTTGTTTGTTTGTATTTCAGATTCCACATATAAGAGACATCAGATGGTATTTGCCATTCCCTGTTTGACTTGTTTCACTTAGTATAACATCTTCAAGCTCTATCCACGTTGTTGCAGATGGCAAGATTTCATTTTTTATGGTTGAATAATATTCCATTATATATATCTCTCACTTTTTTTTTACCCATTCATTTATTGATGGACACTTACATTGTTTCCATAGCTTGGCTATTATAAATAATGCTGCTTTGAACACAAGGGTTAGTATATTTGTTTCCTTTGGTTAAACATGCAGAAGTGGAATTACTGGATCATACGGTTTTTCTATTTTATATTTTTTGAGGAATCTCCATACTGTTTTCCACTGTGGCTGCACCAATTTACATTTCCTCCAACAGTGCACAAGGGTTCCAGTTGCTCCACATCCTTGCCAGCACTTGCTACTTCTAGTCTTTCAGTAATAATCATTCTGTCAGGTGTGAGATGATATCTCATTGTGGTTTTGACTTGCATTGCCATGGTGATTAATGATGTAGAACAATTTTTTGTTTGTTGGTCATCTTATGTCTTCTTTGGAGAAGTGTCTATTGTGATCTTCTGAACTTTTTTAATTGGATTGTGTTTTTAACATTAAGTTGCATGAGTTATTTATGTTTTTGGATTTAGCCCCTTACCAGGTATGTGATTTACAAATATTTTCTCCCATTCAATAGGCTGCTTTTTCATTTGTTGAAGGTTTCCTTTGCTGTGCAGAAACTTTTTAGTTTAATATAGTCCCACTTGCTTATTTTTGCTTCTGTTGCTTTTGCTTTTGGTGTCATATCCAAAACATTGTTGCTGATACCTCTGTAAACGTGCTTACTTACCACCTATGCTTTCTTCTAGGAGTTTTATGGTTTCATATCTTACACTCAAGTCTTTAATCCATTGTTGTGTATGGTATAAGACAGGGTTCCAGTTTCATTCTTTTGCATGCGGTTGTCCAGTTTTCCCACACCATTTATTGAAGAGATTGTTCTTTCTCCCTTTATATATTCTTGGCTCCTTTGTCATAATTAATTAACCATATATATATATGGGTTTAATTTGTGGGCTCTTATTTTGTTCCACTGATCTACATGTGTGTTTTTATGCCAATACCAGGTTGTTTTAATTACTATAGCTTGGTAATATAGTTTAATTTATAGCTTGGTAATATAGTTTGAGATCAAGGAGCATGATGCCTCTGGTTTTGTTCTTCTTTCTCAAGATTGCTTTGGCTATTTGTGGTCTTTTATGGTTCCTTACCATAATTTTAGCATTGTTTGTTCTATTTCTGTGGGAAAAAAACCATTGTAGTTTTAATAGGGATTGGATTGAATCATATTGTTTTAGGTAATATGGACATTTTAACAATATTATTTCTTCCCATCCATGAGCATGGAATATTTTTCTGTTTATTTGTGTCTTCTTAAATTTCTTTGTTGTAATTTTTAATATACAGGTCTGTTACCTCCTTGGTTAAATTTATTCCTAGGTATTTTATTCTTTTTGATGCAGTCAAAATGGGATTCTTTTTGTAATTTTTCTTTCTGATATTTCATTATTAGTGTATAGAAATACAACATATTTTTGAGTATTGATTTTGTGTACTGCTTTACTGAATTCATTTATTAGTTCCAATAACTTTTTGATGGAGTCTTTAGGGTTTTCTACATATAATATCATGTCTTCTGCAAACAGTGACAGTTTTACTTCTTTCTTTCCAATTTGGATGCCCTTTATTTCCTTTTCTTGTCTAACTGCATGCTAGGATTTCCTACTATGTAGAAAAAAAGTGGTAAGAGTGGGCATCCTTGTCTTGTTCCAGATCTTAAAGGAAAAACTTTCAACTTTTCACCATTGAGTATGATGTAGTTTCAACAGAGATGGAAAATATTAGAAAGTACCAAACAGAAGGCACAGACTAAATAATACAATAACCAAACTTAAAATATAATAGAAAGATTCAAAGCAAACTAGATGAAGTAGAAGAAAGGATCAGTCATCTTGAATACAAGGCAGTGGACACCTCCAATCAGGGCAGCAAAAAGGAAAAAAGAATTTAAAAGTGAAGATAGCATCACAGACTTATGAGACAACATCAAACAGACTAACATTCATATTACAGGGGACCCCAAAGTAGAAGAGAGAGAGAAAGGGGTTGAAATCTTATTTCGAAAAATTATGGTGGCATACTTCCCTATCCTGGGGAAGGAAGCAGACATCCAGATGCAAGAAGACCAGAGAGTTCCAAATGACAGGAACCCAAAGAGACCCACACCAACACACATTATAATTAAAATGTCCAAAGTCAAAGACAAGGAGGATGTTAAAAGTAGTAAGAGAAAACCAGCTTGTTATGTACAAGGGAACTTCTGTGAGACTATTAGTGGAACTTTCAGCAGAAACTTTGCTGGCCAGAGGGGAGTGGCATGATTCAAAGTAATGAAAGGAAAAACTTTGGAGGGGGCGCTCAAGACGGCGGCAGGAGTAGGGCATCAGAAATGTCCTCCCAAAACCATATATATTTTTGAAAATACAGCAAATACAACTATTCCTAAAAGAGAGACCAGAAGATACAGTACAACAGCCAGGCTACATCTACATCTGTGAGAACTCAGCAGCTCACGAAAAGGGTAAGATACAAAGCCGTGACCTGGCGGGACCCGAGCACTCCCCCTACCACAGCTCACCAGCAGGAGGAAAAGAATCAGAGTGGGGAGGGAGTGGAAGCGCAGGGCTGCTAAACAACCATCCCTAGTAATCTGCACCGGGGGCACAGACACACATCGCGTGGTGTACTGGATATTAGATAAAAGGAAAAGTAAAATCTGAGACGGAGACTGCAAGCAGGTCCCCATAGCCAGATCCCCTGGGACAAAAGAAAAGCGGGTGCTTTAAAAGTCTTAAAGGGACAAGGGTTTAACAGGTGGACAAAATTGTCCCAGCAAACTCAACCCAGCAGGCTGGGAATCTTAAGGAACTTCAGGTGCCCTAACCAAAGCCCCTCACAGTGATAAGCAGCCTGCCATTCACCACCGCCCCCCGCCGGTGCTGCAAGCCAATTGGCTGACCCACCACTGCTGCAAGGCAGCCAAGAAGCAGCCCTGCCCACAGCAACCACACAGTCTTCTCCAAGCACGCAGCTAACCGGGCCAGACCCGGAGGCTGCGGCCTACGCTCAGCTGCCACGCACAGGCAGAGGAAGATGGCACAAGGCCTGGAAAGCACGAAGGGGTGCCGTTCTTGCAGGAGAACGCACCTGGTGCAACTGTGAACCCCTGCAGTTCCCTAGGCTATCCCAAGGGTCGCCCCACCCATGGCAGCTCAGGGAATTAACCCAGAGACTGCTCCTGGTGTGCAGGTAACCAGCACAGGCAGCAGTGAATGGCAAGGTGACCGGCAAGCAGGAAAGAACTTTGTTCTCCCAGCTGACACACACTCCACCTGCTGGCAATCACTTCTGTCACAATGAAAAGGCATAAGAACCTGGTCCAGTCAAAAATCACTCAAACAATGCCAGAGAGGGGGCCTGGTGAGATAGATATAACGTAACTTCCTGAAAAAGAATTCAAAATAAAAGTCATAACCATGCTGATAGACCTTCAGAGAAATATGCAAAAGTTAAGGGATGAAGTCTGGAGAGAGATAACAGAAATGAAACAATCACTAGAAGGACTTAAGAGCAGACTGGATGAGGTGCAAGAGACTGTTAATGGAATAGAAATCAGATAACAGGAATACAGAAAAGCCGAGACAGAGAGAGATAAAAGGATCTCTAGGAATAAAAGAATATTAAGAGAACTGTGTGACCAACCCAAACGGAAGAATATTCACATAATAGGGGTATCAGGAGAAGAACAGAGAGAAAAAGGGATAGAAAGTGTCTTTGAAAAATTATTTCCAAAAATTTCCCCAAGCAGAGGAAGGAAATAGTCTCTCAGACCACGGAAGCCCACAGATCTCCCAAAGCAAGGGACCCAAGGAAGACAACACCAGACATATAATAACTAAAATGGCAAAGATCAAAGACAAGGACAGGGTATTAAAGGCAGCCAGAGAGAGAGAAAAGATCACCTACAAAGGAAACCCATCAGGCTATCATCGGACTTCTCAACAGAAACCTTACAGGCCCGAAGAGATTGGCACATATATATTTAATGCAATGAAACAGAAGGGTCTTGAACCAAGAATACTGTATCCAGCAAGGCTATCCTTTAAATTCTAAGGAGGGATTAAACAATTTCCATATAAGCAAAAGTTGAGGGAATTTGCCTCCCACAAACCACCTCTACAGGAAATTTTTAAGGGACTGCTCTAGAGGGAAGACCTCCTAAGGCTAAGTAAATGTCACCAGAGAAAATAAAATCACAGCAAAGAAAGCAGACCAACCAAATACTAACTAAATGCAAAAAATAAAATCAGCTAGCCACAAAAGAAGTCAAGGCAAACACAAAAGAGGACAGAATAAAACACCTAACATATAAAGAGTGGAGGAGGAAGAATAAGAAGGGAGAGAAATAAAGAATCATCAGACTGTGTTTAGAATAGCTTAATAAGAGAGTGAAGTTAGACTGTTAGATAGTAAAGAAGCGATCCTTGAACCTTTGGTAACCACAAATCCAAAGCCTGCAATGGCAATAAGCACATATGTATCAATAATCACCCTGAATATAAATGGATGGAATGAACCAATTAAAAGACACAGATTAACAGAATGGATAAAAAAGTAAGACCCATTCATATGCTGTTTACAAAAGACTCACCTCAAACCCAAAGACATACACAGACTAAAAGTGAAAGGATGGAAAAAGATATTTCATGCAACTAGTAGTTAGAAAAAAACAGGAGTTGCAGTATTTGTATCAGACAAAATAGACTTCAAAACAAAGAAAGTCACAAGAGACAAAGAAGCACATTACATAATGATAAAAGGGTCACTCCGGCAAGAAAATATAACCATTATAAATATCTATTCGCCCAACACAAGAGCACCTACATATGTGAAACAAATACTAATAGAATTAAAAGGGGAAATAGAATGCAACTCCTTCATTCTAGGAGACTTCAACACTCCACTCACTCTGAAGGACAGATCAACCAGACAGAAAATAAGTAAGGAGACAGAGGCACTGAACAATACACTAGAACAGATGGACCTAACAGACATCTATAGAACTCTACACCCAAAAGAAGCAGAATAATCATTCTTCTCAAGTGCACATGGAACATTTTCAATAATACATCATATACTAGGTCACAAAAAGAGGGTCAGTAAATTCAAAAAGATTGAAATTGTACCAACCAGCTTCTCAGACCACAAAGGTATGAAACTAGAAATAAATTATGCAAAGAAAATGAAAAATCCCACAAACACATGGAGGCTTCACAACATGCTCCTAAATAACCAATGGATCAATGACCAAATAAAAACAGAGATCAAGCCATATATGGAGACAAATGATAACAATAATTCAACATCGCAAAATCTATGGGATGCAGCAAAGGCCGTGTTAAGAGGAAAGTATATTGCAGTACAGGCCAACCTCAGGAAAAAAGAACAACCCATATGAGCAGTCTAAACTCACAATTAATGAAAGTAGAAAAAGAAAAACAAATGAGGCCCAAAGTCAGTAGAAGGAGGAACATAATAAAGATTAGAGCAGAAATAAGATTGAGAAGAATAAAACAATAGAAAGAATCAATGAAAGCAGAAGCTGGTTCTTTGAGAAAATAAACAAAATAGATAATCCCCTAGCCAGACTTATCAAGAAAAAAAGAGAGTCTACTCACATAAACAGAATCAGAAATGAGAAAGGAAAAATCACTACAGACACCACAGAAATACAAACAATTATTAGAGAATACTGTGAAAAATTATATGCCATCAAACTGGGTAACATAGAAGAAATGAACAACTTTCTAGAAAAATACAACTTTCCAAGGCTGACCCAGAAAGAAACAGAAAACCCAAACAGACCTATTACCAGCAACGAAATTGAAGTAGTAATCAAAAACCTACGTAAGAACAAAACCCTGGACCAGATGGCTTCACCATTGAATTTTATCAAACATTTAGTGAAGACCTAATACCACCCTCCTCAAAGTTTTCCAAAGAATAGAAGAAGATGGAATACTTCCAAACTAATTCTGTGAGGCCAGCATCACTCTAATACCAAAACCAGGCAATGACATCACAAAAAAAGAAAATTACAGACCAATATCCCTGATGAACAGAGATGCAAAAATACTCAAAAAAATATTAACAAACCAAATTCAAAAGTACATCAAAAAGATCATCCATCATGATCAAGTGGGATTCACCCCAGGGATGCAAGGATGGTACAACATTCGAAAATCCATCAATATCATCTACCACATCAATAAAAAGGACAAAAACCACATGATCATCTCCATAGATGCTGAAAAAGCATTTGACAAAATTCAACATCCATTCATGAAAAAAACTTTCAACAAAATGGGTAGAGAGGGCAAGTACCTCAACATAATAAAGCCCATATATGACAAACCCACAGCCAACATTATACTTAACAGCAAGAAGCTGAAAACTTTTCCTTTATGATTGGGAACAAGACAAGGATGCCCACTCTCTGCACTTCTATTCAACATAGTAGTGGAGGTCCTAGCCACGGCAATCACAAAACACAAAGAAATAAAAGGCATCCAGATCGGCAAGGAAGAAGTTATACTGTCTCTGTTTGCAGATAACATAATAGTGTACATAAATAATCCTAAAGAATCCATTCCAAAATTACTAGATCTAATATCTGAATTCAGCAAAGTTGTGGGATACAAAATTAATACACAGAAATCTGTGGTATTCCTATACACTAACAATGAACTAGTAGAGTGAGAAATCAGGAAAACAATTCCACTCACAGTTGCATCAAAAAGGATAAAATACCTAGGAATAAACCTAACCAAGGAAGTGAAAGACCTATACCCTCAAAACTACAAGACACTCATGAAAGAAAATAAAGGAGATACCAAAAAATGGAAACAGATTCCGTGCTCATAGACAGGAAGAATTCATGTTTTCAAAATGGCCATCCTACCTAAAGCAATCTACAGATTCAATGCAATTCCTATCAAAATACCAACAGCATTCTTCAACGAACTAGAGAAAATCGTTCTAAAATTCATATGGAACCACAAAAGACCCAGAATAGTCAGAGCAATCCTGAGAAGGAAGAATAAAACTGGGGGGATTATGCTTCCCAACTTCATGCTCTATTACAAAGCCACAGTAATCAAGACAATTTGGTACTGGCACAAGAACAGACCCATAGACCAATGGAACAGACTAGAGAGCTCTGATATTAACCCAACCATATATAGTCAGTTAATATATGATAAAGGAGGGAAATGACAGCCTCTTCAACAGCTGGTGTTGGCAAAACTGGACAGCTACATGCAAGAGAATGAAACTGGATTATTGTTTAATCCCATACACAAAAGTAAACTCAAAATGGATCAAGAACCTGAATGTAAGTCATGAAACCATAAAACCCTTAGAAGACAACATAGGCAAAAATCTCCTGAATATAAGCATGAGCAACTTCTTCCTGAACACATCTCCTTGAGCAAGGGAAACAAAAGCAAAAATGAACTCTTGGGACTACATCAAAGTAAAATTTTTCTGTACAGCAAAGGACACCATCAACAGAACAAAAAGGCATCCTACAGTATGGGAGAATATATTTGTAAATGACATATGTGACAAGGGGTTAACGTCCAAAATATATAAAGAACTTAAACGCCCAACACCCAAAAAGCAGATAACCTGATTAAAAAATGGATCGAGGGTATGAACAGACAGTTCTCCAAAGAAGAAATTCAGATGGCCAACAGACACATGATAAGATGCTCCACATCACTAATCATCAGGGAAATGCAAATTAAAACCACAATGAGATATCACCTCACACCAGTAAGGATGGCCAGCATCCAAAAGTCTAAGAACAACAAATGCTGGCAAAGATGTGGAGAAAGGGGAACCCTCCTACACTGCTGGTGGGAATATAAGCTAGTTCAACCATTGTGGAAAGCAATATGGAGGTTCCTCAAAAAACTAAAAATAGAAATACCATTTGACCGGGGAATCCCACTCCTTGGAATTTACCCAAAGAATACAACTTCTCATATTCAAAAAGACATCTGCCCCCCTATGTTTATCGCAGCACTATTTACAATAGCCAAGATATGGAAACAACCTAAGTGTCCATCAGTAGATGAATGGATAAAGAAGAGGTGGTACATATACACAATCGAATACTATTCATCCATAAGAAAGAAACAAATCCTACCATTTGCAACAACATAGATGGAGCTGGAGGATATTATGCTCAGTGAAATAAGCCAGGCAGAGAAAGACAAGTGTCAAATGATTTCCCTCATTTGTGGAGTATAACGACGAAGCAAAACTGAAGGAACAAAAGAGCAGCAGACTCAGAGACTCCAAGAAGGAACTAGTTAGTGGTTATCAAAGGGGAGGGGTGGCAGAGGGCAGCTAGGAGGGTGGGAGAAGGGGATTGTGGGGATTATGTTTAGTACACATGGTGTGGGGGATCAAGGGGAAAACAGTGTAGCACAGAGAAGGCAAATAGTGAATCTGTGGCATCTTACTACACTGATGGACAGTGACTGCACTGGGGTGTGGGTGGGGACTTGATAATATGGGTAAATATAGTGACCACATTGTTTTTTCATGTAAAACCTTCATAAGAGTGTATATAAATAATACCTTGATAAAAAAAAAAAGAGTGAAAAAATAAAAAGATAAACTGTCACGTCACTCTGTTAAATGTATCCAGTGGAATTTAAGTGAATAGTAATTTGAAACCTATTTTTATCCATAGGAAAAGCACACAGATTAGTATGCAAAAATTTAACTGCTCCCCCTTTTCTCCTTGAATTTCCATTCCACTTTCCTCACAGAATTTCGTATCTTCTGCCTGAGAGTCTTTATTGGTATGTCTATCATGTTTCTCTGCAAAATAAATGTATGGAAATTGAATTTGTTTGATTTCATCTAAGAGTTAAAAAGTTCCTTCTGGATTGTGTTCTTGTCATAGTATTTGTTAGTACACAGCTGTGTGCAATCATTAGAATATATTATACATTTTGTGTACATTTTAAATGAAATGAAACGGTAATATTTTATTAGACATGCATCTAAATGTGGCATCTACAGCCCAGGGAGTGGAGAGTCTGCAAGATGTGACTTATCAAAGAGACAGCATGGGACGTTAAAGGAGACTAGAGTTGGAACTGACCTAGATAGGGGTGGGGGCCTGGACAGCCCTTCAGAGCAAAGACTGGTAAACTGAGGCCTGAGGGGACGTGGCGGAGTAGGGAAAGGCTGAGTGCTTGAGATGGGAGAAAACTGAGGCCAGAGCCAGGTTTATGCTGGGCTGTGAACTTGTTAATGGGTTTAGTGTGTTGTTTCATGTTAGGATCATCTGGGAGTTTGAGGCAGGGGAGGGACATGACCAGAGGAGGGGAGGCGGGTGCAGATGGGTCATCAGGCTGATGGGGCATAAGAAGGGGAAGAAGAGAAGTCGGGAGGGTCCCTGGTTTCTTTCAGGATCAAATACTAGAGTGGCTTCTATATTGTCACAAATCAAATTGCTTTTGTGTGTGAACTTCGAATGATTTAAATTAAACTGGAAATATTAACGTCATTCCAGTCACAGCGTGACAGTAATTCTGCTGTAATGGAATCCAGCAAATATGTTCTATCAGGCAATAAGAGTTTAATTTTCCCAGTTTTTATAGAGCTAATTTAGTAATAACATAACTTTCATCTTCTAAAGTACCACCATATTCCATCTGGTGTAGGTTTCCAGATAGTGCTGATTAGAAAAACACAGGAATGACCACACAGATAGCCTGCCTCTACTGCTGTGGCCGGGAGGGCTCCGGGGAAAAAAATCCAAATCATTTCTTCCAGAGACAAAAAATAAAATGATGTGATTTCATTCAGATTCATTGTGAGTTATCCAATAAGGCAGTGAAAACATGTTTTATCAAAATTTATCATAATATTTATTGCAACTTCACAGTTGTATCTTTGAGTCATCATGGAGTATATAGAAAGGATAGGGTTTTTGCATTTAAAAAAGTCAATTTAGTATACGATTTCAAAATAAAACAGAATAAAGAGCTTATAAAAGAAGGTAATATTTTCCTGTCTAATGTTTTCCAAAAGAAGTTTTAAGACCTTTATAGATTTTATGTACAATGATTTTTGGAAACCCTAACATGTGAAAATATTAATAAAACAAATAATTTATGGGGATATAATGTATAGCACAGTGAGGATAATACTACATAGGTGAAGATTATTAAGAGAGTAGATCTTAAAACTTTCATCACAAGAAAAAAAATTATAACTATATATGTATGTGATGGACATGAACTAGGCTTATTTTTGTGATCATTTTGTAATATATGCATATACTGAATCATTCTATTGTACACAATATGAATAAATGTTAAATGTCAATTATATCTCAGTAATCCACAGCCCTATTAAATGTAATTTTTGGCTTTAAAAATGAAAAATTTCAAATAAGTTTTTAAATAAATAAAAAAATTTTATCACCCTATTTTTGAAATTATATCTTCAAGTGACTCAGCAATCATGCTACCTGCTAATGAATTTTTGCAAAGTAAAAAAATCTACAAATTTTTTCAAGTGTGGTAAATTTTTCATGCATATCGAATTTAATAGTAATGAAGTTGGCATAATATGTTTTGTACACATTTACTGAATCATTTGCAAATGCTAATTTGACTGCTTTTTGTTTGTTTGTTTGTTTGTTTCATCTGAAAACATTGCTTAGGGTCGGATAGATGTGGCATCAGACAGCCTGGACTCAAATCCTCATTCCTGTTCTCACTGCAGCCCTGACCCTGGGTACTTTACCCACTTTTCTGTGCCTCCATTTCTTAATTTATAAAATGGGGATTCTTTGATCCCTCATCCATGACTTGGAAATCCAAAGTTTTCAGGTGAAAACTGGCCTGACGCTGTTTATTCCCTGTTTATCCTGGTTATATAAACACCATGTTTCGGGCCCCATACAGCATGTTTGATTGGGGTGCTACTCAAGATTCTGCTAGGAGTCTGGGGTAATGCATGATATATGTCCCTATTTCTGTTCTAAAATCAGAACAATTCTGAATTCTGAAACATATCTTGCCGAAAGAGTTTCTAAAAGGGATTGTGGGCCTGTAACGCCCACCTTATAGGGTTGGCAAAATGATGAAATCAGTGAATTCATGCCAGGTGCTTGGGGCTGGCCTGGCATATAGCAGGCTCTCATGGGTGTTACGCATGACAACTCCCTCTGTTACCATACTTTCTGAGTCCCAGAGCTCCGTGTGGGTTACTGAAACCTAAGGCCCTTCTGGCTTCCCCCTGGCCTCATTTCCTACTTTAAGGGGCCACTAACCCACCTCTAAATCATGGGCTTTGACCAAGATGTCTTTCCTCACCTACTTTAGATGAACTATTGATGACTAACTGTGATTGACATGATTTCGCTCCTCGCACGTCAAGCTGACTGCCAGCCCCTCTCCCCCCCAGGAGGGTTCTGTCTGTTTCCTTTGCTCTGTTGGTACATGTAGTCTTGCTCCATCCACGGCAGACACCACGTCCTGTCTGCCATCTTCTAGGATGTGGACTTGGTACTAGTTCCCTTCATTCCTTCTCTGGCTCTTACCTCCGTCAAACGTGGGGTCTTTACAGGCTAAATGTGGGCTTTGTACACCTGGCTGATGTTTTACCTCTCAATACAGTAGGTGCAAGCTTATTAGCTGGGCCTAGGTCAGCATGAGGCCCAGACACCAGGATGAGTATGAGATGCGGAAGAAGCAGGACCCACGAAGAAGGCCTGCGGGGACGGTCGCCCTGCCACTGTGCGTGAGCCCCAGAACAGCGACAGATCAGAAGGTGTATTTTACCTTGTGAGGGAGGCCGCTCAAGCAGTCTTGAAGCAGAAGTGAGCACTCTCACCTTGGAGAGGAGGAAACTGAAGTTCAGAGTAATAAACTGATTGACCTAAATCATGTAAAAGATTCGGGTCAAAGAGTTTTGGTAAGGGCTGACTGGGCCTGGGTGCCATGCCTCCTACAGACCAGTTGCTATAAACCCCAGTCCCTCTTGCCCTCCCTGCCAGCAAGAGCAACACCTGTTCAGCTAGTAAGCATGGATTATGATGCAAAAAGTCCCTCAAAATATAACCACTATAGGACCACTTTTATGACCTTTCTAGCCTCATTGTCTTATGGGAAATTATTATTAAAGCTTCCCAAGAGGTCTCCTTGCTGTGTCCCTTGCTCCCTTAGGTATATGCTCAACGCATCGTGCATCAGAACATGTCCCTGTCGCCCCCAAAGTCCTGCAACAGCTTCCCTTCACTCAGAGGCAAAGCCAGAGTCCTTCCTGGGTCCTACAGGACTCTGCGCATCTGGCCTCCCAGTCCCACTTGACCTCATTTCCTGTGACTCTCACCCTGGCTCACCACACCCCTGGCACAGACGTCCTTTCTTTCCCAGAATTTCTGATGCCACAGGTGGCCCGCCCCATCCCTCAGGTCCTGTGCGGGAGCCTGTGGTGGCCAGGACCCACACCTGCGTCTGAGTCTCACAACTTTCTCAGAACTCCAGAGCCCCAGCCTAGGAAGAGCTGGGGAATGAATGCCCCCCACCCAGTGACCTTCAGCCCCTGACCTGGATGGGTAGATGAATATCCCAGCACCCGTCCCCGACGTGAGGCTCATGTTCCCAAATGCCTCTCAGGGGTTCCCAAATGGAGGGAGCTCCAGTTGGCCTCAATAACTTGCTTATGAACAGCGTGCTGTCTCAATCATCTCTGGCTGCTGGAACACAAAAACCATAGACTGAGGGGCTTAAACAACAGACATTTATTTCTCACAGCTCTGAGGCTGAGAAGTCCCAGATCAGGGTGCCTGCCCACCTGGGTGGTCCTCTTACCGCCCTTGTCCTGGTTTGCAGGTTGCTGCCCTCTTGCTGCATCTCCACATGGGGAGGAGAGAGCTCATCTCTCATGTCTCTTCTTGTAAGGGCTGTAATCTCATAAGAAGGCTTCCCCCTCATGGCCTAATCACCTCCCAAAGGCCCCATCCCCACATACCATCACACTGGGGGTTGGAGCTCCCACCGAGGAATTTGGGAGCACACAGATATTCATTCCATAGCACACACCCTTTGCTGGCTGCCGTGGCTTGCCTGCCCTATGTGCCCAGTCCCCTCCTGGGATTACCTTGTAAATAATCTGCTTGCCCTGGATGCCATCTCAGAGAGGCTACTCTGGGGACTTCCAGGGCTCATTGGTTGAAATCAAGGATTCTAGAAACATGTTCAAATGTAAGAGACTGTATTTTAGATCGATACTTTTCTCTGCAATAGCGATAAAGAAAGATTTCATAAAAATGAATGGCTCATGTTTCTGATCACCAAGTTTGCAGCACAGTTAGTAGAGAAGGTTTTAAAGGAAAGTGCTTAGGACTTGTTTGAATGACTGTTCAAGGAGAAGGCTGCACAACAGAATTAGCCATGGATCTGAGGATACGTGGTTGCAAAGCTGAGAGGCAAAGCTGACAATGTGAGGATCCTCTCCATCCACAACAGCCATGCGCCCCCACCAACAGCTCGTGAGGTGACACACGGGCCTAGGAAATGCTTCTGTGTTAGCGTTTAGAGTCCCAGGCAGTCTTCTTGATTTTTGAAGAAAGAGGCTGTAGTATCAGAGCTCCCAGTACCTGCTTTGCTTAGAGTGATGGCAACACCGCGAAAGCTGTATCTACAGGACGTGGTGTCTGTCCCCACTCAAATCTCCTTCTTATGAAACCAACACAATTCCTACTGAGACACAGACATCTTCCCACTGGCTGGAATATTGACATGCTCTATATTTATTTATAGCAAACCAAAGAAGTAACCGTGCCAACACATTGTGTATATTTATCTTTCCAATATTGGAGACAGGGTGGAAGATTATCCTGACCGTAGTGTGTAAATCCAATCCCTGAAAGACAGAGTTCTTAATAAAGGAAAAAGTTTGCACACAGACAAAGCACATATTCAGCCTAGGGGGACCGGAAGTCAGCAACTGGCACAGGCAGGGGTCTCCCTGTGGAGCCCAGGGCCTCACACTGCATGGCTGGGGTTAGCCTGCAGGATGTCACCTATAGGTGAGAGATGAATAAAAAAGGATGGCGGATAATCAGAGGCTTGTAGTGTCCTCTGTGTCCCTAACAACCTTCTGAACCTATAATATTATTTATCACAAAATTACAGTAACTATTTTTTCACCCATCTGCCTCTACTGTCTCTGGAAAGAAATCTGTCCTGGAGACAGTGTTTTATATTGAAAATAGTTGTGGAAACAAATTGAGCTGGGCTCCAATTTTGTTTTTTCCATTATAAAGATAAACTGTTATTATGTAAGTAAAGGTAAATATGCATGATTTAAGGTGGGTAGAGTTTTAAGTTTCCTGCTTAGCCCAATTACATGCACAGTGGATAAATTGTTACTCTTACCTTTCTGTTCTCAGGACCTAGTCCAGTGCCTGACACAAAATATTCACTTGGTAAAAGTGAAGTGGGGCTGACTGCTGGGTCGGACTTTGCCAGTTGGCCACCCAATATGAATTTCTCCTGCTTTGCTAACAGCTCTGTGTCCCAGAGCAGCCCAGGGAAAGGATTCCCTTCCCCAGTGTTGGTTCAACAGGGATGGCAGGGCCCCAAGTTCTGATGCCATAGAAGACCACTGGGTGGGGCTTCAGGAACAGCCATGGTTTTCCCCATAAAAACGGATGGACTCTGCTGGCACATGCCTCTGCTCTTTGTCCTCCCTCTTGTTCCATTTGCTCTGTGGATGTAAGGCTAGAGCTTGAGCAGCTATTTTGTGACCATGAGAACAGAACAGTGGAGCACGAGACAGTCCTGAAGATCAGCCCTGGGCTTCTGACATTTGGATTCTTTGTTTTGTGGAAAACCTAACCCCTCACTTGTTTAAGCTGCCATTTGTGGGTTTCTTTTATATTTAACCCAGTTGCCCTAAATGGGGAGGTGGCAATTTTACCCCCAGGGGCCAATTCAGATTTATTGTGGCTCAAATTGAATTCACCGCTTTTATCAAAACCCCTTTCTTCCCCCTATTTTCTGTATTGGTCTGTGGACAACTTATATGGAAGCCATGGTTTGGAATGCTCTCTTTTCTGTCTTGAATTCCCTCCATCTCCACCAAGTCATCCTTCCTCAGCTCACCATGAGCTTTCCACTCTGAATTCCCATGGCACTTCAAATTATATTGTCCACATTTAATTATGTAATATTTCATATTATTATTTTCTTGGTTTTATGTATACATTCCACAAAAACTATGTCTAGCCTCTGTCTCAAACTCCTTTATCCCTGTGGTGAAGGTTTCACCCTGAAGCTGGGCATACTTCTGGCACTGGGTAATATTCTCCCGCTGATTCTGAGGTGTCTTTTCCATTAACGAATTGCCATGGATGTCTTGGCTTAGGGCTTCTGAGGTAACATCGATCAACAAAATGATCAGAGTGGAAACCAAAGCCAGCTAGTCTTAAGCAACTCATCTGGTTTCCTGACATCCTTGCCTCTTTTCTTTAGTGTCGCTTTGATGTTAACCTTCAAGAGCAAATGCGGCTCCTCAGGTCCCCTTACAGCCTAGTGGGCTGCAGCTACTCAAACTGTGCCACACAACAGGCCTCCGCGGGGATGAAGTCCTCGGACCCCCACGTAGCCCACAGGGCAAGCCCAGTTCCTCGCATTTACCATCGTGGGCAGCTGATGAAAGCAGCAGTAATTCGGTGCCACTCCAGGGAAATGAATTCAATATGGAATGAAAGGAGAGAATTAACTGCAAGGATGAAAAGCTTTAATTTAAAAGAAACTCCCGTGAGTGTCCATAAGAGGGGAACCAACATGTGAAATGCAGATGAAAGGTAAGCATGTTCACTTTGTATGTGACGTGCTTGGAGAGGCTTTCTTGAGAGCGCTCCTCTTACTCCACCCCTTTGGAGAGCCACCAGCCCTTCAGGCACATGCATGGATGCAGCATAGCCTCGGAAAGCCGGTGTGACCAAGGGGACAGGAGCCACCTCACCCCAAGGTGGCAGTCTGTTCACTTAGCTCAAATATACTGACAAGCCATGTTTCAGGGAGAAAATACAGTAAGTAACCTCCATCTTTAAAATGAAAAAAAAAATACACTCACTGCATTTGGGAGAGCTGTTGTAACCATGCTGGCCATGGGTTGGGGTACGGGGATCCCTGAGCGGGATCCTGACTTTCTCTCTGGAGTTTTCTCAACTGTGGTCGCTGGACATTTGCCTTATGATTATATAGGGTGTCCGACATGCCAGTTGCTGGGCCCACCAGTCTTCCTTTAGGGCATCTCTGTGGGGAAGCCCAGGAATGTGCACTTATAAACAAACCCTTTGGGAGCTTCACCACACATTCTGGTTGGAGAAATATTTTCCCAGGTGTGGACTTCATGGCTCTGGAGTTCATCCAGGGGCATAAAATGAAAGAGGACATCCTGAGGCTCTGATGGACGGAAGAGGGGCTGGCACTGGGAAAGGCTGGCAAATGAGGAAAACCAAAAGAAAAAAGTCAAAGTCCCTATAGCATTTCCTTTCAAATAGAACAGCTTTTCTGCTAAACAAACCCTCTGATCGTGCTCCGTTTTCCTTGGCCATCAGCAGACACACGCTTCCTGTGGATGTTCTGGGCTGTCCTAGCCACGGCACACGTGGTACAGAACATTTCCCTGAGGTTTGCATCCTTCTCTTCTCACCACTGAGATGTGTATACAGCTGAGCCGAGGCGCCAGAAGCAGGTTGAGTGCTGGCTGCAAACCCCAGCACCCAGATTTCCTGCTGTGCACCTTCCTCAGGGCCTGCGGTCTAGGCTGCCAGCCTATGTCAGGCAGAAACACTACATGCACTATTAGGTGCAGCGTTACATCTTTTTCTTAAGTTTTAATATTAATATGCTTATTATAAAAGCATTCAAGCACTACAGAATGATATTAGCCACATAATGCCCTCAGTCTTTCTTCTCTCCTGTCAATAGGAAGACACTCTGAGTATGACATGCATATCTTTCTGGTCATTTTCCATGTGTGGAAAAATCTATGCACAGCCAGCTCATACATGTATTCATAGGATAGAGGGTCTGTGATGACACAGGAGGATGATACCCTTCCTTCCTGGCACATCTTCTCATGGAGATAGTCACCATAGCTTTCAGTCTAAGCTGCCCTCTTGACTACCATGCTGGTTCCTTCCCCAGATGCCCCTCAGCTCCAATCCCAGCCTTTGCTCTGTGATTCTGGGGCTGGGACTCAGCAAACTACATTCTCAGACTTTCTTTCCAGCAGCTTCCAGATGGCTTCTGCCAAGGGGATGCTTTAGAGGGAGGCTGGCAGGTGGGAGAGGGAGAAGAGACTTCTGGGTGTGACATCAGCCTTATCCAGCAGCAGAGGAGAGGGACCCCAGCCTCGGGCTCTGCTCAGCACAGCTAGCACCAGCCTTCCTGGGTCCCCTCAGAGCCGCCAGGACTCCCCCCTCCTCGGGTCACGTCCCTTCCTAGGAGTTCTGAGTCCCAGCGCTGACCTTCCCGCATAGCACCCTGGGCTCCGGCTCCTGCTGTTGTTGCTTGCACGGTGCCTTTGGTTCCTCATCTACACCCACCTAACCAGCCCCTGTATTGTGTTCCCGGGGTTGAAATAGCTGGTGTTGCTTCTGATTTCCTGACTGGTTCTCACTGATGTCGATTAGCAGATTTGAAAAGCCAAAACAAATAAGATAGTTTTTAAATAAGGTTTTGCATGAACCACTCTGTTCTGGGATATAAGCCTCTGGTATAAAGCATCAAGGCTGTGAGAGACTGTATACAGAAATGGACAATGGCCAGGAGTCTGCCCCCCACCCTGCAGCCACCAGCCCAGGGAGTCAGGCTACTTTTGCCAGTAATGCATCTAGGCCACCAACAATGAGCTCTGTAGCAAATGGCCAGACTTGCTTAATGACTGACAGCTTCCCTAATTTTTGCTTCTGCTTCCACCTTAGGACCAACAAGAGACAGCCAGATACACTCCCTAACCAGTCCCACAGGACAGCTCACTCCTAGCTAGGCACCTCCCGCCTCCCCAGGCTGACAGCTTCCAGTCTGGGTCCAAGGCAGCCTTCCCTGTTTTCCACTGTAAAACTTCCCCACTCCTCTGCCAAAACCAAGCGATGGGGGCTGATTCTCTCACTGCAGCCAGCTCTGAATGCATAGTGCCTGTTCTCATTCAGGTGTTGTTCATGTCTTTCCACAGCCGAAACCATGACATTTACAGCAAACTCCATGGAACAGAGAAGAATACAGATGGGGGAATAGCCACCTCCCTCTGAAAAGAAAATGAGGATTGCAGGGCAGTGAGAAGGATAGGATTGGGGCAACATGCAGAGCAGGGCCCCGGAGACAAGCCTCCACACTTTGCTCCTCCAAAGGCAAGACCCGCTGGGAGGATGTGATGGAAACCCTAGATAAACCTGGGGGACTAATACTTGGTGTCCCAAGGTGAAGCCTGTGAGGCTGCAAGTTTCAGAGGAACATCCCACAGCCAACGTGACGCCTGTGGAGGCTCGGTGTGGGCAGGCGTCTCCTGGGGCGGCCCCGCAGACCCTTCCCGCTGGTGGGGGCGAAGAATGAGGTGGCCTCCTGGGAGTGCCGGGGACGCCGGGGCGAGATGATGCCAAGGCCAGAGTGACGAGGTGAGCAATGAAGGGGGCCAGGTGGGGTCAGCCCGTTCCCATCCTCTGGGGGCCCCACACGCAGTGTCTCCAGAGAAGAAAGGAGGAAGCAGGGAGAGGGAGGCAAGGACTGGACTTGAAACGTTGACTTTCCCACATTTGAAATAGCAGGTTTGTCTTGTGTCATTAGCAGAAATTAGGGTTTCTGAGCTACCCTGCACCCAGTCATGGAGAGGTACAGAAGGACATGTTTAGGCCTCTAGATAGTGAACAACAGCCTAAGGTGGATACCACATCTAGTGTGTGTGTGTGTGTGTGTGTGTGTGTGTGTGTGTGTGTGTGTGTGTGTTACATGAATAGAATTATCCTAACCATAATTATCTGTGGGAGCAATTTTTCACTTATAATATCTTAAGCATCCTTTTTGTCTTAGTGAGTTTAGCACTTATCAAGAAATTATTATAATTTGATACATTTAACCAACTCCCAATGAATGAACACTAGGTTGTGTTTAATTTTTGTGAGTACAGTGCTGCAGTGAGCATTGTGGCGGGCAGATTCCAGGTGGATTCCAAGATCCTCACCCCTGGGTGTACACACCATGTATGATCCCCTCCCTTGAGTGTGGGCAGGACCTATGATTAGGTCACTAACAGTTGGCTTTGAGTTAATCAAAAGGAAGATGGTCCTGGGTGAGCCTGATCCAATTAGGTGAGTCCTTTTAAAGAAGGTAAAGCATCAGGAAGACACTATTCTGTTGGCCTCGAAGAAGATGAACACTGCCATTGGTCCTATACCACAGAACATCCCCAAACTGGATTATAAGGGGGCCATGAACCTCAGATAAGAATGGTGGCATGGGGGAGTTCCGGGAAGATGACGGCATGAACAGGGCGGCGGAAATCTCCTCCCCAAACCATATATATTTATGAAAATACAACAAATACAACTATTCCTAAAAGAGAGACCAGAAGATACAGGATGGCACTCAGCCTGCATCTACACCTGAGAGGACTCAGCACCCTGCGAGTCAGGTAAGATAGGGAGCCGCGTCCCGGTGGGACCCAAGCACTCCCCAACCCCAGCACAATGGCGGAAGGAGAGGATTCAGAGCTGGGAGGGAGTGGAAGTACAGGCCCGTGAAATAACCAGCCCTGGTGATCTGCAATGGGAGCACAGACACGCATTGTACGGTGTAGCGGAGATTGGAGAGACAGAGGGTGCAGGACCTGAGCCTGGGAACGCACTGGGTCCTCGCAGCCAACTCCCCGGGGCAAAAGAAAAGCACAGGATTTTTTTTAGCAGTCTTAAAGAGATAGGGGCCCAGTGGAGGAACAAGATCGTTCCACCACACTTGGCCCAGCAGGCTGGCAGTCCTGGGGAATTTCGGACCCCTTGGCTGAAGACTGGGAAAATGTTGCCATACAGAGACTTCCCACAGAGATAAACAGCCTCCCATTTGTTCCCACCCCGGCGAGAGCTACAAAGGGCTCTGTGGAGCGGCGGAATAGTGGAGCAACAGCGCCACCTACAGCATCCTCACAGAATCTACTCCCAGTGGACGTGTTTTTGTTTTTTTGTTTTTTGTTTTCTCTTTTCTTTTCTTTCTCTTCTCTTTCTCTTATTTCAATTTTTTTTAGGTCTTAAAGAGTGTAACTGACATACGCGGCACCTACCAGCAACCACTTCTATCGCCATGAAAACACAGAGGAATATGGTACAAACAAAGCTTATCCAGACCCAGACACCACAGAGGGAGTCTGAAGGGATGGAAATGCACAATATTCCTGAAAAGGAATTCAGAATAAAAGTCATAATTATACTGATGGATCTGCAGAGAAATATGCAAGAGCTGAGGGAGGAAGTGAGGGAAGTCAGGAAAGACAAGGCAGAAATGAGACAAGCGATCGACGGGCTCAACAGCAGACTGGACGAGATGCAAGAGACTGTTAATGGAATAGAAATCAGAGAACAGGAATACAGAGAAGCTGAGGCAGAGAGAGATAAAAGGATCTCTAGGAATGAAAGAATATTAAGAGAACTGTGTGACCAATCCAAACGGAACAATATTCGCATTATAGGAGTACCAGAGGAAGAAGAGAGAGAAAAAGGGATAGAAAGTGTCTTTGAAGAAATAATTGCTGAAAACTTCTCCAAGCTGGGGAGGGAAATAGTCTTGCAGTTCACCGAAGCCCACAGATCTCCCAAAACAAGAGACCCAAGGAAGACAACACCAAGACACATAATAATTAAAATGGCAAAGATCAAAGATAAGGACAGAGTATTAAAGGCAGCTAGAGAGAGAAAAAAGATCACCTACAAAGGAAAACCCATCAGATTATGATCAAACTTCTCAACAGAAACCTTACAGGCCAGAAGAGAATGGCATGATATATTTAACGTAATGAAGCAGAAGGGCCTCGAACCAAGAATATTGTATCCAGCATGATTATCATTTAAATATAATGGAGGGATTAAACAATTTCCAGATAAGTGAAAGATGAGAGAGTTTGCCTCTCATAAACCACCTCTACAGGATATCTTAAATGGACTGCTCTAGAGGGAAAGCAGTCCTAAGGCTAAAAAGATGTCACCAGAGAAAATAAAATCATAGCAAAGAAAGCAGACCATCCAAATACTAACTAAAGGCAAAGAATAAAACACCTAATATATAAAGAATGGAGGAGGAAGAATAAGAAGGGAGAGAATTAAAGAAACATCAGATGGTGTTTACAATAACTTAACAAGAAAGTAAAGTTAGATTGTCAGATACTAAAGAAGCAACCCTTGAACCTTTGGTAACCACAAATCTAAAGCCAGCAATGGCAATAAGTACATATCTAACAATAATCACCCTAAATATAAATGGACTGAATACACCAATCAAAAGACACAGAGTAACAGAATGGATAAAAAAGCAAGACCCATCTATATGCTGCTTACAAGAGATTCACCTCAAACTCAAAGATATACGCAGACTAAAAGTGAAGGGATAGAAATAGATATTTCATGCAAACAACAAGGAGAAAAAAGCAGGTGTTGCAGTACTTGTATCAGACAAAATAGACTTCAAAATGAAGAAAGTACCAAGAGATAAAGAAGGACATTACATAATGATAAGGGGTCAGTCCAACAAGTGGATATAACCATTATAAATATATATGAACCCAACCCAGGAGCAACGGCATATGTGAAACAAATACTAACAGAATTAAAGGAGGAAATAGAAAGCAAAGCATTCATATTAGAAGACTACAACACACCACTCACTCCAAAGGACAGATAAACCAGACAGAAAATAAGTAAAGACACAGAGGCACTGAACAGCACACTACAACAGATGGACCTAACAGACATCTACAGAACTCTGCACCCAAAGCAACAGGATAAACATTCTTCTCAAGTGCACCTGGAACATTTTCCAGAATAGACCACATACTAGGCCACAAAAAGAACCTCAGTAAATTCAAAAATACTGAAATTCTACCAACCAACTTCTCAGATCATAAAGGTATAAAACTAGAATTAAATTTTAGAAAGAAAACAAAAAGGCTCACAAATACATGGAGACTTAACAACATTCTCCTAATTAATCAATGGCTTAATGACCAAATCAAAACAGAAATCAAAGAATATATACAGACTAATGACAACAACAACACAAAGCCACAACTTCTGTGGGACGCAGCAAAGGCAGTTCTAAGAGGAAAGTATATTGCTTTCCAGACCTATTTAAAGAAGGAAGAACATTCCGAAATGAATAGTCTAAAGACAAAATTACTGAAATTGGAAAAAGAAGAATAAATGAGGCCCAAAGTCACCAGAGGGAGGGATATAATAAAGATCAGAGAAGAAATGAATAAAATTGAGAAGAATAAAACAATAGAAAAAATCAATGAAACCAAGAGCAGGTTCTTTGAAAAAATAAACAAAATAATCCCCTAGCCAGACTCATTAAGAGAAAAAGAAAATCTACACACATAAAAAGAATCAGAAATGAGAAAGGAAAAATCACGATGGACCCCACAGAAATACAAAGAATTATAAGAGAATATTATGGGAATCTATATGCTAACAAGCTGGGAAACCTAGAAGAAATGGACAACTTCTTAGAAAAATACAACCTTCCAAGACTGACCAAGCAAGAAACAGAAAAACTAAACAGACCAATCACCAGCAAAGAAATTGAATCCGTAATCAAAAACTACCCAAGAACAAAACCCCTGGACCTGACGGATTCACCTCTGAACTCTACCAGACATATAGAGAAGAAATAACATCCATTCTCCTTAAAGTTTTCCAAAAAATAGAAGATGAGGGAGTACTTCCAACCGCATGCTATGAAGCCAGCATCACTCTAATACCAAAACCGGGCAAAGACCTCACCAAAAAAGAAAATTACAGACCAATATCCCTGATGAACGTAGATGCAAAAATACTCAACAAAATATTAGCAAACCAAATTCAAAAAATACATCAAGAGGATCATACACCATGATCAAGTGGGATTCATCCCAGCGACGCAAGGATGGTACAACATTTGAAATCCATCAACATCATCCACCACATTAACAAAAAGAAGAACAAAAACCACATGATCATCTCCATAGATGCTGAAAAAGCATTTGACAAAATTCAGCATTCATTCATGATTAAAACTCTCAACAAAATGGGTGTAGATGGCAAGTACCTCAAAATCATAAAAGCTATATATGACAAACCCACAGGTAACATCACACGTAACAGTGAGAAGCTAAAAGCTTTTCATCTAAGATCGGGAACAAGACAGGGATGCCCACTCTTTCCACTGTTATTCAACATAGAACTGGAGGTCGTAGCCACAGCAATCAGACAGAACAAAAATATACAAGGCATCCAGATTGTTAAAGAAGAAGTCAAATTGTTACTATTTGCACATGACATGATACTCTACATTAAAAACCCTAAAAACTCCACTCCCAAACTACTAGAACTAATATCTGAATTCAGCAAAGTTGCAGGATACAAAATTAACACACAGAAATCTGTCGCTTTCCTATACACTAACGATGAACTAACAGAAAGAGAAATCAGAAAAACAATTCCATTCACAACTGCATCAAAAAGAATAAAATACCTAGGAATAAACCTAACCAAGGAAGTGAAAGACCTATACTCTGAAAACTACAAGACACTCCTAAGAAAAATTAAAGAGGACACTAACAAATGGAAATGCATCCCATGCTCTTGGCTAGGTAGAATAAATATTGTCAAAATGGCTATACTACCTAAAGGAATCTACAGATTCAACACAATCCCTATAAAAATACCACCAGCTTTCTTCAATGAACTGGAACAAATAATTCTAAAATTCATATGGAACCACAAAAGACCCCGAATAGCCAAAGCAATCCTGAGAAGGAGGAATCAAACAGGGGGAATTACGCTCCCTGACTTCAAGCTCTACTACAAAGCCACAGTAATCAAGACAATTTGGTATTGGCACAAAAAGAGACCCACAGACCAGTGGAACAGAATAGAAATTCCAAACATTAACCCAAACATATACAGTCAATTAATATTTGATTAAGGAGCCTTGGATATATAATGGGGAGATGACAGCCTCTTCAGCAGTTGGTATTGGAAAAACTGGACAGCTATATATAAGAGAATGGAACTGGACTACTCTCTAACCCCATACACAAAGGTAAACTCAAAATGGATCCAAGACCTGAATGTAAGTCATGAAACCATAAAACTTTTAGAAAAAAACATAGGTAAAAATCTCTTGGACATAAACATGAATGACTTCTTCATGAACATATCTCCCGGGGCAAGGGAAACAAATGGAAAAATGAATACGTGGGTCCATATCAAGCTGAAAAGCTTCTGTACAGCAAAGGACACCATCAGTAGATCAAAAAGATATCCTACAGTATGGGAGAATATATTCATAAATGACGTATCTGATAAGGGGTTGACACCCAAAATATATAAAGAACTCACATACCTCAACAAACAAAAAGCAAATAATCCAATTAAGAAATGGGCAGAGGACATGAATAGACACTTCTGTAAAGAAGAAATTCAGATGGCCAACAGGCACATGAAAAGATGCTCCACATCGCTAGTCATCAGAGAAATGCAGATTAAAACCAGAATGAAATATCATCTTACACCAGTGAGCATTGCCAACATCCAAAACAGAAACAACAACAAATGTTGGCGAGGATGTGGAGAAAAGAGAACCCTCCTACACTGCTGGTGGGAATGCAAATTAGTTCAACCACTGTTTTAAGCAGTATGGCGTTTCCTCAAAAAACTCAAAATAGAAATACCATTTGACCCAGGAATCCCACTCCTAGGAATTTACCCTAAGAATGCAGCAGCCCAGTTTCAAAAAAACATATGCACCCCTATGTTTATCACAGTACTATTTACAATATCCAAGAAATGGAAGCAACCTAAGTGTCCATCAGTAGATGAATGGATAAAGAAGATGTGGTACATATACACAATGGAATATTATTCAGCCAAAAGAAGAAAACAAATCCTACCATTTGCAACAACATGGATGGAGTTACAGGGTATTATGCTCAGTGAAATAAGCCAAGCCGAAAAAGACAAGTATCAAATGATTTCACTCATCTGTGGAGTATAAGAACAAAGAAAAAAACGGAAGGAACAAAACAGCAGCAGACTCACAGAACCCAAGAACGGACTAATAGTTACCAAAGGGAAAGGGACTGGGGGGGATGGGTGGGAAGGGAGGGATAAGGGAGAAAAAGGGGCATTATGATTAGCAGATGTAATGTTGGGGGGCACGGGGAGGGCTGTACAACTCAGAGAAGACAAGTAGTGATTCTATAGCATCTCACTACGCTGATGAACAGTGACTGTAGTGGCGTTTGTGGGGGGGATCTGATGAAGGGGGTAGTTTAATAGCCATAATATTGCACATGTAATTGTAGATGAATGATACCAAAATAAATTTTTTTAAAAAGTATGGTGGCATGGCTGACACTTGGCTGGAGCCTTGTAAGACTCTGAGCCGAGGACCCGGTACTGCATGCCCAGACTTGTGACCCAGAGACTGTGAGGTGACAAACTGGTTCTATATGATGTCATTAAATTCATGGTAACTTGTCATGCAGTATGGAAAACTAATACAAACATCCTTGTGCATTTCTACCTATATACCTTTGATTGTGCCCAGATAGTTTTAAAAAGAAACTCAAATTAATTTTCAAATGATTAGATGTATACCCAAAGTTGGGAAATATCATTATTTTTGAAATGTGTATATAAATTCATTTTCTATAAATTACATGTTATTTTATTTGGTGAGGATTTCTTCCATGTACATCTTCATGATGGCATGCTATAAAGAGTCAGCAATCTGGTGAATTGGTGGAGTATCTCATATTAGATTAATCCTCTTGCAGATAGCAATAAGCTCTGAACAAAATATGAAAGAAAATAATTATATGAAGGTAGTAGAGAACAGCTAGTAACAGGCAAAAACTGGAGATCTAAGTTTTAAAAGTTGGGAACTACCCTTGGCAAGATCTATGTTTTTAAAGATTCTTTCCAAGAGCATTCCCAGTGCATGAGCTGGGAGTGGCAGGAAGTCACAGTCTTGGCTACATATTAGGTTGATGTATCACAGTTGCCAGAGTAGCTAGAAGTGAAAGAAGAACCCTGGAAAGAAAGAGCTACAGATGGGTTAGCCCTAAATTCTGCAGAGAGCTCCCCTCAAGCCCTTGGCTGACTACAAAACTGTTCATGTTTGCAGGTGTCTCAAAAAAGTCCAGTAGAAAACAGCAGCTGAAGGCTGAAAGTACTGATCAGAGATTTTAGTTGTCCTCACTTAGAAGAGACAGAATTTGGGGTTTAAGTCCTGACAAGGTGGATAGGTCTGGTAAATACCTTGAGCTCTCCATTGAAAACCCAGAAAGACCATGTCTTAGGAGTAAATTATGTGTCCCATACCTGATGTATTCACGCTAGTAATAAGGGGAGAACCATGATAAGTCTACCCAGCTTAGAATAAAACCAAGTCTCAACAAGTTCAAGGTGACCAGCCAGTAATTTAATAAGAACAAACCAACACTCTTTAGAGTAAGGGCGAAGAATGCAGGATTTCAACAATGTATTCTCTATAATGTTCAGTATGAAAAAAAAAATACTCAGGATATAAAAAAACAAGAAAACTGAACTATAGTCAAGAACAAAAGTAGTCAACACAAAGAGAACCTGAGATGGCTTAGACTTCGGAGTTAGCAGCAGAGGACTTTAAAGCTATTAATATAAAGATGTTCAAGGAACTCAAAGGAAGATCTAGATGGTCTTGTTGAGGGAACAGATGAAAAATCTAGGCAGAAAATGAAAATTAAAGAGACAAGATGAAAATTCTAGAACTAAAAGCCATAGTACCTAAAATGTAATGGATACTATCAGCAGAAAATTTGTAAACAGGTAAATAATAATTATCCAGTCTATAATAGAAAGATAAAAGACTGGAAAAAGAAAACAGAATTTTAGTATCCTGTGGGACATTATCAAGCAATTTAACGCACATGTAATTGAGCCTCAAAAGGAGAGAGAGAAAATAGGGCAGGAAATCTATTTGACAAAATAATTGCTAAAAATATCTCAAGTTTAATGAGAAACAACCACTTAAGAGTTCCAAGAATTTCACCGAAATCTAAGCAAGATAAACACCAAAAAACCACATGTAGGCATAGCATAGTCAAACTGCTAAAAACTGTAGATAAACAGAAAATCTTGGAGGCAGCTGGATAAAAGGATATAGTTCATGTAGATGACTTTTCATTAGAAACAGTAAAGACCAAAGACAATCAAACAACATCTTTTAAATGCCAAAGGGAAAAAAGGCATATGAACATAGCCTTCTACATGTAGCAAAAAAAAAAAAAAAAAAAAAAAAAAATTCCTTTATAAATTAGAATACAGTAGAAATGTTTCCAGATAAATGAAAGCTGGGCGAATTTGTTTCCGGTCGACTTGTACTACAAGAAATGACAAAGAAGTCCTTAAGGCTAATGAGAAATGATACAGATGGAATTGAGAAAAGCAGGAAAGAATGAAGAACCTGTAAATAGCAAATATGTGGGTAAATTAAAAAGACTATCTTTTTTCCCCCCTCAATTAAAAAAAACTTTAGAAACTGGCTGTTTAAAACAAAAAATATAGCATTGTGTTGTGAGGTTCCTATTTTATGTAGATGTAGCATATATGACAATAATAAAAAGGAAGGGGTAAATGGAATTATACTGTTAAAAATTTCTCACAATTTATGACAAATGGTATAATATTAATTCTATACAGATTGTAATAAGCTAACAACATACACTGTGTTCTTTAAAGCAACTAATAAAATATAATAGGAGGTAATAGAATTAAAAAGTCAACAGAGCAGTAGATGAATGGATAAAGAAGATGTGGTACATATACACAATGAAATATTATTCAGCCATAAGAAGAAAACAAATCCTACCATTGGCAACAACATGGATGGAGCTAGAGGGGGTATTATGCTCAGTGAAATAGGCCAGGCAGAGAAAGACAAGTTCCAAATGATTTCACTCATCTGTGGAGTAACAACAAAGCAAAAACTGAAGGAACAAAACAGCAGCAGACTCACAGACCCCAAGAAGGGACTAGCGGTTACCAAAGGGAAACGGGTTGGGTGAGGTGGGTAGGGAAGGAGGGAGAAGGGGATTAAGGGGTATTATGATTAGCACACATAATGTAGGGGGGGTCATGGGGAAGGCAGTAGAGCACAGATAGCTGTACTGTGCTAAGTAGTAGTAACTCTATAGCATCTTACTATGCTGATGGACAGTGACTGTAATGGGGTATGTGGTAGGGACTTGATAATAAGGGGGAATCTAGTAACCACAATGTTGCTTATGTGAAACCTTCCTAAGATTGTATATCAATGATATCTTAATAAAAAAAAGTCAACAGAGGAATTAAAATTGAAGATGAAAAATATTCAACTAACCCAAAAGAAGGCAGAAAGGGAGAAACCTACAAACAAAAATCAGATACAAGTAGAAAATAAATATCAAAGTGGTAAATTAAAACTGTACCATATAACTAATTACACTTTACATAATTGAACTAAACACTCTATTTAAAAAGCAGAGATTGTCAAAGTGATAAAAAAGCAAGATACAATGGCATGCTATCTGCTAGAAATGCAATCCAATTAAAAGGCAGAGATTGTCAGACTGATAATAAAGCAAGATACATTTCTTAGGTGTATCCTAGAAATGCACTTAGGACACTAATAGACTGAAATTAAAGGATGGAAGAAGATATACCTTGCAAATGATAAGGAAGCTGTGTGGCCATAGAAATAACAGGCAAGATAGACCTGAATTCAGGACTGTCACCAGAGATAAGGGGATGCGTTTCATAAATGTGTATGCATCTAACCAGATAGTGCCAAATATGTGATAAAACTAAACAGAGAAATAGAGAATGCACAATCATAATTGGAGATTTTAACATCCCTTCTCTCAGAAAGTAATAGAACAAAGCAAGGAATCAGTATAGATATAACAGAAATCAATATAGACTTGAATGATATCAACCAACCTGACTTAAACTGACAATTGCAGAATACACATTCTTTTCAAGTGCTTGCAGAAGGTTCATGAAGTTAAACCATATGTTGGGCTATAAAAAAAGGCTCACAACCTTTCAACAAAATAAAATTATTTTCTCTAACCAAAACACAATTAAATTAGAAATCAGTAAAAATGAGATATCTAGTAAAATCCCAAATATTTGGAAATTAAATGACAAACTTCTATATAATCCATGTTCAAAAAAAGATATCACAGGGAAATTAGAAAATATTCTGAACTAAATAATGGTTAAAACACAGCATATCTAACTTGGGGGAAGAAGCTAAAGCCGTGCTTAGAGGGAAATGTACAGCTTCACATGTCAGTGTTAGAAAAGAAGAAATCTAAATTAATGCCTAAAATCAATTATCTAAGCTTCCACTTTAAGAAGCCATAAAAAGGAAAGAAATCAAAGTCAAAGTCAACAGGAGAAATACTAAAGATAAAAGTGTAAGTCAATGAAACATAAAAATAATAATGGAAATAAAGCCACAAGTTATTCTTTTAAAAGTTTAAGAAGTTTAATAAGCCCCAAGCAAGAATAACCATGATGAAATAATCCGAAACACAAATTATTAATATCAGGAATGCTATCTTTACAGAACTTGCAAGCATTTTGAAGGATAATAAGGGAATTTATAAATAGCTATATACCAACAAATTTGAAACATGGATGAAATAGTCTAATTCCTTGAAAGCACAACTTAAAAGAATGGATGCATGAAGAAATAGATGGATCCCAATCCAGGATTTCTTTTTTTTTTTTGTATCATTACTATACACTTACATGAGCAACATTGTGGTTACTAGATTCCCCCCATTATCAAGTCCCCACCACATACCCCATTACAGTCACTGTCCATCAGCATAGTGAGATGCTATAGAGTCACTACTTGTATTCTCTGTGCTCTACTGCCTTCCCGTGCCCCCCCCACATTATGTGTGCTTATCATAATGCCCCTTTTTCCCCCTTATCCCTCCCTTCCCACCCATCCTCCCCAGTCCTTTTCCCTTTGGTAACTGTTAGTCCATTCTTGGGTTCTGTGAGTCTGCTGCTGTTTTGTTCCTTCAGTTTTTTCTTTGTTCTTACACTCCACAGATTAGTGAAATCATTTGATACTTGTATTTTTTGGCTTGGCTTATTTCACTGAGCATAATACCCTCTAGCTCCATCCATGTTGTAGGATTTGTTTTCTTCTTACGGCTGAATAATATTCCATTGTGTATATGTACCACATCTTCTTTATCCATTCATCTACTGATGAACACTTAGGTTGCTTCCATTTCTTGGCTATTGTAAATAGTGCTGTGATAAACATAGGGGTGCATATGTCTTTTTCAAACGGGCTCCTGCATTCTTAGGATAAATTCCTAGGAGTGGAATTCCTGGGTCAAATGGTATTTCTATTTTGAGTTTTTTGAGGAACCTCCATACTGCTTTCCACAATGGTTGAATTAATTTGCATTCCCACCAGCAGTGTAGGAGGGTTCCCCTTTCTCCACATCCTCACCAACATTTGTTGTTGTTTGTCTTTTGGATGTGGGCCGTCCTAACTGGTGTGAGGTGATATCTCATTGTGGTTTTAATTTGCATTTCTCTGATGATTAACGATGTGGAGCATCTTTTCATGTGCCTGTTGTCCATCTGAATTTCTTCTTTGGAGAAGTGTCTATTCATGTCCTCTGCCCATTTCTTAATTGGATTATTTGATTTTTGTTTGTTGAGGTGCATGGGTTCTTTGTATATTTTGGATGTCAACCCCTTATCAAATATATCATTTATGAATATATTCTTCCATGCTGTAGGATGCCTTTTTGTTCTACTGATGGTGTCCTTTTCTGTACAGAAGCTTTTTAGTTTGATATAGTCCCACTTGTTCATTTTTGCTTTGTTTCCCTTGCCCGGGAGGTATGTTCATGAAGAAGTTGCTCATGTTTATGTTCAAGAGAGTTTTGCCTATATTTTCTTCTAAGAGTTTTATGGTTTCATGACTTACTTTCAGGTCTTTGATCCATTTCAAGTTTACTTTTGTGTATGGAGTTAGACAGTCATCCAGTTTCATTCTCTTACATTTAGCTGTCCCGTTTTGCCAACCCCAGGTGTTGAAGAGGCTGTCATTCCCCCATTGTATATCCATGGCTCCTTTATCGTATATTAATTGACCATATATGCTTAGGTTAATATCTGGACTCTCTATTCTGTTCCACTGGTCTATGGGTCTGTTCTTGTGCCAGTACAAAATTGTCTTGATTACTGTGGCTTTGTAGTAGAGCTTGAAGTTGGGAAGTGTGATCCCTCTGCTTTATTCTTTCTTCTCAGGCCAATCCAGGATTTCTCATGTATTTCTGTGACTGTGCTTACTGGCCTTCCTAGCACGTTACCGCATGGGCACTGAATTACGCTTGCTGGGCCACCCTTCACACTCTCCCCCCCTGCTACAGCCTCGCGTGTGCTGAAGGCCTCCCTTTCTGGAACACCAGCTCCCTGCACAGATTCTGGTATTATCAGCTTCTACACTCTACAATACCCATAAATTCTCCAAAGCCATTCTATTTTCATCACTTTGAATTCTAAAAATTCCCTAAACTTCAAGACACACACATACACACAACTCTCAAAAATTTCCTTGGCAGCCTGGGAGTCTGTTGGTGGAAATGGCATATAAAGGAATTGAATTGTTGATAAGTAGGAGGTGTAAAGTCAGACACACCCCATCCTAGAAACTGATCTGAATCCTCTAGTGATCTGGGACATTTTCCGGGCTGAACTGCCTGGCCAGGCTCCCTCATTGTAGCTGGAGGTGCCCCGGATGCTCATTTCCCCTCAAGGTTTTGGATGCCCACTCCTGGAGCCTTGACAGCCTGCATGACAGGGGCCATGAGTGTGAGCACCTGGCCTGGACTGGACACCCCCAGTTCATAATGACATACTGGCCCTTGAGATAAACATCTCTCTGGGCCCCAAAGGATCATTGATTTAGCACCCTATTGCACACCAGTTTTTCAACATAGCCAGCAAGCAATTTCTCTGGGAAGGAAGATGGACTCATGCTGTCTCCATTGTACCCATTTATTTGGTGACTTTGGGAATAAACACTGGCTATAGGAGAACCGCTAATTAGCTGTGTCTTAGTGACACCCCCTTCGCTTATCAGTCTTTCTTTCTTGCCTCTAAGGGTAACATTTGCGGGAGGCTTGCTCTGAGCTGAGCCATGTGCCAAGCGTTTTACCCAGCATCTTTAATTTCCCCCAGAATCACCCCAGGGGGTTATTAGTGCTCTCTGTTTTGTAGTAAGGCAGGATGTTGAAGTTTGAAGCATCCATGCCCAGGATGATGTCAACTGGCTTTAATCCCCTTAACCACTGCCCCATCCTGCTTGCATGTCCCCCAGCACCCCACTCTCTTTTAATTATTGGGATTTAGCCAGTATTTATTGAGCAACTACTCTGTACAAGCCACTGTTTTGGGCACAAAGATGAACCAATAGCTCCTTGACCTAAGGAGTTCAAAGTGCAGCCCCAGCAGCGTGGATATCTCCTGGGGACTTGTTAGAAATGCAAATTCTCGGCCCTACCCCAGACCTACTGAATCAGAAGCTGACCTGGGGTGCGTCTGGGGAGGCAGGGAATTGAGGGTGGGGAGGGATGGCGCTCTGGGTTTTCACAAGCCCCCTGGTGATTGCGATGCCAGCTAAAGCCAGGGAACTACTGCCCGCTCTGGGATGCTGGACACTCCGAGGTTGTTCATCAGTGTGGTGCACCCATGCTGCGTGCAAAGCACTTCATTCTTCCCATTTTACTACTAACAACCCGGAAGTTTGAGAGACTTTCAACATGCTCTAGAAGGTGGGGTGGACCCCGGAAGCCCTCACCCCTGGTAATTCCTTCTAATCATTAGGTACCAGTTCCTCTCTTTACTGGTCCTGGACCAGACCTGAAGTCAAATATCTAAGGACCTCAAATAAATAAAGCCACACTCTCTCCAAATAGACCGGTATGCTCTCAACCCCAGCACGGCTCTCTTGTTAGCCTGGGAACGTGTCTCTGGCAAGCCAGCTTTCATTCCAGTGCTCCCTGAGTCTCCTTCTGAGCCATGGACCTGGGCACCCACCCTGGTGCCCACTCCTGGCTCTTGCGCCCTGGGTGTTGGACTGCTCCCTCAAGCATCTGCTTCTCCGTTTTACTCTGGGATCCATGTTCTGGCCTGTCTCCCTCCAGCCATGTAGGTAGACTCTCCCATTCAACCTCCACTAGACAGAAACCAGTCCTCACACCCAACCATGAAAAACAAACACATGAGAAAAAAATTCTCATGAACTAGTGAAAAAAGTGATATTCATGGTGTAGGTATCTTTTGATCATAACTCAAAAATTATATGCATTCAATGAAAAAGACTGGGAGGCAATGTACAAAAATAAAATATGAGATGACTCATGTTCAAAAATCTACTTTTTGCATTAAAAAAAATTGTGTTTAAATACACATAACATGAAATTCACCATCTTCTCCCTTTTAAAATGCATAGCTCAGTAGTGTGAAGTACATTCGTATTGTCATGCAGCCAAATCCAGAACTCTTTGCATCTTGCAAACAAACTCTGTACCTAACAAATGCTAAGTCCCCATCCCCCTCACCACAGTCCCTGGCAATCCCCTTCTCCTTCCTGTCTCTATAAACTTGACGGCTCTAAGAACCTCATGTAAGTGGAATCATACAATGTTTGTCCTTTCGTGTCTGGCTTATTTCTTGTAGCATAATGTCCTCAATATTCAATCATGCTGCAGCACGTGCCAAAATTTCTTTCCTTTTTAAGACTGAATAATATTCCATTGTGTGTGTGCACCACGTTTGTTTATCCATCTGTCTGGGATAGTTGGGTTATTTCTACCTTTTGACTGTTGTGAATAATGCTTCTATGAACATAAGCATACAGATACCTCTTTGAGACACTGTTTTCGATTATTGTGGGTATATAACCAGAAGCAAAATGGCTGGGTCATATGGTAATTCTATTTTAAATTTTTGGAGGAATGATTATACTATTTTCCATAGTGGCACACCATTATACATTCCCTCCAGCACTGTGCAAGGGTGCTGATTTCTCCACATCCTCTCCGATACTTGCTATTTTCTTCCTCCCTTTCTTCCTTCCCTCCTCCCTTCCTTTCCCTTCTCCCTCCTCCCTCCCTCTCTCTTTCTTTCATTTTTTGATAGTAGCATCTTAGCAGTGGTATCTCACTGTGGTTTGATTTGCATTTCCCTGGTGACTAATGATGCTGAGTGTCTTTTCACGTGCTTATTGGTCGTTGTACATCTTCTTTAGAGGAATGTCTATTCAAGTCATTAGCTCAGTTGGGTTGTTTGGGTTTTTTTGTTGTTTGAGTTATAGGAGTTCTTTGTATGTTCTGTATATTAACCCCTCATCTGGTCTGGGCTTTTCATATCTGGCTTGTATTATGTTGAGGTCATTTCCTTCTGTTCCTAGTTTGTTCAGTGTTTTTTCTCACCAAGTGATGTTGAATTTTGTCAAATGCTTTTTCTGCATTAGTTGAAATAATCATGGGGTTTTTTCCCTTCATTCTGTCAACAGGATATACTACATTGATTGTTTTTTTCTCTCTCTCTCTCTTTTTTTCCTCTTTTTTTTTTCTTTACAATTTATTTTGGTATCATTAACCTAGTATTACATGTGCAATATTATGGTGATTAAACTACCCCCTTCATCAGGTCCCCCCCCAACCGCATTACAATCGCTGTCCATCAGTGTAGACAGATGCTATAGAATCACTATTGTCTTCTCTGAGTTGTACGGCCCTCCCCGTGCCCCCCCTACCTTACGTCTGCTAATTGTAATACCCCTTTTACCCTCTTATCCCTCCCTTCCGACCCCTCTTCCCCAGTCCCTTTCCCTTTGGTAACTATTAGTCCATTCTTGGGTTCTGTGAGTCTGCTGCTGTTTTGTTCCTTCAGTTTTTTTCTTTGTTCTTACACTCCACATATGAGTGAAATCATTTGATACTTGTCTTTTTCGGCTTGGCTTATTTCACTGAGCATAATACCCTCTAGCTCCATCCATGTTGTTGCAAATAGTAGGATTTGTTTTCTTCTTATGGCTGAATAATATTCCATTGTGTATATGTACCACATCTTCTTTATACATTCATCTACTGATGGACATGTAGGTTGCTTCCATTTCTTGGCTATTGTAAATAGTGCTGCAATAAACATAGGGGTGCATCTGTCTTTTTGAAACTGGGCTGCTGCATTCTTAGAGTAAATTGCTAGGAGTGGGATTCCTGGGTCGAATGGTATTTCTTTTTTGAGTTTTTTGAGGAACCTCCATACTGCTTTCCACAATGGTTGAACTAATTTGCATTCCCAACAGCAGTATAGGAGGGTTCCCTTTTCTCCACATCCTCGCCAACATTTGTTGTTGTTTGTGTTTTGGATGTTGGCCATCCTCACTGGTGTGAGGTGATATCTCATTGCGGTTTTAATCTGCATTTCTCTGATGACCAGCGAT
This sequence comes from Phataginus tricuspis, assembly GCA_029783875.1. Lineage (NCBI taxonomy): Eukaryota > Metazoa > Chordata > Mammalia > Pholidota > Manidae > Phataginus > Phataginus tricuspis. The sequence goes on along the minus strand of JAQQAC010002629.1, from coordinate 21,676,379 downwards.
GTGGAGCATTTTTTCATGTGCCTGTTGGCCATCTGAATTTCTTCTTTAGAGAAGTGTCTATTCATGTCCTCTGCCTATTTCTTAATTGGATTATTTGCTTTTTGTTTGTTAAGGTGCGTGAGTTCCTTGAATATTTTGGATGTCAACCCCTTATCAGATGCACCATGTATGAATATATTTTCCCATATTGTAGGATGTCTTTTTGTTCTACTGATGGTGTCCTTTGCTGTCCTTTTCAACTTGATATAGTCCCATTTGTTCATTTTTGCTTTTGTTTCCCTTGCCCGGGGGGATATGTTCATGAAGAAGTCGCTCATGTTTATGTCCAAGAGATTTTTGCCTATGTTTTTTTCTAAGAATTTTATGGTTTCATGACTTACATTCAGCTCTTTGATCCACCTTGAGTTTACCTTTGTGTATGGGGCTAGACAGTAGCCCAGTTTCATTCTCTTACATGTAGCTGTCCAATTTTTCCAACACCAGCTGCTGAAGCGGCTGTCATCTCCCCATTGTATATCCAAGGCTCCTTTATCAAATATTAATTGACTATAAGTGTTTGGGTTAATGTTTGGATTTTCTATTCTGTTCCACTGGTTTGTGGGTCTGTTTTTGTGCCAGTACCAAATTGTCTTGATTACTGTGGCTTTGTAGTACAGCTTGAAGTCATGGAGTGTAATTCCCCTTATTTGATTCCTCCTTCTCAGGAGGATTGCTTTGGCTATTCGGGGACTTTTGTGGTTCCATATGAATTTTAGAATTATTTGTTCCAGTTCATTGAAGAAAGCTGTTGGTAGTTTAATCGGGATTGCATTGAATCTGTAGATTGCTTTAGGTAGTATAGCCATTTTAACAATATTTATTCTTCCTAGCCAAGAGCATGGGATGCATTTCCATTTGTTAATGTCCTCTTTAATTTCTCCTAGGAGTCTCTTGTAGTTTTCAGAGTACAGGTCTTTCACTTCCTTGGTTAGGTTTATTCCTAGGTATTTCATTCTTTTTGATGCAATTGTGAATGGAATTGTTTTTCTGATTTCTCTTTCTGTTAGTTCATTATTAGTGTATAGGAAAGCGACAGATTTCTGTGTGTTAATTTTGTATCCTGTAACTTTGCTGAATTTAGATATTAGTTCTAGTACTTTTGGAGTGGAGTCTTTAGGGTTTTTTATGTACAGTATAATGTCATCTGCAAATAGTGACAATTTGACTTCTTCTTTACCAATCTGGATGCCTTGTATATTTTGTTTTGTCTGATTGCCGTGGCTAGGACCTCCAGTACAATGTTGACTAACAATGGAGAGAGGGAGCATCCCTGTCTTGTTCCCGATCTTAGATGAAAAGCTTTCAGCTTCTCGCTGTTAAGTATCATGTTAGCTGTGGGTTTGTCATATATAGCCTTTATGATGTTGAGGTACTTGCTGTCTATACCCATTTTGTTGAGAGTTTTAATCATGAATGGATGCTGAATTTTGTCAAATGCTTTTTCAGCATCTATGGAGATGATCATGTGGTTTTTGTTCTTCTTTTTGTTGATGTGGTGGATGATGTTGATGGATTTTCAAATGTTGTACCATCCTTGCATCCCTGGGATGAATCCCACTTGATCATGGTGTATCATCCTCTTGATGTATTTTTAAATTCGGTTTGCTAATATTTTGTTGAGTATTTTTGCATCTACATTCATCAGGGATGTTGGTCTGTAATTTTCTTTATTGGTGAGGTCTTTGCCCGGTTTTGGTATTGGAGTGATGCTGGCTTCATAGAAAGAGTTTGGAAGTATTCCCTCATCTTCTGTTTTTTGGAAAACTTTAAGGAGAATGGGTGTTATTTCTTCTCTATATGTCTGGCAGAATTCAGAGGTGAATTCATCAGGTCCCCGGGTTTTGTTCTTGGGTAGTTATTTGATTATGGATTCAATTTCATTGCTGGTGATTGGTCTGTTTAGTTTTTCTGTTTCTTGCTTCGTCAGTCTTGAAAGGTTGTATTTTTCTACGAAGTTGTCCATTTCTTCTAGGTTTTCCAGCTTGTTAGCATACAGATGCTCATAATATTCTCTTATAATTCTTTGTATTTCTGTGTGGTCCATCGTTATTTTTCCTTTCTCACTTCTGATTCTGTTTATGTGTGTAGATTCTCTTTTTCTCTTAAGGAGTCTGGCTAGGGGTTTATCTATTTTGTTTACTTTTTCAAAGAACCACGTCTTGGTTTCATTGATTTTTTCAAATGTTTTATTCTTCGCAATTTTATTTATTTCTTCTCTGATCTTTATTATGTCCCTCCTTCTGGTGACTTTGGGCCTCCTTTGTTCTTCTTTTTCCAATTTCAATAATTGTGTCTTTAGACTATTCATTTGGGAATGCTCTTTCTTCTTTAAGTAGGCGTGGATAGCAACATACTTTCCTCTTAGAACTGCCTTTGCTGCGTCCCACAGAAGTTGTGGCTTTGTGTTGTTGTTGTCATTAGTCTCCATATATTCTTTGATTTCTGTTTTGATTTGGTCGTTAACCCATTGATTCATTAGGAGAATGTTGTTAAGTCTCCATTCATTTGTGAGCCTTTTTGATTTCTTTCTAAAATTTATTTCTAGTTTTATACCTTTGTGATCTGAGAAGTTGGTTGGTAGGATTTCAATATTTTTGAATTTACTGAGGTTCTTTTTGTGGCCTAGTATGTGGTCTATTCTGGAAAATGTTCCATGTGCACTTGAGAAGAATGTGTATCCTGTTGCTTTTGGGTGCAGAGTTCTGTAGATATCTGTTAGGTCCATCTGTTCTAGTGTGTTTTTCAGTGCCTCTGTGTCTTTACTTATTGTGTTTCTGGTTGATCTATCCTTTGGAGTGAGTCTTGTGTTGAAATCTCCTAAAATGAATGCATTGTTCTCTATTTCCTCCTTCAATTCTGTTAGTATTTGTTTCACATATGTTGGCGCTCCTGTGTTGGGTGCATATATATTTATAATGGTTATATCTTCTTGTTGGACTGACCCCTTTATCATTATGTAATGTCCTTCTTTATCTCTTGCTACTTTCTTCGTTTTGAAGTCTATTTTGTCTGATACAAGTACTATAACACCTGCTTTTTTCTCTTTGTTGTTTGCATGAAGTATCTTTTTCCATCCCTTCACTTTTAGTCTGTGTATATCTTTGGGTTTGAGGTGAGTCTCTTGTAAGCAGCATATAGATGGGTCTTGCTTTTTTATCCACTCTGTTACTCTGTGTCTTTTGATTGGTGCATTCAGTCCATTTACATTTAGGGTGATTATTCATAGATATGTACTTATTGCCATTGCTGGCTTTAGATTCGTGGTTACCAAAGGTTCAAGGGTTGCTTCTTTAGTATCTGACAATCTAACTTTACTTTCTTGTTAAGTTATTGTAAACACCATCTGATGTTTCTTTAATTCTCTCCCTTCTTATTCTTCCTCCTCCATTCTTTATATATTAGGTGTTTTATTCTTTGCCTTTAGTTAGTATTTGGATGGTCTGCTTTCTTTGCTATGATTTTATTTTCTCTGGTGACATCTTTTTAGCCTTAGGCATGCTTCCCTCTAGAACAGTCCGTTTAAGATATCCTGTAGTGGTGGTTTATGAGAGGCAAACTCTTACAACTTTCGTTTGTCTGGAAATTGTTTAATCCCTCCGTCATATTTAAATGATAATCGTGCTGGGTACAATGTTCTTGGTTCGAGGCCCTTCTTTTTCATTACGTTAAATATATCATGGCATTCTCTTCTAGCCTGTAAGGTTTCTGTTGAGAAGTTTGATCATAATCTGATGGGTTTTCCTTTGTAGGTGATCTTTTTTTCTCTCTCTAGCTGCCTTTAATACTCTGTCTTTATCTTTGACCTTTGTCATCTTAATTATTATGTGCCCTGGTGTTGTCTTCGTTGGGTCCCTTGTGTTGGGGGGTCTGTGGGCTTCCGTGGACTGCAAGACTATTTCCTTCCCCAGTGTGGAAAGTTTTCAGCAATTATTTCTTCAAAGACACTTTCTATCCCTTTTTCTCTCTCTTCTTCCTCTGGTACTCCTATAATGCAAATATTGTTCTGTTTGGATTGGTCACACAGTTCTCTTAATATTCTTTCATTCCTAGAGATCCTTTTGTCTCTCTGCCTCAGCTTCTCTGTATTCCTGTTCTCTATTTTCTAATTCATTAACAGTCTCTGACACCTCATCCAGTCTGCTGTTAAGCCCATCGATGGCTTGTCTCATTTCTGCATATTCTTTCCTCACATCCCTCACTTCCTCCCTCAGCTCTTGCACATTTTTCTGTAGATCCATCAGCATGGCTATGACTTTTTTCCTGAATTCTTTTTCATGAAGACTGTGCATGTCCATCCCTTCTGGTTCCCTCTCTGGGGTTGTCTGGGTCTGAAGCCTTGTCTGTACCATGTTCCTCTCTTTTTTCATGGCTATAAGAATTGGTTGCTGGTAGTTGCCACATATGTCAGCTGGGCTCTTTATGACTTAAAAAAAAAAGAAAAAAAAAGAAGAAAGAAAAGAAAAAATAATAATAATAAAAATAAGGGAAAGAAAAAAAGAAAAGAAAGGGAAGAAAAACAACAACAAAACAAAAAACGCCCACCGGGAGTGGGTTCTGTATGAATGCTGTAGGTGGCACTGTTGCTCCAGTATTCCAGATCCGTGGCTGCGCCACTCCGCAAGGCCCTTTATAGCTCTGGCCGGGTTGGGATCGAGTGGGAGGCTGTTGATCTCTGTGGGAGTCTTAAGTGCGGCCACCCTTTCCCAGTCGCCAGCTAAGGGGTCCAAAGGTCCCCAGGACTCCTAGCCTGCTGGGCTGAGTGTGCTGGGGTGATCCGGTCCTCTGCTGTGCTCCTGTCTCTTTAAGACTGCTGAAAAAAGCGCGCGCTTTTTTTCTTTTTTTTTTCCTTTCCTCCCGGAGCCTGCCACAAGCAACTGGCGTGTTCCTCGCTGAGACCCTGCGCCCTCTGTCTCTCCAATCTCCGCTACACCGCGCACTGTGTGTCAGCGCTCCCGGCGCAGACTTCCACTTCCTCCCGGTTCTGAATCCTCTCCTCCCACCAGTGTGCTGGCATGGGGGAGCTCTCGGGTCCCACTGGGGTTGCGGCTCCGTATCTTACCCGCCTCACCAGGTGCCGAGTCCTCTCAGGTGTAGCTGCCCACTGTGCGCTTTCCTGTGTATTCTGGTCTCTCTTTTAGGAATAGTTGTATTTGCTGTGTTTTCGAGGATAAATGTAATGTTGGGAGGAAATTTCTGTCATTCCGTTCACGTCGCCATCTTCCCGGAAGTCCTCTGATTGTTTTTTTATATATTAAACCATATTTACTTTCCAGGAAGAAATCTCACTTGGACTTGGTGTATAATTATTTTAAAGTTGCATTTTTTAAAGAAGTAAATTCCTTGTTGATGACAGTGTTACTAAGAAAACAGACTCCTGAAATAGAAGAAAAAAATCTACTTCTAACTAAAAGATTGCAATGAACTGTACAATTAAAACACATTCTACCCCAGAATATAGGATGCAGTGTCCTTGATCCTAACACCTGGGGTGCATGGCTGATCCCTTAGCTTTCTCTGTACAATTTATGCTCCTCAAATTAACTCCTGGATTTCCAAGTTTCTCTGTAGGTTGGGAAAGGTAACATTTAACAAATTCAAAGTGGGTACAAATGAACAGCTTAGAATTTACTGTCCAGAGATTGGTCTGCAACTAGATTAACTGTATTTGTTGCATAATTTCAGATTTTGGCTATTTAAAGTAGAATGGAATTTTACCACTGCAAAGACCTTCAGGGACCCTCTAGGCCTATCACCTCATTTTACAGATTAAAAAAAAAAAAACAAGATTCCCAAGGAGATGAGCGCTGCTTATGTGCATAACTCATGTGCATAACTAAATGCTAGAAAAAGGACTAGAAATTGGACCACTGTTTCCAGCCGACCACTTTCTATTACACACAGTGTGAATGCAGGCTCACCTCCTCCGATAAAAGGAGCTGGGCTAAGACCGCATCAGAGGTTCAGAGGGTAGGGACTCTAGTCAAGTGAGCTGTAAGAGGCTACTCCCTGCCCTCCGCATAGCCTGGAGCTGGTGGTGGAAAACCACATGGAGCCTACACGCCTCTGCCACAGCCAAGCGCCTCACTGATTGTTGTGTTCATCATCTCATTAAAGAAAACTCCCAAGTCCATGTCTGGGACAGAGATGGGGATGAGGATGTCGGATGCCATTCTACTCAAGGTCACTGGGAGACAGCGCTCTCTCAAAGAAATTCCAGAGAGCCTGGACTTGGCTTTTCTCTCCTCTCACAGTCTAACAAATACCCTGCCAGTACTCACCGTCCACCTCTATTTGCATGACATTATGGAAAAATGTAAAATTAGAATATGGTTTTAATCCCATTTGGGCCGCTAAAACAAAAGACCATACACTAAGTGGCTTATCAACAATGGACATTTATTTTTCACAGTTCTGGAAGCTGGAAGTCCAAGATAAGTGGCCGGGAGACTCGGGCTGTGAGGGTTCTGTCCTTGGGTCCTGGAGGGCTGTGCTCTCGCTGTGCGCTCACAGGTGGAAGGGGCGGGCGGTCTCTGGGGCTCCTTTATGAGGGCATGAATCCCATCCTGAAGGCTCCACCCTCTGGGCCTAATCACCTCTCAAAGCCCCACGCTCCAAATACTGGCACATTGGGGTGAGGATTTCGACATACAAATTTTAGTGGGACAGAAACGCTCAAGACGTTGTAAACACAATTCTCATACAATCCCTTGAGTCATTCCTTTTTCTTTCTGTTCTTAACGGTGTTAGTCATTCTTTCTGTGGTAATGATTTTCTGTAATTATGTGACTTTGGCTTCCTAGGAGTTTTTTTTACAATGTTAAGGTAAAATTTTTTTTTTAAGGAGAAGGATGAAAGACTAGATTATCCATGTCATTACGATATTTTACTAGCACAAAATTCACGTAAAGATGTGTGAAGTTGTGAGAATATATTTGTAGATGACATATCCAACAAGGGGTTAACATGCAAAATATATAAAGAACTTACATGCCTCAACACCCAAAAAGCAAATAACCCGATTAAAAAACGGGCAGAGGATATTAAGAGACAGTTCTCCAAAGAAGAAATTCAGATGGCCAACAGACACATGAAAAGATGCTCCACATCACTAATCATCAGGGAAATGCAAATTAAAACCACAATGAGATATCACCTCACACCAGTAAGGATGGCCAGCATCCAAAAGTCTAAGAACAACAAATGCTGGCAAAGATGTGGAGAAAGGGGAACCCTCCTACACTGCTGGTGAGAATATAAGCTAGTTCAACCATTGTGGAAAGCAATATGGAGGTTCCTCAAAAAACTAAAAATACAAATGCCATTTGACCCTGGAATCCCACTCCTTGGAATTTACCCAAAGAATACAACTTCTCAGATTCAAAAAGACATATGCACCCATATGTTTATGGCAGCACTTTTTACAATAGCCAAGATATGGAAGCAACCTAAGTGTCCATCAGTAGATGAATGGATAAAGAGGAGGTGGTACATATACACAATGGAATGCTATTCAGCCATAAGAAAGAAACAAATCCTGCCATTTGCAACAACATGGATGGAGCTGGAGGATATTATGCTCAGTGAAATAAGCCAGGTGGAGAAAGACAAGTGCCAAATGATTTCTTTCATTTGTGGTGTATAACGACGAAGCAAAACTGAAGGAACAAAATAGCAGCAGACTCAGAGACTCCAAGAAGGAACTAGTGGTTACCAAAGAGGAGGGGTGTGGGAGGGTGGGTGGGGAGGGTGGGAGAAGGGGATTGAGGGGTATTATGTTTAGTACACATGGTGTAGGGGGATCACGGGGAAAACAGTGTAGCACAGAGAAGGCAAACAGTGAATCTGTGTCATTTTACTACACTGATGGACAGTGACTGCATTGGGGTGTAGGTGGGGACTTGATAATATGGGTAAATGTAGTAACCACATTGGTTTTTCATGTGAAACCTTCATAAGAGTGTATATCAATAATACCTTAATAAAAAAATTTTTTTTAAAGAATTGAGATATATAAAAAGAAAAGATGTGTGAAGTTGCTTTTTAAAAATATGTTCTCATGGATCTAAGAGATTTATTTTATTAAGGTGCATTCTATATTTATTCCCGCATTGAATTAAAACATGGCTTTCCTTTTTAACGTGCCCTTCAAGGCAAATGTGGCAGGAAGTTTATGAAGACAATTATATTGCTTATCTTTATGAGTTATACATATTTCCAAATATTTAATTATATGTCCACAGAAAAAAACACATTTTTAATTGATTTTTTAAAGCATATGTTGAAGTTTTTTGAAAATAAATGGGATATGATATAGAAAACATTTATCAAATACTTAGTTAAAATGCAATACAACTTTAGAACAAAGGCTAAGTTTTTTTAAGTCAGAGAAGATAGAAGTCATACTTAGATGAGTTTCCCCCCCTACATAAGAACATGCAAAAGGGCAATTAACATATTTATGTCAAAATTCCTGTAATCTTAAAAGCAAAGGGCTGTCTTCTTTGATCATATAATCACAAAGGCCTCTAAGTATTTAGATTTACACAAAAGGACACAACTTAACAATTGAGTTTGCAGCCCATCATATGTCACCTGACGACCTCATAAGCCAATTAGATTTGTGTAAGAAAGCTGGGCTTCTCTGCGTCTTCCTTGGGGCTGGTCCCGCCACCCCCTAGCCAGCAGGCTCGCCTCAGCAGCCAGGATTTTCTGATGGTAATCACCAAAAATAGATTTGGAATTTTCAGACCTCCCACTTGCAAATCAGGAGGAATCCCTACAAACACACATACCAAAAAAATAAGCAAACCGTCATAAACAGAATACCATCCCACCCAGTGATTTTCTATCATCCCAGAGGTATTCCTGAAATGTAACTGTGGAGTCTTGTTTTTGATCACATGATATTTTTGGCTGAGGAGAGACTACCACCTAAAACTTGGCTTTAAGGGAAAGAAACGAGTGTCAGACCTTCACTGCCGCTTTGGTGGGGGAGTTGCAAACTCAGGACACCTTTGCCCTTATTTTTTCTTTCTAAGCCCACTCATTTTCTTTCTGTGCAGTTTCTCATGGAGGCCATCTTGTCAGGATCTGGTTTCACTTACCATAGAAACACACCTGCTTCCAGGCAATTGGCTACCCCAAGAGCACACTGTTTGACATCTTAATCTTTCTAGGCCCTAGGCCATTGCACTTTCTGTCAGACAGAGGTCTCAGGTTCCAGCGCAGACTCTGCTCCAGTTACAGAAACCCATTTCCCAGGAGGCTGTGACACCAGTCTTACATCCCTTGCAGACTTGCCCACTACCCGACCAGCCATGCCATGCACACACGCACACACTATAGAGCCTATATAACCCACACAAACACACACACTATACACACACATACACACACTATAGGACCTAATAACCACCCTCCACACATCTAACCTACACAACACACACATACACACACATGCACCATATACATACAATATACAAATTATACAACACACACACATATACACACTCTATAAATCATAACACACACTTGTACACACACTGCATAAAACTAAGACCAGTCTATATAACATGCTTCCTAGGTACTACAGACACAATAGGAATGCTTGAGTCACTCTTGGAATATAATTTAGAAGCTCCCACCACCTGCCTTTTTAAATTAATATTTAAAAGTAACTCAGACTAAATATGAATCATGAACTTGCAGTGTCTTATTTAATGAGCCACGAGGCTTCCTACAATGTTTAGTCCCAGATGTGTCTCCAAAAAGTTGAAACGGGGAAAAGAGTGAGGGGCTATCTGGCACAGCAGGAGGAGGGGTGCAAGGGGGCGCCCACAGTGGTGGGGGGCGGCAGGCTCGGCAGCGAATGGGTCACCTTCTGTGACAAAGGGACAGAGCGCAGGTACAAGAGGCCTTTTAAGAGTCTGTGTTTCTGCCATGGAGAGATTCAAACTGAGGTGGGGCTGTGGGGACCCCACACTTCAGAGGCTGAGAAGGGGTTGGGGGATGAGAGAAGGGGGGATTCCCCAAAATGAGACCGTCCAGTGGGTGAGCTGCTCTGCCAGCGGGATCCCAGGGAGAGCTCAGATGCCTGAGGGAGCACGGAGGAGGAAAGTCCTCCCGGGAGCGAGGGGTCCCTGAGAGCCCACCCATCCCTGCAATCCTGTCTCTGCTCAGCTGATGCTTCAAGCCGAAGAGGCAGTTCCTCTCCTGCTTCTGTGGCCCTGGGGGCTGCAGCTGCCCTTAGCCCCATTCTCAGCGGGCCCTGTTTCTTACTTGAAGATGAGATTTTCAATCCAGTGAATGCCAGTTTTTAGGGTATGTCAGATATTTTTTGCTGACACTTTATAGAACGTTTTCCTCCCCGAAGTAGAATAAACACTCCTGTCCTTGGATTTGTGGTGGGGGGGAAGACCAGACAAATATTCTAGACAGCCAGCCAAGGCCCTTCCCATGGCTCAGTTTCATCAGTCTGACAGACGTGGGTTCATCTCTGGGAGCTGATCTGGCAGCTGGTGAGCGCTGGCTTCTCAGGGCTGAGGAGTTTGAAAAGCCCATCGCATGGCAGACAGCTGGGAAGAGGGAGCTGAGATGGGCAGGGCAGGCCCTGGGCTGCCCTAGAGGGAGTGCCAGGTGAGTTACAGGGCTTAGAGCTTACACTCGCCTGGCAGAGGGGCAGAAGGTAGAGCATATCCAGAAGCTAATTTGGGGGGAAGAGCTGGGAGCTGGGAGCCCGGGGCCCCGGATTGTGAGGCTCCTCCTAGTCAGAAGCCTTGGGGTTGGGGGAGGGGTGTCTGTGTTTCCTCTGAGAAGGGACAAGCTCAGGCCTCTAAGCCTCCATCCTGGCCTGTGAGGACCAACTGGGAGGCCTCTGAACCACACTGGACACTCCTGTATATGCGTTACAGGGCCCAGCTACGTTGGAAAGGGTGATCAGGATGGCAGGCTTTACAGGCCACACTTTAATAACTTGAAGAATGGGGAAAGAGCAATGGCAGAGGAAATCCAGGTGCCAAAATGAAAGGCCAAACACCTCTCAAATCAGGAGTTGGCTAAACCACCTAGGAGGGTGTTTTCCCTGAACCCCAGGAAGAGGCAGACAGATCGCACGAGAAAATGCAGGTTCGGTCTGGGGGCACGGGAATTCTAGCTCTCTGCTCCAGCTGGATCCCTGTCAGCGTGAGAGGAAGCCCGCTTGTTTCTGGGGGTGCCTCCTGGCCTTACCTCCGTCACGCTGCAGCCCGACTCACTGTACATTTGCCTACGGCAAGGAGCAGACACTTCGGTTTTCTCTGATAAACCTCAGAGGTATTCCAAGGAAACAGCACCCAGCCACTCACCGTACACGCGGAGCAGTGACAAACACTTCCAGAATCTTCTGTCATCTCAACCCTGGCCCTGAAACCATTTTTGAAGAGAAGTACACGCTTTCTAACCTGTGAAGCCAGTACTTTCTGTGTGACCTTGAACAAGTTCCTAAAGCTCTCTGAGCCCCAGTCCCGTATTTGTAAAACAGGACTAAACCTGGCATCCACCTCAGAGTCATTGGGATTCAATGAGATGATGTCTGTGGAGTGCTTTAATGTAGGGCACAGGAAAGCCCTCAGTACAGGTTAGCTATTGGATAACTTTTTAAAAATAAACTTTATTTTTTAGAGTAGTTTGGGGTTCATGGCAAATTGAGTGGAAGGCCCAGCTTTTCCCATATATGCCTGCTTCCCCACAAGCTCGACCTCCCTACCGCCGAAACCCCTCCCCCCAGAAAGGCACATTTGCCATGACTGAGGACCCGCACTGACATATCACTCTCACCCAAAGCCCATCATTCACGTTAGGGTTCAGTCTGGTATGTTCTGTGGGTTTTGATACATGTATAGTGACATGTATCCACCATTGTGGTCAGAATATGTTCCCTGTCCTAAGAACTCTCTGACTGCATACTCATTCTCCCCTCCACTACCACTGGCTACCACCCACCTTCTTACTGTCTCTGTAGCTTTGCCTTTTCCAGAATGTCATACGGTTGGAACCATCTGGTGTGTGGCCTTTTCTGATTGGCTTCTTTCACTTACTAACATGCATTTATGTTTCCTCCAGGTCTTCCCGTGGCTTGATAGCTCATTTCTTTTCAGCATGGAATAATATTCCATTGCCTGGGTGTCCCACAGTTTATTTATCCAGCTACTGTATTTATTTATTTTTTTCACACTTGTGGTAGCTCTTAGGAAGGCTATCCCTGGAGGAACTCATAAACCAGTTAAATAAGATACACACATACAAGATAACCACAGGATAATATGGTAAACTATTCACCTGCCTGGCTGTAACCATATGTATAGCTAAATGGGACAGCAAGCTCACCTGGGCAGTGCAGAGAGAGAATCTGTAATGAGAGCCAATGGTGCTCCAGAGAGCAAATGCCGGGGGGAGGGACAGGTAGTGAACAGCTGGCTGGTATCACCAAGAAAGCCTTCTTCCCAGGGAAGACTGGGTCCTGGGATGATAAAGTAGACAGAAAGTGGCCATGGGAGGATGCCCTGCATGTGGACAGATACACCAGAGCTTCACCCAAACACCCAGGAGCAGCCACAGTGGGTCAGGGGATGGGACAGAGGGTTGATCAGGGAGGGCATCTCTGGGCCCTGCAGGGATAGGGCTGGGGCAGGTGGAAGGACCCTCAAGACCCTAGGAGGAGGCAAGAGGCTCCAGAATAGGAAAAGTCTGTTCCAGAATTCTAAAAATGATGATGGACAGGGTTAAATGAACATTTTAGGGAAAAAATGGTTAATTGGATTTAGTTGTAGATGCTTTGACGTAGAATCGCTGGTGACAATGTATTTATAAATAAAGGAATTGGTGCTCCAGAAGGAACAGGGACAGAGGTGAAAGATGGGGAGTGTCCCTACTGCTGATAGATGGATGGGGGGATGGATGGGTGATTGATTGATGATAGATGATTGGTGGATGGATGATAGGCGGATGTACAGGTAGACAGAGACACATACATGCATACACACATGTTTGCATACATACTTGCACATGTAATTCATATACACACAGGGAGGCAGGCTGATTATAAAACCTAACTTGGGGAAGGTGATTTCAGCATTTTGCAGGCTGAGGGCCTAGCTTCAGGAGCTCTAGGCAGGGCTGCACTCCCTGAGGCTGGGGCCCACCTGGCCCCCCACCAGCTGTCACTTCCTCTCCTGGTGGGCTCTTGACCTTTGCACCTCATGAAGGTTAACCCAGCTGGGCAGATTGAGGCCTCCTCTGCAGTTTTCTTTGCTGCTCATTAACAAAGCCTCTCTGTAATCTGCATGATAAAGCACTCCAGTGCAGGCCAATACCAGATGAAGATGACCATTTATTTACCTTTGTATCTGCTGCCTATTCCATCCCCATGCCTCAGACCCAGGTTTTACCACCAGCTCTGGTTCACAAGTGACTGCCGACAGGTCTCCTTTGGCATGCATGAAAAAAGATTTGTAAATGGGTGGATAGGTCTGCTTGCCTCTGGGTTAGCCTGACTATATATGCCTCCCAAGTGCATCACAGGCCCCAACAAGGAGCTTCCTTATTTCTAAGGGCCTAGAGAGAAAGGAGAGGCCTCTAGCCACAGGCAATTCTCTCCTTTCTGCTGGCTACAGCAGCCGCCTGCTGGCCTGCTGCAGGCTGCTGCCTTTGTGGACAGGGTCTGGCTTGGTAGTGAAAGCAGAGGCTCTGCCCTTGCAGCCATGGGTAGGTTCCCAAGCCCCTGAGTCTCCACTTCCTCACGAAGTTGGGATAATAGTGATGGTGCTCTTTGAGGAGCAGATGAACTCATAATATGTCTATGATACTATATGAAAAATGAGCCATACTCTTCAGTTAGGCTCCCCTGGGTAGCCTGTGAGAGCTAAGGCTTAGGAAGACCTCCCCACTGTTGTAGTCCTACTTCCCCTCCTGGGCATCCCTACAACCCTCAGCAGCCTTGTTGGGTCACTGTTCCTGGGCAGCTGCGTCTGGGGAAGACCCTCCCTGTGCACCAGGTGAACTCTCAGCCTGGATGGGGATGGGTTCCTGACTCTGAACGAGAAAAAATTCTCGATCAGGTCGGAGGAGTGCAGGTAAGGAAGGAATTCTTTAAAGCGAGAGTAGCAACAAATGGCAGCTGCCTTGTAGGCAGCAGAGAGCAAGGAAGAACAGAGGGAGGAAAGCTAAGCTCACTGAGCTCCTGCTCAGCATGGGGAAAATCCCTCGCCAGCTCCTGAAGGCAGGGTCACCTGGCATCCAGGATCTGCACAGCATGGGAACTAAATCCCTACCACCCCGTAATTTGGGGGAGCCACAGAGCACTGGGTGGAGTGAGATTATATTCTGAGAATTTCCCATAGGCAAAGAAAGGAGATTTTCAGGCAGGCTGCTAAAGAGCATGATTGTACAGCTGCAGTCCTGTCTGGGTCATCCAGGTGAATGGAATGTGCAAGCCCAAATCAGAGCTCTCAGTAACCCCTCCCTACTTATCTGGAGGACAGCAGAGACAGAGTGAAGATTTGTGCTTAACTCTGGAAAACAGAATGAAATAGCAGAGTGACAAAGACACTTAGCACTGGAAGAGCGCAGAGACAAGACACTATAAGATGAGCAATAGGAAAGCTTTATTTAAGGAAAAGGTACACACTTGAAGAAAGGGGAGAGCAGGCAACCTCAGAGAGAAGGCACGCTGAAGAGTTTGGGGTTTGGGGTTTTATAGGGCCTTTTGGATAGGGGTCAGCATAAGGTATGATGTATACAGGTGATTCATAATTCCTTTGAAGTTTTGTCTCAAGAATAGGGCTATTTAGGTGACTGTGTTGACCTAAATCTTGGCATTCTTTATTCACCTTAGGTTCATTTACACTCTGGAGGTCTATTTCCTGTCCTGGTTACAAAGTTACTTAACTGATTAAGGGGTTGGAAGAAGAGAAAGAACAGCCTACAGGTTAAGTTAAATAATAAACTGGGCCTTTTTCGTGGGCTCAGTAGATTTTACAATGGCACTACCCTTGTCCCATTTCCCTGCCTTACCTTACCGCATGCCTTCCCCACCCTCTCAGCTAAGAGGGCCCCAGGTAGGGAGCCCAGGACCGTTTGAAGAAGCACTTGGCCCAGACAAACTCTGGCTTCCATTTGAACTAGAAGAAGACCTTATTTTAGATCTTTCTTTCCCCAAAGATCCCTTAAGATCACCTACACAAGACTTTCTTGGTAAGGTTGAAAGGTGAAGAGCTGCTAACAGCTCCCTGGAGCCTGTTGGGTTTCCTGGCCACCATGGTGGAAGCACACCATGTCTGTCTGCCCTTCTTCTTCAGAAAGTTCCAGCAGAACTGAAACTCTTAGGCAGGAAAATAGATATGAGTGGGGTGGAAAGAGAACAAGGTCAGTAAAGTCCCCTAGAAAGGATTCAGTTAACCAGTTAAAACTGGAAAGCCAGAAAAGACTCA
>JAQQAC010002629.1:21518402-21660866 GCA_029783875.1 Phataginus tricuspis | reverse complement strand
CAGACAGTCTTGACTAATAAGCTAATTTTTCAGAATTTACCTAGAGGGCTGACTGATAAGAAACTTAATGTCTCATCAAAGATACTTGAGACCACTTAACAAGCCCACACCCTAGCCCTTTGTCACATTCATGAAAAATCCTTAAAAGGGTGAACCCCCAACCTTTCAGGGCGCTCCTTTCTCTGAGGTCGCCTGCACTTTCTAAGTGCATGACTTTTAATCTTAAACTCTTTCTTTCCAAACTTTCAGGGCTCTCCTCTGTGAGGTCGTCTGCACTTCTTTCTCTCTAAGTAACTTGAAATAAAACTTACTCTCCTTCACTGCTGTGTCTCTGTCCATCAGTTCTTTGTCATGGCGTGGACAAGAGCCAAGGAAAATACCCAACGCCTCTACCCCAACAAAACCACCACGGCAGTATCCTCAGAACCCTCAATGTTCCTGTTGTTAAAGACTAGTTAAGTCTCGCCCCTTAGTGGTGTCTGAGCACCTGTCTGAGCATTATTTGGGGACTTCTGGGACAGCCTGGCTCTGGAGGAGCAGTCTGCCCCGAGGACCACAGGCCTTTCTCTGGTGCCTTTACTCCTTTGGTACAAAAACAGCCTCTGACATTGTTCCCTGTGGTCACTCTCACCTCTCAGGGACTTCCCAGGCTTAAACTCATCCTAGGTTTAGCTGTACTGCTGGCTGGAGCACCTGCCCAGCTTGGGAGCCACTTGTAGAATTCAGTCCAGTTTGGGCTTGAGACCACGGGCTCCTTTCTACTGGGGACGTGCCTTCACATGAGCTGCAGCGGTGAAAATTACGAAGGAATTTCCTTCTCTCCAGCCTTCCTGGGCCTGGCCCACCCTTCACGCCCTCTCCCTACCTGGCCCTGGAATTGCTCAGCCCTACACTGCACCTCCTACCCCCAACATTTGACTCTTGGAACTTCAGAGGCAGAAGAGGTCATCCAACACAACCTCCTCACTCTGTGAATGAGAAAATTATGTTCCAGAGACTTCCAGGGCTGCTGAGGACACACTGCTACCACATGAGGCTGAGACCAGAGCCTGGCCTCTCATCTCTGGGGCGTGGTCCTTGCCAACCCATGGCTCCATCCCCAGGATGCCCACCACACATCTTGTTGAGGTTCCTGAGGAATTAGCCCCTCCTTGTCTTTGTCATCCTTCCTTGCAGGTGACCTTCTGCTCCTCCTAACCTCACCAACCACAGAGACCCCAGGTTTAGTTCCTGTACCCTCACTCCTCAAGCACAAAACTCTTGGGCAATACTTGAGTGCAATTGTGGGCATGGAAGCTGTTAAAATTCCTGAGCCTTCTAATTTTTAATTGGGGTGGTGGTATTGGGCTCTGAATATGTGGCTGGGCTCTGGGCTCCACTCACAATTCTTCATTAAATTCTCATAACCATCCTAGGAGGCAGGTATGCTATTATCCCCATTTTACAGATGAGGAAACTGAGCTGTGGAGAGGGTGAGGAAGCTGGCCAAGGTCATAGCACCAGGAAGTAGATGGGCCAATTCCAATCAGATCACCCAAGTCCTAGACTTGGGGAACCCCAAGTGGGGTCCCTGGACCCGTGACACTGACATCACCTGGGAACTTATTAGAAATGCAGATTCTCAGCCCCACTCTGGACCTGCTGAATCATGGGAGAAGCTGGTGTACTGTGCTTTTACAAGCCTCCATGGACCCCATGGGTTCATGCTAAAGCCCGAGAACCACTGCACTGTGGCCCCTGTGGGATGCAGGACATCCCCACTTAACTGTCTAACAAATCTGCACTGTGTGCCAAGCACATTACCCTTCCCACTTTGCAGCTATAAATCTGCAGGTCTGTGGGACCTTCTCACCTGCAAATAGAAGTGAAGAAGCCCAGTGTGGAGCAGACCCCAGGCGCCTTCACTCCAAGTGATTTTTCTAATTGTTAGGTACAAGTTCCTTCCTGCTGGCCTTGGGCCAGGCCTCAAATAAACGAAAGTCACCCTCTCTTCAAGTAGATCAATAATCTATTTGAGCATGGATCTTCTCAGTAGACTGGAAAGGGGTCAGTGCCAGCACTTATTTTAGCAAGGCTGTGGAATCCTTCCTGCTCACTGAAACCTTCCAGCTTTTATTGGTCGTCTGGGCACTGGAGATCAACGACCTCGTAGGGCTGGAGAGCTGTTAGAGTTCTCTGCTGCCCGTAATGGGCAAATGGAAGATACACCGTTTATTGTGGCATTTGTCTTGTCACTGCTCTGTTCACATACCTGTTGCTGAAACCTGAAACCACAGTGTATGTGCACAGGGCTCCCTGAGGAGCAAACCCTGACCCCTCATCACCAGAGGAAAAGGACAGGCAACACCCATTTCACGTGACAAATTAGGTGCTGACACTTGGAGAGAGGCAGCCTCATTTAGTCCAAAGCAGTCTTAAAATAGACCCACTGACAGATGCTAGCTTCCGCGTGTTTCTCTCCCTACTGCCTCACTCCTGTCTCTCACATGCGGTATAGGAATACCTCTCTCAGGCTACTGTGAGAGCCTGATGTGAGAGAAATGCTCTGGAAAAAGTTCTTGGAAAATGTGTGTCTGAACAATGCCAGGGAACCCTGGTGAAGGCCTGTTTCTTTCCTGTTTTAAAACACAGTAGGCACACAAATTAAAAAGTCATGTTGATTGCTGCAGTGCCCTGTCTCTTGATTGGCAAAGATGTCAGCTTGTACGATGGGATTCTGTCTTTATTGTAAAAACAGCCCAACTTATTTGTGTATCCCATTATTCAGTCATTCATTGTTTATTCCTATGTAGCAAGCATGTACCTGGAAATGGACGCCCAAAGAAGACTAGGAATCCTCACCCCCACCTGCTTTCCAGGAACTGGTCATCCAGAGGGAAAGAGACAGTAACCCTAGCTCTGTGGGGCAAGGAGAGCAACAGGGGCCATCTGTGGGATGCCTCAAAGTCTCCAGGGCACACACAAGTCTTTCATTTGATGCTGATGGGACCTCTTCAGGGGGACAGTCAACACCGTGACACTGGTTTAAAAGAAAAGGAAAAACAGACGGCTCTCTGATTAAAAGCCAACCTCTCCAGCAACTCTGACAGATTGTAATGACAGAGTTTTGCTTTCTGAGGAACTTTCTCACTTTCCATGGGAGTTGCTTGCTAAGAGGTGGGTCCCTGAGAAGGCTGGCAGGCACTGGGGTGATGGGCATGCTCTTTGGAAGGACCAGACGCACATGCTAACCGTCAGGGCAGGCCCTCTGCTTCTTTTTTTAATTTTTATTAAGGTATTTTTTTCTTTTTTTTTATTAGGGTATTATTGATATACACTCTTATGAAGGTTTCACATGAAAAAACAATGTGGTCACTACATTTACTCATATTATCAAGTCCTTACCCATACCCCAATGCAGGCACTGTCCATCAGTGTAGAAAGATGCCACAGATTCACTATTTGCCTTCTCTGTGCTACACTGTTTTCCCCGTGATCCCCCTACACCATGTGTACTAAACAAAATATCCCTCAATCCCCTTCTCCCACCCTCCTCACCCGCCCTCCGACATCCCTCCCCTTTGGTAACCACTAGTTCCTTCTTGGAGTCTCTGAGTCTGCTGCTATTTTGTTCCTTCAGTTTTGCTTCATCGTTATACTCCACAAATGAGGGAAATCATTTGGCACTTGTCTTTCTCCACCTGGCTTATTTCACTGAGCAAAATATCCTCCAGCTCCATCCATGTTGTTGCAAATGGTAGGATTTGTTTCTTTCTTATGGCTCAATAGTATTCCTTTCTGTATATGTACCACATCTTCTTTATCCATTCATCTACTGATGGACACTTAGGTTGCTTCCATATCTTGCCTATTGTAAAAAGTGCTGCGATAAACATATGGGTGCATATGTCTTTTTTAATCTGAGAAGTTGTATTCTTTGGATAAATTCCAAGCAGTGGGATTCCAGGGTCAAATGGTATTTCTATTTTTAGTTTTTTGAGGATCCTCCATATGCTTTTCACAATGGTTGAACTAGCTTGCATTCCCACCAGCAGTGTAGGAGGGTTCCCCTTTCTCCACATCCTCACCAGCATTTGTTGTTCTTAGTCTTTTGGATGCTGGCCATCCTTACTGGTGTGAGGTGATATCTCATTGTGGTTTTAATTTGCATTTCCCTGATGATTAGTGGTGTGGAGCATCTTATCATGTGTCTGTTGGCCATCTGAATTTCTTGTTTGGAGAACTGTCATTTCATTTCCTCTGCCCATTTTTTAATCAGGTTATTTGCTTTTTGGGTGTTGAGGCATGTAAGTTCTGTATATATTTTGGATGTTAACCCCTTGTAGGGTATGTCATTTACAAATATATTCTTCCATACTGTAGGATGCCTTTTTGTTCCATTGATGGTGTCCTTTGCTGTACAGAAACTTTTTAGTTTGATGTAGTCCCATGAGTTCATTTTTGTTTTTGTTTCCCTTGCTAGAGGAGTTGCATTCAGGAAGAAGTTGCTCATGCTTATATTCAGGAGATTTCTACCTATGTTGTCTTCTAAGAGTTTTATGATTTCATGACTTACATTCAGGTTCTTGATCCATTTTGAGTTTACTTTTGTGTATGGGGTTAAACAATAATCCAGTTTCATTCTTTTGCATGTAGCTGTCCAGTTTTGCCAACACCAGCTGTTGAAGAGGCTGTCATCTCCCCATTGTATGTCCATGGCTCCTTTATCATATATTAATTGACCGTATATGGTTGGGTTATATCAGAGCTCTCTAGTGTGTTCCATTGGTCTATGCGTCTGTTCTTGTGCCAGTACCAGATTGTCTTGAGAAGTGTGGCTTTGTAGTAGAGCTTGAAGTTGGGGAGCATAATCCCCCCAGCTTTATTCTTCCTTCTTAGGATTGCTTTGGCTATTCGGAGTCTTTTGTGGTTCCATATGAATTTTAGAATGATTTTCCCTAGTTCATTGAAGAGTGCTATTGGTATTTTGATAGGAATTGCACTGAATCTGCAGATTGCTTTAGGCAAGATGGCCATTTTGACAATATTAATTCTTCCTATCCATGAGCACGGGATGTGTTTCCATTTATTGGTATCTTCTTTAATTTCTCTCATGAGTGTCTTGTAGTTTTCAGAGTATAGGTCTTTCACTTCCTTAGTTAGGTTTATTCCTAGGTATTTTATTCTTTTTGATGCAACTGTGAATGCAATTGTTTTCCTGATTTCTCTCTCTGCTAGTTCATTGTTAGTGTATAGGAATGCCACAGATTTCTGTGTATTAATTTTGTATCCTGCAACTTTGTTGAATTCATATATTAGATCTAGTAGTTTTGGAGTGGATTCTTTAGGGTTCTTTATGTACAATATCATGTCATCTGCAAACAGGGACAGTGGATGCCTTTTAGCACTCTGCTTCTAAAATAGACTGATGTTATGGCTTCTATTTAAGTGGATGATGAAAATAAAGGGGGAGTAAATGTTTCAGGAGATGCCTGAGCCAGGGTAGTGGAGGGCAGCTGCGGCACCTCCTCTGATTCCCTGGGAGTTGAGGTGGACATGAGTGGGGTGCCCAGAGGCCGTCTGGCACAGCTTCTCTTAGCAGTGGCCGTACACGTGTGGCCCGAGACCCTGCAGGAAAGGTCAGTTTAGTGATCAGGAGCTGCAAATAGATGAGCTCAGTGTGAAGGCTCAGGGGCTGAGAAGGGACCCGTCCCCTGGGCCACCTCTCGCCTTGAGGGGCCCGTAGGCACTATATAAAATGTGTGATGCTCAGGGGTGACGGTTGCCTCTGGGTTGGCTTAGAACATGTGGGCCTGCTTTTTCTCCTTCTATTCCCATGTTTCATCATGTCATGGAAGAGTTCCTCAGATGTGCACAGCGCATCCTTGTTTAGAAAGCACCGTTTCACACATTATCTCTGTAGCCCTTCACAGTCCTGCCTGGCAGGTATTTTTTATCCACATTTTAACAAAGATGGAACTGAGGCCTAAAAGTCCCGAGTCACACACCTGGAAAGTGGCAGAGTCAGCTGTGAGTGCAGGTTTATTTCTAATGGAACCACGCTGAGACCTGACAGAAGCCCCAGAAGCCCACTGCTGATTACCTGAGAAGAGAAAGGGCAGCGGCCGACCAGCTCTGTGTTCTTAAGCTTGAGAAAAGCTGAATAAAGAGGAAACATTCTTCAGAAGGAAGCTGAATCTTAGAGTCATCTGGTTTGGTATTTTGTTTGTTTTTCTCTGAAAATGTGAATTTTTATGCCTTCTTTGTTGACATTATTTTTTTTGAATTAAACATCTGCTGTGTGCCAGGCACAGTTTTGCACTCAGGTTTCCTGATGCCAAGTCTAGTGAATTTTTCATTAGGCACAGCTGCCTCAAGCCGCTGCTTGTTCTTTATCCTCCCATCCAATTTCTCAGGCTGTAAGTAGTCCCAAACAATAAAGGACACAGGGTTTGCAGGAGCTTTTTGAGCCTGAGTGAGCGGTATCTGCCTTTCGTTATGCGGGTCTCTGTAATTAGGATTGCTCACTCTTAGGAAAGAAAGTGACACCAGAGATTCTCGGGCAGGCAAAGCTCCTCTCCTTTGCCTCTTCCACCACCCACCATCCCAGGCTTGATAGAGTAGCATTCCTGTGTAGAACAGTTTCATTTGCAATAGAAAAATCTCACACCAGAGTCTTCTGATCAGCAAAAACAGGAAATTCCCCCTTTCTCAGAGGTTGCAAAAATGTGTCTCCAAAGTCATTAATTTCCTTTCAAAGCAGTCAGGCATGTGGCAGAGGACTACAATAGAGCTCTCTCTCCCTGGAATCGGGACCTTTTCAAAACAGCAATTTCAACTGTCATGGAATAAACCACCCCTGTGTCATTTGGGGATAAATACAAACAAGTGCATTGAAACAGAGAAAAACCTCCTTCGCTGGAAGCTCAGGAGTCCTTTAAGAGCAGCTTCCATAGTCACCTGTTTCTGTCTCCTGAAAAGAACCAGGAGGGAGTATAAACAAGACCTCAATATTTAAAAAGTCTGTTCTCAGATCCAAAACTACCAGGTTTGCCCAGGAAAAAGCCAGTGCTTGTCTGGGCAGCAGC
Organism: Phataginus tricuspis; assembly: GCA_029783875.1. NCBI lineage: Eukaryota > Metazoa > Chordata > Mammalia > Pholidota > Manidae > Phataginus > Phataginus tricuspis. The sequence goes on along the minus strand of JAQQAC010002629.1, from coordinate 21,653,799 downwards.
ATCTGAGAGGACACTCCTCATTTGCGCACCTGGGCTGTTTGTTGTTCATTTGCAAGAGCTCCCTTCTAGCTCACATCTCTTACAGACACCTGGTCATCTGCTCTGAACGTCAGCTAAATGTTTCCCAGGGCTGTGCTCCTTCCAGGGACTTCAAGGTGAAGGGTTGTCCCTACGTTTGCATAAAAGAAAATGTAACACAGAGGCAGCTTGAGAAATTTCAGACCCACCCACCCTGCTCTCCTAAATAGTCAGAGACAGAGAGAGACTAGCAAGGAAGGACTCCATTCACTCCTGCTCCATCATTCCATCGGCCTTGACTTTCAGATTGTGTCATTTATTCTCTACTTTGCCCTGTCAGTAAGAAAAATCTCTTCCTACTAAATAAGATGCAATAGTTGCCTTTCTTCAGCTGTGTCTGCTAGCTGAGGTGTAGGGGCTCTGTGTCCTGATAGGCTCCACATTTTTGCAAGACATTGCCAAAGTTGTAAAATTCAAGCCCCTGTAGCCCCACAAAAACTCCCGCAGAAATCCTTTTTCAGATGACCAAACATCCTATATCTTGCCTGCCCTGAGCTGGAGTGAAGTGGATATATTTTCTACTTTCTCTGATTGGCTCTGCTGGGCCATGAGGACAGTGCTGCTTGTAGGCTCCAGGGCGTCATGATCCAAACCACCCTGGTGGAAAACGTCCAGCTTCTGCAGCTGGAGAAGCCCTGCCCAGGGCCTCATCTGAGCAACCCCTGAGAAGGGGGCCAATGTGGAAAACAGAGTCACCTATACTATCTAACTAATGGCACCAGGTCTGTTTAACGAGAGGAGAGGAAGCTTCCTGTGGTCAGGCTTAAAGCAGACTGCCTTCCTCCACTTTCTGTCCTGTAACCTCTCCCTCCCACCTGCCCTTTGCATCTTACTTGAAGTTTAGGTAAGTATTCCTAGAACACTGGGCACCCACACCAACTATTTGACTTTCATAAGTTGCCTTACTATGGGACTATTTTCACTTGTATATATTTCTCTTTTTTTTTCAACCAGATGAGAAGCTTTTCAATGTGGGGTTGATATTATAAACTTTACATTTACTTTTATGACTGAGCCATCATGCTTTGCAAATTTTAGGGACTAATCAAATGTGTCTATCCTTCATTCAACCTGCCTCCCACATCAGGAGCAGATACAGACAGTGTCCATTTACAGGAAAAGATAAAGCAGTCGAGTCTTGTGGTCACGGAAGACCCTGTCTTAGCAACCAGGAAAGGTGGGTCAGTGTCTGCTGTATGTCTGGGATTACCTGTGTGTGATTCTGTCATAACTGCCATGGAGCTCTGTTCCTATTTGTAAAGGGAAGGGATTGTTCTAGATGACCTATAGAGGTAGCTTCCAACACTAAAATTCTGCCAGTAAACATTTGTGTTTCCTTTCTTGTTAGAAAAGATGATTTTATGGAGTTAAAGCCCCTCAACCTTGCAGAAATGAAGCCCACCATCGCCCACCCTGCCACCAATAGAGGGCTCACATTCTCCTTCCCTCTAAGGCCAGGGGCCTGGTTCTGTGAAGCTACACCCTTGTTCCTTTTAAATTCCTTCCTATGGTTTTGAGTTCTGCCTTTGAAAACCACACATTCAGTGAAATTCATCTCTCCCATGGCAACTCTTCTGATGCTGGAATCTGGATATCACATGCCACCCCTCTTTCCCCCAGGCCTTTCCAGCCCTCACATCTGCTGATCACTGGGAAGTCCAGGCCGCCCAGTGCGCTGGGTCCTATGGCCTGGCCGGCCTCATAGGTCGGGACTAATGGGGGCACTGCCAGCAAGCATGCAGAGCAATGGGACTGCTATCATGCTTGCAGTGGGCACTGTACTTTTATTAATACAGCCTAAAATTGCATTAGCTTTTTTTTGGCAGCCATGACCCATTTTTAGCTCCAAGTAAACATATAGTTATCTAAAACCCCATGATCTTTTCAGAGAACAAGCCAAGCTTCCTCTCCAGGCATGATTTTGTCTAACTTTTTATTGAATCAAACTTACTAGCTTGTACTGATTATTTGATCTAAATTGATGGTTCTTTTGTAATAGGAAATTTTGTTAACTTTTCTTATACTTTTGAATATTATGTTGCTTGAATAATATTTTAAGGAAAAAGGACAATTTTAGTACTTCTGTTTCAAAAATCAAAGTCTTTTCCATGTGGATAAATGAGAGTTTCAAACTTTAGAACTCTAAATTAAAGACAAATTCACCCATCTCTCACTCTCTAGTGTGTAGATAATTCCAAAAAAATTAGACTGTGGTGTTTAGAAAAACTGGGAAAATTTGAACAATGGAACTGAGTAATTAAGTCATGTTGATTGGAATGAATGCCCAGCTGCTTTCTGGGTTGCTTCATTGGAAACAAAATTAATTATGAGATTCACAGATGAAATTTTACAGTTACTGAATTTGCAGACATTTTCAAATCTGTGCTCTTTGGTAAATTCCTTGTTTGGGGGTTTGTCAGAATTTAAACAGAAACAAATCTTGCTGGTGCTTTATTACTAACTCTGGGCTGGATTTAATTTTGAGAAGCATGCTGAGGCCGTCTTACTTCTCATTTGCTGGCTGAGGTCTTTGGGACCACAGATGTGGTGGTGTCCCTCCCAAGGAAAAGGCTCCAAGTCAAGATGGTCCACCCTGGAGGGTCCGGTGGAATTTAAGACCTCGATGCCCATGGTGAATGAGGCAGCATCAAACTACTCAACCATCCAATGACTGGCTTTACATGTGCTGTCCTCTAAACCCAGTCATATGTATTTTTCTTTATAAAATGTAATTAATTAGAAAAATGCCTTTGGAAATATTTGTGAAATCATGTGGTCATCTAAATTAGAGCCACCCAGTGTTTTTCCCAGCACAAAAATGGGCCTTTGTCCTGACACCTGTCATTTTAAACTTCCAGGGCTGTATTTTGGATTAGGAAACATCATCCAGCTGTTCCTGGACTGCTTGTGTATATGTTCATGTGTAACATTTTGCTTCTTGTTGGCACCTTTTAAATAATAAAATATTTTTTCTAGAAATGTAATTATATATATGTATATATATATATATGTGTGTGTATCTATATATAGACACGCACACACACACACATAAATATATGTATACATCTTCACTGCAGAACATTAGAAAAGTAAATAAAAACATAAAAGAAGAAAAATAATCTCAACATCCTAGTCAGCATTCTGGTGTTTTTCCTTATTACTTTTTTTCAATTCATAAATATGAATATATAGGGTAATTTTTAAACAAAAAAGGATGTCATTTTGTATATATAATTGTGTAAGCTTTTTTCTCTTAAAATTATAAAGTAAGCAATTTTGCATATCACTTACTGCTGTTCAAGTACCTATCTTTAATGGTTATGTAATTTACATATATATGCACATAAATATATATACACATACATATATGTATATATATATATACATTTTCTCCCAATTTAGCGCATTTGGGTGCCTTCAAATCTTTTGCTGTAATAATGCTGCAACGAATGTCTCTGTGCATGCATCTCTGACCATGTATCTGGTTATTTAGAATAAATTGCTACAAATAGGATCATTATGCTTTAAAGGAATGAATATTTTTTAAGGCTCTTGATTCACCTGCTATTAAGGAAACTCTTTCTAGCACAGACTCACGTCAGGAGTGGATGAGAGTGGTCCTCTCTCACATCAACCTTGTCACACTGAGTCTTACTTTATTTCTCATTACCAGTTTAAAGCAAAACAGTAAATTCTAGTTTTAACTTGCATTTCTTTGATAACTACTTACGATGATCTTTTCTATGTGTTTTGTATATAGGCTTCTTTTATGAACTGAATCTTCTTGTTATTTGCATATGTGATGAATTTTATTAACCTTCATTCCCTTTAAAAAGATCATAACAGTTGACCTTTTTAAATAACGATTCTGGACTGTGTCTGTAATGTATCCCACTTGTAAGTATATGTAGATTGTGGGTTGTGGAGGGTTCAGGCCAGTGATTCTTTCCAAAGCATTCAACTTGATTTTCATTCAAGCAAACATTCTCTTTTGTACTCATATTTCATTGTCCTAGATAATGTTCAAGCAAATTACACAATGTTAAGAACGGGTTTGGGAACAAACATGACTTGGTTTTGGGGCAAAAATGATTCGACTGGTAGGATAAGACTCAGCTGGAGTCTGCCTGGGCCCCGGCCACTTTTTACAGGGGATGGGGAGTGAGGGCTTATTCATTCAGCCAGCTTGGTAAGAAGACACAGGCCAAGGGGGTCTCCTATATTTCACTTTTGAAGAAAAGTGAAGAAAATTTGACTCCAGGTTTCTCTTCATTTCTTCTTTTCTTTCTCTAAGTCTGGTTCACCCGTAAGTGTTAGGAAGGTGACTAATTTGCACTCCCTTTTATTTCCTATCAGCCCTTTGACATTATCCTGCAAAGCTTCTGGCAATATTTGGCAGCCATCAGTAAAGTCTAATAATGACATGCAGCAAGCTCATAAAGGTGTACTGCATGAATAAGTAAGCAAATGAATAAATGGATGAGCTGCCAAATATGTTAATCAAAGAAATCACAACAATTACCACCTTAAGACTCATGTTCAGAATATAACAAGGTGAAAAAATTACTCTTCTAGGAGATGAACATATTTCTCAGGTAGCCCTTGTCAGTTTATGGGATGATGGCTGAGGAACTTTTCTCCAGAAAGGGACCATAAAACAATGGCCCGGTCACCACGGCATTTGTAGGGTGACAGAGGAAAGTGCTGGTCCACAGTTTGGGTTGTAAGGTTAACAAGCTCATGTACTTTTGAAATGAAGTTGACTTGGTGATCCAGATGTCAGATCATGGGCAGGATTAAAAGGAGAAACAAAACAGTGGAAAAATTAGGTGAAGAGAATGGAGAGAAAAGATGACTTGGAGATACTAAAGGAAATGCTTTTTGCATTGTAAATCAGGGGCACATTTAAAAAATAAAATGCAAAGTAAATACTTTCCAAGCATGACATATCACCAGTTATTAAGTAAACAGTTTCAGGTCATTTCAAACATCAGATAAAACTGGGGCTAGAGATCGCATGCCGTCTAGCAAGGAATTTGTTTAAGATTCATTTTCTGAGTTTCAGGTTTGAGTATTAGAAATATTTACCAGGAGCCAAACGGTACCGTCTTAGTTTGGATTCTTCAGAAGCAAACCAGGAGACAAGACATCACAGGGATTTCTTAGCATCCCAGGAAAGCCCTGCAGCTGGGGGCGGAGGAGGGGAAGGAGGAAAGGCCAAATGAAGATGCCATGTCCACCCAAGGCCCGCGGGGGGAATGCGCTCCATCCCACTGCGCGCTCCGGGCAGCCAGGGTCACAGCTGACTCGCCCTGAGAGAGGACAGGAAAGCTCCAGGGTTTACCCGCCACACTGACAGTCATTGGCTGAGAGTGGGCGCCCCGGGGCAGCCCTCCCGGTGGGGTTATGGAAGGCTCTGGAGAGCCAGGACAGAGGGCAAAAAGGCTGTGCGCCCACAGCGTCTCCCATGGGTGGCACTGTAAGTAAGGCAGAATCACGGCTCACGCCCTCCGTGACACTCTGGGTGCTGGCTTGTGGTGCTGCTTCAGCCATTCATTCCTGATGGCGCCACCTTCCTCCCACCTTCCCGGCTCCCACTTCTAGTCACTTCCAGCCCAAGTTGAGGAATAAAAAATATATATATATATATATATCTGCCACCTGCAACATCTCCTTCCCAAACTGTCATTCCAGGCTCAGAGGCCATAGGGTGGTTTGGCCCCACCGTCCCAGACCACCAAGGAGGGGGGGAGGAGAGTCGGCGGCAGCAGCGGGGAGGCAAAAGGCAGCCAGGTGCCTTGCAGAGGTGTCCATCAGGAGTGGGGCGGGCAGGCTGCTCTCCGCCAGCAGCCCGACTGCCACCATCGCCACCCTCCGCCCCAGCCACCCGGGGCCGCTGCTACACAAACCCGCCACCCACTTACCATATAACTCTTCCCAGCTGTGGTCTCCACCCCAGGCTGGCTGCAGGGAGGTGGGCAGTGGCCGGCCACTAGAAAACCCCCAGGAGCTCTGGGATCTGCAGTGGCCACGGCAGCTGCCTTGGCATTCGGTGCTGAGAAGCTTCCTAGAACAATCTTAAGGATGTATTCTCACGTAGACTGCACTGAGCCTCTGGGAGCTGGAGACGCAATACTCTGTTTTGCTTGTCTTCAGCTCTGGCTTATGCTCCCTTATGATTTTAAGGAGTCTGTGTTTTTACAAGAAGAAAAAAAAGGGAAGATGAGCTATTCTCATTTAAAATCTAGTGCCACCTCGTGAAAATGCATTGAGCTGTATGTTAATGATTTGTCTTCGGTAAAATGCTGAAAAGTGAACACAGTGTCACGTTTTACCTGCAGAGCATCACCAGAATTCACGAAAATTTTGCAATCACTAGATGGGAAACCCAGCTGGGAGCATAACTTAGGTCATGGAGAAGGGGAAAAACCTGGACAAATGAACATACTGTCAGTTTTCAAAGATCAGAGTTTCAGATAGTATGGGGGGGGGTTTAAAGACAAAGTAGCACAACCAGGTTACTTATGTTACATTGTCAGCTTGCTGGAAGTATTTCACAGTTAATAAGCGAGCTAACCGAATCCTATTATTCTGTGTGTCAGCATGGCCTACATATTCTGAAGCAGAATTCTGAAGAATTCTGCAGGTTTGAACAAGCAGACAGAGACCACGTCATCTCTCTGAGCCCCGGCCTCTATGTGTAAAATTCCCCCAAACTCCCCACGTCCCACCTCAAATGACAGTCAGGAGATGGGGTTCTGACCTCTTCTCCCTCTCAAATAAGACATGACCTTGAGTAATTCCTTTCTGATCTAAGATTCTCTCATGCATGAAAGCTTTTTGAAGGAGAGATGCTAAAGAAAAACAGAAAACCAGTTTGCAAAGCACCTTAGTGTTTTTTCCATTGCTAGGGTACTGTTTATTAACCAGTCCAAGCACATTTCTGGAAGCTCTCTTTTCCTGGGGACCAGCACAGGGATCTAAAATCAATGAGATCAGCATTCTTTCCTCTCTCCTGACATACTTGCTCCCTCTCTCAGTGAATGGCTTTTCCAAGACTGATAGCCACGAAAATGGGTCTATCACTGATTCTGAGCACTATGATTATTTTTGTCTTCAGGGGGAACACTACTTTATAACTGAGAGCCTTCCAAAGATGCTTCTCTGGCATGCCAGCTGTATGTTAGCAGACATGTACTGAGAGCTCCCGGAAAGCTTGAAACCTAACCTGAAACTCTGATGAAAACACAGAACAATCAAAGCCCCACTAGGTACACATTTTAAAATCAAAACTTCCCAGAAAATTAATTTTTTTTTGGTGACAGAAACAGTATATCCAATTTAGATGGGCATAAATGTAGAAAGAAGCAAATGAACATCACTCATAATCCCAGTACTTAGAGGTAATGACTACCAACACTTTGGTTTGTGTGTGTGCCTACTATATACACATAGACACACATACAAAACTCTATTGACTGTAATTTCGTATTTTGCCTTTTGATGTTATACTGTACCTTCTCATACCATCACATAATCTGTAGAAAAAATTAGGCCTTATTTAATATTCACAAAAATACAGGAAGGCTATCTTGCAGCCAACCCCCAGCCAAAGAAATAAAATCTTCTAACTCATCTGAATACCCATGTACCCCCTCCCAGTTCTTATTCACCCCCACTAAAAGGTGACCTTCTTTCAGATTTTGGTAATTACTATCCTACACATTTCTTTACACCTTCCCCTCACGTACTTATATTTTTAGGCAAGATATAATATTGTTTTCCATGTTTTTAAATGGAAATAAGTGGTGCGGTGTCTTATTTTGTATATATTTCTTCATTTTGCTTTTTTGTCCTCCATGATTTTGGGGACATAATTGTCTGAACATTGATGCACATGGACTTGTGTCACTCTCAGCCATTCATCCCAGTGTTGCTTGGTTACAGGGTGGCAGTGTACCCATGATCCTGCTATGGGACATGGTGGCTGTTTCCAGTTTTTATATAATGTCTGTTATAAACATTATTGTTATTAACATTCCTGACCATGTCTTCTTTTCCACATATGTGAGAGTTTTTCTTAGGAAATATACCCAGAGTGGAATTTTTGGGCATGTGCATCTTCCACCTGGGTAGATATTTCAAGATTCATCTCTAAAGTGGTGGTAATAGCTTTATTCCCATAAACAGTACATAGAATTCATATTGCTTCACGTCCTTTTCCAAGACTTTGAGATTTTTACCAGCCTGAGGCATGTACAATAGCGTATCACTGAGCTTTTCATTAACCTTGCCCATTGCTGAAAAACACAATTTTTAATAGATGCATAATAATATTGCAAGGAAAGACCACAATTTATTCACTTTTCCTTTATTACTGGACATACAGCAGGTTTCCAATTTTTCACTAAACAATGCTTCACTGAATATCCTTTAACCAAATGGCTGATGACTTCCCTCTGATAATTTATAAAGACATGCATTTCTCAAAGTACGTGCACATGTCACCAAATTTCCTCTCAGGGGGGCCATACCCGTTCACTGGCCACCTAACAACTGTTTGAGTGTGCCTGTTTGCTTATCCTTCGATAAACACTGGTTTACTATTATACGAAAAACATTATTTAGCAATCTGGGACGTGAACAATTGTAATGTGTTTAAATCTGTCGGTTACTTCCTTATTGATGAGTTTGGTCTTGTTATTATATGCTTACTGATTATTTCTATTTCCTATTTTGTAAATTATTAACATGTTCTCATGACCTATTTTTATATTGAGTGTCTTGACAATGACATAGCTTGAACTTTGAAAAGATTGTAGCTTAAAACAATTTTTCTATCAATAAAATTACAGCAAAAATTCCCTTAAGCAAATCAGCTATTTTGTAAAATGGTGCAAAGTCCAGAGTGGAGTATTGAAAATCAAGTCATGTGGTACCATCAGGAGACAGTTACATGGACTCAGAACTTTTGGACTCTTTGGTTTTGATTTTACTTGGAGCCAGAACACTTGATAATGTTGCTTAATAATTATAAGCCTAAATAGGTTGAATACTGAAGATAAAGAAAGAATAACTTCTCTAACCCAGGTATGTATATTTAGTCGAGAGAAATCCCTCCGGACCAGATAGCTCCTTCTGGTGTACTCACACATAACCTCCTGGCAAACTTCAGAATTAAATGTGGTTATAGATGAGTACATAATTTGGGGCTGAGATGGTTTTCAACTAGAATACAGAGCCATAAGAGAGTCACTCACTCCAGCTAAGAGAAAAGTCATGAAACAGGCTGATAATGAAGCTCATTTGCAAGGGAAATGCACTGTTTGTGTGAGCTGAGCTGATTGCTTTCCTTAAATGGAAAAAAGATTGTCATCTTTTAAACCAGCTAGGGAGGCTTTTAAGATCTCCTTTAGGAAGGCTATGACTGTCTCCCCAATCTTTTATTTTCCCTCCTACCCTGGGGCAAGAAGGCTCAAGACATGTTGACATGGCACAATTTAAATGACAATAATCATAAATATGCAAGAATTATGAGAACATAGCTAGTTTGAAGTGACATGGAATTACCATAAATCTGAGAGAAATGTAGTGTAGAAATGAGAAGTCCAATAACCAAGAACCTAAACACACAGGCAGTCTCATCTTGTTGCTCACAGTCGGTTCGGTCTACAAAGTCACCATGAACAAGGAATTAGTGAATATTGAGCCTGTGCTCCTAGGAGAAACACAGGATTAGGTGACTGTGAGCTTCTGGTAAGCAGATCAATACATAACCCTGCTTTTTGTGTGTTTCTGCTGAAAGGCACCTTACTTAGTATCTACTGCTGATTTGTTGACATTGAACTCAGAGCGAACGGCAGCCTAGCTCATTCCTGAAGGAAGTTCATGTAATGCACACATTTCTCCATAAAGACATCATAACCTTCTGCTGCCTAGGAACACCAGAGAGCCCTTGAGCACTATTTGTGGTGGGTCATTTTTGTGGAAACTGGTGAAGCCGATTCACGTAGACAGTGGAGCCCACAGTCGTGGCCCTTTGGTTCCTACACTTATATCCTCACATCTGCTCTGGGTTATGTCTTTTTAGCTTTCCAGATTACCAGCTACATCTCATCCTTCCATTAGATTCCAGAAAAGAAGTTTCTGGAAAGCAAGAACCACTGTCATCTTCTTCCTAATGCCTGAACTGCAAGGAATACAGTAAGGCTTCTGTTATTACTTCTCTCTCAAACGAGTGACAAAACTCAACATAACTAAAATTTCTTTAGTTAACTAATTGGCTTTATTATTGTTGTTAAAACAGAAAGTTGGCTTTATGACAAACAACAGTCCTCCCAAGCATTTTTATTGACAAGCAATGACAAAATTAGCCCAACTATTTTGAAGGCAGCTGCTCCTAGAATCCTACTGAGTCCCTCTATTCACCCATTTAATAAACATCTAACAAGCACCTGATTGCATTTTAGGCACTGCACTTAACTTTAGGGACACAGAGGTTCATTCTTTCATTCACAAATATTGACTGAGTGTTTCAGGAAACCCCAGTTCCTGCCTCTGGGAGCTCCCATTGTGGTGGAAGAAGTTTACACATAAACAAAGGGAGGTAAAATATGTTCTGCTCATGTTTATTTTGTAGACCTTAGGTATTCAGAGTGGGTCTTGAGCCAGCAGCATTGCACCACCTGAGAGCTTCTTAGACATGCAGCAGGAGAAGAGGAAATGGACAGTTTAAGTGAGGCTTGGGAGGTAAATAGTCACACTATGTAAGCCAGGCCAGGAGCTAGGACTTTAGGAGTGAAGCTATGCTTTTCAGAAGAACAATCCTGGAAGCTACACTGAGAAAAGGCTACAGTAGGGAAATCTGGGGACAGGAAACCTGTAAACTAGACAAATGACACAGAGCCCAACTCCATAAATCTCAAGCCCCCATGCACCTTCTTATTTCCATTACACAGTACTTTTCAGATGTGGTCCTCGTGGGTCTCATGGGACTCACCACTGTCTATAAATACCTTTCTAGAACCTACCATGCTTGCTGTGGTATTCAGCCCTGATGGGGCTCATGAATGAACAGCTCATGGCTCTGCCCTTGCAGATGTCTACAGTCAGATCGGGAGGGCTGGAATGTTGTATGTATGCCCACAAGGGTGATTATACTAGAAGAGCACATATGCCCAGCTCTAAGTAAAAGGTTCAGTGTCAGTAAATGTTATGGGGAGAGGGAAGTGGCCCTCTGGCTAGAAGTATTGGGCAGAGTACTTTTAGAGAAGGTGTGTCTTTAAGAGCCTGTCCACGCCTACCAGCAGAAGAAGTCTCAGGCTGGTTCTTAACTGTCCTTTCTGAGGCAACTCCAACAGTGTAGAAAGAACCATTAATGAGGCTCAACCACAGACTGAAGACTTCTACACTCAGGTGAACAAATGCCACACTACTTTTTCTAAATCATGTTAAAACACTGCCAAATCCTATTTCCAGTATGTGGAGAAATTTCTATTTCAGTCATGAGTGGGGCTCCCTCACCACCATTCAGAATCATGTCCTGGAGCATTTGGAAAGGTTCTCTCTTCTCCAGTCCACAGTGATCCTGGGAGATACTTTCGTTGTCTAAGTCCTGGCATCCCCTGAAGGGAATCTGTATTGCTTCCATGCCGAATTTGGACTAGGACTCTTTGGAATTGGTTCAAAAGCCCTGAGCTGGTGTTCCTTTCCACCTGCAGGGATGTGTGGGGAACTACCTTTGAATTGAATCTCAGGTGCCCCAAAGATGGCTGCTGAGAACACAGCCATGCCGCAGGAGTGGCCGCTGAAGGCTCCCTGGGGTTTAGCTGCGCCCAGGTCCGCTTCTTACGTCAGAGACAGGTGCGCATGCGCACAACTCTGTGGGTGATTGGAAAATTGAAAGTCACCTTATTAGCATAGCCGTAACCAATCAGGAGAGACTTCACCCTACATATTCCGTGCTCTGAGCCCCAATAAACGAGTTTTTTGCTTCGACTGAACTGCCTGTCGCGTGTGATTGTCTCCGGCGGTGGCGGTGGCGGTGGCGGTGGCGGTGGCGGCGGCGGCGGCGGCAAGCGGCGGTGAGCGTCGGAGGCTGCGGGAACGGGCGGACAGTTGGCTCTTACCTCCCTTGCGCAGCCTGTCGGGGCATGCATCTTTCCCTTCCTTTCCCTCCACTGGCTCGGAGGGTTACGGAAAGAGCTTGCAGCAGAAAGAGCTTGTAACAAAAAGGGCTGTAGTCCTGTCGGTGAGCAGGACCGGTGGGAGAGAGGCTAGAAACCCCAAAAGGGATGGACCATCCAGCATCTCCAGCTTGAGGCCCTGTCTTTTTCTGGGCTCCTGAGGAGGTGCATCAGCTCCTTCAATGCTTGCAACCCTGTCCTCTATCTCCTCTGCCCCTGGGGGAGGCCCACCTGATATGCTTCAACTTGCTTTTCAAAGCAGGGTTGAGTTTCTCCAGTCAGCTGAATAAAGGCACCCTAAGACATCCATGTCCTAAGCCCTGGAACCTGTGCACATGCTACCTTATAGAGCAAAGGGGCTTTGCAGGTGTGATTAGAAATTTGCAAGGTGGGGAGATTATCTTGGATTATGTGGGTGGACTGCTATAATCTCAGAGTCCTTAAAGTGAAGCAGCGGGAGAGTCCAGGAGATGTGAACATGCTACATTGCTGGTTTTGAAAATAGGATGGGGCTATGATCCAAAGACAGAAGGTGGCCTCCAGAAGCTGGCAAAGAACAAATGGTTCCCTAGAACTTTCAGAAGGAACATTGCTTTACCAGCTTGTTATTTTTAGCCCAGTGAAGCCCATTTTGGACTTCTGACCTCTAGAACTGCAAGATGGTAAATTTGTGTTGTTTCAAGTCACCAAAATTGCATTGTTATAGCAGCACCATGAGACTAAGGCGGACCTTCCCTGAGAGTGGGTGGGGTGAAGGAATGAGTTCCAACCTGCCAGTGCTGCTTCTCACCGCATTGCTGCAGTGTTAACCATAGAGCTCTCCTACCACCAGACTAAGGGAGCTGGCCACCTTGGGGTATCTACTCTCCGTACTGGAGGAGCTCAAGGCCCTTGTCAGAGATGTATGGAAGGGATTCCTGCTTTTGTGTGTGTAGGATGAGAGGCAGGGAGAAGGGATTATTCTAGAATGTTCTGTTCAATGCTGTCTATACCTGGGTTTCCATTATTTTGAATTAAAAAAGAAAGGCACTTTTCTTCTTGATGGTCACATAACAAATCCCTTATTCTAAACACTGGATCTTTTTCTGTTTTTGCATTTAGAGATAGAAATGTAAGCCAAGATGGTTTATAATCCTTTATTTGAATAACATTCAAATAGCAAAAAGGGCTTACTTACACCACACATGGTGTGCATGTGAATCGGATTCATTTTGCATTTTCTACAAAAGGGAATTTTTTCGTGTTCCAAAGTAAGCCAACCTGTTCCATGAGATCAAATGAACCCCTTGAGTCTATTAACCTCTGCTCAGCCCCAGCCAGCCCCAGCCCCAGTGCCAGAGTGAGGCCTGAGGGCTATTCCGGATGCATAAACTACAGAACAGCCTCTGAGAAGGGCAGGATCTCAGGCTCATTCCCCACGTAGGCTGGGAGTGGAGCTGGGGCAGAATATTGGGAAATAGGCCTTTGGGTGCTGGGGGCCTCAATTCTGTCATCTGTAATTGGAAATAGAATACCCAGGAAACGTGTTGTTGAAGGAGCCCTGTGCAAAGCACAGGGCCAGGCAGAGGCAAGACCTTCAGTGAATGGGTCCCCTGTGTCCTCTGTGTCCTGGTTTCAGCACTTCTTCCCATGCCCATGACTAAGTGTCCATCTCCTTCTCCATGCAGGACCCTAGGCGTCAAGTTAAGAGAGTAGAGTTGGTTTTAATTTTTCTTCTCCAGAGAACTTGAACATTAAGTTCTCCACCCAAGAGGGCAATGCTTAACCCAAAGCAAAGAATGTTGATTGGTGGCAGTTTGGGGGCAGAGCTGCAGGGGCAGAGGACATTGGTCGAGGGATGTGGCCAAGATCGGAGGATGTCACTGGGTGGCTTCTTGCCCTCTCGGTCGGTGACTGCTTAGTGTTACCCAGACAGTGTGCAAAACTTTGGCCCTTGGTCTCTTAAGGGTGCCCGTCAGGCACAAAGGGGCTAGCCAAGGACAGGCCTGGCCTGCCCAGTGCTGCCTCAGGAAGAACCAGGGCTCGCCCACTGATGACAGCCTGTAGGCACCATCTCCCTGGATACGGAGCTCGCATATGGCAACAAAACAAGGAACTGATGACCTGAAATGGGATTTCATTTCTTCTTATTCCTCATAGATGCTCCTAACGGAATCGGGTGTTTCTGCCACCTTTCTCAAGATGCAGAAGCCCCCATCTGCAGTCGTACATGCTGGCAGGCCTGCCATTTCAACTCAAGCACACTCAGAGCAGCCATTGGCCGCTCTGGGGAGTCCACGGCACCTCTCTCAGCCGCGGTTTTCCCAATGAGGCTGTGAGGCTGGGGTCACAACTTGTTTTAGGTTCCAACGTTTTATTGGCCTGTGATCTTCAGGCTATCTCTAAGTATTGAATACTTTATGGGAACATTCCTGGGCTTATGACTTCCTCACTTTCATGGAAAATGTAAATGGAAGGTTGCCATTTCCTCTGTTTGCAGGGATGCGTGGACCAGAGTCATCGCCTTTTTGTCACGCTCAGTGATTGCCCCGTCCATTTCCTCCGCTAATCGCCCCCCACTCAGGACCAGCAGGGCGGCCAGAGATAAAGCAGTCTATGCCTGTTCTCGTGACACCAGGCGGGATGTCCAGTTCTCTCTGCACACCTGGGCAAAGTACCAGCTCCCCACCTGCCTGTGCTTGGAAGTGTGCTCATCTCTTACTCTTTCTGGGTAGCCACATAATGCCACACCCACTCCACCGCCAAAGGTATCCAGGTCCTAGCTCCCAGGACTCCTGAATTTGTACCTTACGTGACAAAAGGGACTTTGCAGGTGTGATTAAGTAAAGACACCGAGTTGGGGAGATAATCCTGCCTGAGCCAGTTGCAAACACATGGCTCTTGGTAAGGGAAAGAGGATGCAGGAAGTCAGGGTCAAAGGGAGATGTGACCAGGGAAGAAGCACACGGCCCAAGAGATGGCAGCGTGACAAGGACTTGGGCACACATCACTCAGAGCTGGATGTGTCAGTGCCGCACCCACTGGTCTGACCAGCCCCATCCTCCCCTCAGCCCAGCAGCCACGGCTGCCTGCGTCCCAGCTCTGTCAGTGGCTCTCCCATTTTCTGAAGCTCCAGAGTCTTAAGCTGTGTTGGACACATTGCTCCTTCCCTCAATTCAAGTCTGAAGTCCATTGCTTTGTTGTTCATTTTTTTATAGCTCTCATTTATTAAATGCTTACCATTAAGCCAGACATTATAGTCCACCGCCTTGTATAATTTCTGCAAACTCTACAAAATATGTGTATTTTCTCTGTTTTAGGAAGAAACTGATGCCATGAGGAGTCAGGTCTATGGAGTTGGTCAGTTCCAAGCCTGAGATCAACCTGGGTGTGTCTGACTTGACTCCTGTGTTAGTTATGTTTTTGAATTTTTATACTTTATGGTGCTTGGACATCTCAGGGCCTGAGGCCTGGGGAGGGGCTGCCCTGCCCAGGGGTCTCTATTTTCTAGAGACAACACAAACCTAGGCTGGGAGCACGCCTTTGACATGCAAACTAACCAGTCCAGAGCCCTTGCTCTCAACCACTTCTTTTATCACACTTGCACAGACCAACAATATGCCCCCTGCCCTAATGCACCCCAGGGTCGTGTAGCAGACAGTGAGGGGCCACCCCGTAGCCAGATCCACTGAAATCACTCAAACTATCCAGTCCTGACAGTACTCTGAGCACCTCTTCTGCTTCACCCATTTCTCACCAGGAAAACCACAATAAAGGCTCTGGCCCATGCTTTGCTCAGCTCCTGCCTCCAGACCCCCCCCCCCCGGTGCTCCCTCATGTGGCCCTGCATGGCACACCCCAACCCTTTTTGGGAACTGTAATAACTCTTCTTTCAAGCAGTATTTCGTGTCTGTCATCTTCCCATACTTGCTTAAAGCAGAATCCTAGCTACATTCTAAAAAAACACTTCCTGTTTTGCCCTGCTTCCTCCCATTCCTCCTTTTCCATGTCTCTTAAACTCTATGATTCCCCTCAATCCTACTTCTGGCAGCTGCCTTCCTTTCAAGGCAGGGTCAGGGCCACCTCAACCTTAAATGCCCACCAGAATCTCCTGGTGAACCCCTACCAACGCTACGCGTCCCTTATTCCGCCCAGTATCTGAATTGCCTGTTCTGTCGCGGGGTAGATCTCAGACTTGCGCAGGCATCAGCCTCACCAGAAGGGTGAGGTAAAACCCAGGTTGCCTGAGCCCTGGAGCACGCTTCTCCTGGAGAACAAAGCACTGGGACTCTGAAACAGGAGGGGGTCCTCGGCCCCAATTCCTACTCCTGTCGTTTACTAACAGGGACACCCCCACAGCCTGGGAGCCGGCTTCCCTGCCAGGCCCCCTCACTGGGAGTCATGGAAACCAAATGAAATCCATGTCACACTTCATCCCGTGCAGGGACAGAGGGGGCAGAATCTGAGCTGTCCCTGTAACCAGGGTCCTGGTTCACGGGTTCCTCCTGTCCATAAAAGGCAATTTTTAGCTTGCTTCGCCAAATTTTTAGAGTGTCTTTAGAACAATGCTATGACAAAGCCGTGGAAGACACTGAACTGAGATGCTGTTAATCACACCAAGGCAATGGGTGTCTCTGCTCCCCAATAATCACCTGGGCTGCTCTTCCCCCATTTGTGTGTGTTTCTGTGAGTTGTCTCTCCACCGTTCCCGGGGGCAGACAGATGGATCACACACCCAGTAGGGACTCCGCTTGTTTTCCCTCACTCTCAGGGATGAGATACAGACACGCTGCTCTCAGCTCCCCGTTTCCCTGAGAGAGTGTGTTCCAAATCCTTCCAGACCATCTGCAAGCTGGCTCACACCAAATCTGCCTCCTTATTGCCATTTCACCCTCTGCTTTAAAACCCCTCCCTTCTTGTGCATTTTTCCCACCAGCTCCTTTGCGGCAGCACTCCACTGAGGGCTGGATGCTGGGAATGGACCGTCCACCAGCAGGATCCTTCAGAAGCATTCCAGCACTTCAGCCTGAAACCATGAGACTGCCTTTCATTGGTTTGGAAGAACGCTCGTGAATAGGACAAACCCCATGAGAATCTCACGGCTCTCCACTCCCTGGCATAGACCTGACACTCTCAGCTTCTCCTGAAGAGGTTTGGTTGGGAGGGCTCTGGGCAGTGGTATCCACGGGAAGTGAACACCATTGCAGCAGAACCCCAGCCAGTCCCACAGGGAGCTGTAGGGCTGGGAAGCTCTTTAGGGATGTTTCAAACTGAGGAGGGGTACTGGGAGCCTGCACCCCCATGATGACCACTCTGAGGGTGCTAATCCTCCTGGGTAGGTTGCTGACCACCCCCTGGGTAGGATGCTGACACTCCTGGGTAAGATGCTGACCCACCCCACCCCGGAGAAGATGCTGACCCCCTGGGGAAGGATCATGACCCCTTTTCCAGGCGGCTTCCTCTGGCCACCCCCCTGAAAGGTCTAGAGCAGCCCTCAGCATCCACTGTACTGTCACATCCCAGGTCCTAGGCGACTGAGATGCAGCCTCAGGAGACTTCTGTGAGCAAAAGTATCCTCTAGGCTTGCAACAGGCTGTAGGGCTCCCATGTGTCCCCGTGGCCACCCCCAGCAGCTTGGCTTTAATTGCTTTGTGCTTGTCAGGCCTACTGGTGCAAAAGAGGCCTCTCCAGAGATTCAGCTGTGAGATCCTTCCTTTTCTCTATCTTTATGGAGTCACTGAAGGCAGCCTTGGCCCAAAGACACAATGAGGGGATGCACCCTTGGGAGGGTGGGAGGGCAGCCCCATTGTCTAGGGACAGTGGGTCAAGACAGTTAGACTCTTTATGTTTTGTAGGTTTAAAAGGAAAACCTGCCTGAGACTTTGGGGCAGAGCCCCAGGGAGAGAGGGACGGCAGTTCTGAGGCCCAGCAGTGGTCCTGACCCTGGGCACAGGCCAGCTGTGCTTGGGAGCTGAGTGGAGCAGTCAGAACAGTGCCTAGGGAGCCAGGTTGGAAGGGTGTCCTTGGCTGAGGGAGTCTCAGCTTGTCCCCCACTCCTGGTTGGTCAGTGGAGCCATCTGTCCCTGGGAAGGCCCTGGCAACAGTGGTAAGTGTCCCCTGTGCTCATCAAGACCTGTGCACTACAGCAAAGCTGAAGGCCGGCAGGCCCTGGGCCATGATCTCAGGTGCTCACCCCTGGGGTCCTGGGAGGTATACTGCTGCATGCATGTGTGTGCATTTTCTTTTGGAAGGGAGGCTTTTGGAAGGAACATACTAAATTTTTTTGGTTAATATGTAAGGTTAGGCCTTGAGCAAAATACAACATTAATTGTTACTGTATTTTCATCATACATTAATAAAGCAGTTCATTTAGTTCATACATATTACATTTCCTTTGTACAAAGTCTCATGGCTAAAATGAGAACACTGTCCTAGTCTGGAGGCTTACACATGGCAGGAATTATCGGGGAGCAGGAGGAGAGGCCAGCATTAATTCTGGAACTGCTTGTAGTGCCCTCAGTAATCCTGTTTGGCAAACAGCACCAGGCACGTACAGGTGTGGCTCCATCCTCCAGGTGTGCAAAGCAAGAAACAGTCTTCATGTGGATGGTGGGATTGGCTGCATTATAAGTGTGAAACTCCAAGGATTCCTACGCATTGAATTAGTTCTCCTGAAAAGACATGTGTTGGAGCCTAATTCCCAATCCCACATGATGATATGGGAGATGGAGCCTTTGGGATGTGATCAGAATCGATGAGGTCGTGAACGCAGGGCCCCCGTAATGGGATTAGTGCCCTTACGCGAAGAGACACCAGGGAGCTTGCTGTCTTGCTCTCTCTGCCATGTGAGGACACAGCACAGCTGTCTGCAAACCAGGAAGAGAGCTCCCATCAGGAGCTGGCCCCTGGACCTGGGATTCTCAGCCTCCAGGACCATGAGAAATAATGTCTGTTGTTTAAGCTCCGCCGCACTGTGGTGCTTCCTTAAGGCAGCCGAGCAGACTAAGACAAGCCTTAGGAAAAACATTCCAAATGGCATTTTGGTATCTGCTCGGCTTGGAGCTGTTAAAAGCGGGGTAGAATCTAAAATCTTTATCATTGCGGTAGACTGGCCCCTGAAGGTATCAGCCTGCTATGATGTTGAAGCTGAAAAGCCCAAGAAATCTCTGGAATGAAGCACCAGACCCAAGGGGCTGGCAGAACACACTCCATGGTCAGTGACCATGCTGCGCACGAGCTCTGCTGCGCCTCAGGGAGGGTGGAGGTGAAAATAATCTAGACACCAGCCAAGAAATGAAAGGGCCACCATGTAGAGATGGATTACCCATTCTCCTGGCCACCAAAACCAAACCAGGCCTTCCATGGCTCGGGCTCTGCCTGGAGAGGAGGAAGCTGGTGGGTGGGGCTGGCCGCAGTCTGCTTGCTGAAAGGTGTGAGTGCACCTTTCTGACTGTTCACTGTGGAAGGGCTTGGTCATTTTAAGGAGCAAAGAGCCACAGAACAGTCCTCTAAACAGAACATAGAAAGGGCACTTGAGCAGTTGTTTTTCCTCCTTTTGTAAAACAGCGTTTCGTGCGTCCAAAGTAGATGTGGCAAAGCAGAAAGTGAAAGGCACACCCTGCAGCGAGTGGCCCAGCGGCTTCCAGTGGGAGGGAGAGGAGCTCTCTCCTCACTGCACAAGGAGGCAGTGGGCACCAGGGCAGGGCACGGGACGCAGACGGTAAGAAGCAAAAGTACATTAAAAAAGTGTATTTCTACCTGTTGTGGATATTCAAGACACAAACATGGTATAAAGAATAATTTTAAAAAGAAATCATTGCAACATGGTTAAATCCCAAATCTCCCTCGAGGAAACTTGACTTTAGTGTTGGCCATACCCAGGCACCTCTTTACTTTTTTACTATATATGTATGTTTAAATAACCCCTTTACCCTGAAAGTCTGCTTTGGAAGGCCAGGAATTGAGACAAGGATGTGGGATCCACGGGTGAAAGAAGCAATAGCGAGACGGGTGACGCAGCGCCCACACCCACCTGCCCCCTTCACCCGCCACCCTCATGCATGACCTTGTCACACTGTATCACAATGGCGAAGTTAATTAATGGGAAGGTCCCGGTGGGCAGGCGCTGTATTCATCAATAGGCACTCCTGCGGGTGTATAGAAAGCACTCAGAAAATGATTGTGGAATTAATGTCAGAACATATTGGAGAGAATAGTAGCGTCCAAGGCCTGAAACAGGTGTTGAAGGCCAGATGAGGAGCCTACAGTTTTCTCATATGCAACATATTAGGATGATGGACCATGGTAGTAACATGCAGAATGAAAGGTAGGCAAATTAGACCAGCTAGCAAGCTCCCCAGTTTGGTTGTATGAACAATGACTAAACACTAGCTTTGGATTCCAACTGAATGCTTCATCCCTGAGGACTGCCAGGAGTGCCTGTGATTGGCTTTTCACCAGGCAGGATCTCAAGTCCTTGGTATATATGAGTAAAGTTACTGGCTAAAGATGTAGGATTCCAAATGTCAGGGGAGGTGGTGGGCCCATGCGTCCTGTGTCCACCTCATGGGAAATCTTAGCATTACACAGGGTGGTCTCCATAGATAATCTGTCTAGGGTTCTGGAATTAGGATGATTTGACCAATGTAAGGATTACTGTCCAAAGGACACCCTACATAACCAAGGACTGTATGATTCCTGCACGGCTTTTGAATGTCCCCTGTATGGCATTAAAAAACAAACTGTCTAATCTTGATTTCGACTTCCACTTCTTTAACATACCATTGCCTAATAAACTCACCAAGACAAGGCCGCAATGGGCCATGGTACAAAACCAGGTTTAAAAACCTGATTTGGAGTTGTGTTCCCACAGGACCCAAACTCTTTGGTTCAGAATCTGAAATCACTTGTACAAATGCCACTGTATATTTAAGTGAGCACTTAAGACCATTTGAGTTTCTTCCTCTCCAGCGTTTGTGGGCCCGTGAGCAGGCCAGCGCAGGACTCATCTCATGTAAGTTCACTGAGGGGTCAAGTTCTGACAAACAGTTCCCATCCTCAACGACTAACGGGCCAACTTAAAAATTGAAAATTAACCATCAAAATGGTTTTCCAAAAACTGACATGTTTATTTAAAACTCTGAATGATGTGTTAGCCTGAGCCTTGATTCCCTGTAATAGGGATTCAGTATTATATTATTGCTAAAACATAAGGAAAAAAATGTGTAAGTCAAACATGAAAGGCATTTTCTTTCCTTTTAAAAGGACTGCTTTCACATTCTGCATTTCAAAAAGTCACCTGGGTTGGAAATTTGGGTATGTCCTTCATTGGTAGCATTTGGAAATATTTTTAAAGCTCTTAATATTTCCAAACAATAAAAAAATATTTCAAATACATTTTAAGAAGTTTCAAAGCTTTAGCAATTCACAAAGTTTCAATCTATGCAACTGTTTTCATTGCATTTCTACTGTGTCATTCCTTTGGCTACAGTAATGATATTTCTGTAATTTTTGACACGTTATCTTTTTCATGTTTCTCTGTAGTTTTCTTTGACCTGGTAACAAGATTGTCCTACATTTTATTCATTCCCCTGTTGTCATCTCTGAAGATACTGTTTCTCATCTCTCCATCATCACCCTTGACCTCAAATTTCCATATTTCTCTGTGTCTCTGACACTCTTCTTGGAAATACCAGTGATAGAATGAGCAAAGTCTGACCAGTTGATTCAGACACCATGCTTCCTTGGCTTCAGAGGTTGGAGCTCAAAGGGTCAGCTCTTCCACGGGGCCTGCACAGGCCCCGAGGGAGAGACAGAAGACATAGGCTGGATGGGATGTGAGCATAAACGGGACCCTCAGCACGAGGACACCCGTTGCAGTGAGCTTTTTATTTTGCTGACCTCTGCTCATGTAGCTTGTGTCTTATCGCTAATTCAGTCTGCCAGGTGACTCGCAACTGTACAGATGACTGCTTACTCGGTGACAGCTTCCTGTGACACAAGGGGAGGGTCTACCTCACAGGCAGGAAGAGGAGGTGGATAGTTGGTGACGATCCAGCAGACAGTGCCATGTGCTCCCTGAGTATGCAGCCACAGCCCAATGCTCTCCACAGTGCAAAGCAGGCCATCCAATGTTCATGCAGGGAAGAGGCACACATGACCGAAGAGGGTCAGTCTCTGCGGAACTTCCTCAGTGACCGTGACAAATACTTCTGGAGCTTTCTGTCTCCAGGGCTGGTTTCAGCTCTTCTACAAAGGCTTGATTTACTTTTCTAACTTCCTGTTCCTGAAATCTTAGTTGTTACTCTTGCAAATTCAAAGTGGAAACCTCTGGCTTGGTACTCTGGGCCTGTTCATCAGAGGATGGAGTCATGAGTTCACTTCTGTATTCTGGGGTGTCTAAGGCAACGCTACTGTGCCGCAGGGTCCTAGCGCCTCTGGAAGGCCTGGGGGGCTCTCCGGGCTCCCTTCCTTTCACAGGGCTGCAGCAGGGGTCAGGCGGGGCCGTTCACTTTCAGACTGAAGCTCTTGTCCATAGGAACTTACTTGCTCGTTGCCACTGCGAGTATTGCCCACTTTTCAAAAGTTTGCTTTATACTACCTGGCTTTTACAAAAGACCAGCACTGGTACCTCTTTTCAGTAGGCAAAAGAAATCTGAAGAGGATTTTCACTTTTAGGAAAGAGCACAAATGGCACCCAGTGCTGGTTTTGCAGCGAGCCGTTCCAGAGGCAGCGTGCACCCGGGCAGTGAGCACGGCCCCGCCAAGCTCCTTTCCGGGAGCCACACAGCATCTCAGCGCCCAGCTGCCAGAGCTCTGAACGGTGTGCACATCTGTGCTTTATTTCGATTGATTCTGTGCATCTGTTACCGGGATGTGTCCTAAGACATCAGAATGACAATTAATTAATGACAATTTCTTCATCACTTTATGCCATTGCAGCTTATGAAAGATTCCATAGGAACGTTTTACTTTCAGATGGTGGGGAAGCCTGTATTCATCCAGTAGGGAAGGGATCACTGCTATACACGTTGGTCCCCAGCTTCCTCTGCCTCTCTCTCTCTTTCAAGCCAGTTAGAATAAAAAACTCATCCTTCTGAAATTTAATCATAGTGAAACAGTATGTGGTTAGTCTAACCTGGTTTCAGGATTCGCTGTGTTCCTGATAGTCACAGAGCCTACCTCATACATCTGCTGTGTTCCTCATTTGGTGCAGAATCTAAACAGGGAGGACATATTCATTATACAGGTTTAGCTATACACAGCTCCTAATTAACAGTGGAAAATGGGTTTTCAGGATCACATTGCAGATAGCTTCATGCATTAAATATCTCAGCATATCTCAAATTTAAAAGCTCAGATGGAAAGACCTGGAGACCTAGATGGGTTGTAGGCAGAATGACAGGCCTGCAAGAGTGGCAGCTAGTCACACAGAGAGAATAGAATACAGTTTTTGGATCTGGCCAAACAAAAGCCTTCTTCTGTCAAGAAGTTAACATAAATAGGAAGCTTGCATGAAGCCAGAAATAAAATGAGAGGAGGAGGGTGAGCTTTCCCAGGAGCTTGGGTCACAGATTAAGTGAGTCAGCCAAACATCGTCCACTCACACAGAAATATGGCTGCTTCCCAGACATCGCCTCTCCCAAACTCACCCCTTCATGTTTCCAGCATCCTCTTTTCAGACCTCTTTGGGGTCTACAGTCACAAGCACCTGTAGAGCAGTCACTGGGGGCAATGCAGGGAGGGAAAATAGACAGGCTGGAGGCCCGGGCATGGGGGTGGTGACAGGAGTACATGTCCTGTTTCTGTGCACCCCAGAACAGAGAAGGCCAGCTGGCGACCCCAGCTCAGAGGGCTCCAGAATGTTCTGAGAGAAACTCAGTATCTGGTCTTATTTGTAAAAGCCATGCAAATGTCACCTGGCAAGCCAACTCATTCCCAGGCCACCCACCTCAGGATGCTGGGCTGGGTCCCCAGGTCGTAAGGAAGGCACAGCTATGCATCCCTTGTAAATGCGGACAGAAATCGTCACTGTGGGTAAGGGGAGGGCAGTTAAGGGAACTGCTTAAAGTTTTATAAGAATGATTTCTGAGTTAAGAGTTCCCAATAAACTTTCGGGAAAGGGGAATGTTGCAGGAAGCCCGTGCTCTCTGGACTAGGACAGTGGGAGTTGACAGCTCGAAGATCAGAAGCTGCGCATAAGCTCTGGGTCACTAGTCCTACCCTGACTTAGTTCAGCTGGCCCTTGCATCAGACATAGTTGGGCAAAGACAGGACCAGCTGACCTGATAAAAAGATGAGGGCAACCAGATTTTGGATAATATAGAAGGAGGGGTCTGGGGTGTAAAGAAGGAAAAGAACCTTGGTTGGGGAGGGGCATGTGAGGGAAAAGAGGGCTAAAGACAAGCCCTCTGAGTGTCCTGGGGCCCACACAAACTTGAAATTACAAAACATTGCGTCATGGCACCGTTATCAATAACTTGGTACAAGATGAAGGGTTCCAGGGATTAACTATGTCTACATTATTTGTTTGTTAATATTTTAATATTATTACTGGGACCTGGGAAATTCACAGTGATTTGGTGTCCCTATCTTGCCACTGATTTCAAGAAGAACCATCCATCTGCTTCTCACCTGTCTTGCAAGGAGCTCGTCCGAGAAAGCTCCACCATGGAAATGGATGTGGGAGGCAGTGAATTACCTGGCCCAGCCACAGTGGAAACTCATGTTTACAAGGAACATACAACTAGGAGAGTGTAAGGCAAAGTAAAGGCATCTTTAGAAACCAGCCTCTAGAAATTCCCAAGCATGCCATCCCTGAAACTATTTCAGAAACATTCCCAATGCTGAGCCCCAGGAAGCCTGCCATCAGGATAACACTGAAAAAATAGGTAAACAAAAAAAAGCAACATGGAGGAGTTAAGAATGCTCAGGAACAGGTGAGCTGGCCTGGTGAGGTGAAGCTTGCTAACTTTGAAACCACCCTCTGTATAAAGAGAGGAAAAGCTATGGTCCTTTCAGTGCAGAAGAGCTTTGCATGAAATTGTGTATTTATTTGAAAACCCTTGATAATCTATAAAGTATGATTCAAGTACAGGTATTTAAAAAACAGGATGATGCTTGATCCTGTGAATCTGAAAGTTGACACTGGAAACACATGATTTCCCAGTCAACTTGCAAATATTGCCAAAGAGCTAGTTGTACAAAAATGATACCCACATCCATCAGGAGATGAATGGATAAAGAAGATATGGTACATATACACAATGGAATATTATTCAGCTATAAGAAGAAAACAAATCCTACCATTTGCAGCAACATGGATGGAGCTAGAGGGTATTATGCTCAGTGAAATAAGCCAAGCCAAAAAAGACAAGTATCAAATGATTTCACTCATATGTGGAGTATAAGAACAAAGAAAAAAACTGAAGGAACAAAACAGCAGCAGACTGACAGAACCCAAGAACAGACTAATAGTTGCCAAAGGGAAAGGGACTGGGGAAGGGAGGGACAAGGGGGAAAAAGGGGCATTACGATTAGCAGATGTAATGTTGGGGGGCATGGGGAGGCCTGTACAACTCAGAGAAGACAAGTAGTGATTCTATAGCATCTCACTATGCTAATGGACAGTGACTGTAATGGGGTTGGTGGGGGGGACCTGATGAAGGGGGTAGTTTAATCACCATAATATTGCACATGTAACTGTAGATTAATGATACCAAAATAAATCATTAAAAAAAATGATACCCACAAAGATGCGTTACCCTTCAGAGTTGCCAGTCCAGGAGGAGACAAAGGGAGGCTTACCTAGCATATGTTTGAACATTTAATTTTACATCAAGCTGGCAAACTGTTAAAGAGTTTCTCCCCTTATCTTTTATCAGCCTGGGAGATCAGTTTCAGGTGTAAGATGCTTAGACTTCTCAGCATGCCAGAATGTGATGTTGCAGTAGTCCTCCATTCCCTGTTCTTGTTCCACGCCCAGCCTTGCCTGAGCAAGGCCAAGAGCCATGAGCGCTTTTGCACAGATGCCTCAGCCTGTAGATCCAGGCCCTGTTCACACCACTTGCCCAAACCAGGCAGAAATACCAGGAGGGTGGCTGCCTGTGCCAGAACATCTTGGGGGCATTCCTGCCCGATTCCAGCTTCTGGTACTGCTGGAAATCTGGCAGCTCAGGGTTACTGACCTGAAAAAGATGTCTGGAATAAATTATCCTGGGAAAAGACAGGTTTTAAAGTACCATATACAGAAGAATACAATTTTTGTTAAGAAAAACATGTAGAAAAAAATCTTGAAATTCATAAGCCAAAATCTGTGATCATTATTATCTTTTAAAGTTATTTCTTCTATCCACCTCCTCAAAAGTAATGATTTTTAAAATCCTACTGCAGGGTGACACTAACACAGAGGATAGATAGATATAGCCATTAGTGATGTAAATATAGCAACGTATTGTATTTCACAACTATGAGAAGCACGTAAATGATAGACTATCTGGAGAATGTTTTCAATAGGTGATTACTGACCTGGGGCCAAGAGTTCGGGGATGGAGAGGGAGTTCCGTAGATATTCCTTCTCCATCCTGATCTGAGCAGCCTCACCAGCAACATGGATAATGAAACGGCATGTTCATAGAGTTGGATGGGAGCCCAAGACGCCAAGAAAGACAGGGTCCAAAAGCAGTGAGGCCTGCTGCAGACCAACAGGAGAAGATATGTGCAAATGACACAAACACGAGCGGGTGACCCATGAAGTCAGAAGTGGTCAGAAGAGATATAGGGACAGAGCAAACACAGAAAAGAGGGGCAACAGGCTACAGTTCACACAAGCACGCATGCACGCACATTTGTTGCCCACCAGGATGCTTGGCGAGGGAAGGGGCTAGTAATGTGTGAGGCCTCCCCCCTCTGCCAGCCTGGCCAGGGATTACCGGGAGCTTGTGGTCTGGGGCCTCACACCTGCAGCAAGAAATAACAGAGAGTGAAGACCCTCAGGGCTGGTAACTAAGATAATTTTGGGCGTAAGGACTTTGAAAGCAGGACCTTACTGAAAGGAAAAAAGCCAAGTAAGGGCTGTTATTAACAAGAATATTTAAAATATGACAAACTAGTTCAGAAGATAATACATCACCATACCACCACCCAGACTGGAATAGAAATTACAACTATAATTCAGTTGCCTTTGACTTTCTGATCTCATTCCCCTCCTTCCCTCACTAGAGGTAAACATTACCCCCAAGTTAGTGAATGTTCTTCCTGACCACGTTTTTGTGTTTTTCCTATAGATAATACTGTTTGGAGTCATTTAAAGTCATTGCTATTGATGTAAGTGATGTAATTTTCCTTATTAACTTGGCACTATGTCTTGCCATCCATTCATGATGCGGTGGGTTTCTTTAGTTTGCTTTCACTCCTGTACAGGGCTCCACTATGTAAATATACTACAATTTATCCAGTTACTATTCATAAACATTTTTATTTTCCTTTCTTTTGTGATACAAGTACAATGAGCACCTATACACAGCTCCCTCCATGCGCATATGAGAATTTCTCTAGGATAGAACCATAAACGCAACAATGCTGGGCTGTAGAACATACGCACATCTTCGCTTTGATCGAATATTGACAAGTTGCTCTCCACAGTCAATGAGCCAATTATGATTCTGCCAGCAATTTGAAAATTCCTGTTTCTCGTCGCCAATACTTTTCAATGATAAAATAACTCATTGCTAATTAACTGACGTTTTCCTGATTACTAGCGAAAAATCGTATCTTCATATATTTATTAATTACTCAGTATTCCTTTTCTGTGTTTTTCCCATTCATACCCTTTGTCTGTTTTTCTCTTGGTCGGTTTATATCTTACTGATTTGTACCATTGTTTACATTTACTAGGTTCTATTCCTTTTCTGGTTATATGAATTGCAAGCCTTTTTCTAACCTGCAGCTTATCTTTTCACTTAGTTTATAGTATCCTTTCATATAAAAGTTTTCACCTAATCGTAGTCAAGTATAGTGGCCTTTCCCTTTCAATTTTGGTTGTGTCTGTTCTCATTTTAAAACATCTTTTACTACCCTGATGGCATAAAGACGTTCCTATATTTTCTTCCAAATGTTTTAAATTTTTTTTGTTTGCATCTAGAGTTTCTAATGCATCTGGAAATAATCTGTTTTCCCCATCTTGATAGGAAATTTTCCCAATTTATTGAGTTTTGGAAAGCTAGAGGTCTCAAAGAAATGGTAGGAGACTAAGGTCAGGCTTAGAAAATGGGTCAGATGCAAGATAGTGCCAGGAGAACAAAGCACAACCACCGGGGGCCTGGGAAGGGGTGGTGGTGTCCCCTCCTTGCTCAGTGGCTATGAGTGGTCCCTCAGTGGGCACCACTGCACTGATGTGATAGCACCAGCCTCTTAGACATTGAAGATTACCCAACAAACAGTGGTTTCACTTGATGTCAGTGATGTTGAACCACTCCAATTGTCATTAACTAACCAGAAGACACTGAAATCATGTTATTATAAAGGATGGGCATACTCAGCTTGCTCCCATAAGTTTTAGGTGAACACGCAGCAAATTCACACCCAGTCACTTTTATTTACAATCCAACAGTGGTTCTTAGTTCTCAGCGTACATTAGAACCACCCAGGCAGCTTTCATAATCTGTTGATGTCCTCCACCCACCTCAGACCAACTGAATCAGAATCTCAGGAGATGGGCCCTAATTCCAGTGCTTCTTTAAGCCCTCCCCCACCCCCACCTGTGAAGCTAGCAGGCAGCCGGGGTTAGGGGGTGCTGTGCTAACACCCATTGGAGTGAGATGGCCCCCGCCTTTGATTTTCACTGTAGCACCATCAGAGCAATTCACAAGAGGCATTGATAGATTGGACTGTGTTCCAGAATTCCATAGTTCCATCAGTGGACATAACGGCTGGTGAAAAATGCAAACATTCTTCAGATACACTTAAATAATCTCAATGAGATGTTCCCCAATATTACAGTTATTTGTAGTGAAATAATAGTGCTTATAATCAGCTCCTCTCTGTGGGTAACATTAGTTTTTTTAAGTCCTTCATATTCTTGAGGGGGAAAATCATGTTTTGAAGAGAACTGTTATTGAGTCACAGATTTATAATTTAAGGCAGCTGTAAGTCTCTATTTGCAAAATATGAAGATAACAAACTCTGTTTTCATCAGGAGTAAACCATGCTATAGACTTGATTACAGTAAACAGTTTGGCCATTAGGTCCTATCACTCAGAACAAGGTCTGAGTAAATCTGGTGGTGAGAGAGCTGCTCCTGAGGCATATTTTTCATCTTCAAATTTGAGTGATTTAATTGATTTAATTCTCTAGAGTGGTTGGAGTTGCTGGTTTCCAGAGGAAGCAGTTCTTGGAACTATTTTAAAGAGGCCTTTGGGTGACTTCAGAGTAATTGCTTAGTTTAACCATATATGAAGGTCTGTGTTTCCATAACTTTCTCTAAAGCCATAACTGTGACCAACATGCTCAGATATATATGTATATATGTTACTGACTCTAATATCTGAGGCCAATAGCTGTGTAGATTATCATTGGCCTATCATTGGTGCGCCGTGGAGGTTGAGTGGCCAGCTCTCTGGAGGGAAGGGCCCTGGACCACAGAGACTCCCACCGCCAGGGCTCCCAGCACGGCCCATTGCGCGTCAAGCCACCAACTGAGGTGCCTTCACACAGAGCTGGGAAGAGCAGCCCAGCACGCTGTTGCTTAATAATCCACCATACAGGTATCACAGGAGTAATAAACTTAACACAAATAATAGTAGCATGTAATGGATACCGAGAAAGGGAGGAGTTCTGAGTGTTTTTTACTTCTGCTTTTAATATACTTTGTTTAATTACAATTTATATAGTTTAATTTTTTAATGGGCTTTTTTTTAAGGGCACTTTTAGGTTCACAGCAAAACTGAGTGGAAGGTACAGACATTTCCTGAATACTCTCTGTACTCCCCCAGGCACCCCCACTGTCCACATCCATCCCCAGAGTGGTGCACTCAGTGCAATGGATAAACCTACTCTGGCACACCGTTATCCAAAGTCCATAGCCTACTTTAGGTTGTAGGGCTCATTCTTGGTGTTGTACCTTCCGTGGTTTTTGATAAACCTGTAGCTATCATTATAACACATGTGGAGCAGATTCCCTGCCCTAGAAATCCTCTGTGCTCCGCCTAGCCATCCCCCTCTCCCCACTAGCTCCCGGCAGCGACCAATCTTTATACTGGTTAGCCTTTTACAGAATGTCCTATAACTGGAATCATAAACCATGTGGCCTGTTTTGATTGGCTTCCTTCCCTTAGTAATTATGCAGTTAAGCTTTCTCTGTGGTTTTTCATGTCTTGCTAGCTCTTCTTACGACTGAATAACCTTCCATTGCCTGGATGTACCAGTTTATTTAGCCAGTCAACATCTGAGGGACAACGAAGTTACATCCACGTTTTGCCAATTATGAATAAAACTGCTATAAACATCCATGTGCAGGTTTTTGTGTGGATATAAGTTTTCAACTTCTTTGGATAAATACCAGGGACTGCTATTGCTGAATACATAGTTTAATTTTTAATAATGTAGTGTTTTAAAATTGTCTTGGGAAGTTCCTTGAAATCTAACAGCTTTCATCAGCCAGTGTAAGCCAGCTCTGGGACATCACTACATTATAGCTCCATCCCAACCCTTCCTCCAACTGTCCTTAATACAAATTCAAACTGAAGCTTTTGGGTGGCTCCAACTGAAGTCCAGTTGTGACATCGTCTTTAAAATGCTGCTTTTGCATGTATGTTCTGTATGTGTGTATGCATGTTCTAGTGGGTTAATTCAATAAAAATATATAACTGGCTAGTTCTCAGCTTTCCAACAGTAACAAATCAAGACTAGTTTCTTTCTTTTGCTTCCCTGAAGCACCATGGGCAGAATGCGGTGAACTCCTCTGGTTAGAGGTTTGCAGGCTGCTCACAGGATCTCAGGGCCTGCAGAACTGCCCCCAGGAAATGAACCAAGTTTAAGGAGCACTTTCCCTCTCCCCTACCGTAGCCATTCTCTGACTACAGCTTCTCCACTCTTCTATTTGAAGTATAGACATTCTGTGTTAGACGGTGTTTGAAGGATTTCGTTAACTCAAAAGATTTTCAAATCACTGCCTTGCAACTCAAAATGTTAATGAAGGAATTGGAGTTCACCTCACACCGTTCTTCCCCACCTTGTCACCCATACTGTTCAAACCAGGCTTGCCGTCCACTTCAACAAAGATTGCTCCGAGGATGAGAATGCATTTAGAGGAGAAATGCCTCTGGCCCTATGGTTCAAGATGCCCATCTCCATAGCAATGATATGAAATGCAGCATCAATTGTTAAGTAAATGTGCTCTCCACTCTGGTACAGTTACATATGGAATTATTCTAGATTCATCCTTGGGGTTGCAAGTTAACACTGTGAAGTTGTAAATAGAAACAAGTGTGATGGATTTCTATTTTCTTCTCAGACTCAGTCAGTTCTTTCTGGAGGGAAGACCCATTAAGATACAACTTTGGAATCAAGGCTTCATACAACGTCTTGGCATAGGCATTTGCCAGTCACCTTTGGTGAACTGCCCCATGATTCATATTGTTCAGTACAGATTTTTTACAGTCACATTATCGGGTTTATCATATTGATCCCAGACACTATATATTTATATTTCATATATAATGAATTGGTAAGTTTTGTGTATCATAAAGTTCCTCTGGAAGCTCCATCAAAAATGGGAGAAATTAAATGTGTAAGGCGTGCTCCTTGATATTCTGTCTGTGGGTTATGATCTCACTGCCTGCCAACTTCTCTGTTCTCGTGACTGAGGCATTAGAGACATGGCAAAACTTTTTGCAGCTCCACCTTATGGGGGAAGAATGCATCTGTTCAGCTCTCAGATGTAAGTTAGAGGAAAATTCTCTCACAAATTTTTTTTTTTTCCTTTTGGCCAGCGACCTTCTAGAGAGATTAATACGTTGCCTTGTTTTACCTTTGTTCTCTTCCTTCATTTTCTGTCATGGAGGGATTTCAGCCAACTCTCTCCCTGGGTCTGGCGTGGTAAATGCTATCTTCTTAGATTTCATATTGGACTGGTCAGAAGACTTCTAAAGGTTATATAAATGCTATGCCATGAAAGAAGGTATATCAGATGCCATTTTACAGACTGTGCTCTGAATAGAAGGAACAATACCTTTCCGGAATTTCTTTCAACCCCTTTGGGAACAGATATCATTATTATCTGGAAATGATCAGTGATCCAAGACTCTATTGTAGTCTCAAAATCTTAGAATAAAAAATTGCAAAGCTTGAGATAACTTTAGGGTACACCTGAGTGAGCCCTTACATTTTATAAATTGAACACTGAAGCCCAGAGAGGTGAGGCAGCCTGCAGGATGCCACGCAGCTCCAGGTTGGTTGGCAGCGCCGGGCCCAGGCCTGGGGGAGTATGCCACCGAATGCTTAGGGGCTTCTCTTTTCCTTCTGGTTGGTTAGACTTTTACCTTCTTGGAACTTTTTATTTAAAGAGGGCAAATCTTTAAACTGTGAGTAGATTTGGTGCTCTGGCTGGGAAGCTAAGCGTGATTAAAGGAGGGGCATCTGTCCTCTCGTGCAGCATGAGGTCAACAGGATGGTTACTCCTCCTCTGCTTTCAGAATAAATTAAAAAAGAACGTAAAGAGGTAAAAGAATAAAATTCTAAAAAGGCTCTTTGAGATCTAAGCAAGTCCTGAAAGGTGGAAACTACAGAGGCCTTGTATCTGCAAGAGCATGCTGAATTGTTCAGATGGTTGAGATGGTGGGATTCAGCTAGATGCGGACCTTCGTTCGTTACCTTGACTCAGAGACTTGGGGCTCTCGGCTGCCCTGACTGCAGATCCCACAGTGCCCAGGGCATTTTGGGCAGGCAGGTGACAGTTGGGCAGAAGGTCCAGCTATAGGCACACGGGCTTTTGCAAACCCCAGCAAAGAACAAAGCCTAGCCTGGTTTGCTCACAGGTTTATTTTGGAAAAGTGAATGCAGGTCTGGCTCCAGGCAAAATTGTAAGGTAGGTAAGTCTGCTTCAGCACCTTCTTCTCTTTGCCTTAGCAGCGCCGTGTTGCAGCTGTCACCCCGGAACCTGGGCACCCCTTGCACTGCTGGCTGTCCCTCCAGGCCCTTCCCTGCTCTCCTCATCAGCAATTTCCCATTTCCATCCAGGTGCCCCGGGGAAGCCTGCCCTCCTCCTTCCAAGCCCCGATTCTCTGACAAGCTGACTCGTAACAACACACTGGTGATGCTAATGGGTTAATTCCTTCACTTCTTCCCAAGGAACATGCTTTCACTTTAATCATAGCCAGTTAGAGACAACTTAATTGGATTATTCCAATGGTAGCCACTTCCAGCCTGGCAGCACACCCACATGGGTGTGGCTGAGAGAGGGACAGGGGGAGGGCTCTGACCTCTGCGTGGCAGGTGGTCACTCACTCTGGCTCCGGCTGGGACATAAAGAGGGACATGTGATGTGGCCTCTGGAGGCTGTCCCCAGCACGGGATTCTATGACACACTATGCACAGATCTGCTGTTTCTACACTCCCCAAATCACAGAATAAATGCTAACAGTGGCATTTCATACAAGTGTGTACACACCAGGAGACTTTCCACATGGCCATTGGTATAGGATACAGGTTCTGTGAGTGTCACCCGGCTTTGGGGCACCTGGGCAAAATATCTGGCATGCGCTCTAACAGCAAGGTCTCAGAGTCTCTGCGTTGGCTGCAGGATGCCAAGTCAGAGGGGGCTCCGGGCTGCCCTCTGCCCTCTCCTTGGGCTCCTGAGTTGCTCCTCAGTTCTGTTTGCTGGGAGGGCAGGATGAGAGAGGCTGGTGTTGCTGAGACTCGGCTCTCTGGTCACCATCACATTGCGTTTTGAATTTAAACCATGTCACTGTGTTTCTACACTCCCGTTTAAAATGAGAATGACATCATGGGAAATTTTCTAAAATAAGTATCCTTGGGCGGGAGGGACCTTGGTATGAGTGTCTAAAGTCCCTTCACATCCCTGCTGGGATAGTCCTGAAGAGCTGCTGTCCCCTTATTTGCATCCTGGCACAGTCACAAGGCCCCAAAAATGTGTTCCTTTTATTTTCTGTCCTGCATGCTCGCTGACTTGGGCCCGGTGCTCTCCACCTGCTGTGCTGCCTCAGAAGGGATTCCCACCTGAGAGGGTGGCCCTCTGCCCTGGCTGCTGCCCCCTGGGTGATGTCAGGGAGAAGTGGTCTAAGTAGATCCTGCTTCTTTCCTCCCAGGACAATGCCAGCAGCAGCTGAAACAGCTCCAGCTTGGTAACTGAGGTGCTTAAGAAATCCTGGGCAGAAGGGCAGTGACACTGGAAGCCAGGCCCACGTGCTCTGGGGCTGGAGAGCCATTTCCCCCTCAGGGAGGACAGCCTGAAGCCTACGCTCCTTGGCCAGTGGGCGAGGTGGGTGGCAACTGCTGAAAATGCAGTCGGCTCCTCCAAACAGGCACTGGGGCCCCCCTGCCACAAGCAAGAGCTCTCAGAGCCCAGCAGGAGGTGCATTTCCTTTTCTGTGGAGCTCTGGAGTTTTCTTTAGATAAACCAACACCACAAAAATAAGGCAGGCATCTTTTCAGGCCACACCACAAACACACACACACACACCACCACAAGACTTTGTTTCAGAAGCAAGCAGAATAATAGCTGAAGCGTCCAGGAACAGTTTTGAGGAGTGTCTGGGAATGATAATTAAATGTGAGTATCTCCCACGTCCAAGACTGCTTCCCCTCACAAGGACGACTTTCTGTTAACAACGCGGTTTCTGCCTTCTCTGGCGCCAGGAAAGCCTGCGGAAGTCTTAGAGCCCTACGTGGGGCGCTTAGAGATGAAGTTTCATGGAAGTGGTGACTGATGCCACGGCTTTCACCCCAGGAAGAGGCACACTGGCATACTCCGAGGAGAGCCCCACGTGAGCAGAGAACCGCCAGGTATAGTCGAACAGAAGCCACGACCTCCTGCAGACTTCTTTTTGGACGGGGGTGGGTGTTGGGCCGCAGACTGCTTTCTAGTTCCCTTCTCAGGGAGGACAAATGGCTGTGCTCACGGCCTTAGCCTCTGGGGACCGTGGCCTCCGGCCTTGGCCAGGGAACCTGAGGCATTTCCAGAAGGCGGCCCTCCTGCCCACACCCCGTCTCCCAAGGATGCCATTGACTAGCCGCGCTCCACACCCGTATAACCCATCAGGAGGCACCCTTCAGAGACATGGCTCTCTCCTTTCTCTCTCTTTCCAGCCAAGTGCCACGCCCTTGGCCCAATGCTGCTGACCCACACCCTACTCTTCCTCCAGGGCCAAGTTCAAATTCCCCTTCTTCTATGAAATCTGTATTGCCAGAGGCAGTAATAACATAATAATGCTTCATAAACACATGTTTTATAGCTTTTATACCCATTATTGCATCAGACCACCCTAGAGTTTTGAACTGGAAAGCCTGAGAGACCACCACACCATGATCACATTGGTGAGGACGTTAAAGTCCAGGAGGCCGAGGGTACCAGATGCAGCCGTTGGCAGAGCCGGAATGAGGTCTGAGGCCTCTGGCCTCGCCCCCGACCAGGATGTAGTTCACAGCGGCTGTCTAAGGGAGTCACGCGCATTCTAAGTGAGATAACTGAGCTGAGTGACGCCCAAGGTCACACGACCAGCCCACCCAGCCTTCTGAGCGCATAGATGTGCCTTGTAGCCCATGCTTCCAGGGGACCAAGCTGTCCTTCTGCATGTCGGTGAATTCCTTCTGCAGAGTAGCTCTGGGGGACTCTCAGCCTTGGTGCCTCCTGTTGTTGTTATTTAAATTTAAATCTTTGGACCCCAGTAAGCTCCTAGAGAATAGGGCCAGCAATTTAGACCCTTTAGGCCCCTTGCTGCCTCGTTTCCCTGCTCCAGTAATCAGAGCAGGCCTTTCCACAGAGCGGGATCTTGGTGTGCAATGCAGCGATTTGTCTAATTGTGTTTATCCGTTTCAGAAACAAGTTGGGTGGGGAGAGGAGGGCAGGGGTCAGCAGAGAACAAAGCCTCTCAGCCTGGGAGAGGCCGGCAGGGGTGTACAGGGCAGGGAAGGGGCTCACCTCTGAGGGCCGGGGACCAGGCTGGCTGACTCTCAAGGTGGGGGGAAGAGGCTGGCTGTCACCTCCTTCTGGATCTGGCCCCCACAGACTAGCCTTCTGGGAGGAATCCATCTGGCAGATGCTAAATCACAGCTGCTATCCTATGTCTTGTGTCATTCTGCCTTCTGCACGCACTAAGCCAAAGCCACCATCCTTGAGGGCCACATGCCCGCCTTCCTCCTGCTCGGGCAAAGGGGCTCAAACCCTCACTCCTTAAACAGTCTAGCACTTGTGCTTAATCCAGGGTCTGACAAGTCACCCTTATGCAGCCTGTGCCAGGCCCCCAGATAGCAGGAGACCCCAACGAGACACCTTGGAGGCCTCCTTGTGCATCCTTCTGGCAGAAGGCACCAGACAGAGCCTCTGACAGAGGGGCTGGCATTTCTGCCTCACAGGGTGCCCACTGCGGCGGCCCAGACTGTGCTGAAGGGCGGCATCTGCAGATGCATGTGGCTTATGCGTCTCACCCTTTGGTAGGCCTCCAGCTGGTTCCTCACTGCAGGGACTCCCGTGGCCTCTGTTTGCCTATCGTCTTCCTCAATATTGATGACTTCTCCTCATGTTCTAAGCTCAGTTCCTTTTGCGTATGTCACAAGTAGGTAGATAGGGTGACTGCTCTGCTGGGGACCTTGGCCAGTTCTCAGGGCATAGCAGAGGGTGCTTAGCCAAAACTGGGTCCCAGTGACCTTGAACATCTGATGCGCTCAAGCTTTCTGTTGGGCTCAGGCATTGCCCTGGGAGATTCCAATTCAATGCACATTATATGGGGACTGATTTATGTAGCAGATCATAATTAGCCCTGAAGAAAACACACAGTTCAGTGGAGCTAATTTTTGGTAGCGGGGATAAATTAGATTTTTTTCACCAGAAACACAGAGAGTTGGACTAATCTCCCAAGATTACTTTTAACCACAAATATGTGCTTTTGGAATCTAGAGAGGCAAGTAGCGGAAGGATTAATAAAGAGTCTGGATTCTGTCCATTTGTGATTCTGGACTTCTGAAACTGTGTGAGGCCTACCACCACTTCAGTGCAAGGAAGGCCTTAAGGTTCCCAGCCAGCTAGGCTAAGGGCCTTCTCTCTTTTTGGGATATAGGTATATCCCAAACCTGGAATAGGTGAACCTGGGGAGGATTGAAGAGGTCTCTGCCACCTCCTGCCCAGGCCAGAGGGGTGGGCTTGGAGAGACCAGATCAGCCGTGATGGTAGTGCTGCTGTGCTCTGCACAGTGTATGGGATTCCCCTCTGTGGAGGAGCAGCAGGGAGTGAGACTGTCGGTAACAGGGGTCTGCATGAGGCCAGCTCAGTGCACTTGCTCTGTCCTTCAACATCGGCAGCTAAGTATCCTTGTCCCTTTACCACAGGTCGGAAGGCAGGAGCTCCAGAAGTTACAGAGCTTGCCTGGGGCCATGCTGCTTCCCCAGGGAAGGTGACCTTCTAGAGTGCCAGGTGGCCCCTGCTAGCTGCCTGCCATCCTGCTCTGGGGACGTGGAGTCTGCTGCTGGGATAGAACCTCCCAGGCCCGGAGCACCTGGTCTACATCTGTCCTTAGATTCCCAGCAGCTCCCCCTGACTCCTCGTGGGAGTCTGTCCTTCTCCTCGGTCCATAACCGGCCCACAAGGATAGTCACTGATCAGCTGGAACCAATGCAGCCCACATGGTTATAAACACACCAGATGGGCCTTTTCCTTTTGATGGAAATTGCCCCAAATTGAATGGGCCATGCCTGTAGCAGCCTGATAGGCAGCAAGAATGTTTGATGCATTTTAACATAGAGAATGCTTTTTGCATGATAGGACAAATAATGAAAATGAAACTCCACTTAACTGCCAATAATGAGAGGAATTTTCAATCCCCCACACCAGAGAAAATGGCATTCTCTTCTATTCATTCTGTAGAAAAATGCAATAAAGGGTCACTGACATGTAACAAGGCTCTCAGAGCATGCAGCACAAAGGTATGTCATATAGTTAATTGGCAAAAATATCTTATTTTTTGGATATTCCAAGGCTTTTTAAAATGTGCAATTTGTGGTGAAGTTTTGTTGTTGTGCATGCACATCAATTTCATGTGGGATTTTTGCCCCAATAGCTTTGTAGTCATTTTCTTGAAGAAGCCCTCCCCACATCCTTTGTGAGTTTCCAGCCCCATAAAACTGAATCTGCCCTTGCCTGATGGATACCAAAGGTGGAGAAGACTGGTCATGCTGGAGGTGTAGAGGTCTGGACAAAAGGAGGGGA
Organism: Phataginus tricuspis; assembly: GCA_029783875.1. Lineage (NCBI taxonomy): Eukaryota > Metazoa > Chordata > Mammalia > Pholidota > Manidae > Phataginus > Phataginus tricuspis. The sequence goes on along the minus strand of JAQQAC010002629.1, from coordinate 21,615,123 downwards.
AGGAAGGTGTCAGCTTGTGAGAGGCCCCGTGTGCCATACTAAGGCGCCTGAGTTCTTGCCAGGAATGAAAGAATTATTTTTAAAATTTTTTTATTAAGGTATCATTGATATACACTCTTATGAAGGTTTGACATGAAAAAACAATGTGTTACTACATTTACCCATATTATGAAGTCCCCACCCATACCCCATTTCAGTCACTGTCCATCAGTGTAGTAAGATGCCACAGATTCACTGTTTGCCTTCTCTGTGCTACACTGTTTTCCCCGTGACCCCCCACACCATGTGTACTGAACATAACACCCCTCAATCCCCTTCACTCACCCTCCCACAACCCTCCCTTTTGGTAACCCCTAGTTCCTTCTGGGAGTCTCTGAGTCTGCTGTTATTTTGTTCCTTCAGTTTTGTATTGTTGTTATATTCCACAAATGAGGGAGATCATTTGATACTTGTCTTTCTCCGTCTGGCTTATTTCACTGAGCATAATATCCTCTAGCTCCATCCATGTTGTTGCAAATGGTAGGATTTGTTTCTTTCTTATGGCTGAAAAGTATTCCATTGTGTATATGTACCACATCTTTATCCATTCATCTACTGATGGACACTTAGGTTGCTTCCATATCTTGGCTATTGTAAAGAGTTCTGCATATATATAGGGGTGCATATGTCTTTTTGAATCTGAGAAGTTATATTCTTTGGGTAAATTCCAAGGAGTGGGATTCCCAGGTCAAATGGTATTTGTATTTTTAGTTTTTTGAGGAACCTCCATATTGCTTTCCACAATGGTTGAACTAGCTTATGTTCCCACCAGCAGTGTAGGAGGGTTCCCCTTCCTCTGCATCCTCACCAGCATTTGTTGTTCTTAGTCTTTTGGATGCTGGCCATCCTTAGTGCTGTGAGGTGATATCTCATTGTGGTTTTAATTTGCATTTCCCTGATGATTAGTTATGTGGAGGATCTTTTCATGTGTCTGTTGGCCATCTGAATTTCTTCTTTGGAGAACTGTCCCTTCATATCCTCTGCCCATTTTTTAATCAGATTATTTGCTTTTTGGGTGTTGAGGTGTGTAAGTTGTTTATATATTTTGGATGCTAACCCCTTGTCGGATATGTCATTTACAAATATATTCTCCCATACAGTAGGATGCCTTTTTGTTCCATTGATGGTGTCTTTTGCTGTACAGAAACTTTTTAGTTTGATGTAGTCCCATGAGTTCATTTTTGCTTTTGTTTCCCTTTCTTGAGGAGATGTGTTCAGGAAGAAGTTGCTCATGCTTATATTCAGGAGATTTTTGCCTACGTTGTCTTCTAAGAGTTTTATGGTTTCATGACTTATATTCAGGTCTTCGATCCATTTTGAGTTTACTATTGTGTATGGGGTTAAACAATAATCCAGTGTCATTCTCTTGCATGTAGCTGTCCCGTTTTGTCAACACCAGCTGTTGAAGAGGCTGTCATTTCCCCATTGTATGTCCATGGCTCCTTTATCATATTTTAATTGACCACATATGGTTGGGTTTATATCAGGGCTCTCTAGTCTGTTCCATTAGTCTATGGGTCTGTTCTTGTGCCAGGACCAAACTGTCTTGATTACTGTGGCTTTGTAGTAGAGCTTGAAGTTGGGGAGCATAATCTCCCCAGCTTTATTCTTCCTTCTCAGGATCGCTTTGGCTATTTTTGCTTCCATATGAATTTTAGAACAATTTTCTCTAGTTCAGTGAAGAATGCTATTGGTATTTTGATAGGAATTGCACTGAATCTGTAGATTGCTTTAGGCAGGATGGCCATTTTGACAATATTAATTCTTCCTAAGGTACGATGGCCATTTTGACAATATTAATTCTTCCTGTCCATGAGCATGGGATGTGTTTCCATTTATTGGTATCTTCTTTAATTTCTCTCATGAGTGTCTTGTAGTTTACAGAGTATAGGTATTTCACTTCCTTGGTTAGGTTTATTCCTAGGTATTTTATTCTTTTTGATCAAATGTGAATGGAATTGTTGTCCTGATTTTCCTCTCTGCTAGTTCATTGTTAGTGTATAAGAATGCCACAGATTTCTGCGTATTAATTTTGTATCCCGCAACTTTGCTGAATTGAGATATTAGATCTAGTAGTTTTGGAGTGGATTCTTTAGAGTTTTTTACGTATAATATCATGTCATCTGCAAACAGGGACAGTTTAACTTCTTCCTTGCCAATCTGGATGCCTTTTATTTCTTTGTATTGTCAGATTGTCAGAGCTAAGACCTCCAGTACTATGTTCAATAGAAGTGGGGAGAGTGGGCATCCTTGTCTTGTTCCTGATCTTAAAGGAAAAGCTTTCAGCTTCTCGCTGTTAAGTATAATGTTGGCTGTGGGTTTTTCATATATGGCCTTTATGATGTTGAGGTACTTACCCTCTGTACCCATTTTGTTGAGAGTTTTTTTCATGACTGGATGTTGAATTTTGTCAAGTGCCTTTTCAGCATCTATGGAGATTATCACGTGCTTTTTGTCCTTCTTTTTGTTGATGTGGTGGATGATGTTGATGGATTTTCGAATGTTGGACCATCCTTGCCTCCCTGGAATAAATCCTACTTGATCATGATGGATGATCTTTTTTATGTATTTTTTAATTCAGTTTGTTGTGTTTTGTTGAGTATTTTTGTATCTGTGTTCATTAAGGATATTGGTCTGTAATTTTCTTTTTTTGTAGTGTCTTTGTCCGGTTTGGGTATTAGAGTGATCCTGGCCTCATAGAATGAATTTGGAAGTATTCCCTCCTCTTCTTCTCCTTAGAAAACTTTAAGCAGTATGGGTATTAGGTCTTCACTAAGAGTTTGATAAAATTCAGCAGTGAAGCCATCTGGTCCAGGCATTTTGTCCTTAGGTAGGTTTTTGATTACCAGTTTAATTTCGTTGCTGGTAATTGGTCTGTTCAGATTTTCTGTTTCTTTCTGGGTCAGCCTAGGAAGGTTGTATTTTTCTAGAAATTGTCCATTTCCTCTATGTTACCCAGTTTGTTTTTCATAGTATTCTCTAATAATTCTTTATATTTTTGTGGTGTCTGTAGTGATTTTTCCTTTCTCATTTCTGATTCCTTTTATGTGTATAGACTCTCTTTGTTCTTGCTAAGTCTGGCTAGGGGTTTATCTATTTTGTTTATTTTCTCAAAGAACCAGCTCTTGCTTTCATTGATTCTTTCTATTGTTTTATTCTTCTCGATTTTATTTATTTATGCCCTAATCTTTATTATGTCCCTCCTTCTACTGACTTTGGGCCTCATTTGTTCTTCTTTATCTAGTTTTATTAGTTGTGCGTATAGAGTATTCATATGTGATTGTTCTTCTTTTCTGTGGTTGGCCTGTATTGCAATATACTTTCCTCTTAGCACGGCCTTTGCTGCATCCCCCAGATTTTGCAGTGTTGAATTATTGTTGTCATTTGTCTCCATATATTGCTTGATCTCTTTTTATTTGGTCATTGATCCATTGGTTATTTAGGAGCATGTTGTGAAGCCTCAATGTGTTTGTGGGATTTTTCATTTTCTTTGCATAATTTATTTCTAGGTTCATACATTTGTGGTCTGAGAAACTGGTTGGTACAATTTGAATCTTTTTGAATTTACCGAGGCTCTTTTTGTGACCTAGTACATGATCTATTCTTGAAAATGTTCCATGTGCACTTGAGAAGAATGTGTATTCTGCTGCTTTTGGGTGGAGAGCTCTGTAGATGTCTGTTAGGTCCATCTGTTCTAGTGTGTTGTTCAGTGCCTCTGTCTCCTTACTTCTTCTCTGTCTGATTGATCTGTTCTTCAGAGTCAGTGGAGCATTGAAATCTCCTAGAATGAATGCATTGCATTCTATTTCTCCTTTTAATTCTGTTAGTATTTGTTTCACATATGTAGGTGCTCCTGTGTTGGGCACACAGATATTTATAATGGTTATATCTTCTTGTTGGATTGATCCCTTAATCATTATGTAATGTCCCTCTTTGTCTCTTGTAATTTTCTTTGTTTTGAAGTCTATTTTGTCTGATAAAAGTACTGCAACTTCTGCTTTTTTCTCCCTATTAGTTGCATGAAATATCTTTTTCCATCCCTTCACTTTTAGTCTGTATATGTCTTTGGGTTTAAAGTGAATCTCTTGTAGGCAGCATATAGATGGGTCTTGTTTTTTTATCCATTCAGTGACTCTATGTCTTTTGATTGGTGCTTTCAGTCCATTTACATTTATGGTGATTATCAATAGGTATGTACTTATTGGCATTGCAGGCTTTAGATTCGTGGTTACCAAAGGTTCAAAGTTAAGTTATTTACTATCTATGTGTCTAACTTAATTCACTTAATATGCTATTACAAACACAATCTAAAGGTTCCTTTTTTCTTCTCCTTTTTCTTCCTCCTCCATTCTTTATATATTAGGTATCACATTCTGTACTCTTTGTCTGTCTTTTGATTGACTTTGGGATAGTTGATTTAATTTTGCATTTGCTTAGTAATTAGCATTTTCACTTTCTTTACCGTGGTTTTTTTTTTTACCTCTGGTGACAGGCTATTAAACCTTAAGAACACTTCCATCTATAGTAGTCCCTCCAGAATACACTGTAGAGAGGTTTATGGGAAGTAAATTCTCTCAGCTTTTGCTTATCTGGAAATTGTTTAATCCCCTCTTAAAATTTAAATGATAATCTTGCTGGATAAGGTATTTTTGGTTTGAGGACCTTCTGCTTCATTGCATTAAATACATCATGCCACTCCCTTCTGGTCTGCAATGTTTCTGCTGAGAAGTCTGATGATAGCCTGATGGGCTTTCCTTTGTATGTGATCTTATTTCTCTCTCTGGCTGCTTTTAATAGTCTGTCCTTATCCTTGATCTTTGCCATTTTAATTATTATGTCTTGTTGTTGTCTTCCTTGGGTCCCTTGTGTTGGAAGATCTGGGCACCTCCGTGGCCTGAGAGACTATCTACTCCCCCAGATTGGGGAAGTTTTCAGCATTTACCTCCTCAAAGACACGTTCTCTCTTCTTCTTCTGGTACCCCTATAATGTGAATATTGTTCTGTTTGGATTGGTCACACAGTTCTCTTAATATTCTTTCATTCTTAGAGATCCTTTTTTCTCTCTGTGCCTCAGCTTCTTTGTATTACTCTTCTCTAATTCCTATTTCATTTATCATTTCCTCCACCATATCTAATCTGCTTTTAATACCCTCCACTGTGCTCTTCAACGATTGGATCTCTGACCAGAATTCATTCCTGAGCTCTTGAATATTTTTCTATACCTGCATGAGCATGTTAATGATTTTTATTTTGAAATTCCTTTAAGGAATGTTCATGAGGTCAATTTCATTTGACTCTTTCTCAGGTGTTGTATTCATAATTTTACTTTGGACCACATTTCTTTGGGGTTTCATATTTGTGTATGGCGCCCTCTAGTGCCCAGAAATTCTTCTCGCTGGAGCAGCTCAGCCCCTGATGCAATGTTGTGGGCCACAGGGAAGTAGTATTGGTGCCTGGGGGGAGGAAAGAGCTGTTTCTTGCTTCCTGGCTGCTATGCCTGCCTCCACTGCCAGAACCAGTGGGCTGAGCACACAGGTATAAGCCTCTATGCTTTGCGTTTGTAGTTGCTGTAGGCAGGGCTTCACTCTGTTCGGCTTAACACCAGGCTTGGGTTTGCTGGTTGCAAACCAGATGGGGCTGCCTGGGATTAAGGCGCAGTAGGCTGCATATCATGGAGGGGGTCCTTTGAGATGTATAGCCAACCAGAGAGCTGGAGTGCCTGAAGATCCGGAGAGTTCCCAACCTGGTGGGCAGAATGCACCCAGAAAATTTTGTTTACTTGTCCTTTTTCCTGAGCAGTACGCTCTGTGCAATCCTTGCCCCTTTAGCAGCTCTCTTGCTGTTATGAAGTCTGTCAGACTGCCTGCCTTTCTTTTTTCCCAGAGAGCTGGATATGGATCCCTGCTTTCCACAAGTGGCTGAAATCTCAGTTTCTCCAGGTATTCTGCCTGTCTTAGCTTCCCAACCCCCTAATCATGAGAGTACCATGAAAGCACCATGAAATGTAGGTTTGTGCTCCCAAAGCAGATCTCTGGAGTTAGGTATTCAGCAGTCCCAGGATTCCACTCCCTCCCCTCTCTGTTTCTCTTCCTCCTGCCCATGAGCTGGGGTGGGGGAAGGGCTTGTGTCCCTCCAGGCCATGGTAACAGTTACGTTACCCTGTTTCATGAGGTTTATTCTTTTCTCCAGGTGTATGCAGTTTGGCACAGCCCGCTTTCCTGTTGTTCTTTCTGTATTAGTCATATTAATTATATTTTCGTATTGTAAGCGGTTTTAGGAAGACACCTCTGTCTCACCTCTCATGCCGCCATCGGTAAAGGATTTTCTGTAAACTGGAACCAAAGAATTTTTAAATGGGGAAATGGCAGGATGAGATTTGACTCTTTAGATACTCCTGGAGGAAGGGAGTAGAGAGGTCTACAGTGGGTGAAGAGAGGTCAGTCGAGAGGCCAAGGCAACAGCATAAATTTGGGTTAAGAAGACCCTCATCCTGGGCAAGTGGGAAGGAGGGAGTTTCAGTGGCATTGAGAAAGTAGGCTGGGCAGAGCTGAATGGCAGAGGAGTGTGTGTGGGTGTGCTAGAGTGAGGGGACTGGGGGCAGAGGGAGGGAGATAGGCTAGAGGAAGCTGGGGTGTGACCCTGGATGGCTGGGAGAGTGGAAATGCCACACAGAGGGCCCAGAAGGAGCAGCAGGTCTGAGCAGATAATGAATCCAGTGTTTGGCCAAAACAGCTTCAAGTATTGACTTATGAAGCAAAAGAAGGTCAATGAACTACATGTTTAACTGGCCCAATTGAACACTAGGCAGGGCTGAGATGCAGGGAAAGACTGAATGGTGCTGTGACACACAGACTTGTGCCCAGGGATTTGGGTTAATTATGAAAAAATAGGAAATGTATTCATATGGTTTAAAAACCTAAACTTACAAAAGAGTATTTGCAAAAAGAATCCCTTCCTAGAGCAATCAGTGACCAGTTTCTTGCATATCCTTAGAGATACCTCATGATTGTGCAAATGTGTACAGTTTTGCACAAATGCTTTCTTTGCTTTGTATGTATCTTGGAAATAGAGTCTTGTTGGTACATAAAAACAATGTCATTTTTATTAGCTTCACACGGATCCTTCATACAGATGTGCTAACATTTATTTAGCCAGTCTCCTGTTGATGGCCACTACATTGTTTCCCTCATGTATGATTATATCATAGGATAAATTCCTAGAAGTGGCATTGCTGAGTCAAAGATATGTGCATTTATAGTCTTGGCATACACCCACAGAGTGGTTTCTGGAAGCCGGCTTTGAATCGGTATTTAATATCTGCAGTCCCCAGTTCATCCTGGACCCACGATGTCCCAGTGTCTCATGGTTATTTCGTGCCTTGGTCTTACCATTCTGGAGGCAACAGCACGGAGGGGGGAAAGCCAAAGAAGCCAAAGATCTAAGAATGAGAAAACTGGATTCTGAAAAGGAGAACCTGGATTCCAGCTCCAGCTTCATTACTTATTTTTTTCATCAGTAAGATAATAACCATGTCCAAGTGATTTCAAGAAAATTAAAAAGGGTGATGTGTGTCAGAGCGTTGTGTGAAATGGGGGATGTATTGTGACAGCTTATGTTGGAGGTGACTGGTCCCTGTCCTTGGCCAACATAAAGGAGGGGAAGAGCCCATGGAGGAAGACTCCCTCTAGCTGGCACATGTCGCCAGCCCCATTTGCTCTGCGTGGTAAGGAAATAAAGCACAGAATAGATAAGGCAGCTGGGGAGGCCAGGGACCTTTTCTGTGCTGTTCACTCTTGCTTCCCAGTTCCTAGAGCACCTGCTAGGTGTTCAATAGGTATTAGGTGAAGGAATTGGAAGAATGGGTCTCATCCTGCCCTTTCTAGATGTTTCCTGACTGCTTGTATGCTGGGTAGACAGCTCTGGAGGTGAAGTCAAATTCTTCCAACTTCTCAATTACTCAAAGCTCACCATACTGAACTGAACAGTGTATCCCCCACAAAACATTCATATTCCCTCAGATCCTCAGAATGTGGTCTTATTTGGAAATGGGTCTCTGCAGAATATAAGTGTTTTCATTAAGATGAGTGGGCCCTAAATCCAATAGCTGGTTGTCCTTCTGAGAGGAGAGGACCCTCCAAGAGGAAGGGCCATGAAAGGTGGAGACAGAGACTGAGTAATGTGTCCATAGGCCAAGGCTCACCAGGGTTGCTGGCAACCACTAGAAGCCAGGAAGAGACCCTGAACAGATTGTACCCCCAGAGCCTCCAGGAGGAGCCAGCTTGGCCCACACCTTGATTCCGGACATCTGGCCTCCAGAGCTGAGCGAGAACAAACATCTGCTATTTCAAGCCACCCAATTTATGGTGCCTTGTTACAGCAGCCCCAGCAAACTAGTACCCACCTTTATCCTTCAGCTCACATTTTAAAGGACTCTAGATCTCTGAGAGAGTGCCACACAGTCACTGAGCCGCCCGCACTACCTGGGGAGCAGAGGGGTGGGGCATGGTAAGAAAACATGGATGAACTTTGTTTGGAATCTGGGCTCCACCACTAATAAACTGTACACTTTCCTGAGCAGCAGCTTCCAGAGCAGACAGTCACGCACACACATACACGGGTTGTCATGAGGGGCCGTGGAGTCACATGAATAGCATACAGAGGGACCTTGATACATGTTTGTTCTCTCTTCCTTCCAGCAATAAAAAACTTTATATTTTTTCTTTACTGAAAGAGAATAATAGCACCTCATGTTTTAGGATATTTTACCACGAGCTTTAACCTGGAGACTTACTGCTTAAACAATTCTGTGGCAAAAGAAGATGTAGAGCAGAAATGCTGACAGACATTCACTTTTTTGGTGTGTCAGATGCCGTTATTAGAAAATGCAAGTAAATTTAATAAACCGTGAAAATACACCTGGGACTAAAGTGAGCTGAGTGTCAGGTACAAAGGGCATGTGCGTCTTTCGTGCCCGTGGCAGCCTCCATCTGTGGGTCTCAGAATGCCCTCCTTCTCTGAGGCGTCAGCATGAGGTTCATGTTTCAGAGGCACAGGCTGAAGTCATCATGGTTTCTGGTCCTGGAGGCCCTTTATTCAAATGAATCAACCCCCAGGGGAATGGACATAAGTTACACGCCTAGAGTAACCTTCTCAACTCATTGCATGTGGAGCCCTCTGCAACAGGGCATCTTCTCTCTGCTTCTCCGATTTATGTGGCAGAAGAGTGGGTTGTCTATACAGCTGCTTTGCCTCTGCCCCTTCCTCTTTGTTAGCAGAGATGCGTCCCTTGTAGAGGCAGAGGACACCAGACGCTCCCTATGCAGCCTCCCCTGAAGCTTGGTCATGGGCCCGAGAGCCAGCTGAGCCAGTGGACAGGAGGCTGCACCCGCTGAACCTCCATGAGCAAACTCTGTGATTGTGCCTTTGGCCGGCTTGGTGAAGATGGTTCCCGGGCCAGTGGGCACCATCGTGTGGCTTCAGAAGGGGGTGGAAATCTGGCCTTATGAGGTGACAGAGAAGAAGGATCCCCCAACCCTCGGAATTTTGTTATGTGAGAAAAAGTGAACTTTATTTTTTAAGCCCCTAGAAACTCAATATTCTGTTAAAAGCTGGAAATATCTAAACTGATAGGCTTGGTGTCCAAATCCATTCCATATTTTGTGCACATGAGCTTCTGTTTTACACATTTATCCAGTATCTTCAGATGTAACAGATGTAAAGGAGCTGCTTTTTTAGGCCCATAATCTTGGCATTTGTGCAAGGGAGGGGAGGGAGGCCTGATCTAAACAATAATGACTGCTAGCCAGGGGCAGTGGTAAGGGTTTCTGTCCAGAGCGTTCAAGCCTCGCTCTTATCTCCTGGTCTGCGTGTGTAAAATAACCTGAGCCTTTTCTCTGAAATGAAGCTCACACATAGGCGTCCACTCATGGGCACATCATTTAATGCTTCAAGCATATGTTGAATGCCTACGTATTACCAGAACACTCTGGATACTGAGAAGACAGCAATGAGGGAGTCAGGACCATTGCCCTCAGGGACTCCCGACAGTGGCGGCAGAGACTGGGGGACAAATAGACGACCTGGCTAAAAACCAGACTCACCCTGTCAGGGCCTTGGTGGAACACAGACAGCCCAATCAAATCAGGATGTCTAATTGAAGTGAGTTTAATTAACCAGCTATTCAGAGAGCACAGATGGGTTTCAAGACACTAGCAAGAAATGGTGACCAGTACCTGTGGTCCCTGTCCCTGCCATGTGCTTGGGCCTGAAGGGACAGAGGGAGGGAGCTGTGCGGGGGAGCCCAGTGGATGCCCAGGCCTGCAGCCATTCCCACCTACTGTCCCGCGGAACCAAGCGCCTAGCCAGGAGTCCCAGTGCCAAGGGGCCAAGCGGGGCTGCCAAGAAAGGCCGGGCACAAAGGGCAGAGGAAAGCAGGGAACGAGGGGGCTCTGGAGCAGACGGGAGCAGCTGGTGCAGTACTGAATCAGGGTTTGTCCCACAGCTCTTGTCTCTGTTAACAGTGACTATAATCACTGATTCCCATTCTTCGAAAGTGAGCCCTCCTTTGCACTTTCAGTTTTCAGAGAGCTTTATCGTAGGCCTTGTTAGAAAGGGCCATCCCAACAGCAGCAGAAAAACCATTTGAATCTCAGACAATATATAAGAGCGTACACATCTTCAATGCCAGGTTAACTGCACTTTCACAGCAATTGGTGTTCGCTGCATGCTGCAGGCCTGAGGGGAAAACGGTAAGAATCAGAGAGATTACATCAGCTGCGTGTGCATGGAAACTGAGCAGAACTCCGAGAAGGGAGCATGAGGGGGAGGGAAAGTGTGTACTTCACCAGCTCGGGGGTCCTGGGCAGGACTCGCCTGAACAGCGAACTTACTTCATTTACTGAAACCAGCCGTCCGAGGAACAAGAGCACCTAACTGTTAAAGAACTTGAATTTCTTTAGTCAAATTTCTAATTAATTCTCATGCCACCCAGGCTAACAGAGGAACCTTTATCATGAATTCAAGTTATTATCCACAGATATATGTGTATGCTTTTTATTTTTTTTTACAGCATTATAGCAGTAGTGTGATAGGGGAGCAACTGTTTCCCAGCAGAAGCGTCAAGTTCTCGGAAGTCAGGTCTCTTCATGTCACTTGTAGGACGAAGGTGTAACCAACCATGTCCATCCCCTGCAGCTGCTGCGACCAGGGAGTCGCTCGCCTCCTAGCCACCGGCTCTGCTTCTCGGTCTTTTTCATAGCTCTGTGGCCTGCTCTTAGAGATTAATGTTCTCTTCCTTTTATCATTTAGTTGTGGGGGGGTTTCTATCACAATTATACATGCACATATTTTAAAGTCAAATTGTTCTACAAAGCTTTTTATGAAAACCAGTAGACCTTCCCTGGCATTTCTCACTCCCCAGAGGCAAACTAGCCATGAATTTAGCACATTCCTTTTAGTATTTCCTTTGCTGTCTCCAAATAGCATGCGATGTCCCTCTTCCTGGAACAGTCCATTGTAGGCACTGTCTATGGACTTCCCTTTACAGAAGACAGTCCATTCTCACCTGTCCCCCCAACCTTGTAACCTCTCTGTATGCAGGCATGCTTCTCATCCATCTATCCTCTCAATAGCAACATAGTTACAACATCATTTGCTTATAGTCTCTTCAGTGTTTACATAATTATGTTTGTAAATGCTATGCATAGTGAAATCACAGTACACTATGATGACTTTTCTTTCCTGCACGATTATTTTTATTTCCCTGGAGCTTATCATGGTGCTGTGTGTGTGTGTGTACTCACATGCACATGCGTAACTCCCTGTGTGTTTGTCACTACTGTACACCAAAACCCTACTGCATTTGTGCCCATCTCCTCTCTACACATTCGAGCATGTAAGGGCATCTATCCTCTCATTCTTCCCGAAGCAGCATCCCTGCCACATGCTTTGTTTTCTGTGCTCCAGTTCCTCCTCTGTGGCACATGCCGCTGTTTCACCAAGTACATCCTGTAGCAACTTCCTGAGTAATTTCTTTCTGAGGTAAACTTCCTGAAATCTTGCACGCCTTAACAGGTCTTCATTCTATCCTCACACATAGTGGGTTTCTGGCTGGGGATAGAACTCTAGGGTAGAAATAATTTCTTCTGGGAATTTGGAAGCATTCACTGTGCTTTAGATTCTGGGATGGATCCATACAAGGCTAGTTAATGTCATCCCGATTCTTGAATCTTTATCTGTGCCCTGCTTGCGCCTCTGAAAGTGCCTTGGGTCAGCTCTTTGCCTGGGCCTCCCAAAATCCTGCACTGGTGTGCCTCGGGGCGGAGCATTTTCATACCTCAGGCGGGGTACATGGTGGGCCCTTAGTTGCAGAAAATATTCCTCTGTTACTTTTTAAATGATTTCCTCCCCACTGCTCTCTGTTTTCACTCCTATGATCCACTTGTTGGATTCCTATTACCTGGACTGATTCTCTAATTTTCTTATTTTTTTCCTCTCTCCAAGGTATTGGTCTTTTTACTCTACTTACTGGAAGGTTTCTTTAACATGATCTCTCAACTTTCTTACTGGGGTTTAAATTTTAGCGGTCACATTTTTATTTTCTCAGATCCTTTTGTCCTCCACATATTTCCTTTCTGTAATATCCTCCTCTGTGTTATGGGTGCAGTATCTTCTCTTGCCACTCAAAGGCTACTCTTATTCTCTGCTGTCTGAGTAGTTTCTGCTCCTTCAGGGTGTTCTTTTTCTGTTACTCTGCTTTCCGTCATTGCTGAACTTCCCTTTACCCTGAGCTTCTTGCCTGGTGATCCTCGCTAGACCCCTGAGGACCGACTGGAAGCTTTGCGGGGCTTCTGCCCACATCTTCATTGTAGCGTGGTTAGCACATTAGGCTGTGAAGGTCACAGAAGCAGCTAATTGTATTTTCACTTGTCCATCATGCCAGTTACTTGAACATCCAAAAAATAAGGGCTCAATCTAATCAGCCTGAACCGTATGTGGATTGAATGCTACGCTCAGTGTGGCAGGTGAACTTGCCCAGTATTGATTGACATCCCAGGTGCCCTAATGTGGGACTTCCTTCATCCCAAGAAGCACTTCTAAAAAACTCTGGTGAGTTGAAAGGCATATGCATGTGTTGGCAAGACAAAGATCTGTTTTTAGATCTACTGGGACATTTAGAGTGTATCTGAGGCATAGTCAACAGCAAGACTGCCTCCACACCCAGGTGAAAGACAACATAAATTCAGGTTTCCTGCCAGAATTTATGTCAGGAGTTTTCTCACAACATCCTAATCTTAGGAGTTTAGTGTAATCCATGCCAGGCTGGGCTCAGACTCCTCAGCTTTTGTTTGGAAATGTCTGTGCAAATCCAAGTCCTCCTTCCCTTTCCCTTAACCTCGAGGCCATTCAACTGCACATTTTTGGACGGCGTTAAGTGATGAGCTCCAGCTGACTCTGAAACATCCTAAGAGTTCAGGAAACCCTCATCATCTGTATTATATGCCAGTAATTTCTTGATTCTTTTAGAGAAGTTACTGCTCCTTTCAATTAGTTGTCTCCCAGCTTCCCTCCACGGTGGCTACATTCCTGGTGACTCCCTTACTGACGTCACTCTGGATGCTCTTTCAGAAGCCCCGCCCTCTGGGTGGACTTGTCCCAAAAGCTTCCTACCTTACACTTAAACTAAATGGGTCGCATTCAAAAGCAGGGGTGCTGTTCCCATGGGGATATTATAAAGGCAAACCGGTTTCCACCCAGTACTTTGAGACCCAAGAGGACAGGCACTCTAAAATTTCAAGATAATATGAGCTTTGTTAGAAACGTGGTGTGCTATGAAGTGGGTCCCTTCAAAACACACGGGGGCACCTGGCTGGCAGTTCTCTGTTTTCCAAAAGAGATGGTGACCTACTTCTGCTCGGCTTTTGGAAGTGAGTGAGTGTCCGCGTGTGTGTGCTTTTCACCTGCAGTGAATTTTATTAATAAGCTGCCAGGTAAGAACAAGGTATTGTCATGAGGAAAAGCATCACCTCACAGCTCAGAGACTCCACTTGACCATACCTGGAGTACCTTGCTCTGTTTCGGGGAGCTTAGTTACGAGAAGATGAGGTGACAACTGGAGGGAGGCCAGGCGAACAGAAAACAATAAAGAGATACAGGAAATTAAAGCTGCCAGAACGTGAAAAAACAACACAAGAAAGCAACTATCCCCATCTTTAATCAGTCCCCATTATTTAGCAGGAGTCTAACATGTATAAGGCTCCACACTTTAGAAGATTCATAGGTGAATAAGATCCGATCCTTTCTCTTGGAGCATTTATGATGTAGAAAGTAAGTGGCCAGCGTGGTTGTAGTATACAAACAACTGCAACCTTGCGAGTCATTATGCATGCTGAGGAGAAGGCTGTTGTCTCCTCAGAAATATTGATTAATTTCCTGAGCTCCTGTTATACAAATGTGGCGTCATCGAGCTAGAGCAACAGACAGTAAACAAGCAAGTACTCTTTATCTTCTACAAAACATTTTCATTGGAAAATAAAGCCAAGCCTAATATAAAGAGGCACTGTGATTTCAGTCACCTGGAAGCAGTACTGTGAAATGCCAAACTCTAAATAAACAGAGGGATGCAACGAGAAATTGCTCTTTGAGCAAAATTCACTCATTCTGAGATTCAGAAACAGTTATGAATACACAGTCAGGGGATTAAAAGTTGCAAGCAATGATCACATGAACTATGTTAATTTGTGGCATACAAGACAATAAAGGTATACAAAGACCTGTTATATCACTGTACTGTGCTTGCTGGCTTTAGCGTTTCCACTCACTTAGTGGACTGAAACAAAACAATTGTATTACCTTAGGTTTCTGCAGCTCAGAAGTCCAACAGAGGTGTCACTGGACTAAAACCACTGGACTAAAACCTGCTGTTACCTCTGCAGGCTCTAGGGGAGATTCCAGCTCCCTTCCTTCCCATCTGCTGGAGAACACACCCACATCCTTGGCTCAGGGCCCCTTCCCCCGTCTTCAGGGGCCAGCAACGGTGGGTTGAGTCTTCCTCTCATTGCATCACTCTGACCTACCGTTTTGTCTGTCTCCTCACATTCAAGGAGCTCTGTGATTGCACTGAAGCCCACTCACATAATCCAGGATAATCTTATTTTAAGGACAGTGGATTAGTAACCTTAAGTCCCCTGTGGCACGTGTTATGGGTTTGAATTGTGTACCCCCAATCCCCAGTACCTCAGAATGTGACCTTGTTTGTTTGGAAACAGGGTCTTTGCCGTTGTAATTGTTTAAGCTGTAGGGTGGGCTGCTCATCTGATATGACTGGTGTCCTTATGAGAAGCCATCCATGTGAAGACAGGGGCACACAGGGCAAACAGCGTGTGGAGGTGGAAGCAGAGACTGGAGCGAGACAAGGAAACCGAGGAGCTCTCAGAAGGTAGAGGCTGCATCCCAGACTCACGGAATAGAGACTCGGGGTGGGGCCCAGCCCTGTAGCAGCCCTCCAGGTGAGGCTGGCTGATGCATGCAATTTGCAACACAGGGGCCTGGGGTGTGCACGTGGAGAGATTTCATGGAGGACATTGAGGCTGGGGGTGGGAGTGAGCCAGGAGGAAGACTGCCCCTCCTCTCTCTGTGAGAGAGCTCCATGAGCTCTTCAGATTCCCGCGGGTGGCTGCAGACCACATGATGGCCCCCAGGGGGTTCTTCTCCTGGACTATTCACAGAACAGTTTATTAGGTTATTACCAATGGATCTCACAATACCCTGTTACAGCCCATGAACAAGCTTTCTTCTAGTTTGACTCTCCTGTCTAGATTGTAGGCATTCCCCTGCCCCACATTTCTACTCTTAAAACTATCAATTTTTGCATGATTCTCATCTCAAAAGGCAAAACCTGAGCCTCCTCATGGTGAATTCATTAGACACCATCTAACAAAACCCACATTGTGGGCCCCAAAGTGCAGCCATCATAGGGATCACATGTGTGGTGGGGACATGTGCTTGGCAGGACCATGTGCGTGGCGGGGTTACATGTGTGGCAGGATCACGTACGTGCTGGGGTCACATATGTGGTGGGGTCACATGTGTGATGGGGGATCACATGCATGATGGGGTCATGTGTGTGGCAGGATGCAGGGCAGTTATCCTGAGTGGCAGATGAGCTGGGGCAGAGAGGAGCCTGGCCTGCGTCTGTTTGCATCACACAGTGGAATCCCAGAAAAAGGGCCTGTGTGGGCTGCTGTCAGGTGTGGCCGGAGAGCAAGGTCACTGGGCAGGGGTAGCCATGGATGATGGACATCTCTCTTATCTGTGTTTGCAGCTGGGGCAGGCTGTCTGGTGCAAAGTCAGGTTTTAGAACCTGCCAATCAAAGAGAGAGTAGCCTAAGGCTATCAAGAGGAGGAGGTAAGTAGGGACCTGCTGAAACTGGGGAAAAGGAGTTTTAAACCAGAGCAGGAGGGCCAGGGGCCTGGGAGGGGCAGGGCCTGCTTACAGGCGGGTGGGATTTGTCAGTAGCACTTGCTCTGGTTCATCCTTCCAGCTCACTGGGCTTACGGCCTCCGCTCCCAGGCCACACAGAGGTCAGAACCTGGCCTTCCAGCAGGGGGACCCAGATCTCTTGCCAGCTCTGCCCCACTCAGCTCCGTGGCTTCAGGATGGCCACTTTGCCTCTCTGGCCTGTTTCCCACCCTGGAAAGCCTGCATTCTGGACACACTGAAGGCCTGGGCCCCTTCCTTACACTGGTGAGAACCGTGGTACAGCAGACAAAATCTCCCTCCCAGCTCAAGTATTTCTGGGACCCTCTGACACCAGTTACACCTGAACAGGTCACAGCCACACAGTTAAATCCTCTGTCCTGGAGGCTCCACTCCCCTGTGCCTCCTGTCAACCATTCCTTCTCCCCTCCTCCCTTCTCCCCACACAACCCTCAACCCTGGACCCCTTTCCCTGTGCTGGGCCGACAAGCCTGGAATCATTCATGGTGGGCTGGAGAAAGGACATGGCATAAAGCTCTCATGTCACCAGTTGTGACTCTGCCCCCACCTCCCCTCTGGAATGGCCTGCCCTGCTGTCCATCTCTTCACTGTCTTTGCTCTCCCCTTTTTCAGTGGGAATGGGCACCCCCTGCTGACAGGTAACGGCAGTTGGGGAGCCCTAGCATGGCCTTCCCACTTGGGCAGAGCACCCTTAGGTGCAGGGCCCACCGGAGTGCCTGAATCTGGTATATTTCAAGACTATATACATATGATAACTATTTCATAAACAGCATATTCACAACATAAATATATTTTCACGTATGTTTAGGCACGCGTACAGCTCACTGTTCTGTTTCTAAGACATATCAACAACCATGAGTTCCCTCTTTGTCCGGAGATGACGCCACCTGAAAAGAGAGCAAACACTCTGAGGATCGTGAACTGATGCAGTCTTACTTCCTCATGCCCTCTAGTGGCAGGAGAGGGACGCTGCTGTTTCCCAGGTAATCCCATTGCACACTCGCCTCATTACTTCCCCTGAACACCTCTGGTGTCCCCACAGCCACTGTGCTCCCCCGCACTCTGGGGCGCCTTGAAACAGCCTCAGAAGCCGCCTCTCCTGCGCGGCCTGGCTACCCCGCCTCTGGCCCCAGCCCTCCCCGGCACACCCCAAGCCCAGAAGGAGGTGGCCAGCACCACCCAGCTGCCCCGAACGTGCAGGGTCTGTCTTCCCAGGCTGAGGGCCCAGGCCCTTCCTGTAGAAGGGCTGCTGCGTAGAGTTGGGGTCCTGCCTCAGATCCCTGGGGAGGGAGAGCGCATTATGAGGAAGAGGCTCTTTGTTAATTTTCAAAACCCCCAAATTCTGAATTCACCAGGGCATAACAGGTCCCGGGTGTGTGTTAAGGGGTGGGGGCCTGCTGTACGGACCCTGTTGGCTTCCACCAGCAGTCATTGCCGATTCCCAATCCATCCCTTTGGGAAGAAGTCAGGGTCTGCGCTTGGAAGAGAACTTGGCCGTCTCTCCTCTCCCCTGCCTTGCCCCCTCCTCCCTCCCTTTTCCTCTCTGGCCCTCCCTCTCCTCCCTTCCTCTCCCCCTTCTCCTCTCTCCTCCTCCCCCCTCCCTCTCTTCCCCTTCCCAAGCCCCACAGTGGGAGGCCTATAGGACAGCATGTGGCCCTGCTGGCCAAAGGCAGCCAACCTGTGACCCCAAGGGGGGCCAGACTTTGGTTGAAGCTCATACTGAGGATGGCAGCTCAGAGAAACAGGGAGAGGTCGCGTCCTCCAGGACCTCTGTGAGCTGCTGATCTTGCCAAGCCTGGACCCACCCTTCCTTTGAACTTGCAATTAATGAGATAATAAACTTCCTTATTGTTTAGACCAGTTTGAGTCAGTCTTTTTTATTCTTTTTAAAGTGCAGATCTTATCATTGCACACCCAGCTTACAATCATTGCCCCCCCTCACGTTCAGAATAAAGTGCTACCTCCTGAGCGACAAGCGGGGCAGAGGCCGCCAACCTCCTTCCCACCCCACGTGACTCACTTGTCTTTCCTCACATGAACTCTGTTGTCCAGCAACACTAAACAATTTTCAGTTCCCCAGACGTCCCAGGAGCTTGACTCCTCCATGCCTTCGAGAAGTATGTTCTCTGCCGGAATGCTCTCCCCCTCGTGTCAATCCACTGCCTACTCTGCCTTCAAATTGCAAAGCATTGCCTGCTCAGGCACTTCTCCCTGCTCCCCAGGGAACAGGACAGTGCAGGGGTTGAAGGTACAGGGGCTGCGTGAGTGGAGAGGACGCTGCCAAGCATGGAGAAGATGTGAAAAGACGGAGAGGAAAGACAGAAAGAAACAGAATCCTGGTCAGAACAGTTGAGGTCCTGGATGGAGCCTCAACTGAAGGCAAAGCTACCATCAGGCTTTAAGTCTTGTGAGTCTTAAATCTCCTGTATTGTAAAAGCTGATTGAGTCAGATTTTCTGCTTGTTTGTTTCTTGCATCCAAATGTATTCCAAAACGCTTTTCCAAAATCCAGGCTCTTACTGTGTTCTGCCATGACTGGCAGCTTTCCAAGGACAAGGGCCAAAGATTCTTTCCATAGGTTATTTAGTTTTCTATTCTCCGCATTAGAAGATGCTCAGTAAGAGTTTGTGGAAATTAAAGAAGCTTCTCACTCTTGCAAGTTTCAGGGTGTATATATTATATATAATTCTGTCCATTAATATTGGTTGAAAAAATGCTGAAATCTGGTAAGGCAAAGGTCGATTCATTCTTTAAGAAAAAAACTGAGTGTATGTTCAACATGTCATATTTAAATTGCATGGAGGGTACAGAATAAAAATATTAATTCATACATGCTTTATAAAAATGTCAATTTTTAATTTGAAATTCATAGTCCCCAGTGAACCAGATTTTCCCCAGGAGCATCCGGGGTTATGCATCTATTAAGACAATTTGTTTCCTTCTCATGGCAGGCCTCAGTGCCACCCTATGAGCACAGTCTGGAATTTGCAGATGGGCTTATCGTCTCTCACTCTGTCCCATGTGGCACTCATCTGATGTCCAAGCCCAGGGGAGCGGAGATAGAAAGTCCCCTTTGGGAGGTGCACTGAAATCCGGAAGGTACCCGCAGTGCCTCCGCTCTGCCCCCTCCTTCCTGGCCCTGCTTGCTTAATCACCCAGCACACAGGGGTGCCAACCTCAGCGTCCTGTTGGGAAATCATATGAAGAAAAAGACATCAAGCTGTTCCCAGAGGCTGTTATTTTGGCAACATTCCTAAGGAGTTACTTAGCTTGGTGGCCTGGCAACACAAGCTTCCTCCAGACCTCCCTGGGCAAGACGGCCCCACCTCAGAGAAGAGGGAAAGGGGCTGGCAGCTCAGACACCAGGCACAGAGCTGCGGGGACAGTGCAAACCGCCCGACAGCGCCACTCTCTGGTCGCAAGCGGGGCAAACCCAGCTCAAGAAAAAGAAAAGAGGAATTCGTGGCTCATCTGACTGAAAATGGTATGGCCGGATCCAGGCAGTTCATGGACACTTCAAGCCAAAGTGACAGCTGAGGACGTCACCAGAGAAACCTTCTCTTTCCCTGTGGTTACGCGACGCTCCTCCTCAGCTCAGTGTGGTACCCTGCTGCTCTCTGAGCTGTAATCACGTGGACTGGGCATGCTTAGGGGGCTGTGTTTGGCCAGGCCCGGGTTACTCCTCATCACAGATGCACTCATTGGCTAGGGCTGCTGTAACAAAACCAAAACTGGGTGGCTCTGAGCAATGGAAACATTTCGCCTCTCAGTTCCGGAGCTGAGAAGTCTGAAGTGAAGGTGTACTCCTCTGAAACCGGTAGGGGAGATCCTTCCTTGCCTCTTCCTGGCTTCTGGCTGTGGTTGCTGTAAACTCGGGCATCCCTTGGTGTGCGGTCCAGCCCTCTGTCCTTACGTGGCCTTCTCCCAGTGAATCTTCACCGTCTTCCCATGTGTATCTGCCTCCAAGTTCTCCCTCTCTGTAAGGACACCAGTCACACCGGATAGGGCCAGCCCTAGCGGCCTCCTCTTAACGTACCACATCTGCAAAGTCTGGTTCCAAATAAGACCGCCTTCTGAGATACTGAGGGTTAGGACTTCACAGAGCATTTCCAGGGCCAGGAGAGGCACAGTTCAACTTATTACACAATTATAAGGGGATGGGGAAGCCAGAAACAACACTTGCCAATTTCCCTGAGTGTGAAATTGGAGTCATCATTGCGTGTTCCTCATTGATCAGTGAGGGGTCAATGACAAAACCCCTGGACAGCCATGATCCCAGGGCCTAGCCAGTGGCAGACACACAGATTTTGCTTTTATGTTTCTACTATGGAGTCAAATCAAAATATGTTAACTTATGCAATTTCATGTGCTGAGAGAGATAGAAAGACAAAGAGAGAGAAGTAGAGACTAATCAAAATAAATTAAAGGAATTGAGTATAGGCGCACTTCAAAGGACACCCCGAGTGACAGAGAAATCGGAGTGGAGACATTTCCATTTCCTCAGTCAACCTGGTCCCCACCGCTGGGGAAGGGGGTGAGCTGGGGCAGAAAGATGTCCCTTTAGTGCCCCTTATGTCCCTAAATGCAGGCTGGCCCCTTCCTTGGGGCCTGATCTGAGAGCAGGCCGTGTGCCAAGCCAGGGGTGACACCGGTGTGCTGGGTCACAGGTGGCACTCCAGGGCCACATCCTCAGGCTGCCCGCAGGGTCCTCCATCCTCCAAGGATGAATTCACCTGGGCCCTTCTGGGCCCGGCAGCACCCGGCTTGTGTCCCTGCACTCATCATGGATAACAGAACCCCTATGGGCCGCCCCCGGCCCCGCGCTCGATGCCACAGCCTGTCAGCCACCCCCATTCTCGTCTCCTCTCTCACTTTTGCGCTTAGCTCTCTGCGGACTGGCAGCAGGCTGCTCTCTACCGGCGTGGCTCCTGGGCTTCGCATTGAGGAACACAGCATCTTACTGGGATGATTTGAGGGGTGTCCAAAAGGAATCTAAGCTGAGGAAACCACTCTCCTTTCCTTATCCTAAACCCTGCCTAAGACGGGCCCCCTCTCTAGAAAATCCACACTCCTCTGCATGGTTTTCCAACTCCTTCATCACCTGGTCTCCGTCCTTACGCAGCTGCCTCCTCCCCCAGCCCTCAGTATGCCCCCCACCCAGGTCAGCCCGCCACCCCCCTTCCCCAGGCCTCCCTGGCTCACCCTTCCAGGCAGCACATGACTTTCTTCATCTGTAACACATCCAGATTTGAATGTACTTTGCTTTGCTTCCTGGGGCATCACATTTGGAGAAATGAACCAGCAGACACCGTTAATGGGCTCTTGGATCCCAAAGGGATGCCAGGAGGCGAGTGTGGGAGAGGGAAGGGGAGGAGGTGAGGGACAGCCCCCTCCTTGGGTGGAACTGGCCCTCACTGGGGCATCCCGGAGGGCTGGTTTGAGGAGAAAGGCAGGTGGCCAGCAGTGACAGACCCCCAGCAGCCAAGGACACCAGGACAGCCTCGCAAGGCTCCCAGGAACACCTCAGCCCCACACCAAAGCTCACAGAAACCTGGACTTTTCCTTCCCTTTAAGCCTTCCCCAGCAGTTCTGTGTAGTCTTCAGAAGAGGTCAGTGGTCAGCCATCACTAAACGTGATGCCGATGCTGAAATGAGTGGTTTGGTGTGTCCGCATACCCAGGCCGCTCAGTCCCAACCACAACTGTCCCAACGGCTGCCCTGGGCTCCTCGGAATATCCTGCTCTGCTGGCTTCTTGGACACGTGGCCTGTTGATTACACTGGACCAGGCAGGACACCTTTGTTCTTTGCACCTCCCGTTTCACAAGCACTCTTGTTACAAAATTCTAAAAAGTTGAAGGAACACAACCCAAATGTCCATCAATGGAAGAAAGGATAACAAAATATGCTGCATACATACAATGGCATATATTCTGTTTTAAAAGGAAGGAAATTGTGATGTATGTTCAACATGGCTGAACCTTGAGGATATTATGCTAATGAAATAAGCCAGACACAGAAAGATAAATATCACATGATTCCATTCACACGAGGGACCCAGAGTAATCAGACTCATGGAGGCAGAAAATAGACGGTGGTTGCCAGAAGGAGTGGGGAGCTAGTGTTTGATGGGGACAGAGTCTCCGATTGGGCAGATGAACAAGTTCTGGAGCTGGACAGTGGGAGTGGTTGCAAAACAATGTGAATACACTTAATGCCACTGAAGTGTTCACTTAAAAATAGTTAAAATGGTAAATTCTGTATTATGCATATTTTACAATATAACTTTTTATTAACAAAAAAAGTTGAAGGAGCAAATATGTAGTCCTGTGATGTTAGCAGCTGGTAACAAAAATTCACTCAGTCAAGGATCATGCAGTGCCAGGTTCCTGGAGGCCCTGTTCTAGGAGGTGGTGGTACAGTTAGGAGTGACAGAGACAGTCACGCCTGCAGGACAGGGACCTTACATTCCAGTGGAGGACATGGGAGGAGACAGATAAATGAAAGCAAGCATTAATTTGGGGCATTTATTAGTGCTATGTAGAAAAGTAAGGCCAGGTGAGTGGTCATGGAGGGATGCTGGTTGGGGAGGAGCGTGAAAATGGTCTCTTGATCCAGGAAAGGCTCCCCAAGGAGATGACATTTGAGAAGAGACCTAGGTGAGGTGGGGAAGGGAGTGTGACCTATTGCAAATTTCCAGGGAAGGGACCGTTCAGGCTTACAAGGAGGCCCTGTGACGGGGTCTGAAGAGGAAGGCAGTGCTGGTAGGATGGTAGTCTGGAATGGAAGGCAGGTGCCTGGCCGCCCTGGCAGTGTAGGGAGCAGCTGGTGGGTCTGATCATGGGCTGCAGGGAGGGAGTGCTGTGTCCTCATGCTTCTCCCTGCTGTTGCCGGCAGCCTCCCTCGTGACAGCAAGAGTGAAGGAAGGGAGGCCCCTGTGGAGGTGGCCAGTTTTCAGGGTGGGTGGTGGAGTGGCCCTGGAGCGGGTAGGACACAGGTGGACTGAGACACCTTGTAAGGTCAGAGCCAGCAGAAGCTGAAAGGGATGGAAGGGCAGAGGCAGGGGAGGACCCACAGGCTTCTGTGCTGCGTCGGGCACATGGGGCTGCTGGCTCGGAGGCCTGGAGCCCTGGAGAGGCTGCATATATATCCAAGCAGGGAGAGTGTAGGGAGCTGGAAACTGCGAACAGTGTCAGGGATGGAGGCTGAAGGTCCTCACCACTGCGTGGAGGTAACAGCAATGGTTTAAAACCACTGCCTGGAAGAGATCATCTAGGCGGAGACTAAAACCCAACTGTGGGGCTTTCAGAGTTCAGGTGCCCACTCCTTTCCAGCAGGCCTCCCTCACTGTGGGGTGGAAGAGCCCGGGGCCTTCCTGGGTGACTCTTACCAGGTTTGGCCACTCCCCGTTGCCTGTTTTCCTCTACGGGTCGCCTATAGCCCAAATGTTCTCAACCCTGGATACATAACAGAATCACAAAGGCATCCTTTAAAAATCACCACTGCCCTGGGCCTGTTCCAGACAAAGTGAAGTCTCACCTTTGGATGGGCTCTAGCATGTGAATTTAAATATCTCCACAGTCAAGGTTGGGACCAGAGTTTCCCTTGCTGCCTGGTTCGTGCATGAATGCATGATTTGTGCATTTCTGCCTTGTCCCCCTACCTGCTATAAAGGATTTCTGGGCTCCTTAGAGCATCTTACAGCCCATCTACCTGTTCTCTGGCTTCTTTAGCCTCAGGTACCAAGTTCAGGTGGATGTGCCACGCTGACTAGTCTAAAAGAGAAAATAACTCTAGGTAAATCAGGCAGCAAAACGTTTCTAAAATGTTCTTTTTAGATTGTATTATACAAATCATACATGAATACATTTCAATTTCTAAAATTCAAAGCTGATAATGCAACACGCTTCCTTGAACTCCCTTTCCTCTTCCCCAAAGGTAATTAATTACTCTATCGGTCTGTTGGGTATAATTTCGGCCATTTTTCTATGCATTTGAAAGTATTTATGTGCATTGTAAAATGTATTTTGTTATGCGTGAGTGTATTTCCCAAAAGGGGTTATACTAAATGTATAACAGCTTTTTTTTCCTCTTTAACAATATGACCAGGAACTCTTTTGATACTGTATGTATTGGTCTGGTCTGCGGCCCCTAGCTACCTGCAGCTAAGCTGAAATTAATACAGATTAAATAAAATGTAAGCTCCAGTTCCTCAGTCATCATGCCAGCACATATTTCAGGCGCCCCACGGACACACATGGCTAGTAGCTGGCGTGCTGGATGTCTCAGGTGAAGGACATTGTGTCATCACAGAAAGTTCTCTAGGACAGCCCTGGAATAGATCATTCTTGTTGCTAAATATGTCCTATTCCACAGCACGAGTATGTCAGGGTTAGACAAAGATTGGTGAAAAAAACTCTCCGTTAAGGGAGAAGACTCCAGTGAGCATATCTTTCATGTGAAAAAGTAGGTCAGTCACAGTGAACAGTTTCTCCAAGGGGTGGAAATCAATTCCGGAAGAGTGTGAGGTGGCAGTCAGGCATTTAGGGCTCAAAGGCTTCCCTGCAGTGGTTGTGTTGCTCTGCGTTTCATTTGTCAGATTCCCCTGCCACCTTCCTCATCTCCAAACTGTAAAAACACCCGCCAGGATCTGACGTTCCCTGAGTCAGCCTCAAGGACTCCCCTGCCTCCCTGCACTGTCCCGACAACTACACACTTCTGCTCCGACCTTCGTGGGGCTCTGCACACCCGTGGGCTCTCAGGGCTTGGGGAACATATTCCACCGGATGCCGCTCAGTCTAAGGTCACAGGGTCAGTATTCACGGGAGCGCGTCATGAAGACACATAAAGGCCTGCTCTCCTGTAGCTAGCTCCAGCCTGACCACAACACTTAGTGTGCCTGCACAGGAGACACGGGGTTTTTTAAAAATTTTTTATTAAGGTATTATTGACATACACCCTTATGGAGGTTTCACATGAAAAAACACTGCATACTACATTCACCCCTGTTATCGTTTCCCCCCATACCCCAATGCAGTCACTGCCCATCAGTGTAGTAAGATGCCACAGAGTCACTATTTGCCTTCTCTGTGCTACACTGTCTTCCCCCTGATCCCCACCCCCACCACAATATGTGTGCCAATCATAATATCCCTGAATCCCCTTCTCCTTCCCTCCCTACCCTCGCTCCCCAACCCCTCCCTTTCAGTAACCACTAGTCCCTTCTTGGAGTCTGTGAGTCTTTTGCTGTTTTGTTCCTTCAGTTTTGCTTCCTTGTTATACTCCACAAATGAGGGAAATCATTTGATACTTTTCTTTCTCCACCTGGCTTATTGCACTGAGCATAATACCCTCCAGCTCCATCCATGTTGTTGCAAATTGTAGAATTTGTTTCTTTCTTATGGCTCAGTAATATTCCATTGTGTATATGCACCACATCTTCTTTATCCATTCATCTACTGATGGACTCTTAGGATGCTTCCATATCTTAGCTATTGTAAATAGTGATGCAATAAACATAGGGGTGCATATGTCTTTTCAAATTGGAGAAATTATATTCTTTAGGTAAATTCCTAGGAGTGGAATTCCCAGGTCAAATGGTATTTTTACTTTCAGTTTTTTGAGGAGCCTCCATATTGCTTTCCACAATGGTTGAATTAGCTTACATTCCCACCAGCAGTGTAGGAGGGTTCCCCTTTCTCCACATCCTCACCAGCATTTGTTGTTCTTAGACTTTTCAATACTGGCTTTCCTAACTGGTGTGAGGTGATACATCATTGTGATTTTTTATTTGCATTTTCCTGATAATTAGTGATGTGGAGCATCTTTTTATGTGCCTGTTGGCCATCTGAATTTCTTCTTTGGAGAAATGTCTGTTCATACCCTCCACCCATTTTTTAATAGGGTTATTTGCTTTTTGGGTGCTGAGGTGTGTGAATTCTTTATATATTTTGGCTGTTAACCCCTTGTCAGATAGGTCATTTACAAATATATTCTCCCATTGTAGGATGCCTTTTCGTTCTGTTGATGGTGTCCTTTGCTGTACAGAAGTTTTTAAGTTTGATGTAGTTGTATGAGTTCATTTTTGCTTTTGTTTCCCTTGCTCAAGGAGATGCATTCAGTAAAAAGGTGCTCATGTTTACATTCAGGAGATGTTTGCCTATGTTACCTTCTAAGAGTTTTATGGTTTCATGACTTACATTCAGGTCTTTGATCCATTTCGAGTTTACTTTTGTGTATGGGGTTAAACAATAATCCAGTTTCATTCTCTTGCATGTAGCTGTCCAGTTTTGCCAACACCAATTGTCAAAGAGGCTGTCATTTCCCCATTGCATGTCCATGGCTCCTTTATCATATATTAATTGACTATATATGCTTGGGTTTATATCTGGGCTCTCTAGTCTGTTCCATCAGTCTATGGGTCTGTTCTTGTGCCAGTACCAAATTGTCTTGAATACTGTGCCTTTGTACTAGAGCTTGAAGTCAGGAAGCGTAATCCCCCCAGCTTTATTCCTCCTTTTCAGGACTGCTTTGGATATTTGGGGTCTTTTGTGGTTCCATATGAATTTTAGAATGATTTGCTCTACTTTGTTGAAGAATGCTGTTGGTAATTTGATAGGGATTGCATTGAATCTGTAGATTGCTTTGGGCAGGATGGTCATTTTGACAATATTACTTGATCCTATCAATGAGCATGGGGTGTGTTTCCATTTATTGGCATATTCTTTAATTTCTCTCATGAGTGCTTTGTAGTTTTCAGTGTACAGGTCTTTCACTTCCTTGATTAGGTTTATTCCTAGGTATTGTATTCTTTTTGATGCAAATGTGAATGGAATTGTTTTCCTGATTTCTCTTTCTTTTTTATTTATTTATTAAGGTATTATTGACATACACTCTTACGAAGGTTTCACCTGAAAAAACAATGTGGTTACTACATTTACCCATATTATCAAGTCCCCACCTGTACCCCAATGCAGTCACTGTCAGTGTAGTAAGATGCCCCAGATTCACTATTTCCCTTCTCTGTGCTACACTGTTTTCCCTGTGACCCCCCCCCGCACCATGTGTACTAAATATAATACCCTTCAGTCCCCTTCTCCCACCCTCCCCATCCACCCTCCCACACCCCTCCCCTTTGGTAACCACCAGTTCCTTCTTGGAGTCTCTGAGTCTGATGCTATTTTGTTCCTTAAGTTTTGCTTCGTCGTTATACTCCACAAATGAGGGAAATCATTTGATACTTGTCTTTCTCCACCTGGCTTATTTCACTAAGCATAATATTCTCCAGTTCCATCCATGTTGTTGCAAATGGTAGGATGTGTTTCTTTCTTATGGCTTAAAAGTATTCCATTGTGTGTATGTACCATATCTTCTTTATCCATTCATCTACTGATGGACACTTAGGTTGCTTCCATATCTTGGCTATTGTAAAAAGTGCTCAATAAACATAGGGGTGCATATATCTTTTTGAATCTGAGAAGTTGTATTTTTTGAGTAAATTCCAAGGAGTGAGATTCCAGGGTCAAATTGTATTTCTATTTTTAGTTTCTTGAAGAACCTCCACATTGCTTTCCACATGGTTGAACTAGCTTACATTCCCACCAGCAGTGTAGGAGGGTTCTCCTGATTTCTCTTTCTGTTAGTTCATCATTAGTGTATAGAAGTGCAACAGATTTCTGTGTGTTAATTTTGTATCCTACAATGTTGCTGAATTCAGATATTAGATCTGGCAGTTTTGGAGTGGATTCTTTAGGGTTTTTTTGTACAATATCATGTCATCTGCAAACAGGGACAGTTTAATTTCGACTTTACCTATCTGGATGCCTTTTATTTCTTTGTGTTGTCTGATTACTGCGGGAATGACCTCCAAAACTATGTTAAATAAAAGTGGAGAGAGTGAGCATCCTTGTCTTGTTCCCAATCTTAAAGGAAAGGCTTTCAGCTTCTCCCTGTTAAGTATGATGTTGGCTGTGGGTTTGTCATCTATGGCCTTTATTATATTGAGGTGCTTGCCCTCTATACTCTTTTTGTTGAGAGTTTTTATCATGAATGGATGTTGAATTTTGTCGAATGCTTTTTCATCATCTATGGAGATGATCATGTGGTTTTTGTCCTTCTTTTTATCGATGTGGTGGATTATGTTGATGGATTTTCTAACATTGTATCATCCTTGCATCCCTGGAATAAATCCTACTTGATCATGATGGATGATCTTTTTGACGTATTTTTGAAGTCAGTTTGCTAATATTTTGTTGAATATTTTTGCATCTAAGTTCATCAGGGATATTGGTTTGTAATTTTCTTTCTTTTTTTTTTTGTGGTGTCTTTGCCTGGTTTTGATATTACGGTGATGTGGCCTCATAGAATGAGTTTGGAAGTATTCCTTCCTCTTCTACTTTCTGGAAAACTTTAAGGAGGATGGCAATTAGGTCGTCACTAAATGTTTGATAAAATTCTGCAGTGATGCCATCTGGTTCAGGTGTTTTGTTCTGAGGTAGGTTTTTGATGACCAGTTCAATTTCGTTGCTGGTAATTGGTCTGTTCAGATTTTCTGTTTCTTTCTGGGTCAGCCTTGGAAGGTTGTATTTCTCTAGAGAGCTGTCCATTTTTTCTAGGTTACCCAGTTTGTTAGCATATAATTTTTCATAGTATTCTCTAATAGTTCTTTGTATTTCTGTGGTGTCTGTAGTGATTTTTCCTCTCTCATTTCTGATTCCCTTTATGTGTATAGACTCTCTTTTTTCTTGATAAGTTGGGCTAGGGAGTTATCTATTTTGCTTATTTCCTCGAAGAACCAGCTCTTTTTTCATTGATTCTTTCTATTGTTGTATTCTTCTCAAATTTGTTTATTTCTGCTCTAATCTTTATTATGTCCCTACTTATACTGACTTTGGGCCTCATTTGTTCTTTTTCTAGTTTTGTTAATTGTGAGTTTAGACTGTTCATATGGGATTGTTCTTCTTTCCTGAGGTACGCCTGTATTGCAATATACTTCCCTCTTAGTACCACCTTCACTGGGTCCCACAGATTTTGCATTGTTGAATTATTGTTGTCTTTTGTCTCCATATATTGCTTGATCTCTTTTTTTATTTGGTCATTGATCCATTGGTTATTTAGGAGCATGTTGTTAAGCCTCCACGTGTTTTTAGGCTTTTTTGTTTTCTTTGTGTAATTTATTTCTAGTTTTATACCCTCTGGTATGAGAAGCTGGTTGGTACAGTTTCAATCCTTTTGAATTTACTGAGGCTCTTTTTGTGGCCTAGTATATGATCTATTCATGAAAATGTCCCATGTACACTTGAGAATAATGTGTATCCTCCTGGTTTTGGGTGTAGAGTTCTGTAGATGTCTGTTAGGTCCATCTGTTCTAATGTGTTCTTTAATGCCTCTGTCTCCTTACTTATTTTCTGTCTGACTGATCTGTCCTTTGGAGTGAGTGGAGTGTTGTAGTCTCCTAGAATGAATTCATTGATTTTATTTCCCCTTTTAATTCTGTTAGTATTTGTTTCACATATGTAGGTGCACCTTTGTTCAGTGATTTATAATGGTTATGTAGTCTTGTTGGATTGACCCCTTTATTATTATGTAATGTCCATCTTTGTCTCTTGTGACTTTCTTTGTTTTAAAGTCTATTTTGTCTGACACAAGTACTGTAACACCTGCTTTTTTCTCCCTATTAGTTGCATGAAATATCTTTTTCCATCCGTTTACTTGTAGTTTGTATATTACTTCGGGTTTGAAGTGAGTCTCTTGTAGGCAGCATATAGTTGGGTCTTGTTTTTTTATCCATTCAGGGACTCTATGTCTTTTGATTGGTGCATTCAGACCATTTACATTTAGGGTGATTATCGATAGGTATGTACTTATTGCCATTGCAGGCTTTAGATCCATGGTTACCAAACGTTCAAGGGTAACTTCCTTACTATCTAAGAGTCTAACTTAGCTCACCTAGTATACAATTACAAACACAATCTAAAGGTTCTTTTTTTCCTATCCTTTTTTTCCTCCTCCATTCTTTATATATCAGGTATCATATTCTGTACTCTTTGTCTATCCCTTTTTATTACCTCTGACGACAGCTATTTATCCTGAGGAACACTTCCATCTATAGCAGTCCCTCCAAAATGCACTGTAGAGATGGTTTGTGGGAGGTAAATTCTCTCAGCTTTTGCTTATCTGGGAATTGCTTAATCCCTCCTTCAAATTTAAAAGATAATCTTGCTGGATAAAGTAATCTTGGTTCAAGGCCCTTCTGCTTCATTGCATTAAATATATCATGCCACTCCCTTGTGGCCTGTAAGGTTTCTGCTGAGAAATATGATGATAGCCTGATGGGTTTTCCTTTGTATGTGATCTTATTTCTCTCTCTGGCTACTTTTAGTAGTCTGTCCTTATCCTTGATCTTTGCCATTTTAATTATTATATGTCTTAGTATTGTTCCCCTTGGTCCCTTGTTGGGAGATCTGTGCACCTCCATGGCCTGAGAAACTATCTCCTCCCCCAGATTGGGGAAGTTTTCAACAATTACTTCCTCAAAGATACTTTCTATCCCTTTTTCTCTCTCTTCTTCTTCTGATACCCCTATAATACGAATATTGTTCTGTTTGGATGGGTCACACACTTCTCTCAGTATTCTTTCATTCCTAGAGATTCTTTTTTCTCTCTGTGCCTCAGCTTCTTTGTATTCCTCTTCCCTCATTTCCATTTCATTTATCATCTCCTCCACTGTATCTAATCTGTTTTTAATACCTTCCACTGTGCTCTTCAGTGATTGGATCTCCATCCTACATTCATTCCTGAGTTCCTGAATATTTTTCTGTACCTCCATGAGCATGTTTGTTTTTATTTTGAAATCTCTTTCAGGAAGACTTATTAATTCAGTCTCAGTTGGTCCTTTCTCTGGTGTTGAGATTTTGCTTTGAATCAGGTTCCTTTGATGTTTCATATTTGTATGTGGTGCCCTCTAGTGCCCAGAAGCTCTACTCTCTGGAGCTGCTCAGCCCCTGGAGTGATGTCAGGCATTTCAGGGGAGTGATGCTGGTGCCTGGGGGGAGGAAAGAGCTGTTTCCCATTTCCCGGCTGTTATGCCTGTCTCCACAGCCTGACCAGTGGGCTGAACACACAGGTGTAAGCCTCTATGCTTTGTGTTTGTAGCTGCCATGTGTGAGGCTTCCCTCTGGCTGGCCTGACACCAGGGCAGGGGCTGCCAGTTTACAAGCCAAGTGCAGGCTGTCCTGGAGGAAGGCACAGCAGGCTGCGTATCATGGTGGGGGCCTTGGAGTTGCATAGCCAGCCAGGGGCATGGAGCACCTGAAGATCGTTTAAGTTCCCAACTTGCTGGGCAGAGTGCACCCAGACAATTTTGTCTACCTGTCCTTTCTCCTGAGCAGTAAGCTCTGTGCAATCCTAGCCCCTTTAGCAGCCCTCCCACTGTTAGGAGTCTCTCAGACTACCCGCCGAGATCAGCCAGATATGAATTCCTGTTTTCCACAGCAGCTGGAATCTCAGTCTCTCCAGGTATTCTGCCTGTCTTAGCTTTCCAACCCCACTAATCACCAGAGCACCATGCAATGTAGCTTCGTCCTCCCAGAGCAGATCTCCGGCGCTAGGTGTTCAGCAGTCCCAGGCCTCCACTCCATCTGTGCTCTGTTTGTCTTCCTCCCACCTTGAGCTGCGTTGGGGCAAGGGCTTGGGTCCCTCTGGGTCACAGCTTTGGTACGTTACCCTGTTCCGGAGGTCTGCTCTTTCCTCCAGGTGTGTGCAGTCTAGTGCATCCTTCTTTCCTGGTGCCCTTTCAGCATTATATGTATTAATTATATTTTCATATTATATGTGGTTTTAGGAGGAAGTCTCTGTCTCACCTCTCACACCACCATCTTTAATCCTGTCCTGGGACAAAGGATTCTAAAAATAGTCCAGATGCCCCCAGATTGTTGCTTGAGTTCGTAGCATCAGAAATGGTACATTCTTGTCTACAGGTATTGACTCTCTGGTTCTCACTTCAGGCCACGAAACAAAAAGCTGAGGGAAAAAAAGAGGAGACATAAGTGAGGCTGACGTGACTAAATATGAAGTACTTGTAGTAAGCTGAGTTTTGTTTGGATATTGCATGAATTTTTAGTGAAATTAATTGTGCTTATGTACCTTAACAACCCTTGCTTTTTCTTAGAGTTATTCATTCATTCCATAAATTTTTATTGATTGCCAACCCTAGGCCAGGTGCTGGGGATACAGCAGGGAACAGGACAGATGTATCCCTGGCTCTCAGGGGGCCTCCTAGAGTTGGAGGCAGACCAGTGCCCCAGCTGCACCGTGGACAGGGAGCTGCCATGGCAGGGGAAGCCCAGAACCTGCTGGCAACATTTGAAAGGGGCACTTAACCAGAGCTGGGGACCCTCCGAATGAGCATTTTTCCTGTACTTCTACTTCATGATGAACTATATCAGGTACAATTCACTGTAAACTCTCTTCTCTATCTCCTTCCTTTGCTAAGAGCAGGGCGAAACAAGTCCTCAGTGAAACAGTATAAGGAATCTCGGTTTTCTTTCCTTACTCCACCATCATCTCGTGTCTGACCAGGAATAAGACACAGCAATTCCTTTTTCTCAACTGAAGACCTGCACTGATCATTCAGATATGGTGTTTTCAACATGGGTTAGTGATGGTTCAGTGGTTCAGTACATGTCCTTGAGCTGTATTCACTCTGTTTTCATTCTCCTGAAGTGCATTTTCTAGGGACAATCATTAGAGTATGGAAGGTCCATGACCCCAAAGACGTGAAGAACCATAGTTCTAGGTACCTGAAGTGTTTGGAAACAGCAAACCAGTGCCTCAAGAAGTTCCATCTTTGGCTGCCCACAGAGGGTGGTGCAGGTGGTGAGGACTGCCTGGCCCACTCTGGACATGGGGGGAGAGCAGTGAGGAGTGGGTGGGGGAGAGGAAGCCACAGGACATGGCCCTGCCTATGGGCTCCAATCCAATATGCTGAGGGCTCTCCTGAGGGCAGGCATCTCCCTGCATACCTGTTATCTGCCTGTTTGGGTGCCTGGGGGAAGGTGCCACCTGTTCCACTAGCTACACAGTTGATTCATATGCCCAGTCATAGCCTACCCTTGATATTATAACCATTCTTTTACAGATAAGGAAGTTGAGGTTCCAAGAAGCTTAGTGGCTTCACCAAAATTCCACAGTGTCTGGGGATTTCAATTCTGGCCCAGCTGGTGCACTGGTTCTCAACCTGGCCTTTACATGAGAAACTGGGGAGCATATGGAGCTCCCAGTGCTGAGCCAACCTGCACCCATCAAATAAGCTTCTCTAGGGATGGAATCCAGGCACTGGGTGATTGCACTGTGCATGCACCATATCCTGTGTTTTTCACCAATATTCTTAGGAACCACTTAAGACAATGAGAAGCCTTCAGCAAATTAGCTTTCCAGGCAGAGATTCAATATAGCACCCTGATGCACACAGGGCACTTAACAGGCAGTGCATGGACACCGTTTCCTGAGGTCTGGGACAGGATGGTCATACGAGGAGCTGCTGCATTAATGAGCAACAGCCCGTGTTCTGTTCTCACAGCCCAAGGGCCTGGTGAGTCCAAACCTGCCCAGGCAAAAAAGATGCTCAGCGGTGCCGTGTGAAATCTTTGCTCACCTTAGACAGACGTGCCTCCCTGAAGTCTGCCAGCGAATGATGGAGAACAGGTGCCAGCCTGGGATGGGGAGGGGAGAAGGGCCTGGCCTCAGGCAGGCAACTCAGAGCTGTTGGCTGGAGGTGGGGCTGAGGGGCGGCAGGGATTGGATCAAATAGACGATTCAAGTCAATTCCCAGCCCACATGCACTAGAAAATGCTTGAATGAGCTCCAGCTCCGTTTGTATCATCCCAGAGAGCTCTCAGAGGCATGTCTGTCACCAGCGGGAGTGTTAACTGTCAGGCAGCCAGAACTATGGCGTGGATGCACCTAACTGGGAAATAGCATCTGCACAGAAGAAAGGGGTGGGTGGACCTAGAGGTGGGGTCACAGTGGCAGAGCCCCTGGGCACTGAGTATCTGTGCATGCCAGGTGCTGCCCTAAGGCCTGAGAGTCCTGATCCCATGAAAGCTTGCACACGATGTAGCCAGGCGGGAACTATGCCCCTCACTTTACAGATGAGCCAACGTTTAGAAAGTTCCCCTACGGAGCTGAAAATGGCAAAACTGATGAATGGTGCAGCCAGGATACCCCTCTGGCCCCTCCGGGACCTCCCCTGCCCCCTCAAGTGCCTCCCCTGACCCCTCCGGCACCCCCTGACCCCTCCAGGAACTCCAGTGACCCTCCAGGACCACCCTGACCCCTCCAGGGCCTCCCCTACCCCCTCCGGGGTCCCCCATGACCCCTCCGGGACCCCCGGGACCCCTCTGGGGCCTCCCCTGCTCCATCCGGGACCTCTTCCTCCCCCTCTGGGATTCCCCCCCCCCGGACCCGTCAGAATCCCCCTGACCCCTCTGTGTTTCCTGCTGCACTGCATGCTTTCCACGTAGTGGCCCCAGAAAAGAGCACCTGCCCTGCAGACCTGGAAGCTGCTCAGAACGAGACTCGCCCACGGCTGCTGTTGCAAGGGCTCTGGAACTGCCAGGCGATGCTGTCAGCCACGTGCCACCATGGGAATTGCCCCATCCCAGCCTGTCCCATGGGATTGTTTTCCACAATTGGCTTCATTTCATCTTAAATTGCACAAAGTGAGGGCAGACCTATCTGGCAGGAAAAATAAGGTGAATCCTACATGGCAGATTTCCATCTCGATGCTGCTGAGAGCACTATGTATGGATAGGCAATGTGGCAATCTGGGTATGACTGCTGTTTATCATCGTAAGTAGACACAACTTCTGTTATTGATCTTCAGCGGAATGACTTGAAGCTTATTTCCATGTTATCAGAAGAAAGTCAGCAATCCTGCCACTGTCAGTGGGGTCCTGAGATGGCCACATACTGCTGCTTTCAGGACATGAGAGGAGATACAGCCTGTGGAGGGGGCACATCAGCCCGCCAGCACAGCTGATGTGTCACTGCGTCCGGGAGTTTGCTGCATGCTTTATTACCTGCCAAGGCGGGGGGGTACGCAGGCCAAGTCATTTCCCAAAAGTGATGGCACAGCATGCTTCCAGCCGGTCTGCCCTGGGCTCGTGTGACCCCCAGAAAGGTTGGGCCAGGCTGGGATGAGCCGAGGCTTCTCAGGAGCACACTGGAGGGTGTTTCTGGAATGGAAGGGACAGCAGGGCTCAGAGTCCACCTCTGCCACAGGGGGCAAACCCCAGGCCACTGGGTACTGCTTCAGGCTTCAGGGAGACTTAAACCTTCCACCTCAGCTACGCTGACCATGCACAGGGCAAAATGTGCCTCTCTTAGTGGAGTCCACCTTCAGCTCACATCCTGCCCAATGGCAGAGGAGATCCAGTTCCTTTGCTCATCTGCCTTCACTCCCCCTCCCTTTCTTTACGTCTATTTTTTGATATGTGGACGTCAGCAGCCAGCACACGGGTTTCAGCTCAGACTCTACCTCTCACTAGCTGTGTGACCTTAGCTAAGCTGATGGACCTCTTTCCATATCTGTAAAATGGGTTATGGAGGAAGTGAAACAAGGTCATTAGAACAAATGAGGCAGCACAGCATGGCTGCTGGGTGCCTGGTGCTAGAGCCTGACTTGCTGATTCCCACCCCAGCTCTGCCACCCACCAGCTGCAGGACCGTGGGCAAACTACTTCATCTCTCATGGCCTCCATTTCCCCATTTGCAGATGGGGGAAAGGGCACATTGTGTAATATGAGAATTATGTAGGTTAATACCAATAACACTCTTACTGGCACATAAAAATTTCTCAATAAATATTGATTTTGTTCCCATGGGGACATATTTTATTGTCGTGACTTGGGTGGGTGCTGCTGGCATGTACTGGAGAGAGGCCTGGGGTGCTGCTAAAGAAACTTTTTAAAAATTTTTTTATTAAGGCATTATTGATATACCCTCTTATGAAGGTTTCACATGAAAAAACAATGTGGTTACTACATTTACCCATATTATCAAGTCCCCACTCATACCCCAATGCAGTCACTGTCCATCAGTGTAGTTAGATGCCACAGATTCGCTATTTGCCTTCTCTGTGCTACACTGTTTTCCCCGTGATCCCCCACACCATGTGTACTAAACATAATACCCCTCAATCCCCTTCTCCCTCCCTCCCCATCTGCCCTCCCACACCCCTCCCTTTGGTAACCACTAGTTTAAAGAAACATTTTACAAAGGATAGGATGTCCCACAGGAAAGAATCATCTGGTCCAAACTGCCAGTAGTGAGGAGGTTGAGAACCTGTGGTCTAAGGAATCCTGCCTTTGGACGTGGGTGCCTGGTGCCTTATTCACACAGGGTGATGTCCTCAGGCTGACATGTATGTGGTCTTCTAGGCTTGGACACTGGGCCACTCCCGACAGCATTTGGAATGTTCCTCTAGTCCCTGCTCTCCGACGCAACAGTCATTCTGACCGTCCTGCATTTCCGGCCTGTTTTGCCTGCCCTGTAGCCTGTACCCTGCTCATGGGAGGGAAGCCCTGGGCTTCCAGTTGGTTTCCCTCTTCTCATCTCTTTCTGTACCTCAGGGGCTGGGTATCTCTTGTGAACCTGATTTACTTGAGGCCTCCGGGTATCTCCCCAGTGTTTACCAGGAAAGCTCTCTCTGGTTTGCAGATTCATGGCCTCCTCATTCAGACCCATTCTGATCAGCAAATACCAGGAGAACTGCTTTGATTGGCAGGTGCCAAAAAGTCAACTGCCAGGGTGGTCCTCAAACACCCATGCTTCCTGCAGCACTGTTCACAATGGCTGAGAGGTGCGAGCAACTCGGGGTGCACGGCAGATGAGTGGAGAAGCCAAATGTGGTCATACATACAGTGGAATATTATTCAGCCTTAAAAAGACATAATGCTGGGTGAAACAAGCCAGACGCAAGAACAAGTACTGTGTGATTCCACTTAGATGAGGTGCTTAGAGTAGTTAGATGCATAGAGATGGAAAGTGGAACGGCAGTGCCTGGGGCTGGGCAGGGGAAAGGAAGTTGATGTTTAGTGGGGACAGCTTCAGCTGGGGAGGATGAGAGAGCCCTGGAGATGGGTGGTCGGGCGGCTGCAGCACAGTGTGAATGCGCTTAAGGCCACTGAACCGCACACTTGAGAACCATAAAGAGGGTTATATTGTGAGTATCTCACCACAATAAAAAAAAACCTAAATAAAAGCCAAATACTACTCCCAGCTACCCCATCAGAAGCCCCCAGCCTGGGTGAGTTAACAGCCTTATTAAGCCCACGGGGAGTGCTCTGTCCACACGGATGGTGGATGGCGAGCTCTCCTGTCCCCACCCCAGGCCACATGGAAGACATGGGTGCTACTCCTCACTCTGTGGGTTTGGGCCTCTCTGGAGATGGGAGCATCTCACCCCCTCATCCCCAACCTGAACACTGAGCCCCATGCACTGTCACCTAACGACCACCAGCTGTGTTGAGCCTGTGTGACTGGATAAATGTGTCCGATGTGGGGCTGTACATGTCAGGCTGGACAGAGTCTGAAGGCAGGGTCCCAGCGGCCCCATGATAGTGGCCCCTGGAAAGGGACACCATCTTTGAGAATTTAGGGGATCCACCAGTTGATAAGGAAATGTGAAGGCTGGGTTGGTGGTGATGGTGGCAGAGTTCTCCCCAGTAGGTGGGAAGGTGGTTCACAAACCACAGGACGCCAGCGTGAACACCGTGATGCGGTGACGGGTGGTGGCTCAGATGGGTTCAAACACCGCCTCCTCTTCTCTGATGACAGGCAGTTGGAGGGAAAGGGACTACAGTGACCCCTAGACCTCAGGAGCGGGCAGACCGTGCTCTCAGTTATGAGGCAGAGTTATTTGTGCAGATTGATCAGGACCAGCAGTGTTTGGAAATGAGGGACCCACGCCTCCAGACAAAGGGGTTTTGCTGTGGAAGGTGTGTGTGTGTGGGGGGGGCTGCCTCTCATTCTCTGGGTCAGAAAAGCAACTAAGCAGCCCCTCGGAAGGATTTCAAACACTCAGGCGACCTCTCAACTGACCTTAAAATAGTGGCGGGGGGCAGAAGAGGTGGTGAGGCAGGTGGGCAGGCCCCCCCACGTCCCAGGTATGCCCATAGCACCTGGTCCCCATCTCTCCACATCTCCCACCTGTTTTGTAAGGGCTGGTGAAGTAGGGCAGGGACAGGGACAAGCATCATGATTAAGGTTTCCCGCCTATGATGAAAAATGCCCAGATAGAAACAGTATAGCAAGAACAGGGCGGACTCCATCTTAAGGCTAGGATTCCATTTTAAAACCCAGGGAGTCAGGAGGTACGATTCCTAACTCTTTGGTAATTCCATATTCTTCGGTAACCAGCCAACAACCTACCTTAAGGCAGGGTAAGGAGTCCTAGTAGATATGTTTCTACTGGCTGAGGGTAACCACTGTCTTGGAGAAGAACCAGATCAATAAATTCCTTGTGCTAAGTTTATCTTTCAGAATATCTAGAGGACCGGCTATGGACTGGAGAGAGATATCATGAGACCACAAGTCAAGCCTATGCCCCATTCCTGAAAGCCTTAAAAGACAGAATCCTAGGCCCTTAAGTGTGCCTCATCTCTGAGGTTGCCCACCCTCCCCTTTCTTGGAGTGTGTACTTCTTAAATAAAGGCTTCTCACTGCTCAACTTACTGTGATTTATCTCTGCTCTTCCAGTGGTAAGACTGTGTCATTTCATTATATTTTCTAGACTTGAGCACAAGTCTTCACACTCTCTGTCCTATTTCAGATAAGTAGGGAGGGGCTTCTGAGAGCTCTGATTTGGGCTCGCAGGTTCCTGTCACCTGGGTGACCCAGACAGGACTGCAGCTGTATGACCATGCTCTTTAGTAGCCTGCCTGAAAATCTCCTTTCTTTGCCTTTGAGAAGTTCTCAGAACATCATCTCATTCTATCCAGTGCTCCGGGGCTCCCCCACGTCCTGGGGTGGCAGGGGCTTAGTTCCCACACCGTGCAGATCCAAGCGGGCACTGGACACCAGGTGGCCCTGGCTTCAGGAGCTGGCACGGGATCTGTCCTACACCAATCAGGAGTTCAGTGAGCCTCCCTTCCTCCCTCTGCTCTTTCTTGCTCTCTGCTGCCTGCAAGGCAGCTGCCATTCGCTGCTACTCCCACTATAATGAATCCCTTCCTTACCTACATTTGTCCAACCCGCTTGACAGTTCTTTCTCCATCAGAATCAAGAATTCTCCTCCATCCAGGTTGAAGTTTCACGTGGTGCACAAAGAGGGACCTCTTGGCAACACTGGAAGCCCCCACCAGAAGGATGAGAGGCAGGGGAGGTACAGCTTCGGCCCGGAAGGCCTTATAGGATACCGGGCAAGACGGAAATGAGAAAATCACAGAGTGAGCTCACACACAAAAATGTGAACTCTAAAGGGAAAGAGAAAACTGAAGAACATTTCAGAGAGAAAAAGCAGGTTACTGACTAGGATTCAACCCAGGCTCTTCCCTGACAGCTTGAGAGAGGAATGGAGAAACACTGACGATTCCATCACACTACGAGGGAAGGGAGGGTGAGCCAGATTTCTCCAGAACCTTGCCCAAGCCCAGGAAAAGCCTGGAAGCTGATAAAGGCAGGTCTACTGCCCCCTTGCAAGGATGGACAGCACCAGAACGGCAGAGCATTTGCCCAGCAGGGAAGACAGAGTCAGTATAGGACTGGGGGAAGGTAGAAGTGGGGGACATTTATATGCAGCGGGTTTTCATCAACCCAGAGCAAAGCAGGGCTGGCTGTGGGTGGGTCTACCTCAGGCAATTGCAGCGTCCAGGGTCCTGTTTCCTCAGAAATCACAAATAAGATGGATGGGGATTTCGTGTTAGAACCGTCCCACCTGAAACTCTGCCCCTGGGGGGGATATCGAGGCAGCACCTCTGTTCAGTTACTTAGACCCAGGAGCGGATGGAGTTCCCCTCTTGCTTCCAGCACGTCAGAGAGCAAGGTTCCAACAGCCTGCCAGTTGAGAGAAAAAGCCTTCTCTGTGCTGGAGTCACTCAGCCACGACCCGGCTTCAGCAGGTCCTTGGGAGGAGTGCTCTTAGCTTCTCAGCTGGCTGCGTCTGTTTCTATCATCCCAGACTAATAAAATGCCCGGCAGATTTCTACGTTCTAGGTCAGAGCTAATTCTTCCTTCTCACCCTCCAGATTTACTCAACAGCCTCCTCCACCCTGCTCTCTGCCCCAAGGCTGACCTACGTGAACCACACCAAGGGTTCCCATGCCCTTTGGCTTCGGCTTGGGATGGTCCGCCAGCACTGAGTGGGAACCAGAGGGGGGCCAGGCCGCAGAAGGCGGGGGAGCTGCCCCAAGGCTCCTCTCAGCAGGGCCAAGGGGACAGGGCTGAGTCTCCCCGCCGCAGGCAGCAGCTCCGGGCTCAGGCAGCCACTCTCCCACCTCCTCTCCCAGGGGGCTAACCGCCCAGCTGCTACCGGGCTGCTACTCCACCATCACCCATAGGTCATCGGTGTCTCTGTATAAAGAAATCTTGAATTATCCTATTTTGAGTGTGCTGGTTTTCTCTTTTCCTGACCCATGCAGCAATAGTTAGTCAAAATGAATATTAAGATCAAGCTTACTAACATGGCATTCAAATTTCATACAATTTGGGGCAAGTCATATTGTTTCCCTGAGGCTTAGTTTCCCCATAATGGAACAGAGAGGGGTTGAGTGCGCTTGTGTGGATTAAGTGAGGCAAGATGTATGTGGCGACTGTGTGCCAACTTTGTAGGCAACTTCTCTAAGAAGGAACCGTGGTGCTGAGCATGCGCACACGGGGCATCGGACCTGGCATCCGGCCTCCGCACCGCTTTCCTTCTGCTGCCGTGGGAGCCATCTAGAGCCCCGGCCCCTCCGCTGCCCTGTCAGTGCCCTGGTGCAGCCCTTTGAGAAAGACATCTTCTATCCAACACTTTAACCCTCCCACTGAGCGCCAGCCTTTGTGCGGAGCCACTTTGGTATAAAAGATGTGTCGGGGGAAATGTCATTGCTGTAGCACATTTCTGGAAAAGAGCCTCGATTCATCGGTTTTCAGTTCCCTGGGGAGGTGAGATGGGATACAATGGCCAAGGTCCGCTTTGGAAACCGCCCCAGTGCCGCAGGTGGGCTGTGTGCTCATCACAGGCTTTCATTGCCAAATCACTGATTTTCCACCTTCGACATCTGTTACCTTTCAAGCAAACTGTGCAGGACTCATTGGCCGTTCCTGGCAACAATAACAAGGACTGTGGAGTCTGAAACGGGAGCTTCACTGTTAGTTATCGTGTGTTTAAAATCCCTGGATTGAGCAACCGTTGTATCCTAGTATCTAGAAAGTGCCTGGTATACAGAAAGTGATCCACAACTACGAGATGAGGTCAATTGTTAACACCATTTTTCAGAGGAGACTCAGAGAGATTAAGCAACATGCCCCAGATGGTAAAGCTGTAAAAGACACCTCAATGCTGCTAATTCAGGCCTCTGGACTCAAAGACCGGCCTTGCCCCTCCTGTGGTCCCATGGGCTCTGAGCATTCTCAGCCAAGCCTGGGGACGGGTTGGCCATGCAGGGGAAGGTAGATAAGGCATGCTGCTGCGGGCCAAGAGGCACAGACACAGCCTGGTGAAAAGGATGGCCTCCGCCTCAGCCCTCAGACCCCAGTCCTGAATTCAGGAAGTGGCTTGTTCTATAGGTTCTGGGTGTACAGGTCCAAAAACGACGATTTCTCTTGGGTCATCCAGCCAGGGGATTCTTAGGTCACTGTGCATTGTGGGTAGGTGTTTCCTAAGGACACTGGACTAAGACAGTGCATGAAAAGTGGATTTTAATTAACTAAGTTTGGGAAGGGCAACATGCTGTACCACCTTAGGGATTTATAGTGTTGAAGGCTGGAGAAGTCCTGCAGCAAAGTCACTTTCTTACGTTGTTCAACCCTGCATCTCTCAAGCTTATCTTACTCAGAAAACTCTCTTCCCACCTTTGTAACACATTTTGGGAAACACAATTGTTAAGGCTGTAAGGGAAGAAAAATTTTCCGTTCTTCCTTTCTATATGTGGGTAAAATTTTAATATTTCCAGAATACCTCATCTGGCTTTAGTGCATCTGCATATCAATAGGCATTCCTCAGGGGTGGAGAGTAGTTCATCTCCATATATATGGGTAATTACCTGGGCAACTGAGGGCTTATCTGAACCTGAGAGGTTAGCAGGAGGTCCTTGCTTGCTTCTGCCAGAGCAGGAAAGAGACAGCCCCAGACTGCAGTTTATAAGCAATAAGTGGGTTTTAAATTTTATTTCTCCCTTTGACTAATTTTGGTTTTAGAGGTATTTTGCCCAGGATTTCCTCTCCCGGAGTTACACTATGTTCTTTGGCTAGTCTAATAAATAAATTGATGTAAGGCATATTTACAGGAGAAAAACAAATGAATTTCTCATGCATGGGAACCCCATAAAAATGTGAGACTCAGAGGCAGCCAGGCAGTCGAGATTTTGTAACATCCTGGGCTAAGGGAAGTGTAGGGGTCTGGGGACACAGAGGGGAGGAAAGCCATTCACAGAAAGGCAGAGAAGAGGTCTAGAAAGCAAAGATAAGTTCTTAGTTGAAGAGGTATCTTCTGATAATAGCTTTCTTCCTAGTACAGGTCCTCTTTCCAATGTAAATTTAGGCAACTGAGGTGGAAGGAAAGAGCTTTTCCTGAATCTGCTGGGTTTTGATTGCCTTAGCTCAAAATAATTCTTATGCTAAAGAGACATATTTTGGGGTGGCAAAATTTATTCTTTAGGTCGGTTCCAGAAGCTTAGATCCAATTAAGAGCCTGAGGTAGAGTCATTTTCCCTGCAAAACTGACACAACAGCAAACAACTGAGAACAGGAAATTTACATATAGTATTCTTAAATGAGAAACAATAGGGTGCAAGAAAGTTTTGGTATGAAGAGTTTCTCTTTCCTATTATTGCAATGCATGAAGTTATGCTTACCCAACACATCCCCAGGTGAAGGGCCTTAGCAACCAGCATTTCATATGTCTCCAAATTTTTCATCTCAATAAGTAGACATGTCAACTGCCTTGTCCACAAATGAATGAAAGTGAAAAAATTAAGTGATTGCTAACATTTCCCTAAAATGCCACACAGCAAGAAAAGACAGAGCAGCAAAAGGCTTTAGATAAGAAAATGCATTTGGTCGGAAATGCCCTCTGAGAAGCCTCTTCCCCTGGTTCCATGATCCTGCATCTCATCTGCACTGATAATCTGAATGCTGGCATCATCAGACTCGATTCTAAAGCAGCTGCCTCTCTTGCTCCCAAACCACGTATCTGCCCAGCTCTTCCCACTTCTATCACCTTGTTGCTCTGGGAGGAGGGGGTTCCCTGCCCTGGGAAAGTTCACTAAGAATTCAGTGACCAAATAATGATGATGGAATACTGTGGGTAAAAAGGGGCTTATACCAAGCTTTACTTTCATGGCAGTAGGTTGAGCACTAGACTCCCATCCACTCACCTTGTTCTCGGGCCGGCTCCCCGGGCGCTGCCTCTGCGACCTGGCTCTGGCTCTGAACCCTAGCACGGGGCTCCATGGCTTCCCTCTGCCCTTTTCTCTGGGCTCTCCGCTTCCTTCCTGCTCTTAACACCAGGCTCTGCTCTCCCCTCTCTCCTGCTTCCCTCTCTTAAGGCTCCAATCTCTCTTCCTAGCACAGGGCTCCATGGCTTCTCTTCTTAAGGCAGTACTGGCTGTAAACAGTTTACTGCTAAGGGGGATGCAAGCAGGCTGAGTATTACCTCACTGCATATATACAGTGGGTGATATGAAGATCAGGTGAGAATCCTGGCCATAAAATATCCATTTCCCCTACAGCCTCTTTTCTAATTCAAAGCTTTGCTGTCTCTTGCCTACACATTGCTGACACGCTCCCAGATGGTCTCCCTCCTCCATCCTCTCTCCAGTGTCGTTCACCTTACACCCTCTTTGCAGAATAATTTTCCTGACCATTGAAAGATCAAGTCAATTGCTCACTCAAAAGTTTGGTGGCTGGCCCCT
Organism: Phataginus tricuspis; assembly: GCA_029783875.1. Classification (NCBI taxonomy): domain Eukaryota; kingdom Metazoa; phylum Chordata; class Mammalia; order Pholidota; family Manidae; genus Phataginus; species Phataginus tricuspis. Next base: position 21,570,477 of record JAQQAC010002629.1, on the reverse strand, counting down.
AGCCAGGAATTTAAGTTCTCTGCAATTTAAATAAAACCATGTGGACCCCTCTTGCTAAGACTCCATTTCCAATGTGGGTCCTGAAATCCTAGTAGCTCCTCCTTGCCCTTACTGTTTCCACATGAATATGTCGAAATCACTCTGTGGTATAGTGGCCAATATAAATTTGATCTTTGTCCCCAGTTCCTGGCACAGAGCTCTATAAATCCTTGGAATTGAGTGAGTGGGTGTGAACGGAGCATCTTTTGTTATTCATTAGAAGCCCCTTTTAAGCGCACCTGAGTTGATGCTAATGTGGTGACACTTGACTGGGTCCCAGATAGCTTCAGGAGAGGCTGGTTGCCAGAGGAACCAACATGCCATCCAAGAGTTGGAAACGTCAGCTCCACCCTTTGACCTCTAGGGAGGAGAGAAAGGCTGAAAGTTTTCAATCACAATGGCCAATGAGTTAATCAATCATGCCTATAATGGAGCCTCCATAAAAACCCCTTAACATCGGGTTTGAGGATCTTCTGGGTTGAACCTGTGGAGGTGCTGGGAGGTGGTATGAAGAAAGAGGGCATGAGGGCTCAGTGTCTTCCTCCCCCAACACCTTGTTTTAGGTATCTTGTCCACTGGGGCACCCCTGAGTTACATCCTTTACAATAAACCAGTGATAGTAAGTAAAGTGCTTTTCTGAGGTCTTTAAGCTTTTCTAGCAAATTCTTGAGACTGATGAAGGAATTGTGGGAACTCCCAAATTTATAGCTGGTTGGCCAGAAGTACTGGGACTTGCGAGAGATGACTGAAGCCAGGGAAGCCTTGTGGAATGGAGCCCTTAGGGTGGAGCCTGCATTAACTCCAGGCCGTTAGTGTTAGATTGAATTGAATTGCAGGACATCGAATTGGTGTCAGAGAATTGGAGAACTGGTTGGTGTTTGGGAAGACACTATGCATCTGGTGTCAGAAAAAGCCTTCCAGATGCTCCCATCTTTTAGACCCACCTAAAATACTGGCTCCTCCATGAAATCCTTTTGGATTGCCCTCGACAGAAGCAATCTCTCCTTTTTCTAAACACCAGCAATGTATCATATTGTCTACTCTATAACTTTTATCACTTACTTTGACCATTTTTATTTACCTATGGTATTATCTCCTGCATTGCACTATAAGATCCTAGAATAGGGGGATTCTTGTTGGTTTCATTTTCTATTCCCCATAATACCTTAAACTTTTTTTTTTTTTAAAAAGAGTATGTGTTAGAAAGATTAAGGCATAAAAATATTTGTGCTTCTGACCTTCTCTCTCTAAGCTAGAGTGGTATGATCACTGTAGAAAGTATATACCAGCTATCTCTTTTGAAATCCTTACTGCCTTGCAAAATAAAATCTAATCTTATAGGATGAAACTGTATTCATTTTGACTAAAGATACTCACAGGAGACAAGCACAGACGGATGCCCTCCCTCCACACTTCACCCCATGACAAGAACAGCCCCTTCTGCCTGACTTTAATCAATGCAGTGGGAAGCAATTGGACCTGCTTATGTCAGTTAGGCTTCAGGTCCATGATGGTATCTTAGCTCAGCAAATGTATTGGACTACAGTGCAGTGCATTACTGATGCAAAGGACAGTCTTTCCTGTCCTCTTATTTCATCTGGGTCTTTAGCAAGATCTCCTAGGACCCAGAGCATTAAAACCCACCTTCCTGGTGCATTTCCACTGTGAGTCATAGGTACACAAAAGTACCCTGTTGGACACCTAGTGCAAAGAGGGAAAATCCGAGATATACAATGGTGGTCACTCCTTAATGGCTGTGTTCTGGCAAAATACTAAAACATTATAGCCTTTTAGACATGTGTGGGTAAAATTGTAATATTTCCAGAATATCTTGCCTGGCTTTAGCACATCTGCATATCAATAGGCGTTCAGAGGTGGAAGGAGTATGGCTTTAGTGCATTTGCATCATTCCTCAGGGGTGGAAAGAAGTTCATCTTCATATCAGTGGGTAATTACCTGGGCAAGGCGGGATTATCTGTAACGAGAGGTGAGGGGAGGGCCGGTTTTGCTTCTGCTGGAGCAGGGAAGATGGCCCTGGACTGCAGTTTGTTAGCAATAAACAGGTTTTAAACTTTATTTCTCCCTTTGACTGATTTCGATTTTTAGAGGTATTTTGCCCTAGGATTTCCTCTCCCTAGACTTATAACATGTAAGAAACTCAACTTCTTATCATAAATTTGAATAGTCCTCGAAGTAAATTGCTGGTCCTGGTTAAAAGAAAAAGCCCTCCGTTCACTTAACTGAGTAATAGGGTGTTGCAACTTTTGGTATGGTTAGCTTCATCTCCAAAAGGCATTTTCCTTTCTTTTGAAAGCGGTTTCTACTGTTGACCACAGCGGTTCTCAGTAATAGGTAGCGAAAATTCTCACAAAATCTTTACAGACGTGCTTTCTCCTTTAGTCAATGTTCTGTCAATAGCATTAGGCAGGGGGAAATTAGAATTCTCCCATTTCCCACTAAATGTCATTAGATAAGGATTTTCCTCCTTTGTTAGTAGGAATGATTTTGCCTTATAAAAAGTTCTTATTTTTCTTAGAACCACTTTGACTCTTTAAAACTTGCAATTTACTTTTCAATCATTTGTGTTGTACTGATCAAGGGTGTTCATGTTTTTCTTTAGAAAAAGACTACATTAATTTTCAACAATTCAATAGAAATCTATGTCCAAGTAAGTTTTAAAAATTCAGGCCAGAGAAAAAGCAGTGATATAGGCCCACTTTATTTTTATGACATGCTGTATAATCTCATTATTTAAGGCACTCATCATACAGTAATTATGTAAGAAGAGGATAATAAAATGCAATATATTTACACTTTTTTAATTAATTTTGTCTCTTTTAGAAAGTGCTCTGAGCTAGTTTTATATCGTGAAACAAACTGGTAAATAATTGATTTGACAAGTTCTCATTATCTTGACATTTAACTAACGCTGATTTTACCATAAGTATTAGTATTAGGCATTGAGAGTCATCACAAATTTTGGTCTGAGATGCTGTGAGCTCCTGGGGAAAGGATGTTCCCGGCCTGGGGTGAGTTGCCTATAAATCCAAAAAAACCAAAGGAGGACAAGGGGAAGGACAGGTTGGATTTAAGGGGTTTATTTCTCGCAGATTGCTTGGGTTTGCTAGCCAGGCCCTGCACCATCTGTCCCCTCTGGCTGCAGTGTGCGCTCTGCCCCTTCCAGCAGGAACTCCAGGGGTGGGTCCTTGGTGACAGGCTAGCGCCAAACCAGTTAGGTACCAGGAACTGAGGGGAGGAGAGACTGGCCATATTCTCTCCACCCCTTGTCTCTGATCAACTGGAGACTCTGCTGTGGTAAACATCCGTTGGTATATAAATGGACTAAAGCTAGGCAGGAAATTCTAGAAATTCTGGGTGAGAACTTCCATTTACCCCACATATGGTAAGTAGTAAATTTCTACTTTGCCATTTTTATTTTGCTGCAAATCATAGTGATTCGTGTCACAGGCAGGCAACCTGTGCGATCACACAAGACCTGGTGCTCAGACGTCCCAGTGAGGACAGAATTCTGACGGATCCACTCATGGGAGGTCAGCAAGCTTGCAAGTTAGTACAGAGTAGGTATATCTACCACTGAGTGAGTGTAGGTATATCTACCACTGAGTGAGTGGGGCTGCTGGGAATCCTCAGATGCCATGAACCTGCTTCTGATGCAGAGAAAGCAGTAGCATTCTAAGAAATACAAACAGCCAACACCCTGTCAGAGGCATTCTTACTATTGTTACTTCCTATATTGGCCCCATTTATGATGAAAATGATGCAGAAAGAAAATCTTTCCTTACTCATCAGGAAGCCAACAATACAGAGTGTAGGTAGAATATCCATGTATTAAGAAGTGAAATAAACACATTTGAATTAGGATTGTGCTGCATTTCCATTGTTCTGTTAAGAAAGAAAGATACAGGCATGGTAAGCTATGAAGGATGAATTATGTGATTTAGGAGATTTGAAATATCAGTTAAATGCACTCATATTTGCACTGAAAACCAGCATTGCACAATATAAGTATGAATGGCAAAATTCATGCTGATGAAGTTGGATTTTCATCTTTCTTAAGCCCCAGGGCGTGAACATTTACTTAAGATTCTGAGATCCTATTTGTAGTGGAAAATTTGTTGAGGTTGATTAGAAAGGATTATTTGGCCTGATAAAAATTGAAGCTTTAGAATAACTCGGAGTGAGCACAGGAAAGTGGGGTCCCATGCTGGGGCCGGTGGGCCAGTTCAGGACCCATTCCTGAGCGCTCATCAGTCTTGGATGCACATGTGACATTGACAGTAATGACCCATACTCCTGTGCTTTCCCTTCCAGCACACCCTTTCTGCAGAGTCCCCAAGGGCTCTGGGCACTGCCAGAGGGGAGCGTCCCCAGATCTTCCAAGCTCCTGCCAGATTTCCTCCCAGGAGTGTCCCATACTCCCTGCGCATTCTCACTGGCTCTCACTCCTCGTTGTCAGTACCAGCTGCTCTTGAAGCTGCTTGGACAAACCTCCCTGTTCACCACGGCAATACTTTCCGTTGCAAATTAAAGACACAGATTTGTTGTTCCTGCTCCTGATGCTCAAAAGAATTCAGAGGACTCCATGGGTCTCGTCTGAGGTTCGGTCTCCACCATGCTGGCTTCACTGTAGCCCAGACCCTGTCTGATCATGGAGGTGCCCTCTGGAATGATTGCACCAGAATGTCTGGAGGTAGGCTCCCCCAAACTCCACACTTTAACAAGTCCCCCATGAAATTCTTCGGCAAATTAAAGTTTGGGGGCCCCATGGGCTCCTGGCCACAGTTCTTGCCACTTGATGGCAAAGACACCCAGCCTGGTGTCCCAGCAGGGCTACAGCTTCTATCATCTTGGTCCCTTTTCCTCCCTCAGTCTCAAAAGCAAATCCACCCAAGTAGTAACACACGGGAGTCCCTGGCTCACTGGGCGAGCAGTGCCTGTCTGGGCTAGCCGAGGGCCTAGCTACAGCTCTGAAATCAGCCAGTTACTGACCTCTCTGCATTCTGGCCATTTTGCCAAATGTTGACAGTCAAATCCTGCCTGCCTAAAGGCCAGGGACTTCCTGAATTCTCTTCCATCTTCTAAAACACATAACTCAAGATATCCAATGACTGCATAATTGTAGGACATTTTATTAAACAATGTGTTCAGGAAAGCAGAATGTGCCATCATCACACCCCTTGAGCTCTGAGAAATCAAGCACACGACACACCCCATGTGTATCATGTTTTGTTTTCTATTTAAGGGTGAAGGAGGAGATGCCGTTTTTGTTGTTTGTTTGAGGAAAATTAAAAACATGGTCTTAAGGAAGTGGGGCTGAAGGCAGAATTTATTATGAGCGGCCTGGGAAACAAGGAAACCTAGGGGCCATACTTCAGTGTGCAGGGAGAAAATGATCTGTTATTGGAAGCCTAGCCCTGGAGCGTGCTTTGAACCTCATTTTTATTTTAGCTACACTTCCTGTCTAAGGCTTTGATTTCATGCAGCCGCCAAGCCTTCCAGGAAAGCTCAGTTCATGGTCTTTTCCTCCCTAGGGATGACCCTTAGCGCTCTAGACCCTTACCTTTCTCTCTGCTGCTGATATTCCCCAACTTTTGATTTCTTCCTATAATGTGAATTGCTGTCTAGACTTCTGTTTGGGCCTTACTCATAGCCTTTCCAAGCCTGCAGTCCGGCCCTGGAAAATGTGCTTCCATAAAGGTTAACAGAGATGGCCAGGATTTAAGCCGACTGCAGCACCTAGCTTCCATGGCGGGTAGGTTTGTGTCCTGCACACCTGCATCCATGCAGGGAGCCTAGGACTTGAGAGCCTGGGCTCGGGGCCAGACCGCTAGAGTTGGGATCTCAGCTCCACACTTACTGGCAATCACTTGATTGAATGACTGAACTTACCTTTTTTCCTTCTGCAAAGTGAGGTCGATGAGGATCCCTTCCTGTTCCATGACTTTCAGTTGGTGCAGATCTCCCTGCCCAGGCAGCCCCTGGTGGCTTTGCTAGGGGCCTGGCCAGTCTGGAGGCTGCCCTGAGAATTAAAGGAGTTTGTCTTTGTGCATGGTATGTGCTCAGTGATTACCAGCTATTATTTTCTTGTGTTAAGCACCAACAGAAGTGTCCACCATATATAGTGTATTTTCAATGAACATTACCTGTTTGTGTGTACATACTTTTTATATATTTATTTATTTGTTTATTTATTCATGTGTTTTCATAACCAGAAGTTTGTACCCCTTAATCCGCTTCACTGATTTTGCCTACCTCCAACCCCTCCCCTCTCTGGTAACCAACAGTTTGTTTTCTGTATCTATGAGTCTGTTTTTGTTTTGCTTGTTCATTTGTTGTATTTTTTAGATTCCACATGCAAAATCATATGGTATTTTTCTTTTCCTGTCTGATTTATTTCATTTAGCATAATACCCTCTAGGTCTATCCATGTTGCTGCAAAGGGAAAGATTTGATCTCTTTTATGGATGAGTAATATTTTAATATATTATATATATGTGTGTATGTAGTAAATATACACATATATATTTATATATAATCTTTATCCATTCTTCTGTTGATGGACACTTAAGTTGCTTCTATATCTTGGTTATTATAAATAACACTTCAATGAACACATGAGTATATATATCTCTTCAGATTGGCATTTTCATTTTCTTCAGATAAGTACCCAGAAATGGAATTGTTCGATCATATGTTAGCTCTATTTTTAATTTTTTGAGAAACCTCCACATTGTTTTCCATGGTGGCTGCATAAATATACATTCCTACCAGCAGGGCAAGAGGGTTCCCTCTTCTCCACATCCTTGCCAACACTTGTTATTTTTTATCTTTCTGACACTAGCCAATCTAACTTGAGGTAATGTCTCATTGTGGTTTTGATTTGCATTTCCTTGATTATTAGTGATGTGGACCATCTTTTCATGTGTGTGTTGGCCATCTTCTTTGTAAATCTTCTTTAGAAAAAGGTCTATTCAGGTCCTTTGCCCATTTTTTATTGTTTTTTTTATATTAAGTTGTATAAGTTCTTTATATGTTTTAGATATTCACTCCTTATTGGGTACAAAATTTGCAAGTATTTTCTCTCATTCATTTTGTTGATGGTTTCTTCATTGTGCAAAAGCTTTTTAATTTTATTTAATCCCATTTGTATATTTACCTTTTGTTGCCCTTGCCTGAGGAGACTGGTCTAAAAAATATTGCAAAGACCAATGTCAAAGAGAGCTTACTTGCCTATGTTTTCTCCTAGGAGTTTCATAGTTTCAGGTCTTAAATTCAGATGTTTAATCTGTTTTGAATTTGTTTTTGTATATGATATAAGATTGTGGACTAGTTTCTTTTGTATGTAGGTGTCCAGTTTTCCTAACACTATTTATTGAGGAGATCGTCTTTTCTCCATTGTATATTCTTGCCTCCTTTGTTGTAGATTAATTGACCCTACATGCATGGGTTATTTTTTTTTGGTTCAATGAAAAGAATTTGTTCCATTGATCTAGGTGTGTTTTCTTGCCAGCACCACACTGCTTTGATTGCTATAGCTTTAGAGTATGGTTTGAAATAAGAGTGTGAAACCTCCAGCTCTGCCTTTTCTCAAGATGGTTTGGCTTATTTATATATTTAAATTTATATTTTTCCCTCTAATTGAGGACTCCAAAAGATAGGGTCCCTTGTGTGAGATGGGACAGGGAAGTGTGCTATAGGGAAGTGAGAAGGAGGCTGTTTGTAAAATTTTGTATATGTTAGATTATGTTAGATTTTTTTCTCACTATATCTGACATCTTTCATTCTTTTTCGTCCTTTTTTAATACCTTTTTCTCTCCTCTGAACTGCTTCATATAAATTTGTCTGATCTGTTGTTAAATCCATCTGTGAACTTCTTCATTTAAGTTATTGCCCTTTTTAGTGCAACTATTTCCATTTGATTTTTTTTATATTTTCCACTTGTCTGTTTATGTTCTTCATCTTGTCATTCAATTTCATGACATCTTAATCATGGTTATTTTTAAATCCCTATCAGGATAACATCAATATCTGGATCTCCTTTGGCTCTGCAATTATTGCTTGATTTTTTAAACTTTTTATTTTGAAATAATGTTAGCCCTGTGATTGCAAAAATAAGACAGATAATAACTATATCACCTTCAGTCAGCTTACCCTGATGCTAGCATCTTACGTAACCAGGGTATAAGCTTCAAAACTAAGAAATTAACTGGCGTGGTACTATTAACTGAATGAGAGACCATCTGGATGTCCCTGGTTTTCCTCCTAATGCCTTTTCCTCTTCCAGGATCCCACATCGCATTTAATCCTGCCTCCTCAGTCTCCTCAGTCTCCTCCAGCCTGTGACAGCTCCTCGGGCTTCCCTTGTCCTTCATGACCTTGACTCTTGGAATTATACTGGTAAGGCAGCTTATAGAATCACTCAGTTTGGGTTCATCGGATGTTCTCTCATCAATTCTGGGCAGGAAGACCACAGAACTGGTATCCCCTTTTCAAGGCACCATATCGGTGCTGCCCAATGGCACACGTCTTATTAACACTGAGGTTTACCCAGTCACGCAGCTAAGGTGATATATGACAGGTTTCTTTATGATAAAGGTACTATATTCTTTTTTCATACTCTTATTTAGAAGTGAGTAACTAAGTCTAAATCACAAATAAGGTGAGGAGAGTTAAGATCCACTTTCTGGAGAAAGGAATATCAAAGAACTTGTGAAGTATAATAATTAACTGCTGTTAACTACAGTGATGAATAAACACATGGACAGTGATACTTTGAGGCTATGACAATTCCTGTTTTTCTTGGAAGTTTTGTACATTAATTTTAGCTTTCACTGGGATTCTTGCCTGCAAAAATTATTACTGTGGTGTTCTGGTGGTGACTGTCTATTCTCCCAATCCTTGTACATTTATTAATCGAAATTTTCCTATGAGGAAGAATGGTCCCTTATTCCCATTAATTAATCGTACATTTATATTGATATGGACTCATTAATTTTATTCTTTGAATTATAACTCAATATTTAAAATCTTTATTTTATTTTTCAAGTTGTTCCAGTTTGTTCTCTCCCTTCTCCTCACTGCCCCCTCCTCCTCCTCGTTCCCCCCCACTTAATTTTTGGCACTACTAGATACTCCAGGCCAATCTTGTATTTTCTATGCTCCAGCCCTGGAATCAACCAGTGCTCTGTGGAGCCCTGTTACACCTATTGAAGATGGTAAGTTAAGATCAAGATATGGGTCCTACATGTGCTTGTTGCTATTGGGGTGTCACTGCTTTGATGCCCTTTGAGAAGACAGAACTAGGAAATGTATATATATCCTCATGGATAAATATGTACCTATATTTACTTTTATACCAACATAAACATGAGTTTAAAACTGGTATCTCCTACTCTAGTCTAAGACCACAGAGTTTATTCTGGTTTTCCTGCTTTTCTTATTTGTAACTTCTTTCAATAAGAAACCTGACTCTAAATATCTGCAATATATACATTTTTCCATCCCCTATAGGTCGAAAGTAGTTACAGAATTGTTAACCTACACCCCTGTGAAAATAAGACTTACCAGCTAGAGTGCTGTGGGTAAAATGGAAGTTCCTATGGTCAGGATTCTTTCCTGACCCTAAACTACTTGATGATGTAACTGGCCTACTGCTAGGCTACTGCTTACACACCCATAGGCAATGAGCTATTACTGCCTGAGTCACTATATAAAGAACTCTGCCCAGTGCTCTGGGTGGAGGCAGAGATGAAGGAGGACTACAGACCTGCAGACTGTTAGATGCAGACATAATTATAGTGCTGACCTAACACTGGGAGAACAAGCTGGGTAACAAACCGTTTCACACCAAGAACGTTCCATTGTCATTCCTTGGTCTCACTGAATCCATAGTGTACTTGCCTGGGGCTGAAACCCATTGACAAGACAATTGGCAATGTTGGCAGGATTCACTGTTGACCAAAGAAAAGAACAGGCTGCCCTTATGCAAGGGGTGCTTCAGTGGGCTGCCCCTATGAATAGGGAGACAGTCTATTGTCCCCCAGTGGTTATGTGGTCTGAGGTGGTTTGCCTCCTAGAGGACTGGGCCCCACCCCAGGACTGGAAGCAGGTGGAGGTGATGCCTGAGGCAGTAAGGGTGGCCCCTGGTATAGTAAGTAGGTCCTTTGAGAAACAGAGTGCCCATGAGGCACAGAAACTGTGGGTTGGCTGCTTCTCATAGTATTAAAAAAATCTACAGATGAGAAGAACATGTTCCTGAAAGAGACACAAGAAATGGCAGCATGAGAATGCGAGCTGCCAACTGCTGTGGGTTCAGTGAAGACTGAAATGGCATTGACACAAGAGGAGGCAGCACAAGAACAACGGCCACGAGGTGCCTTTGAGGAGGTAAAAAATTTGCTGGTGACTGAAATGGCATACTACAAGGCCATGAAGGAAAAGGACAGACCCCTGCAAAAAGCACAAGAAGAGGCAGTGTGAGAACACGAGTTGCAAGGTCCAGTGGAGGAGGTAAGAGATTCCTTACAGAATGAGACAGCAGTGCTGCCAGGTGCTTTGAAGGAGGCAAAGGCCATGGAGGAGAAGGATGTACTCCTGAGGGAAGAACAGGAAGAGGCAGCATGAGAACACCAGCTGAAAGGCATTGAGGTGAAGGCAAAGAGAGCTGTTGAAGACTGACCTAGCTTTGTAAAGAATGTAGCAGAGGAGGCACTCAGAGGAGTGGAGAGAAAGGTGCCATCAACCCCAGAAATGGAGGAGCTGGGGAGGAATGAAGGGGTGTTACTGGAAGCACTGACCCCTCCTCTACTGCAAGTATGCCCAGTGGTTGTAAATAAAATAAAGACACAGCAACCGAGGGCTCCTCCAGAAGAGGTGCAGCCCCCTCTTGAAGCCATGGAGCACTTTATGCTCCACCTATATACTCAGGCTGAGCTGGTGGATTTGGGCTCCCAGTTTCAGCAGAAGCCCTCAGAGTCAATATCAGCTTGGCTCCTACATCTGTGGGCATGGATAAAGTGAAGGTTCCTATGGCCAGGATTCTCACCTGGCCCTGGTTGACTTGCTCACCACACATGTGTGGGCAATACTTTGTTATTGACTCTATACAAAGAGGTCTGCCCACTGCTCTGGGCGACATGGTGTCATGGCTGCACAGCTGCATGGCTTCAGGAGAGCAGAGACTGGAGTGGTGCAATGCTAAGGACAAAGACTGAGATGGCTGTGGGGGCAGAGAGGCCTAGATGCAAAGACCAGCTTGTTGCATGCAGACTCTGAGTTGATGGGATTCTAGTGATTGACCTGCCACCGTGAGAACAAAGTTGGGTGTAAACTCTTTCACCCCAAGAATGTTCCACTGTCATTCTTTGGTCTCACTGAGTCCATAGTGAACTTGCCCGGGGCTAAAACCCATTGGCAAGACAGTGGGATTTAGAGGTGGGTGGAATTGTTCTGTCTGGATCAGAGATGGAAAAGCTGGCTTCCCTGACAATTCATCCTGCCTTGAGGCAGCAATAACAAAACGCACATCAGACCCCAGGAAATTATTCCCTCCTCGATTGGTTTATGGCTGTACTTTGTCCTATGTGGTCCAATCAGGGCGATTTACTATCCTCCCTGCTAGATGGCAGGTGTTATGGGAGTTAGGCATGAAAAATGCCATCTATACTCCAGAGAATTATGGCCCAGATGAGGAGCCTTTTACTGCAGAGATGAGAAATGCTGTGCTTCAAATGGCTCCCACATCCCTCTTTGGGCCTCTAGTGGCCATTCTTGCCCCTCACTTAGGGCAGCCCATAAGTGAGGTTACCCATACCTCATTACCTGTAGCAGACTTAGGAGAGCCTGGAGCAATGAGAGCATAGAAAGAAATAATGTCTGCTACTCACAGGAAGAATTTAAAGGGCACCATGAAGGTTACAAGGACCCAGATGTGGAAGTTAGATGGGAAGTCAAATAGGATCTTACTGGAGCTGTGGCAACAATAGAAACCAGAGCAGCTGTTTCAGCCATGAAGAACAAAGAGGCAGAGGCCAGAGACAGAGCCATAATTCTGGCCTCGTGTTTGCAAGACTTCCTGAGGAAAGTGAGCCAACCTCACTTGAACCTACACAGGAAGATGATTGAGGAACACGGTTTGATTGAGGGGAATGTCAAGGTACCTGCCCTGAGGGACCAGGGTGGGGACCAGAGGCCACATGTTGAAATATTTATCCATTGGTCCCCAGTGAACATACAGCATATACTGGCTCTGGTGGACACAGGGGCTGAATGTTCACTGATCTATGGCAACCCTGAGTGGTTTCCTGGGACCCCCACTATTATAGATAGATACGGGAGTAAGGCTATCAGAGCAAAAAAGCCCAAATCCCTTTGGGAAAATAGGGCATTACCCCCAAAGAAGTATACTGTGTATATCTCTTCCATCCCCAAATATATTTAGGGGACAGATATCCTGCAGGGACTGTGGTTGCAGACCACTACAGGTGAGTTCAGACTGAGAGTATGTGTGGTGAAGGCAGTTCTGAGGGGACATGCTAGGCACCCACCCATAGCTTTACCTGTGCCTCAGTGGGTGACTAATACCACACAATACAAACTGCCTGGAGGGTATAAAAAAATTGGCAAAACTCTTCAGGAATTGAAAAGGTGGGTATTATAAAGCCCACTCATAGTCCTTTTAATTCCCCAGTATGTCCGGTGGCTCCTGGTGTATGATTGTGGATTACAGAGAATTGAATAAAGTCATACCCCCTATGCATGCTGCTGTCCCCTCTATTGCAGACCTGATGGATACTGTCAGTCACAAACTAAGAACATACCACTATGTTGTAGATCTTAATGCCTTCTTTTCTATTGACATTAAGCAGGGAAGTCAAGCACTGTTTGCCTTTACATGGGAAGGATGGCAAAGGGCTTTTACCATCCTTCCACAGGGATACCTCCACAGCCCCACCATCTGTCATGGACTTGTAGCCAAGGACTTGGCTGCCCCGGCCCGCGGGGCTGGTTATTAGTGGGTCTCGAGGAGGATCCCTGTACCTAAAGGATGGGACGGAGAGAGAGAGACGGAGGCCAAGCAAATTGTCAAGGCTTTGTTTATTTTTAGAAAAGGCAGGGAATATATAGCATTTGAAGGGGCGTGGTAGGGAGTGGCTTCTTCTGGTTGGTTGCCCATTATGATAATGAGGCGACCTACAAAGTCCAATCACACACCGAGCTGTGCACATGCGCAGTCTTCACTGACGTGAGCAACTGACCTGATTGAGAACACCTGGCAGGAAGCTGTGGCGGGAAAATGGTCAAGAAGAAGTAAACAACAAGATGGAGTCTTTAAAACAAAATGGAGTCCTATTTAGTTCCTGCAAATCTATCTTGCGTGCCTAAACTGTAAAGGTCATGTTATTTCCTGAAGCAGAGCATGGGATAAAAGAAGAAGAGCAGGTTGGGCAAGGATTTGTAAGTTCTTTTGGCCTTTTGTAAGGTCCGGAGTGGTCACCAACACTTGGCCACATGGGAGAAACCGCCAATGGTGCAGCTATACCATTATATTGATGATATCATGCTCACATCTTATTCTCCTTCAGATCTTGAAGGTAGAGCACCTAGACTGCTGCAACATTTACAGGAGAAAGATGGGCTGTGAATAGCACCAAAATTTAGGAACCTGGTTTGTCAGTCCAATTCTTGGGGGCCATCTGGTCGGATACACTAAAGTTATACCAGAAGCAGTCATAGATAAAGTCCAGGCCTTTCCTACCCCTACAACTGTAGCATTATTACAGGAGTTTTTGGGTCTTCTAGGCTAGTGGAGAGTGTTTATCCCGCACTTGGCACAAATTCTAAAGCCCTTATACTGGTTGGTATGAAAGGGCATCAGGTGGGACTGGGATGAGACATGTTCATCTGCCTTTACTATAGCAAAACAGGCAGTCAAAGCCGTGCAGACCTTGAATGTGATAAACCCATCAAGGCCCTTTGAGCTGGATGTTCATGTGTGACTGAAGACGGTTATGGCTGGGGTCTCTGGCAGGGGCTTGAACGGACTCACCAACCTATTGAATTCTGGTCGCAACTCTGGAAAGGAGCAGAGGTATCATACACCTTGATAGAAACAATTGGCTGCTGTATATCACACCTTGCTGGCTACAGAACCAATCGCTGGAATGGCCCTGATAAAGATAATAACCACGTATCTCATAATGGCATGGGTACATGACTGGACCCAAAAGTCAAGGAGTGGTGTGGCACAAACGCCTACACTAGCCAAGTGGGGTGCTTACCTACAGCAGCATAGTGCCCTCTCTAGTAGCCCCTTGAGTGAAGAACTCCAATGTTTATTGGGGCCAGTGACATATACTAGTGAAAAGCACAAAGAATTTATTTTAGAACCATTAGTAGCGGAAAGTCCTTATTGGGAGGGAAGAGCCCCTATACCCACAGATGCATGGTACACAAACAGCCCCAGACATGGGCAGCGTCCAAAACGGAGGGCCACAGCTTCCCAGCCTAAGACTGAGAAAATATGGATGGAAGATTGTGAGGGGAAGGGCAGCCAATGGGTTGAGTTGCAGGCAGTATGGCTCATGATCACTCAGGAGCCCTCCCCTATAGTTGTCTGCAGTGACAGCTGGGCCGTCTAGTGGGGCTTGACCCTGTGGCTACTGACATGGTACCATGCCACTGGTTGGTTTGTTATTGACCCCTTTGAGGGCAAGAACTGTAGCAAGACTTATGGACCTGTGGTCAGACTAAAACAGTTACAGTATATCATGTGACAGGTCATTTGCCCCTGGCATCCCTAGGAAATGAGGAAGCAGATGAATTGGCCTGTGTATGTTGGGTAGAAGGAAAGCCTGCCTCTGATGTAGCCCAATACATCAGTGTTTGTTGCACATGGGGCAAAAGACAACGTGAACTGTAGCTCATTGGTGGGGCTTGCCTTTGACCTTTGAGTGAGGAAGTCAGCAGAGCCTGGCAGGAGTGCATTGTATGCTCTAAAAGGAACTTACACCAAGTCCACAGCAACATGAGACAATGGCTGAGGGGCCAGTACCCCTTGTCAGGTGGCAGATAGACTATATTGGGCCTCTACCTATGTCAGAAGGATGACTTGTGTAGACGCAGCTACTGGAATTATGGTTGCTTCTCTTGCACATTGCAGACCAAAAGACAACCAGAAGAGGCCTGGAGCATCTCTTTGCAGTCTATGGCCGACCACAGGTAATTGAGAGTGATCAGGGCACCCACTTTACTGGACATGTCCTACAAGAATGTATGCAACAGTTGGGAATCAAATGGAAGTTTCATGTGCCATATAATCCTACTGCAGCAGGCATGATAGAGAGGCACAAGGGTTTGTTAAAATTTGGCCTGAAGTCAGACACCAATAGTCCGCGGGGTTGGTCAGTCCACTTATGGACAGTCCTACAGTGTTTGAACGAGAAACCCTGAAAGGGAGCCCTGAGCCCCGTAGACATGCTAACATGTATTGCTGCCTCCCCTATACAACTGCAAGGACAAACCAAGGAGAATCGAAACTGAGTTTTGGCCACCAGAATAATATCATGCTGCCAGTACCAACTACACTAAACCCTGGAGACTCCATTGAGTGGATGTGGCCTTGGACATTTTGACACATGGACCAATGATGGTTGGCCCTCCTGGAACCTTGGGGACAAAGCCTGGAAAGCTGGCCTCCTGTGTATTCCTGTAGTAACATCAGAGTGATCCCCAAAGATCACAGTACTATATCCTGAACGGCCAGAAGGTAGGAGCATCTTACCGTGGAGTTTTGTTTTATCATTATGGCCAGTGCATGCACCTCCAGTAGCACTATATATAGACCCTTCAGTAACCCCCACAGGGAAAGAAATAAAGGTATGGTATACTAGACCTAGACGGGACTCCCTTCCTGGTACAGTTCTATCACAGGACCACTCTCTTGCATGCATCCTTCCTGATGGACAAGATTTGCCTATGTTGGTGTCATTAAAACATGTTTCTTATAGCCCTTAATGTCTTTGTGGATTGGGCACACACCCTAGTAAAAACACTGCTACTCACTGGGGTGCATGGAGCTCCCTATCTGTACCACTACTAAGTGTGAGTCGTTAGCTTATCTGAGTAGGACTGGTTTTGAATATAGCTGAAATAACCTCCTCAGGCTTGAGGATTATTATAATTTTTGTTGTCTGTATCAAAACTTTGTTGTATCTTAATTTTTGTTGTTATCTCTATGTTGCTGTTATCCTCTGTTGCTGCTGTGGAATCTGTTTACGATGTTCCAGCTTTCTTGCACAGGGACCATTGCAGAAGATTGAGAGCATTTAGATTGTGAGGTGAGAATCCTGGAGGGGTGCAGTGTAGGGAAAGTTGGGGTTCTTATGGCCAGGATCCTCACCTGAACCTAAACTACTTGATGATATGTGTCCTGCTGCTAGGCTACTGCTTCTACCCCCATAGGCAATAAGCTATTATTGACTGAGTCACTATATAAAGGGCTCCATCCAGTGCTCTGGGTGGAGGCAGAGATGAAGGAGAATTACAGACCTGCAGACTGTTGGGTGCAGATGTAATTCTAGGTCTTGACCTATCGCTAGGAGAACAAGCCGGGTAATAAACCCTTTCACCCCAAGAACATTCCATTGTCTTTCTGCAGTCTCACTGAATCCATAGCGAACTTGTCCAGGGCTGAAACCAGGGCAAAACAGTCACCACACAGTCATGATATGAACAAGTTTCATCCCCCAATTTCCCTCATGTTGTCCCTTTTTTCAACTCTCACACCTTCAGCCTTAGCAACAATGGATCTGTCCCATGGCTTTGCCTTTTCCAAATAGTCATACAAATAGAATCATACAACATGTGACCTTTTATGTCTGGGTACTTTGCTTAGTAAAACACATTTAAGATTCATCCATGTTGTTTCATGAATAAATGAATAACTTGTCCTCTTTAAATGTTGAATGGTATTCCATTGTGAGATATGCCACAGTTTATCTATCCAGTTGTTGGAGGATATCTGGCTTATTTCCAGTTTTGTATAATTATAAATAAGGATGCTAAAAATATTCTCATATAGGAATTCCATGTGAACACAGTTTTCCATTCAGCTGGATAAGTACCTGGGAGTTGGATTTTGGGGTCACATGATAGTGTATATTTAACTTTACAAAAAAAATAGCTAAGCTGTTTGCCAAAATGGCTGCACCATTTCACATTTCCCCCAGCCTTGTATGAAAATTCCAGGTGTTTCGCATCCTTATCAGCACTTGGCATTATTATGTTTTTCTTCTTTTTTAAAAGTCATTCTAAAAGGTGTATGCTGGTGTCTCCTTGTAGTTTTAATTTACATTTTCCTAATGACTAATAATGGTTTCTTTGAATATGCTTATTTGCTATCTGTATATGGTAAAGTGTTTAGATGTAATGCCTGTTTTTAAAAATTTGGGTTATTTCTTACTACTGAGTTTTAAGAGTTCTTTATATATTACAGATACAAGTCCTTCATCAGATATGTGATTTACAGATTTCTCATAGTTCATGGCTTCTCTTTTAATTCTTTTAATAGTATATCTCCCAGAGATACCTTTTAATTTTGATGAAATCAAACTTGTGTTTTGGGGTCTTGTCTCTTTGCCAAACCCCAGGTCATGCAGATATTCTCCTATTTTTTTTTAGAAGTGTTATAATTTTGTGCTTTATGTTCAGATCTATAACCCATTTTGAGTTAATATTGAGTGAGTTCTAAAATACGTATCAAAATTTTTCTTGTTTGTTTGTATGGAACATCCAATTCTTCCACCATCATTTGTTGAAAGTACTATTCTTTCTCCATAGAATTACCTTTGTCCCTTTATCAAAAATCAATTGCTATATTTCTTTGTCTTTTATTTTCTGTGCATTTCCATATAAACTTTAGAATTAGCTCACTGACATATAGAAAAAGCTTGCTGGTATTTTGATTGGGATTCTGTTAAATTTCTAGATCAAATTGGGTATAATTAATATCTTAACTTCAAGTCATCCAGTCCATGAATATAGTATACCGCTCCATTTATTTAAGCCTTCTTTAATTTCCTTCATTAGTGTTTTATAGTTTTCATCATACTGATCCTACATATAATTTGTTTGATTTTTACCTAAGTATTTTGTTGCTTTTGGTACTATTATAACTCTTTTTAAAGTTTCAATGATTCATTACTGGCATATAGGAATACAATCAGTTTTGTATATTAACACTGTATCCTGTAACCCTGCTCACTTACTTTTAGTTGTAGGAACATTTTTGTAGAGTCTTCGAGATTTTCTATATAGATAATTAATGTCATATCTAGATAGAGACCTTTTTTTTTCTTCCTTTCTAATAAGGATATTGTTTCCTGCTTGCCTTACTGCACTGGCCAGGACTTCTAGTAACGTTGAGAGTGGTGAGAGAAGACATCCTTGCCTTGTTCTTGATCTTACAGAACAGCATTGAGTCTTTCACCATGAAATGAGACGGCAGCTGTAGGTTTTTCATAGATGACTTTTATCAGTTTAAGAAAGTTCCCCATATACCTAGTTTGCTGAGAGTTTGTGTCCCAGATGCATGAAATCAATTTTACCTTGGTATGCTAATAACTGGAAAATTATTTTTTTAAATGGTACTATTGCAGTAGCACCAGAAAACTTAAAGTACTTAGGGATAAATTTAACAAAAATATGCAAAACTCACATACTAAAAACTATAAAATGTTGGTGTGAGAAGCTAAAGAAGGGCTACGTTAAAGGAGGGATATATTATGTCTTGGAATACTCATTATTATGATATAATTATGCACAAACAGATTTGCCCCAAATTGTTAAATTGATCTATATAGATTTCACAAAATCCCAGCCAACATCCTGGCAGGGTTTTTTTTTTTAATTGAAATTTACAAGCTAATTCTAAAATTACATTGAAACACAAAAGATCCAGCATAGCAAAAGTGATAGTAATCAAGGCTTTGTGAAATTTATGTATGAACAGACATATAAACCAATACATGAAATAGAGTTCAGAGATAAAGATAGAAATAGAGAGAGAGAGTAACCATCAATAGTCTTTTTACAAAGGCATAAAGTAATTCAGTGAGAGAAAAGTGTCTTTTTCAACAAACAGTACTAGTACAAGTGGACACCCATATGGAAAAATGATTCATCTGAATGTAGAGAAAGGATCACAGAAGGTTAAGAGTAGATGAGGGAACATAGATTAGGAAGCTGTTGTTTCCAGGAGAAATGATGGCAGCTTTGCCTTTAGTAGCTTCACTTCTAGAAATTCATTTTATAGATATAAAAAAATTGACAATGACCTAAATGCCTATCAATAAAAGACTAGTTAAATTATAGTTCATTTCTAAAATAAGATAAAATGCAGCTGTTTAAAGGATAATAAAGCTCTTTATGGTATGAGCACCAAGATAAACTCTTTAGTTAAAATAAAACAAGGTGCATAATAGAGTAATTGGGTATACATTAGACTACTTCTGGAGGGACACAGAAGGACCTGATAGTCTAGAATAACAAGTCAGCTAGAGGACTAGGAAGGGAAGCAGACTTTTCAGTGCATACCATCTATACCCTCGATCTGGGGGCTTTGTACTTTTGTATTACCATTTAAAATATATAATACATAAACTTCAAAGAACATGACAAAAAGAAGGGACTCAGGTACTCAGCTAACTTCAGCACATCTGTATTTAAGAAACTCCTGGAGCTGTGCTTTGGGGCTATGGGAAGCCATGGGACACGAGGTGGGGGGATGTGGAGTGAAGTGACAGTCATATACCCTGTGCTTCACCAAAATTGAATCATAGGACCCCTGCTCCATCCCGCCAGCGGTGCCTCACTCACTGGCAACAGTTTGATTTCACAGGTGGCCTAATGAAGGGTGCTGGCAGTGTCATCACAAAACCAGCTCCCGCTCAGTGGCACAATGAGGGCTGCAATATCTTGGTCTAATAACTAGTTTCTCTTCACTGCACACGTTTCTGGAGGCTTTTTCTTCCTCCATCATGCCTGGTTGTGTCTGCCTCCCTGCAGAATCTCCTCCCCTAAGAAAGGATTCTTCTCCAGATGCTTTTCAGGGCGGAAGGTCATGGCTCCCAAGCACCCATAAGTTTCTTTGTTTGAATGGGTGGGCTGTTTTTCTGATGGGATAGAGCAGTGACCTCCAGAGAGGATGGCCTGTTAGTGTTCCCTCACACATACCACCTGCTGCCTGAGAAATGGACCTATTCAGGTAGCACAATGCCACTACCTAGAAAGCCCCTCATGTGTGCAAACCCCCCATGTGTGCAAGCTCCCCACGTGTGCAAGCAGCCAGGGCTTAGTGCGTGGAGAGTTACACCTCATTTTAACTCGCTACCATGCTCATCTGGTCTAAAATAGTCATAGTTACTACACTCATAATGTAATCATCATTTTCTGTTTTCTACAACATTTAAACCACTTTTTAAAAGCTCACTTCTTCAGATAAAAGTAATTTAGTAAAAAATAATAAAATAAATAAACAGACGAGTAATTATATAAATTTAATCTCTCATCCACAGTATTGCAGTGACAAATCAAACACTCTAGAGACTGAGAAATCTCTGAAACAAAAAGGTTTATGGAGTTGATACAGATGCAGCCAGAAAAGGACTGAGTCCTGGGACAGGCAGTTTCTGCTTCACTAGAAGCAGAAACAACTTGTCCACCAGGCTCAAGGAATAAGGCTCATTTCTAAAGGGTCTCACGGAAAGAAAGTTCTCTAGATTTGCATTGGCTACAGATAAGGAAGGTGGGCTAAGAGGGGAAAGCCGGGGGATTGATGGTTAGTCCAGACAGAAGGCTCTCAGATGGGTTGTTGATGGTCAGACACTTGGGGGATGCAGTGGTTCTGGACCCTTTTAGATAATTGCTGAAATGACATCATCCAGAAACATGGAGTATCTGGTTATCTATGGCTTGGGGCTATTGACTGACTGCTTTCTCTGGCCCTATGTCACTTAATTTTAGGACTTCTGAGAATTTCTCCTTGTCAGTAGTAAGTTTAAACAAAGATGACAAGATACAAATAACTTGAAATCTATTTGAATTGCTACTATGCCTATTTCTCTAAAAAGTATGTAGTAATAATATTTGAATTTAATATTTCACTTGTGCTTAGAAAACCCTAATGAAAAAGATATACGTGTATCTTTCCTTGAGGGCCAGGAGGTGGCGCCCACATGGGTGCTGGAATCTGCCTCCCAGGAGAAGCCTGCTCCAAGACCCCGAGCAGGAATGGAACTGAATAGTGAAAGGGGGGAGAAAAGTAATCCAAGTATTTCGTGGATGGAAAAGTTTAAGGGCAACCGTCTCAGGATCCTCAAGAAATTTTATTAGCATCTTCTATTTTGGGAAGCTGCAAGAATAGCAAGAAAAGCAAAATAGGAAGAGGCAGAAAGCAAATGAAAGGAAGTGAAGGTCTCATTTTAAGTGCAGTCTGCATGCAGGGGCTGTCTGCACCCTCCCCATCGGGCAAGAAGGTAGACACAGGGCATCCTAAGAGGAGCTCGGTGAAGTTACCTGAGCTGCTCAAGTGCTCCAAGAAGCATTCTTTATTTTTTTTTAATTTTTTATTAAGGTGTTATTGATATACACTCTTATGAAGGTTTCACATGAAAAAACAATGTGGTTACCACATTTACCCATATTATCAAGTCCCCACCCATACCCCAATACAGTCACTGTCCATCAGTGTAGTTAAGATGCCACAGATTCACTTTTTGCCTTCTCTGTGCTACACTGTTTTCCCCATGATCCCCCACACCATGTGTACTAAACATAATACCCCTCAATCCCCTTCTCCCACCCTCTCACACCCCTCCCCTTCGGTAACCACTAGTTCCTTCTTGGAGTCTCTGAGTCTGCTGCTATTTTGTTCCTTTAGTTTGTTGTTATACTCCACAAATGAGGGAAATCATTTGGCACTTGTCTTTCTCCACCTGGCTTATTTCACTGAGCATAATATCCTCCAGCTCCATCCATGTTGTTGCAAATGGTAGGATTTGTTTCTTTCTTATGGCTGAATAGTATTCCATGTGTATATGTACCACCTCTTCATTATCCATTTATCTACTGATGGACACTTAGGTTGCTTCCATATCTTGCCTATTGTAAAAAGTACTGTGATAAACATAGGGGTGCATATGTCTTTTTGAATCTGAGAAGTTGTATTCTTTGGGTAAAATCCAAGGAGTGGGATTTCCGGGTCAAATGGTATTTCTATTTTTGGCTTTTTGATGAACCTCCATATTGCTTTCCACAATGGTTGAACTAGTTTACATTCCCACCAGCAGTGTAGGAGGGTTCCCCTTTCTCCACATCCTCGCCAGCATTTGTTATTCTTAGTCTTTTCAATGCTGGCCATCCTTACTGGTGTGAGGTGATACCTCATTTTGGTTTTAATTTGCATTTCCCTTATGATTAGTTATGTGGAGGATCTTTTCATGTGTCTGTTGGCCATCTGAATTTCTTCTTTGGAGAACTATCTCTTTATATCCTGTGCCCATTTTTTAATCAGGTTATTTGTTTTTTGTGTGTTGAAGCGTATAAGTTCTTTATATATTTTGGATGTTAACCCCTTGTCGGATATGTCATTTACAAATATATTCTCCTATACTGTAGGATGCCTTTTTGTTCTGTTGATGTTGTCCTTTGCTGTACAGAAACTTTTTAGTTTGATGTAGTCCCAAGAGTTCATTTTTGCTTTTGTTTCCCTTGCTCGAGGAGATGCGTTCAGGAAGAAGTTGCTCATGCTTTTACTCAGGAGATTTTTGCCAGTGTTTTCTTCTAAGAGTTTCATGGTTTCATAACTTATATTCAGGTCTTTGATCCATTTTGAGTTTACTTTTCTGTATGGGGTTAAACAATAATCCAGTTTCATTCTTCTGCATGTAACCGTCCAGTTTTGCCAACACCAGCTGTTGAAGAGGCTCTCATTTCCCCATTGTATGTCCCTGGCTCCCTTATTATATATTAATTGACCACATGTGGTTGGATTTGTATCAGGGCTCTCTAGTTGGTTCCATTGATATATGGGTCTGTTCTTGTGCCAATACCAAATTGTCTTGATTACTGTGGCTTTGTAGAAGAGCTTGAAATTGGGGAGCCTAATCCCCCCAGCTTTATTCTTCCTTCTCAGGATTTCTTTGGCTATTTGGGGTCTTTTGCAGTTCCATATGAATTTTAGAACAATTTTCACTAGTTCGTTGAAGAATGCTGTTGTTATTTTCATAGCAATTGCATTTGAATCTGTAGATTGCTTTAGGCAGGATGGCCATTTGACAATATTAATTCTTCCTATCCATGAGCACGAGATGTGTTTCCATTTATTGGTATCCTCTTTAATTTCTCTCATGAGTGTCTTGTAGTTTTCAGACTACAGAACTTTCACTTCCTTGGTTAGGTTTATTCCTAGGTATTTTGTCCTTTTTAATGCAACTGTGAATGGAATAGTTTTACTGATTTCTCTCTCTGCTAGTTCATCGTTAATGTATAAGAAAGCAACAGATTTCTGCATATTACTTTTGTATCCCGCAACTTTGCTAAATTCAGATATTAGATCTAGTAGTTTTGGAGTGTATTCTTTAGGGTTTTTATGTACAATATCATGTCATCTGCAAACAGGGACAGTTTAACTTCTTCCTTGCCAATCTGTATGCCTTTTATTTCTTTGTGTTGTATGATTGCCATGGCTAGGACATCCAGTACTATGTTGAATTAAAGTGAGGAGAGTGGGCATCCTTGTCTTTTTCCTGATCTTAAAGGAAAAGCTATCAGCTTCTCACTGTTACTGTTAAGTATAATGTTGGCTGTGGGTTTGTCATATATGGCCTTTATTATGTTGAGGTACTTGCCCTCTATACTCATTTTGTTGAGAGTTTTTATCATGAATGGATGTTGAATTTTGTCAAATGTTTTTTCAGCATCTATGGAGATGATCATGTGGTTTTTGTTCTTCTCTTTGTTAATGTGGTGGATGATGTTGATGGATTTTCAAATGTTGTACCATCCTTGCATCCCTGGAATAAATCCTACTTGATCACGATGGGTGATCTTTTTAATATATTTTTGAATTCGGTTTGCTAATATTTTGTTGAGTACTTTTGCATCTATGTTCATCAGGGATATTGGTCTGTAATTTTCTTTTTTGTCGTGTCTTTGCCTGGTTTTGGTATTAGAGTGATGCTGGCCTCAGAGAATGAGTTTGGAAGTATTCCCTCTTCTTCTACTCCTTGGAAAACTTTAAGGAGGCTGGGTATTAGGTCTTCACTAAATATTTGATAAAATTCAGCAGTGAAGCCATCTGGCCCAGGTATTTTGTTCTTAGGTAGGTTTTTGTTTACCAGTTCAATTTCATTGCTGATAATAGGTCTGTTCAGATTTTCTGTTTCTTTCTGGGTCAGCCTTGGAATGTTGTATTTTTCTAGAAAGTTGTCCATTTCTTCTAGGTTATCCAGTTTGTTAGCATATAATTTTTCACAGTATTCTCTCTTAATTTTTGTATTTCTGTGGTGTCCATAGTGATTTTTCCTTTCTCATTTCTGTTCTTTTTATGTGAGTAGACTCTCTTTTTTTCTTTATAAGTATGGCCAGGGGTTTATCTATTTCATTTATTTTCTCCAAGAACCAGCTCTTGCTTTCATTGATTCTTCCTATTGTTTTATTCTTCTTGATTTTTAAAATTATGTTCTAATCTTTATTATGTCATTCCTTCTACTGACTTCGGGGCTCATTTGTTCTTCTTTTTCTAGTTTCATTAATTGTGAGTTTAGACTGCTCATATGGGATTGTTCTTCTTTCCTGAAGTAGGTCTGTATTGCAATATACTTTCCTCTTAACTCAGCCTTCAGTGCATCCCACAGATTTTGCAGTGTTAAATTATTGTTGTCATTTGTCTCCATATATTGCTTGATCTCTGTTTTTATTTGGTCATTGATCCATTGGTTATTTAGGAGCATGCTGTGAAGCCTCAATATGTTTGTGGGATTTTTTCATTTTCTTTGCATAATTTATTTCTAGGTTCATACATTTGTGGTCTGAGAAATTGGTTGTTACAATTTCAATCTTTTTTAATTTACCAAGGCTCTTTTTGTGACTAGTACATGATCTGTTCTTGAAAATGTTCCATGTGCACTTGAGAAGAATGTGTGTTCTGCTGTTTTTGGGTTGAGAGTTCTGTAGATGTGTTAGGTCCATCTGTTCTAATGTGTTGTTCAGTGTCTCTGTCTCCTTTCTTATTTTCTGTCTGGTTGATCTGTCCTTCAGAGTGAGTGGAGAGTTGAAGTCTCCTAGAATGAATGTGTTGCATTCTATTTCCCCTTTTAATTCTCTTTCTATTTGTTTAACATATGTCGGTTCTCCTGTGTTGGGCACATAGATATTTGTAATGGTTATATCTTCTTGTTGAATTGACCCTTCTATCATTATGTAATGTCCTTTCTTCATCATGACTTTCTTTGTTTTGAAGTCTATTTTGTCTGATACAAGTACTGCAACTCCTGCTTTTTTTTCCCTATTAGTTGCATGAAATATCTTTTCCTATCCCTTCGCTTTTAGTCTGTGTATGTCTTTGGGTTTAAAGTGAGTCCCTTGTAGGCAGCATATAGATGGGTCTTGTTTTTTAATCCATTCAGAGACTCTATGTCTTTTGATTGGTGCATTCAGTCCATTTACATATAAGGTGATTAATGACAGGTATGTTCTTATTGCCATTGCAGGTTTTAGAATCTTGGTTACCAAAGTTTCAAGGTTAACTTCATTACTATCTAAGAGTCTAACTTAAGTCACCTAATATGCTATTACAAACACAATCTAAATGTTCTCTTTTTTTCTCTCCTACTTTTTCTTCCTCCTCCATTCTTTATATATTAGGTATCATATTCTGTACTCTTTGTCTATCACTTGATGACTTTGGGGATAGTTAATTTTACATTTGCTTCATAATTAGCTGTTCTACTTTCTTTGCTGTGGTTTTATTACCTCTGGTGACAGCTATTAAACCTTAGGAACACTTCCATCTATAGCAGTCCCTCAAAAATACACTGTAGAGATGGTTTATGGGAGGTAAATTCTCTCAGCTTTTGCTTATCTGGAAATTGTTTAATCCCTTCTTCAAATTTAAGTAGTAATCTTACTGGATAAAGTAATCTTGGTTCAAGGCCTTTCTGCTTCATTGCATTAAATACGTCATGTCACTCCCTTCTGGCCTGTAAGATTTCTGCTGAGAAGTCTGATGATAGCCTGATGGGCTTTCCTTTGTATGTGATCTTATTTCTCTTCTGGCTGCTTTTAATAGTCTGTCCTTACCCTTGATCTTTGCCATTTTAATTACTATATGTCTTGGTGTTGTCTTCCTTTGGTCCCTTGTGTTGGGAGATCTGTGCACCTCCATGTCCTGAGAGACTATCTCCTTCCCCAGACTGGGGAATTTTTCAGCAATTACCTCCTCAAAGACACTTTCTATCCCTTTTTCTCTCTCTTCTTCTTCTGGTACCCGTATAATGCAAATAATGTTCCGTTTGGATTGGTCACACAGTTCTCTCAATATTCTTCCATTCCTAGAGATCCTTTTTTCTCTCTGTGCCTCAGCTTCTTTGTATTCCTGTTCTGTAATTTCTATTCCATTTGCTGTCTCCTCTATGTCTTCTAGTGTGCTTTTAAATCCCTCCATTTTATGTTTCATTTCAGATTCTGTATTTTACAAAGTGTCTACCTCTCTCCTGAGTTCATCCCTTAGGTCTTGAATTTTTTTCTGTAACTTCATGCACATGTTTATGATTTTTATTTTGAAATCTTTATCAGGAATATTGGTGATTTCAGTTTCACCGAGCCCTCTTTCTGGTGTTTGAGGGATTTTGGATTGAACAAGTTTCTTCTGCCTTCTCATTATGCTACTGGATAATGAGAAATAATATGTTTGTGTAGGTGGTTCCCTCTAGTGCCCAGAAGCTCTACTCTTTGGAGCTGCCCAGCACCAGAGTGATGGTGGGGGTCACAGGTGAGTGGTGCCAGTGCCTGCCCAGAGGAGAGAGCTCTTTCCTATTTCCTAGATGCAGTGCCTGCCTCCCCTGTCAGGGCCAGTTAGCTGAGCATGCAGGGAGAAGCCTCTGCATTACACCGCTGTGGCTGCTTTAGGCTGGGCTGTCCTCCAGCTGGCCTGGCCCGATGGTGGGGTCAGTAGGTTTGTGAACAGGTGCTGCTGGGAGGAAGGAGCAGCAGGCATGTATTGCAGTGGGGGCCCTTGGTGCTCTATTACCAGCCAGGGGGATGGAGCGCCTGAAGCTTCTGAAAGGTCCCAACCTGCTGGGATGAGTGTACCAGGACAATTTTGTCCACCTCTTCCTTCTCCTGAGCAGCAAGCTCTGTGTAATCCTTGCCCCTTTAGCAGTCCTCTCACTGTTGGGAAGTATTTCAAAGCACCCACCAGAGCAGCCAGCTGTGGGAACCTGTTCTCCACAGGTGGCTGGAATCTCAGTCTCTCTGAGTATTCTGCCTGTCTTGCTTTTCAACCCTTCTAACCTCCAAAGCACCACACAATGTGGGATTGTGCTCCCACAGTAGGTCTCCAGGGCTGGGTATTTAGCAGTTCTGGGCTTCTATTCCCTCCCTGCTCTGTTTCTCTTCCTCCCACTGGTAACCTGGGGTCGGGGGAGGGCTTGGGTCTCACCAGATGGTGGCTTTGTTACTTTATCCTTTTCCATGAGGTCTGCTCTTTTTCTGATGTAGGCAGGCTGTTGCAATCCTCTGTCTGGTTGTTCTTTTAGGATTACTTGTATTTGCTGTCCTTTCATATTACATGTAGTTTTGGGAGGAGATTTCTGCCTCACTTCTCATGCCATCATCTTTTTTCCCAAAGTAAACAGTTTTTAAGGAAACCCCAGAAGTCATTAAAATGAAATTAAGTTTACATACTGAATGGGTGAGATGAGCAAAAAGCGTTTCTCCTGCAGTGTTAGGGAAACTTACAAGTAGGCATTGCAAAGATCCTTGAGCTGAATATTCACCATAAAGTAAATTTTGATGCTTGATTTCCTTGATTCCAAAATACCTATTTTTTAAATTTACCCCTGGTGCCGGAGAACTTAGTGCTCATTTCACCATATGTTGCTTCACGGGGGGTAAAATTCTAAGCTTTACTTAGTTTGTTTTTAAAGAAATATTTCAGACAAATATTCCCTAAACAGCATTACTGGGACTCTGTGTGACATTAATAAGGTTCATGAGAACAAGAGGTTACCAAGTGGGAGAAACCACACATAATTTATACCTTGAATATCTTTTATTTGTTCAAATCAGGCATGTGATAAGCAACCTTGAATAATAGGATTTTAGAAAGTGATTTTGTTTTCCAATGGGGCCTTTGAACCATCTGGATCAAGGTCACCTGTGGGTTTTATTAAAAAATGAAGACTCAGAGGCCCCATCTCAAGGTATAGTACTTCGAACATGACAGAGGACCTCTGAGTCACTTCAGCCCTTCCCTTCATTTTTTTTTTTTTTTTTTTGCTTCCATCCCCTGAGAGTCCCCTGCCAATCTGACCTGTTGACTTTCTGCTCTGGTTTTTAGGCGACCTGTCTCCAGTCAAACCCACCTCAGCCTCATGGCTCCAGGGTTCGCCAACCAGGTTTCTGGTCACCCAGCTCCATGTGCCCAGCCAGCCTCCAGGGCTGGGAAGTGACACCGCCCAGAGCAGGGGCTTGAATGCAATGTGCTGCAAACTGGGAAAGAACAGCCCCAGGGCCACCTGAAGCAGGGCCGTATCCCCTGTCACCCTGAGGCTGTCTCTGGATTCAGACAATGAGTGAGTAACGCTCATAAGGAGCTGACTGGGCTGCCAAGGAAAGATGCATCTGGGCTCACCGTGGGCATAATAAGTAAGGAGTAATTATTTTAGAAACATGGCAGTAATTTTTAAAAATCTATCCACCTTTGGTTACCTGGGGAAAACCCCTCAGCCAGAACATCACTATGTCAGGATGAGCCTTCCTAAATGAAGATAACCAAATGAGGTTGCTTTTTGTTAAGAGGTTGCAAAGACCTGTTTTTACACTAGATGGCAGAATTGATTTTTCTTTTGCTTTTTTAAAAAACGTTCGGAAATAACCGCCTGCCCATTTTACATCCACAGCCTATTGCTGGTCCACCTCAGGTAGATATAACGTGGTTAACACCTTTTCATGCAAGAACATTGCACACGAGAATTATGTCACCTCAGCCTTTTCCTGGAGAAGGAGAATTCCAGGCATTCTAAAGGATGTGATTTGGTTAATTCATACCTATTTTGTCAAGGGAGTAAGTATGTTTAAGTGACACCTGCGGTTACTTTCAAATTGACACAATTTCTCATGTCATTTAAAAATTTTCAACACAGTTACATAATTTACTGGCCTATCATCCCAATAATTTATAGAACAACTATATAATTACCCACATGCATTTTTAAAAAATAAAATATATGTCTACTACTCTTAACAACTCTAAGGAATTAATTTGTACTTTAACCCCTTCTTTGGTGTGCTATAATATCATCTTCACTTAATTTTTTCCAGTTAAAATACTGAGAGATTCCTTTTCAACAGCTAGTAAAATAAACATTCAAAATGTCTTCTCAATTAAGATAGGCCTTCTCTCTAGTTCTAGAGAACTGGAAATGCAATAAATGACAATTCAGCAGACACAAATATCCATGCAGCTCTACTACAAATTTCAGAATTAAGCCCTAGATTTCAAAGGCGTGATTATAACCAAACTCTGAGACATAGTTCACATGTCATATGTTGCCACTTATACTATATGTGAACTCAACTTACAACTTCTCTTAAGAGTAAACTGCTTGGAGCATGGAAATTAACTTCACCCTCTTGATCTCCCCGAAATCCTGGGCTGTGTTACCATGTAGATACTCTACAGCCCGAATGAGGGTGGGGGAGAGAAGAGGGGTAGCAGTTAGTTGCATTATAGATTCCCAAAATGCTTACATTTCATCCCACATATTTGACGGGGTCTGCTCTTATTTACCCTACATCCTGTAAACTCGGGGCACTGTGCCTGGCACAGGACCAGAACTCAATAAATGTTAACGCCCTTCTGTCGCTTCTTTTTCGCAATCTCTGACAAGAGCCCTTGAGATGCTGAAACCCAGAGGACACAAAATAAGCAGTTTAATAACGTGTCCCTACATTACTGAAGACAATCGAAAATCTGATCTCCCAGAAATGAAGCCTACTTAGAGTCAGTCCCAAATATGCTCAAAGGACAGCTTTCTCTGACTTTGCACCAGCATCAAACTTGCTAATTTTTCCAGTATGCGTTCTTCACTGTCAGCCAAGAAATAAAGATTTTTTTTAAAGACAAACTGAAGTTTAGTAGTGGCATATGGTTTAAATCCTCGACATATTCCAGTAAATAACGTTGTGGGACTTAGCATGCTAATTTTTTTTCTGTGATAGTTAAATTATTTCATTCTTCGCATTCATGAATTTTGAACAGCCATTTTGGGCAGAAAGGCTTTTTCTAGATACAAAAAAATGAAACCAGAAGTCTATGAGAGGCAAAAGGGTAAATTGGGCTCTTTTTCATTAGATTTTTATATATTAATTTAGCATCTACTGAGAGGGTAATATTAGTAACAGGCAACCTTTATTAGCTCTTACTGTAAGCCAAATGTTATCCTAAGCACTTTCGATATATTTAATTTTTATAAAAACCTTATGAATTAAATACTACTTTTAGCTCCTTTGTGCAAAGGAGGGCCAATAAATACTGGGTGAGCTAATTTTTCTTTAAGAGCTCATAGCATGCACATGCAGATTGATCAGTTCTAACCCCAAGAAGAAAATGCCAGCAGAGCTCTGTCTGGGGCGTTGAGGCAGAGCTTCCCTGGGAGATTACACTTGAACTTCAGCGGGGCAAGTGGGAGGAGGAGGGGTCGGTGAGAGCATAGCCCCCCAGGGCAGCCACAAGAGCCAGTGGCGCAGCCAGCCGGTGGGTATGGCTGCAGTGGGAGGTGAAGGGTCCCTCTCTGGGCTGTACCAAGGACAGAACGGGTGGTTTTCAACCAGGAAGTGACTCCGGGCTGTGGATGTCAGTGATGAAGTGCAACAGTGTGGAGAATGAGCTACCATGGAGGGAAGTGGGGACTTGGAAACTCCTGGTGACACAGCTGACGAGACAGATGTGGGCTTGAGTCTGTCCATGAACTGGGTGACCTCCCTGAGGATGTACTCATTCAGGCAAAACCTGGGGATGAGTGAACAGACACAGACCCTAAGTTCTAGTGGGCGTGGGGTTTGAACACAAAGGAGACAATCACCAGTGTCAGAACCTGTCCTGTCCACCGGCCCCACAGCCCCCTCCCCCCCCAGCCTCAGGCCCTCTGCCTCAGGGCGGTGAGAGTGACAAGAGAGCAGCCACTACTGAGGATGAAACATGTGAGCTCTGGGCTGACCTTGGGGAACTGGTCACCTACCCAGGTCACACTGGTGGCATCCAGGGAGCCAGGATTCAAACTCAGGTCTGTTTGGCTAATTCTAACTTCATGCTTGCACTCTACACAGCTTGTGTCATGCTGAGAGCCCAGCACTGCAGAAAAGTTCTGAATCCCTTTCCCACCTGCATGCGTGGGGCAGGGAGGCCCTATAGGACAGGAGGGTCCAGTGTGCAGTCAGCCGGCAGAGGTCGGTGCCATTCCCACCAAGTGCCCTGGACTTCAGCTGGCACCGAGGGCCTGCCCACGCAGAGGGGCCGCTAGCAGCGAGTCCCTGGGGCCCACGCAGTGCTCTGCAGAGGGCAGGGATTGGTAATAGAAGGCAGCCTGGCAAGGGCCCCCAAACCTGGCTGAGAGGGCCAGGTACATGTCCCACACATTCTGGGTCCTCATGTGGGCCAGGCCTGCAGGCACCTGCCAGCGTTCTGCAGAAGAGACCAGGGGGCTGGACCTTGCACCTTCAAGGGTGATCAGACTGCTCAGAGACAAGAGAGGTCAATGCAAAGCCAAATCTTAGGCCCTGAAAACAGAAAATTTCTCTATTTGAAATCTGCTTGGTATATACTCCTAGAAATCAATGTTAACAAACAGAGAATGTTGAGTCTAACACTGGAGAATAGTGTGCTTATTATATACTTTGTAGGGAAACAAGCAAGTTTGTGTCTGGTTGCCACATAAGATCCATTAAGCTGCAGTATGTTTCCACTGTCCCTTTCTCTTCTTAAGGCCTTGGCCTAGAACCTGCACCCTGTCTTTCTGTCCCAAGTCCCTTGGCCAGAGCAGGTCACGTGGCCGTGTCCAACATCAGTAGGCAGGGGGCCGCTTCAGCCACAATGACCACAGCAAGGAAGGGAAAGAGGGTAGGACTGTGAGCAAATGATACAACGGACCGGGGGCAACACAAGCAACAATAGAGGGACAAAGGAGCACGGCAGGTGCTAAGAGGTGTGTTTGGGAGCAGGAAATGGGGACAGGAAGGTAGGTGGTGAGTTTGCAGACAAAGGCTGAGACTGGTTAAGGAAGGGCTTGGCAACCTTGCTAAGGAGCAGGCTTTTATCCTGCAGGCAGCAGAACACATTCAGAGTCATGGACTCATTTGGCACATGGCTCCCTCCACCCTAGCTGCCATTCCTGCTTTGGGGCACACAAGACATGCTGGGCTGAGTGGAAACTGCCACTTACTGCCAGGGACAGAGCAGAAGAGTTTGGGGACAGGCCCGGGATGATTGCCAATGTCACCCAGGGTATGCATGTGTCATCACGTACACTTAGCTCTGAGTGACGAGGCTTGTGAAGTACACTGAGTTTTCTGGAAGCATTTGGTGACTGGAGGGTAAAAGCCTTAGAACACAAGACTAATGGAAATAAAGGGTTAGCTAAATAAATGGCTAGGAAGAAATTGAGGAAAGAACCTCAAATATTTAGACTCAAAATCACTGCCACTGATTTCTAGTATATTGGTAAACCCAAGCCTCTGTTCTCATATCTATAAAATGTTTCTATTAATCCCCATACCTTGCAGAATTTGTAAGACTTGAAGGAAGTCATACATGCCAAAACTCTGTATCATTATATATATAATACGAGCTACCATATCCCCACGGTAGCTGAAGCAAAGAGAATAGCTACACATCCAGTGAACCTGGTGTACCCCAGTGCTGGCAGGGACAAGAGGGCCTTAGAGCAAGCCCGCCCCTCCTGAGCACCTAGTGGAGATCAAGAGAGGTAGGGCAATGCCAGTCTGCATGACAGAGCATGCACTAAATTGAGCAAATAGCTATAAGAGAAAGGGCTCCGTAGGCTGACTAAGAAACGATGTGGTGATAAAAGTGAGCAATACGGCTTGCACCATTAGATTATCTTTTTGTTGGGCACTGCAATCCAGGGAGATCTCACTGCCTGCTTGGTGAGAGCTCAACACGGGAGAGGGTTCTTGACTTTGATGGAGAGAGAATTCACAAACAGGCAGGACAAGTGTAGGTAAGGAAGAATTCGTTAAAGCAGGAGCAGTAATGAACGGCAGCAGCCATGCAGGCAGAAAGAGTGAGGAAGGAGGGAGAGCAGAGGGAGGAATGGGGGGACCAATGACCTCCTGCTCGGCACAGGGCAGGTCCCTTGCCAGCTCCTGAAGCCAGGGTCACCTGGTGTCCAGTGTTTGCTTGAATCTCTACAGTGTGGCAGCTAAGTCCCTGCAACCCCAGGATGTGTGGGAGCTTCAGAGCACTGGATGGAGATTATGTTCTGAAAACTTCCCCAAAGCAAAGAAAGATTTTTGGTCAGGTTACTGAAGAGCATACTTGTACAGCTGCAGTCCCATCCGGGTCACCCAGGGGACAGGAACTTACAAGCCCAAATCACAGCTCTCAGTAGCCCTTCTCTACTTGTCTGAAGTAGAATAGAGGAGAAAAGACTTGGGCTTAAGTCTAGAAAATCAAATGAACTAGTGAAGTAACAAAGATGCTTACCACCAGGAAATGGGTGCACTGACACGCTTGGAAGAGCAGAGACAAAACGCATCAAGCTGAGCAGTCAGAAGGTTTTATTTAAGGCAAAGTCCACACTCAGAGAAAGGGGCGTGCGGGCGGCCTCAGAGAGGAGGTGTGCTTAAAGGCTTGGGATTCTTGTTTTTAGGGATTTCAAGAATGGGCTAAAGGGCCAAGGGAACTAGGTTGATGTGTGGTCTCAGGATTTCTGTCTCTGATGGTAGAGACATTAACATGATCAATCCTCTAGATATTCTGTAAGGTAAACTTAACCCAAGGAATTTATTGATCCTGTTCTCCAAGATAGTGGTTACCCCCAAGCAGTGGGAACATATCATTTAGGACTGCTCGCCCTGCCTTAAGATTGGGTCAGTTGTTGGCTAATCACCATAAAATATGTTAGGAATCTTACCTCCTAACTGCTGGTTTTTAAGATGGAATCTTAGCTTTAAGATGGAGTCTCTCTTGTCCTTCCTATACTGTTTATATCTTGGCATTTTTCATCATAGGCAGGAAAAGTTCATCATGACGCTTGTCCCATGTCCCTGCTATACCTCGATTTCAAGAGACAGGAAGCACCACTCACTCCCAAAGGCCTCCTTTGGGACCAGGTAAAACTTACTGCTGACATTTCCATGCATTTGAGAAATGAGGATGGAAGCCCTTGAGCTGCTTTGCCAATGAATCCAGAAAAAAGGGAAGTGAAGGGGCAGAAGGGGTTATGGGAGATAAATTAATGTCTTAGAAATGCAGAAATCTCAGGGAGGGGCTGTTTCAACTAAAAATAATCCTTGGAAACGAGACACCCTGAAGCAAATTTGTTTGTACATTTTACCTGACAACAGTCAGAGCCCAGGAGCAGGTGGGTGCGATGGACTCAGCTGGGAGATTTGATAGTGTGGGGGGAACCCACGGTGGCTTCATTCTGAAGCCAGATGTAGGCCAGAAGCCAATTTTGTGAAGGGAAATGAATACAAGTCAGTTGGGTTTTACTGCCAGGCACTGTGTGCTGTTCATGAGGCCTGCCCATCCCACAGGCAGTGGGAGCAGGGGCCTGACTTGTAGGAAGATCAATCCATTATCTGGAGATCCGCCGCCTAAAGGAAGTTCTGTTATGCTCTTGCCCAGCTAACTATGTAAGATACTGGGTTACTTGGATTATCTGAACAGAAGGGGGAAAATGGATTTCCAGTTTTTGTATTTTGAAGGCTTGATGGGACTCATTAAGTGGGCAAGTGCACCCCAAAGAAGGCCAACCACCAATTTTCCCTTATATTATCAGCAAAGTGTAAAGTATGCTAAGCATTAGAGCTCTTGATATTTAGCAGTCTGGACTGCATAAAATTATCATGCTATATTGGCTTTGCTTTTACCAAAGTCCAAAGGAATACATATTTATCTTTATCTGGCTGGTTTCCACAGAGACTACTTGGCATAAGACATCAATTTATGTACTTGTGTTTGATAAAATGAGATGTATGTAAAAAGTAAGAAAATGGGTGAAGGCTGCAAAGGTTTCCATTTAGTTCAGGCACAAACTCTATAGATTCACATTCTCTAGGGCTTAGGTCAAATTTTGCATGTCATACTCATATGTGTCAAGTAGCAAGACACAGAAATTCAGTAGAAGATAATGGAGTCAGAACAGCTGTGGGTCTGCAGAACAGATCACAACACTGCAGTTCTCAATATGGCAACAGAACCACAGCCTTGATTTCCCTTGAAACCTATGGTAAGGTTTCTTGGAAGAAGGTATTACATGTGTATGCATTCCAGAAAGGACGCCTCCCATAAAGTGCCCCATGATCGGGGTTCTGTGAAAGGAAGGAGATGAGCGTGTGCCACAAAATGATGATAAGGGAATGAACGTGTCAGGAGGCAGGAATGTAAAGACAGCAGAAAATAGTAGGTAATGTGGGAAGCTTGCATGACCAGAGGAGGGCTGATGAGGTCCTTTGACTTGAGCAATAGGGAACCTGGAGGAAGGGAAGAATCAGGGACCAATTGTTTTTTTTTTCTTTCATTTCTCTTCTCCCTTCCTCTTCGCTCTTCTTGTTACGTCACTTTCCCTCTCATCATTTTGTATTTTTGCACCAAATGTGTTCTAATTGTACAAAGAGATTATATAGTGTTTCTATTCCCCTAGATAATATGGTAAAATTACTAAAATAGATCAAGTAATAATATTTCACTTTCCATACCTAAATATAAGGCCAGTAAAATTTCCTCTTTCCCTCTAAAGACTTGCTCTTCCATAGAAGCTGGAAATGTCTATCTAGTCGCACAACATGTGGAAACATCTCCCAAATACAAATATGCAAGGAGTGACATCTCATTCTTAATCTTCGCAGATATGTTTCCTTAATAATTGAATAAGAGGACCTCACTCAGTGGTCACTGCCATCACTGTGGTTCACCCTAAGGCTAGGAGTAATGGGAAAGGCCTCATAGCTCTACTCCAGGAGGGCTAGTCTGGCTGGGGGTGGACAGGGGCTGCCTTTGGTCAAGGAGAAACACCTGCCTATCCTGACCACTTGGAAGGGGAAGTAGAGCTTTTAACAGAGGGAAATAGGGCATGGATGGTGGTGGAGACTACCTGTGTATTCCATTTTCACCATTTCAAAACATTGAGCTTAAAAATAATTAAGTGTATGGATGACTAAAATATAATGTTATGGTGGATGAAACTATTAATAACAGATTTGAAACCATGGAGATAAGGAAGAAAAAACTGATGAAAAAAACAGAGACAGGAGAGAGGCAGGGGGAATGAATGAGATGAGTGAAGTGGATAAAGAGTACTAACTTACAATTATAAAATACTTAAGTCACAGGGAAAAGTACAGCATAGGGAATATAGTCAATAATGTAATTTCTTTGTATAGTGATGGATAGTAGCTATACTTACCATGATGAGAATTTAGTAATATATACAATTGTTAAATCACTATGTCATATACCTGAAATCAATATAATATTGTATATCAACTATACTTCAATTAAAAAAAAGGAAACAAAACAAACAGGAAGGCACAGACCAGGAATTCCTCCAAGTAAGTCCTCAGGTGTTAACTGACATGTGACACTTACTGTCCTCTTTCCTGTCTTGTAGTTATCTTCCAGGTAAGCTTGGACGTTAGTGAGCAGTAGTCATAGTAGCGGTGGTAGTAGTAATAGCCCATTGCCTTGGCAACCTTGCATAAACATTTCAACCTGGAATTTCTGCTTCCAGTAATGCCAGACCAAACAATTTCTACAAATCCTCAGTCTGAGGATAGCTAGAACAATTGCACAGAATATTAAAATCATCTATTTGAAGGCATTGTTGAGCTAATGAGACAATCCTATGAAGAATTGTGGGCCAGGATCTGAGGATTGATAGGTTGGGAGCTGCTTTTTTTCCCTAGCACAGGCCCATCCTGCAGGGATTTCTCAGTAAGTGATTGGGGAATTTGACAACCTCTCAAAGTTAGGGAGATAGACTTTGGAGTCTGGGGCCTGGCATGGGCAGTGAGGAGGATATTACTGTCAGTGAATTCCTCTCACGTTAGGTTACATCCTAAGAATAAGGGTCAAGCGGAAGTGGACAGTCCTCTGCAGGACCTCATATAGCTTCAAAACATCTCAAAGTGTGAAATGGGATAAGGATCCCAGATTTTTTAATGCCTAACAGAAACAAATGTAAAATCTTCTCTGGAGAAACATAACCTCATACTGGGCCTCAAGTTAGTCTTACAATTTTACAAATAAAGTGTCTGGCACAAAGCAAAAATAACCAGGTACATGCAAAAGACAACAGAAACCAACAGAAACAATGTGTAATGGAAATAGGCCTATAGGGGCTCCAGATCTTGGCATTATCAGGCATAGACACTAAAATAAACTTGCTGTGTGGATGAAAACAAGATTGAAAGTTTATGCAGAAAAATGAAAACTATAAAAACAGAACCAAAGTAAATCCTAAATAGAAGAATACAATAACCAAACTCAACAACTAGAACTTAGCTGAATTTAACAGGCAAATAGACACAGCCGAGGAGACAATAATAAACTAGAAGATAGGTTAGAAAAAGAATACATATGAAAAGACCAAAAGATATAAAATATAAAAGAAGATATAAGAACCATACAGGATAAAACAAGGAAATTTCATTGTACTTGGAATTGGATCCCAGAAGGAGAGGAGATGGAAGGAACACTTTGATAAACCACTTACGGTGATAACAGGAGTTAAAAGACAAGGAAACTCATCCCCCAAAGGGCATATGGCCAGGATAGCAAATGGCCTTTACCACATGCTGAACTGGACTAGACCTTAACTTTAGGAGTTTGGTTTGCTGGGGGAGGAGCTATTTTGGAACTGCAGCTGAATTATTCAGAGCAATATAATAAAGGTAAGGGTTTTTTCCCGTCCTCCCTCTCTAATCCTAACCCGAACAAAATCCACCCTCTCTGCTAAATAGATGTTTCACTAGTATTTAGAGAACATTGGTTTGAAAGAATTACTTGTCTGCCATGTCTCAGTCAGGATGTGTATATGTATGTTTATCTGCCTAAACACTGCATGAAATTCTAATTTATCTAATTTAGTTAATAAAATCCTTTTATAAACATGTAAGTACTAAATGAATTTACTGGCTCCGTTTCCTTTTCTTCTATTCTCCAGCTGAATGTTAGCAAGGGGCGGAATTGGGGCCAGGCAATAGTCAAGGATGTATGTTGGGGAAGAGGCTGCGTGGGTTCAGGTTCCCTGGAAGCAGTACCTGAGATGGGGCTTCTAGGGCAAGCAATCTGTTGAGAGCTCTCCAGCAAAACCTATTGGGAAGTGTGAGAAGCAGGAGGGGGACCTGGGAGGGGTGGATTCCGCTGACATCTGCCCTCGGCCTGATCTCAAGGTGAATGGCATGGCATCACAGAATTTGACCCTTTTGTGGAAAGGAGTCCTGAGTTTGTACCCAGTGTCAGTCAGGCACTGGCCGAGGGCCACTCTTGGCAGAGGGCAAAATCTTGCAGGTATTTCAGGGCAAGGTGTCTCCTGGTAACCACAGGCAATGGTCAGGAGGAGGGGACCTTTGTAGTCACTGCTCACAGCAGCTTGGGGGTGGGCACCAGTAAAGCCTCTAATTCAGATGCCAAAGACATACCCCAACCAGTCCCTGTTCCCAGTGTCATTAAGGGTCAGTCTTCCACAAGGACAGAAACAAAAGCTCTCTTCCTCACTCCTGTCTCCACCGCCTGATGCAGGGAATATACAACTCGCCCTATAATATGGTGATATTAGTTGGATTTTCTGGACTACTTCAAGAACTTTTCCAGTTATAGAATTTGTTCAATTTGAAGTTTCAATAATTTATGGAGACAAATGGATTACATTTTTGGAACTTAATCTTATAAAATCTAGAACGTGTGGCCATCCTATATGGGACTTACTAATGTAGTCAAATGAAATTACAAAAGCATTAGTCTGACATGCATATAATGCTGCAGAAATCGTTACCCAGCTACATGAAATAGATACATAAGAAGTAAAGAATTTGTATAAATAAAATCGACATTACTTTTATGAAACAAAACCAAAATTTTAGGGTTTTCCTCACTTTGTTCTCCAATACCTATAACCAGTGTCAATAAATCAATGTTTGCAAAGCCACCTCATTGCCATTTTCGCATGGGTAGGTGCAAAGGATTTGGACGTTTCTTCTACCCAAGCTTCACTCTGTCTCTCACTCTCATAACGTCACACTCCACGCCCTTCCCACTGGACTGTGGTCCCGCTGGACTGGCGTTAAGATTTTAGATGCTAGTGAGTACTGAGACTACAGTGGAAAAGTCCACATATAACTTGTAAAAGAAAATAAGCACTTCTTATGGGTTCTTTAAGATCCTTCCTGTCTCAATCATAGGACGAAGTGAAAACATTATAGAAATTCTACTTCCTTTCAATGGTTAATGAAGTTTTTTTTTTTTAGTATCAGAATTGTTTCCAAGGCATTCATTAAAGGCTAAATGACAAAAGGGACTCAGCAAGAAAACACCTCTGGCAGGAGGGGAGAATATTACTAAACTCCCTGGCAAGAGATTGGTTGGTACTGCTTTTATTTTTAGTACACGTCAGGTGCTCGATACCTGACTTTTTCAATTTGCTCATTCAATCTCATTAACATGCAAACAATGAAAATTACCTAGAATTCTGTGGATACGTTTTTCATACAAAGTATCCATGTAACTGCTTTTTCTTCTCCCTGACCTCTCCACCGCTGGATACCAACACTTTTGTCAGGAGACCCAGCAACCCGCTCCCGTGAAAACCAAATTGGAATTTGAATAGGACGAAGAAAATGCCTAAAGGCAATTCTAAAACGTTATTCTATGGGGATTAGAGGAGGGGACAAATACTATATTGGAAGAAGGGTGAGGTAATTCTCAGGAGCCAATGTTGGGAAAAGGAGCAGGCATCATTTTCAGGGATCCACATGTGTGCATGCCAATACTCACAGTGTGACTAATAAGTGTGGACCTAAATTCTGTTCTTAAAATAGGTACAACCATAACATTGAAATATATAATCCTAAATAAGTTCAGTTAAGAGAAGATGGAGGCCTTTAAAGAAACCAATGTGACAGCTCAAGAAAACCTCTGATTAGATTATATTTAAAATATAAAGTGAATGAGGACAAACCCATAAGAGGAGGGAGGCTACAGTCCAGTATGAAATGGTCTTGAAAAATGTTGAGAGCAGCAGAAAGCATTGATGTTGTGTTTTAAGATTTGTGCTCTCATCACTTACTTAACTTCTCATTGTCTCAGTTCCCCCTTCTGAAAAACAGTGATAATAATAATAATAATAGTACTTATCTTATAGAGTTTCCAAGAGAATTAAATAAATAATATACGTAAGACACTAAGAACAATGCCTGACATATAGTAAGGATTCGATCAGTGCTATTATTGGCTATTATTGGCACATTGCCAGTGATATCCATCCAGCTTGTTGCTGGTCTTTTACTCATTTATCTTCCATAATAAGTTACTTTCTTCCTTGGCTAGAAGGCTGTAATAAATGACCTCCAAAGTTCTTCTCCAACTGTTAATATTCTATGAATGGTTTCATGGCAACTCTCCATAAATCCTTTCCCTCACGCTAGATTGCTTGTTCCTTATGGTCACAGTTCTGTATTTACATCCTCTGATTCTCCCAAAGGCCTGGCACAGGGCTGGGTACACAGCAGATATTCAACAAGCGGTGATTCAAGAACAAATCAATTACTGAAGTCCATGTACATCATGACCTGCCGAAGGTAAGTTGAGGGCTGCATCCATCGAAATAATTTATTAAAAACAATTCCTACCTGGGCTAGAAAAATGTCTATGCTGAGGATGGCATGGGTGCTTTTCATGAATTATATCATTTATTAATAGCGTTATATATAATAAATTTAGAGATTAAATACCACTACTCTCATTTACCAATTAATGAAATTGAAGGTTACAAAGATTAAGTGATTTTTCCAAACGCTCACAGCTGATGTAAAATAAAGCTGAAGTCAGAACTCAGATCTGTCTGATGACAAACGCATGTTTTTACCCACTAGCTTACACTATATCAATTTATAATATGGTAAAAACATGCGGACTGGTCTACTCCTAATCCCAAGTAAAGAGAAATCAGTGTCATAGGGAAAAATCACTCTGCTATTTTATGTTAGTGAAAATAAAACTGATGCTTGAGAGTTCTGGTGTCTGATTTCAGACTGCTAAGCTCCTGGGGACGTGGGAGGTTTTTCTCCAGGTCACGGACAAGGCTTCTAATTGAACTTGAACTTGTTAACTTTGCTCCTGAGGTCAGTAGGTACTCCGGGATTCAAACCCTTGCAGTTTCAGAGATTCCAAACAGACCTTGAAATCTGAGCCAAGATCAGAAAGGATCTCATTAATGGGACAATGTTCATACATGTAGGATCAACAAAGAATATACGGCAATAAAGTAAATTGATATTCTGTGTGATGCTGACCATAAGCAAAATTAAGAGTTTCAAAGGAAAAGGCAGGAACCTCTAAGTTCTCACAATTTGCTAATTCTTTATATTGCATTGACTTCCCTACTAGATGGATAGGTTCAATGAAAGTGCAGGAACCTTATTCTTGTATCTCCCTGGCACTCAACTAGGTGCACGGGCATCATCAGAGACTTTTCAGTTGATTGATTCAGGTATGAAAAAATAGCCCAGGTAAGATAGAAATATTCTAATATCCATCCAATCCTCTGGCCTTCTTTTGCCCTAGAACATCAGTTTTTAAAGCATCATATGCTGGTCCCTGAGAATCCCCAAAACCCTTTCAAGAGGTCTTCAAAGGTTAAAACTATTCTTATAAATAAAAAAAGAGAATGTTATTGAAAAACAATAGTGGCTGAAACTGCCAGCACCTTAGCCCAAATGAAGGCAGTAATATTCAACTACACTAAAGGTCCTTCGTCTTCACTTCTATTCACACATTTTGTTTGCAGTCACAGGAGAAATAGTTTTGCTTTAAAATGTCTTTAAATCAGTAAAAATTATTAATTGTATAATGTGGACTTCTGAATACACTTTTTAATATTCTGTGTGATGGAATGGGAACTGTGCAAAAATCACTCCTGCTGCCTGTCAAAACAGGATGATGTCTAAATATACAGTGCTTGTGGTATTAGTGTGAGTAACGAACTGAACTAGCCACTTTATCAGGAATATCCTATCTACTTGGAAAACATCCAACAAACTGTGATATTCACACTGGGCATTTGACAGATAATTTCCTGAAAATGCACAGAATGGACCTATCAATTCAAGGAAGCATTTGTTGCCAATGATAAAATTTTGAATTTCAAGCAAAAATTAGAATTTTGTAACCTTGTATCCATGACCGTGAGCACAACAGTTCCAAATACAGACTTTTCTGATGAGATCAGTGGTGCAATAAGTAAATGTGATTTTTTTGTATGGTATGATTATCATTATTTTAATATTGTATGTATCTTCATAACTCAGGAAACAAATATTTGTTCAATGACCAATACATGAAGTTAGACATCATGCATGGCTAAAAGATCTATTCAGAGTACAAGATAGACCAGCGAATTTTAATGTGATGAGTACCAAAGGTTCATTAATATGTTTTCCACTTCCACACTGCAATTAATCTTAAAAAGCAGACACTTGTCAAGTTTTCATGCAGAATCAGACATTATCCACAGTTATATGGAAAGGCTCATAAAATATTTCTCCATTTTCCAACTAAGTATTTGTGTGAACCCAGGTTTTCTTCATTCACTTCACCAAAACAACATATTGCAATAAACTACATGCAAAAGCAGATATGAGAATTTAGCCATCTCATGGTAACCCAGACATTGTAAGAAGTGGAGAACAATACCATTCTTCCAACTAAATTATTATGTTTTGAAAAATATATTTATTTTTCATAAAAATATTTATGTAATATAAACATGTAGGTTTGTTATTTTAAATGAACTCATAATTTAAAACTCTCAACTTCTTAAAATTTCAAAATATTAAACATCAATAGCTATAAAGCTACATAGTCAAGCTATTTGGGTCCTCAATAATTTTTAAGAGCATAAAGGGGTTTTAAGACCAAAAGTTTTGAGAACTATTGCCCAATAAATTTTAACTTTGTTGCTTGACAAGACAGAATTTTTCAGCAACCATTCATGGACAAAGTCCTCTCAGATCCTCCCAATTCTTCTTCTCTGGAAAAGAATTAGTCACCCTGGTGATGTACCCATGTCTCCTGACTTGTGTATGTGTGACCACACAACGGAAGGGTCAGTGTCAGGAGCTGCCATCCTCTGCGGCTGATGCTTACAAGCCTTCTTGGGTACCACTCTGATATTAGAGGCTTGCAAAGACAGAAGACATCAGAAGGCAAGTATCTCACATAGATTCACTTGGGGTCATGCATGACATGCTCCTCTAATAGACCCATTGGAAAATGTCACTACCTCTTGCATTTTATGGAATAGATTTTGCAGAATTTGTGTTAATTTTTTTTTTAAGCATTTGGTAGAGTTCTCTAGTGAGCCATCTGAGCCTAGACATTTTGGAGGCATTTAAATTACAAACTCAATTTCCTTAATAGTTGTGGGGCTATTCAAATAATCTGTCTCATATTGGTGAGTTGGGATATTTGTGCATATTGAGGAATTAGTCCATTTCTTCTAAGTTGTCAAATTTGGGTGTGTAGAGTCATTTGTAGTATCCCCTGATTCTCTTTTTTGATGTCTTCAGGGTATGTAGTGAAATTCATGTTTCATTCCTTATACGGGTAACTTGTGTTTTCTACTTTTGTCTTTTCAGTCTTGCTAGAGGTTGTCCACTCTATTGATCTTTTCAAAGAACCAGCTATTTGTTTCATAGATTTTCACTATTTTTTTCTAGTTTCAATTTAATTGATTTCTGGCCTTATCTTTACATTTCCTTCCTTGTCCTTGCTTTGGCTTTATTGGGTTCTTACTTTTGGCCTGTTGAGATGGGAATTTAGAGTATTCATTTTAGACTTTCCCTTTTCTGATGCATGCATTTAGTACTATACATTTCCCTTTCATCACTGCTTTAGCTGTGTCTCACAAATTTTGATAAACTGTATTTTCATTCTGATTCAGTTCAATGTATTTTTTTTATTTCCCCCAAGACTTACTCTTTGGTCTACGGATTATTAAGGAGCGTGATATTTAGTTTCAAGTTTTAGGAGATTTTCCTGTTATATTTCTAT
The DNA here is from genome assembly GCA_029783875.1 of Phataginus tricuspis. Classification (NCBI taxonomy): domain Eukaryota; kingdom Metazoa; phylum Chordata; class Mammalia; order Pholidota; family Manidae; genus Phataginus; species Phataginus tricuspis. Next base: position 21,525,626 of record JAQQAC010002629.1, on the reverse strand, counting down.
AATTTTTTCTACTTTGATTCCACTGTGGTCAGAGAATGTACTCTATATGATTTCAATTTTTTAAAATGTGTTCAAGATTTATTTATGGCCCAAGATATGTTCTGTTTTGACATATCTTCTGTGATGCTTTAAAAAATGTATTCTATTTTTGAGTGGAGTTTTCTATAAATGTCAAATAGATCCTTTTGGTTGATGGTGTTGTTCAGTCCTTCTATATCCTGACTGGTTTTCTGTCTAGTTGTTCTTCAACTGTTGAGAGAGGGGTGTTGAAGTCTCTTTGTCTATTTCTCCTTTTAGTTCTCTTCATTTTTGCTTCACCTATTTTGCAACACTTAAGGTGATTATTATTATTGGTAGACTGACCCTTTTATCATGATCCTTTTATTTCCCTGTCTTGCTATTTTATTTGCTCTGAAATCTACACTATCTAATGTTCAGACAGCCACTTCTGCTTTTTAAAACTGATTTTTGCATGATGCACATTTTCCATCCTTTTTCTTTCCTAGGCTAACTCTTTCTTGGCTAGAGAGAGCAGACTTTTCTTGGGCCTTTTTTGTCCTCACCCATCAGTGAGTGGTTCTGGATTTCCAGCTTCTCCAGCGCCTACTTTGGGGTAAATAAGGCCAAAAGAAAACTCATAAACTTATTGCTGTGTTGTTCCTCAAATCTCAAGGTCTCCCAGAGAAGCCGAGGTAAGGCCAGGTAAGGACATCACCACACCTTACTTGAGAAACAGATCCCAAGTCACACCACTGTGGACAAAACAACCATGAATGTCCACAGGCCATGCAGCAATCAGATACAAGATATGTCCCCAGGAACCAGAGGACAGAGGAAGAGCACCCAGGGATTCCAATGGCCTGACTTTCAGCGGTGCCAAGAGGTTGCTCCATAAGCCACCTCCCACACCTGCTGAGAAGCAGAAGAGGGAGGGGGAAGCTATCTGAGAGAAGATAAATTTTACAAGGAGAGTGATTGCTTCCTAAATGGACTGATTAAAATGCTGGATCAGACTAAGCTTTCAATCCTAGTGGATGTTGAAATAACCAAAGTCTCACTGTCTGTGGGTAGGAGTACAGAAGCTAAGTTCAGTATAGGCAAATTAATGACATTACATTGTTGGGTACATCCCAGGTCAGAATCACACTCTCTACTTTATTGTCTCATGAACAAGGGAGCCTAGGTGATGGTGTGAATTCTGTCTTATACATTTTTATAGTAGTTTTGTGGTTCTACTTCCATTTGTGTTTTTCCATGGGCAGTTCCCAATATTGTTGTGGGTAAAACTGCAATATTTCCAGAATCTCTCTCCTGGCTTTAGTGCATCTCCATATCAGTAGGTGTTTCCAAGGGTGGAGAGAAGTAGTCCATCTCCATATTAATAGGTAATTATAAGGGTGGTCAAGAAAGACGCGGGATGACTGCTTATAAGAAATAAGCGGTTTCTCCCACTTTATTTCTCCCTTTGACTGATTTCGGTTTCAAAGGTATTTTGCCCCAGGATTTTCCCCCCGAAGTTAAAATTGTCTTTTTCTTTTCTTTTCTTTTTAAAATTCTGAGCCCTCAGATTCTTCACAGTCTCCCCTCATTCCCTTTAATTATAAGAGTACAGAGATGACATCTTGAAAAATGTTTCACATATTAGATCACAGAATCCTTTCAACTATAAAACGTGTCTTGTTTCCAACCAAAGTGGACTCAGAAGTTTCCAGTGTTGGGGCTTCATCAAGGAGTAGAGACAAGTGTTATTCTGATTGGATAGTGATGCAATAAGTCTTTAAGAACCAATGCGGCAGGCATGGGGCCAAACGCCTCCCACATTACCTCATCTCAATATCACAACAGCCCTGTGACAATTGCGCTATCAAACCGAATTTCAAATGAAGACACTGTGGGGTGAATGCACGCTCCAGGTCATCCAGCTAGTGTGAAGTGTGAAAAAAACAAAGTTCAACCAGGTAAATATGAACATCTAATTGGCTCTGTGAAGCTATTCTTGAATCAGGTAGCATCCCATCAAGCACAGGACTACAGAAAGACAGAGATCTTAAAAGGCAGAACAAGGAAGTCATAAACAGAAAAAGGGATTATTTCGGGTGAGGTCACTTTCCTTTGGGGACAAAAGGGCTTTATTAGGTGGATGACCTCATCTTCCTTGGGGGTACAAGAGGACCCATGGCACCGACCAGAAAATTCCTGACTGACTACATTTCTGGGGGAGGTTGAAACTGCCGTTAGGTTAGGTATTCAGCCCCAATTTGGTGACTTGTCTTTACAGAAGTGGCTCTACGTAGGATCTATGGTTCTTTTCTTAACCAACTGCAGCAAGGCTGGTCACCTTACAAGTCCAGACCTCTTCCTGCCCTCCAGTCTTCTTTGGACAGTTCAGAAAAGACTTTCCTTGTGGTCCCAGACAACATGGCCCCCCTTCTCTTTCCATTTCAGAACCCTTCAGAGGCAGAGGATTGACAAGAAAAGTGCCTCCCCAGGATGGGAGCCAGTGGCTATTCTCACTGCTATCTGCTGGCCAGGATAATGCTGGCAGAGTCCCTATGTTCCTGCCTTTCTGAGCTGGAAGGAAGGACACTGCTTTTGAACTGCTTTTTCTTTGGATTCTTGAAAAAAAACCTTAAATCAGTTATTTTCTATGTGTTCTTCATGTGATACTTTCTTGTCTTTTTCTATGCAAAAAATATTTTTTATTAAAAACATTCATATTATAGGAGATGATGTTCACTTATTCATTTGACCATCTCATTACTGATTTTGCCATAAGTTATTACCAACATGCCTGTTTTTTCCCTTTCTTATGTATCTAAACTTAAAAGGAAGAAATAGAATCTTTCACACTATGATCTCCAAGATCACATCGAGTCTTTAAAATACCCTATTTAGATTTTAGGGTGTTTATCACTTGGTTGGGAAGCGGGTGGGCAGAAGTGAACCATAATTAAGTTATGATGTAAAATTTTTCTAATGTTTATTTGCAGTAAGTTCTCAGAAATATTATTCCTCAGGAAGAGATTTTGGGGGTGGGTGAGAAAGAGAGAGAGGGGGAGAAAGCTCTAAAATGGGAGGTTGGAAGGGAATTCTAGGATTATGTGCTCATTATAATTGTAATAATAGATCCAAAATTTTGGGGGACTTATTCAGGAAATACAAGGGGAGTAAAGATATGAAAGAGTTTCAGCAGAGTCATTTACTCCTGATATTGAAGGGTGGATCCAAGGCCCAGTTGGAAAAGATCCCTATAAATCCAGCAACTTTTGGGGTTAAGAGAAACATCTAAACTTCAAGGATGCAAGTATGGTGAAAGGAAGTACACCGCCCCTAAGAGAGTCAATAAGCAATGAGAATAAACAGTTTGAGAACACGCGCACACACACGCATGTCCTGGATAACATGTAACTGGGGCCATGTAGCTCACTCATTATGTAAACTGTGTTTCAAGATTCCTTTACTCCAGTGAAAGGCCTGAATGTGTGTACTGCATATCATTGGACAAGAGAGTTAAGATAAAAGGGCAAGTAAAAAGTAACAAAGCAGAAATCAGGACTGCAGCCTTTGGAAGAGATCTTCTTATCCCTTCCCCTCACATCCCTATAGCGTGAGGGTAGCAGAGAATGTCATGCCTGAGAAAAGGCCATGGAAAGTTCCTTTCTGGGACCCAGTTCTCCACCTGACTTTAAATAAGATGGTTATACAGATCAAAACTTCCAGTTGGACCTCCCCTTGTCACTCTTGAGAATTAAATGAGAGAGAATTTCAAACTGAGCCAAAGAGTACAGATGAAACGGCCTCGAGTTGCTCAAAATATCTTCCCCAGGGCCCCTCACTAGATAGCAGGCTGCCTTTTCCAAGAATGTGTTTATCAAAAAGGCGACTGGAAACTTTGCTTTCTCTAGAACTCTATTAACATGCAACCTGAGATAGGCATACATGCCTCTGTCTGGAGCACATAGGCTGACTATTTATAATAATAATGGCTGAGATCGGCACCTCCCTGGGGGCCTGCCCTGCCTACAAGGTCAGGATGCATTCACTTGTCCCTCCAGAAGAGTTTTTGCTGCACTGGCTGCAGAGTAAGGAGGACGTAGATTGGAAATACAAACTTTTCCCTGGAAGGGTGTGCCTTGTTGCTCAGATTTTCTTGAGCAAAAAATTGAATTTCTAGGAAGAAACAGTCTAGTGAGTCTCTGAGAGCAACAACTCTGTCCTCCACAGGAACCCAGCCATGCAAATCTCTGATACTTTCAGGAGCTCTCTACTCCTAGAAACAATAAGGGTGAACTGGGAGCAGGCAGGACACCGGAGGACAATGAAGATGATTCTGGAATGGAATTTTAAAACTTCAAAGTAAGGCTTCAGGCGCGTGTTTAAATTTTCTCCTACAAGAAAGGGAATCTTGCATCCCTAGGGAGGAGGGTATTATGTTCTCCTTTGTCACTGCTGACCTGTCACTTATATTCCAGGAATTCTAATCTCAGGTCAGAGTGAAATTAATGATCAAACCTAGTTTGTGAAATAGTACAAGAGAAAATATATATAACCTAGTAATTAAAAAATATAAAGCAACTTAAAGCTGTACAGGTTGGCCCTTCTCCTGGCATAGCAAAAGTGCAAGCGTGGTGCCTAAAATGAGTTTTCATTTCCATACTTTATTTCTTTGAATAAAGAGTAAAATCCTTGAAAAGTGTCTGATCTCTGCACACATGACCTGTTGGGTAATGTCTTCATAGGACAATGGTCTGAAGGGAGCCTTCACACACAGCTCGTCACCTCAGAAGAACTGTCAGCAAAGCAAATGACTGAGAACTCCCAGAATACCGATGCCTGTGAAGGACCCAGGGAGTGTGGATTTGTGAAGGCAATACCCTAGATAACAGGCAGTAAAAGCTGCTGCCTGTCTCAGAAGAGAGTTCAAGCATAACTAGGAAAGGTATGGTGTTCTACAGAGAAGACTGTAAAAAGCTGGTGTTTCCTGATTAGGGCCAGAAGTCCCAAAGTAAAAAGTATGAAAACACACTCTTCTGAGTAAGGATTATACTCAAACTATAGCTCTATTTCTAGCTTTTATTTCTGAAGTCACCAGTATAGAAGTCCAGTTGATCATACAGTCTGCAGATTAGACTGTGTTCTGGACCATGGGTTTTGGACTCAGGAAAAATTAGGTTTGAAAGTCAATTCTGTCACTTACCCCTTCTTATGAAAAGTAAGCATTTGACTTCATCTCCCTGAGCCTCAATTTCCTCATCTGCAAAACAAGAAAAGGATATCATAAAATTGTAAAGAATAAACAAGATACAGGATTAAATATGGCGGCATGAGAGGTGAGACAGAGGATTCCTCCTAAAACAGCATATAATATGAAAATAAAATTAATACAACTAATCCTGAAAGAACAACAGGAAAGAGGGCTGTGCCACACTGTAAACCTGGAGAAAAGAGCAGACCTCACAGAACAGGGTAACACACCAAAGTTCTGGCCCGGTGTGACCCAAGCCCTTCCCCAACCCCAGCTCACCAACGGGAGGAAGAGAAACAGAGCCGGGAGGGAGTGGAGGCCTGAGACAGCTAAATGCCTCACTCTGGAGATCTGCTCTGGGAGCACAAACCTACATTTCATGGTACTTGCATGATACTCTCGTGATTAGGGGTTTGGAAAGCTAAGACACGCAGAATTCCTAGAGAGACTGAGATTCTAGCCACTTGTGCAAAGCAGGGATCCATATCCGGCTGCTCTGGGACAAAACAAAGGCAGGCAGTCTGAGAGACTTCCTAACAAGGAAGGCCATAGCAAGAGGGCTGCTAAAGGGGCAAGGATTGCACAGAGCTTACTGCTCAGGAGAAAGGACAGGTAGAAAAAATTGTCCAGGTGCACTCTGCCCAGCAGGCTGGGAGCTTTCACATTCTTCAGGTGCTCCAGTCCCTGGCTGGCTACACAGGTACAAGGACCCCCTCCATGATACGCAGCGTACTGTACCTTTCTCCTGGCCAGCCCCACCTGGCTCACAAATGGACAAACCCGACCCTGGTGTTAGGCCAGCCAGAGGGAAGATCTGTCTACAGCAACTAAAATGCAAAGCATAGAGGCTTACACCTGTGTGCTTGGCCCACTGCTTCAGGCAGTGGAGTCAGGCACAGCAGCCGGAAAGCAGGAAACAGCTCTTTCCTCCCCACAGGCACCAATACCACTCCTCTCCAACCCTTGACATTGCTTCAGAGGCTGAGCAACTCCAGAGAGTAGAGCTTCTGGGCACTAGAGGGTGCCATATGCAAATACGAAACACCAAAGGAACCTGATTCAAAATAAAATTATTAATACAACTCATGAGAAAGATTTAAATGACATTGACCTCATGAATCTTCCTGAAAGGGAGTTCAAAATAAAAATCATTAACATGCTCATGGAGGTATGGAAAGATATTCAAGAGCTCAGGAATGAATTCCAGTCAGAGATCCAATCATTGAAGAGCACAATGGAGGGTATTAAAAGCAGATTGGATATGATAGAGGAGATGATAAATGAAATAGAAACTAGAGAAGAGGAATACAAAGAAGCTGAGGCACAGAGAGAATAAAGGATCTCTAAGAATGAAAGAATATTGAGAAAATTGTGTGACCAATCCAAATGGAACAATATTTGCATTATAGGGGTACCAGAAAAAGAAGAGAGAGCAAAAGGGATAGAAAGTGTCTTTGAGAAGGTAATTGCTGAAAACTTCCCAATCTGGGGAAGAAGATAGTCTCTCAGGCCATGGAGATTCACAGATCTCTCAACACATGGGACCCAAGGAAGACAACACCAAGACATATAATAATTAAAATGGCAAAGATCAAGGATAAGGACAGACTATTAAAAGCAGTCAGAGAGAGAAATCAGATCACATACAAAGGAAAGCCCATCATGATATCATCAGACTTCTCAGCAGAAACCTTACAGGTCAGAAGGGAGTGGCATGATGTATTTAATGCAATGAAGCAAAAGGGCCTCAGAACAAGATTACTTTATCAGGCAAGATTATCATTTAAATTTGAAGGAGGAATTGAATAATTTCCAGATAAGCAAAAGCTGAGAGAATTTACCTCCCACAAACCATCTCTACAGTGTATTTTGGAGGGAGTGCTATAGATGGAAGTGTTCCTAAGGATTAATAGCTGTCACCAGAGGTAATAAAACCACAGTAAAGAAAGTAAAACAGCTAATTACTAAGCAAATGCAAA
>JAQQAC010002629.1:21450085-21518302 GCA_029783875.1 Phataginus tricuspis | reverse complement strand
GAGATAAGCAAAAGCTGAGAGAATTTACCTCCCACAAACCATCTCTACAGTGTATTTTGGAGGGAGTGCTATAGATGGAAGTGTTCCTAAGGATTAATAGCTGTCACCAGAGGTAATAAAACCACAGTAAAGAAAGTAAAACAGCTAATTACTAAGCAAATGCAAAATTAAATTAACTATCCCCAAAGTGAATCAAGGGATAGACAAAGAGTACAGAATATGGTACCTAATATATAAAGAATGGAGGAGGAAGAAAAAGAGGGAGAAAAAAAAAGAAACTTTAGATTGTGTTTGTAATAGCATATTAAGTGAGCTAAGTTAGACTCTTAGATAGTAAGGAAGTTAACCTTGAACCTCTGGTAACCATGGATCTAAAGCCTGCAATGCCAATAAGTACATACCTATCGATAATCACCCTAAATGTAAATACACTGAATGCACCAATCATAAGACATAGAGTCACTGAATGGATGAAAAAGCAAGACCCATCTATATGCTGCCTACAAGAGACTCACTTTAAACCCAAAGACATACACAGACTAAAAGTGAAAGGATGGAAAAATACATTTCACGCAACTAATAGGGAGAAAAGAGTAGGAGTTGCAGAACTAGTATCAGACAAAATAGACTTCAAAACAAAGAAAGTCACAAGAGACAAAGAGGGACATTACATAATGATAAAAGGGGCAATCCAACAAGAAGATATAACCATTATAAATATCTTGGGCACACAGGAGCACCTACATATGTGAAACAAATACTAACAGAATTAAAAGTAGAAATAGAATGCAATGCATTCATTCTAGGAAACGTCAACACTCCACTCACTCTGAAGGACAGATCGACCAGACAGAAAATAAGTAAGGAGACAGAGGCACTGAACAACACATTAGAACAGATGGGCCTAACAGACATCTACACAACTCTACACCCAAAAGCAGCAGAATACACATTCCTCTCAAGTGCACATTGAACATTTTGAAGAAAAGACCATATCCTAGGCCACAAAACGAGCCTCAGTAAATTCAAAAAGATTGAAATTGTACCAACCAGTTTCTCAGACCACAAAGGTATAAAACTAGAAATAAATTACTCAAAGAAAATGAAAAATCCCACAAACACATGGAGGCTTCACAACATGCTCCTAAATAACCAATGGATCAATGATCAAATAAAAAAGTGATCAAGCAATATATGGAGACAAATGACAACAATAATTCAACACTGCAAAATCTGTGGGACACAGTGATGGCCATGCTAAGAGGAAAGTATATTGCTAAACAGGCCTACTTCAGGAAAGAAGAACAATCCCATATGAAAAGTCTAAACTCACAATTATTGAAACTAGAAAAAGAAGAACAAATGAGGCCCAGAGTCAGTGGAAGGAGTGACATAATAAAGATTAGAGCAGAAATAAATAAAATCAAGAAGAAGAAAACAATAGAAAGAATCAATGAAAGCAAGAGGTGGTTCTTTGAAAAAATAAACAAAATAGATAATCCTGTAGCCAGACTTATCAAGAAAATGAGAGAGTCAACTCACATAAACAGAATCAGAAATGAGAAAGGAAAAATCACTATGGATACCACAGAAATACAAAGAATTATGAGAGAATATTATGAAAAAGTATATGCTAACAAACTTGATAACCTAGAAGAAATGGACAACTTTCTAGAAAAACACAACCGTCCAATGGTGACCCAGAAAGAAATAGAAAATCTGAACAGACTAATTACCAGCAACAAAATTGAACTGGTAATCAAAAACCTACCTAAAACAAAACTCCTGGACCAGATGGCTTCACCACTGAATTTTATCAAATATTTAGTGAAGACCTAATACCCATCCTCCTTAAAGTTTTCCAAAAGTAGAAGAGGAGGGAATACTTCCAAACTCATTCTATGAGGCCAGCATCATTCTAATACCAAAACCAGGCAAAGACCAAAAAAGAAAATTACAGACCAATATCCCTGATGAACATAGATGCAAAAATACTCAGCAAAATATTAGCAAACAGAATTCAAAAATACATCAAAAGGATCATCCATCATGATCAAGTAGGATTTTTCTAGGGATGCAAGGATGGTACAACATTCGAAAATCCATCAACATCATCCACCACATCAACAAAAAGAAGGACAAAAACTACATGATTGTCTTCAGAGATGCAGAAAAAGCATTTGACAAAATTCCACATCCATTCATGATAAAACTCTCAACAAAATGGGTATAGAGGGAAAGTACCTCAACATAATAAAGGCCATATATGACAAACCCACAGCCAACATTATACTTAACAGCGAGAAGCTGAAAGCTTTTCCTTTAAGATAGGGAACAAGACAAACATGCCTACTCTCCCCACTTTTGTTCAACATTGTTCTAGAGGTCCTAACCATGGCAATCAGACAACACAAATAAATAAAAAGCATCCAGATAGGCAAGGAAGAAGTTAAACTGTCCCTGTTTGCAGATGACATGATATTGTACATAAAAAACCCTAAAGACTCCACTCCAAAACTACTAGATCTAATATCAGAATTCAGCCAAGATAAAAAATTAATACACAGAAATCTGTTGCATTCCTATACACTAATGATGAACTAGCAGAAAGAGAAATCAGGAAAACAATTCCATTCACAATTGCATCAAAAAGAATAAAATACCTAGGAATAAACCTAACCAAGGAACTGAAAGACCTATACTCTGAAAACTACAAGACGTTCATGAGAGAAATTAAAGAAGATACTAACAAATGGAAACACATCCCATGCTCATGGATAGGAAGAATTAATATTGTCAAAATGGCCTTCCTGCCTAAAGCAATCTACAGTTTCAGTGCAATTCCTATCTAAATACCAACAGTATTCTTCAATGAACTAGAGAAAATCATTCTAAAATTCATATGGAACCACAAAAGACCCTAAATAGCCAAAGCAATCTTAAGAAGGAAGAATAAAGTGGAGGGAATTATGCTCCCTTACTTCAAGCTCTACTACAAAGCCACAGTACTCAAGATAATTTGGTACTGGCACAAGAACAGAACAATAGACCAATGGAACAGACTAGAGAGCACAGATATAAACCCAAGCATATATGGTTAATTAATATATGATAAAGGAAACATGGATATACAATGGGGAAATGACAGCCTCTTCAACAGCTGGTGTTGGCAAAACTGGACAACTATATGCAAGAGAATGAAATTGGATTATTGTCTAACTACACACACAAAAGTAAACTCAAAATGAATCAAAGACCTGAATGAAAGTCATGAAACGATAAAACTCTTAGAAGAAAACATAGGTAAAAATGTCCTGAATATAAACATGAACAACTTTTTCCTGAATGCATCTCCTCTGGCAATGGAATCAAAATAAAAAATGAACAAATGGCACTACATCATGCTAAAAAGCTTCTGTACAGAAAAGGATTCTATCACCAGAACAGAAAGGCATCCTACAGTATGGGAGAATATATTCGTAAATGACATATCTGACAAGGGGTTAACATCTAAAATATATAAAGAACTCATATGCCTCAACACCCAAAATGCAAAAAACCTATTTAAAAAAGGGTGGAGCATATGAAGAGACAATTCTTCAAAAAAGAAATTCAGATGGCCAACAGGCACATGAAAAGATGCCCCACATCACTAATTATCAGGGAAACGCAAATTAAAACCACAATGAGATATCACCTCACGCCAGTTAGGATGGCCAACATAGAAAAGAATAGGAAGAGCAAATGCTGGCGAGGATGAGGAGAAAGGGGAACCCTCTACACTGCTGGTGGGAATGTAAACTAGCTCATCCATTGTGGAAAGCAATATTGAGGTTCATCAAAAAACTAAAAATAGAAATACCATTTGACCCAGGAATTCCACTCCTTGGAATTTACCTTAAGAATGCAATTTCCCAGTTTCAAAAGACATATGCACCCCTATGTTTAACACAACACTATTTACAATAGCCAAGAAATGGAAGCAACCTAAATGTCCATCAGTAGATGAATGGATAAAGAAAATGTGGTAAATACACACAATGGAGTATTTTTCAGCTATAGGAAGAAAACAAATCCTACCATTTGCAACAACATGGATGGAGCTAGAGGGTATTTTGCTCAGTGAAATAAGCCAGGTGGAAAAAGACAAGTACCAAATGATTTCACTCATCTGTGGGGCATAAGTGCAAAGCAAAACAGCAGCAGACTCACAGAACCCAAGAATGGACTAACAGTTGCCAAAGGGAAAGGGACTGGGGAGGATGGGTGGGAAGGGAGGGAGAAAGGGAATATGGGGCATTACTATTAGCACACATAATGTAGGGGGGGCACGGGGAAGGCAGTAGAGCACAGATAAGACAAGTAGTGACTCTATAGCATCTTACTATGCTGATGGACAGTTACTGTAATGGGGCATGTGGTGGGGACTTGATAATGGAGGGAATCTAGTAACCACAATGTTGCTCAGTAATTGTATAGTAATGATACCAAAATAAAAAAATAAAAATAAAAACAAAAAAAGATAATATAATTTCTAAGATGTGTATTACCTTGTAAAAAAGAAATTTTGTTGATTTAATTTTATAAATAAACACCATAACTAACAATATAAATTGTTATACTTGAATGTAAATTTTAGGTGGAAAAGGTCTAAAAAAAATTTTTTTTAAGTCACACCAACACAGACATATTTCTTTTCCATAAAGGGGCTGTGATATAGACTGGATATGTCACTTACAAGGGGACATTAGTCTGTGACTCACATGCAAATGTCCCACAATGAGGGTCAAAGTAATGACAACACCGGGGTCGAAGTTCTAAGCCCTACTGCACTTAGATATCTCCCCAGGAAGTACTGATAATTGCAAGGCCACTGTAATGAAGCAGAAATGCTAAGTAGACGAGAGCTAATGGGTTAACTGTAAACTGCACTAGTGTACCAAGGAAGTAACACCCCAGAGTTAGCTGTTCATATAAAAAAGGGTTTGGCAGGAATATTTTGTGTTTTGACCACCAAATAATGACCTCTAAAATACAAGAATGTGCTCATTGGTCACATTATTAGATCATCAAGGTCATGGAAACAATGGTTCCCTGAATGCTGTCCCAATTGTATCACACAGGGCTACTATGCTCAGTTTGGGGAGTGACATTTCTAAAGAAACATAAATGGGGAAACTCCTATAATAAGAAAATTCATGGCTGAAGGTGGCAAGGATGTTAAACTTGGTGATGAAGGTATGATGCAATCATTATGTTAACAAATTATGAAGCTGTTATTTCAGCAAAGAATAACTTGTAATAAGTGTTTCCAGATAACCAGAAAGTCAAAACTGAATTTTGGCACCTATAGAACTCAAAGCTGTTAGGAACTTTGCTCGGTGTCCCTCTAGCACATTGACTGTCTATATCATGTGATTACCCCTTCATATAATTATCATAATTATCACTGTGACCTTCTGCAAGGCAGCCTGTGTATCTCACTCACCTTCATATCCCCACCAGCCAGTCCCCATGCCTGAAGTCCATGCACTTGAAGTCCAAGAGTGAGTAGATTTGGGTTCAATATAACTTTAATTCAAAGAACATTAAACAGCAAGAGAAAACCATCATGGACTGGACTGTGTGGTAATATGAGTGTTTAGTCCCTGGACTATCCAAAAGGAGTTGAAGTCCTTCACTGGGTGAAGGACTGTAGTAAATGACCTCTAAAATCCCTTACAACCTAAGGAGCCTCCAGCTAACGTTGATTTCAGTTCTGTCAGTGTTAAACTTTCAGGAGCCTCGGCTTCTACATCCTCATATTTCTCAGGTAGATGGATAGCAGGGGACCAAGTGGGAGAAGAAGTGTGATTACAAGGGAGAATTCACTTTTGCCGTTAGACCTTAGTGAGTTCTTGAATGTCCTACAACAATACCAATGACCTTGTGGAACAACTGAAAGGAAAGCAGGAAGAGGGCACGGATGGCGAACATGAACGGACCAGAAAGGAGGAACAAGAAAGCTCCTTCGTGTTCAAACTTCCCATGCATTGAAGTCGTCACCATTCCCACCTGCCGAATCTCCATGTCAGGATCGATAGAACGGAAAGAACTGGGGAGATGAGATCAAGGGAACTGTGGACGGAGTAGATGCCACACTGCATGACTCGAGGAGACATGGGAACTGTGCCCTCTGGTCTTGAGCACAATCCGCACAGCAGCTCACATAGTCCTGGTAAGACCTGAATGCTGGCCAGGTGACAGTTTCTTTTACACTTGCTCAGAAATGAGGAGGGAGAAATAAGTATGAAAAGTCCCAATAAAACAACAGCAATAGCGATAACCAGTTACCTCAAAACGTATTCAGATTTAAGATCTCCGTACTTGCTAGATTGTTCCAGGTGATACTGTGCTATCTGAATCTTGTGGTTGGCTGTACATGTAGACCCAGACTAACTACCTATATCATTTTCTAATGAGTACATATCTAACCTGATGTGCCTACTCTCTGAAACAGTGGACACTGGGAAACCTGATGGCCGTGTTTTATTGTCCTCGCCCAGGACTCATTCAGTGGTTCTCCTAGGAGGAGAAGAACAAGTGGAGTTAAGAGGGAGGTGGATAATAGGGAGTTGGTGGGATATCGGGAGACAGAGGTGCTGACAGCCGAGAGGAGGTGGTGAGCATGCAACAGGGCTAAGTGCAGGCCACTCACACCTATTTTTATATGAGCACTTAGCTGCTTGTGTCACCGAACTTTGAGGGCATCCACACCCAGAGTACCAAAAGCCTATTTTGAGAGACTTCGCTTCAATGACTGATACCAACAAAATGCAAATTCTGCCAAATGACTTAACAGATAGGGGTCTGCAGCAGCTTCTGTAAATGTAAAAGCAGAAATATTGCCTCTACAAGTGTGCAGACCTCAAGGGGAGCTAGTAAGAAGACATCAGAGAGAAAGAGGCCCAGGGAGCAGGTTCACTATGTCCCGTAATGTATTTTTACACCTCCCCACCCCTTCCCCATGGGTTAAACATCTGTTGTTTTTATTTTCCTATTACTTTTTAAGCTCTCTTTTATAAGTGGTCTCCTTTTGGGACAAAGGTTTTGTATTTACAAGAAAACCTGAAGGTGGAACAAAGAACCTTGCCCTCCCTGTTCTTTCCCAGATGGATGTCAGGGGTACTGCAGATGAATTCTGAGCACCCAGGAGCCTTGGCGGGGACTAGGTTAGCATGGTTAAGAGGACACTGGACTCTCTTCCTGGAATAGGCCACACGCCAAAAATGTTCTCTATTCACTAATAGTTTCTCACGCTCCATGCACTTCTAATCACAAAACTGATTTTTTCCAGGTTCACTTTATATTTGGAAACAAGATACACTTCTTATCAAAGCAAAAATAAAGCACAAGAGTGCCATTTCAGTATCCTCATTGCAGGCACTAGCGTTCAGGTGTTCTGTCCAAGTAAGGTCTCTCAGATAATGATGACTTGTGACACACAGTAAATGTTGAGGGCTTGCGGAGGGATTCATGACCAACACTGGAGAAGAAAATTGGACCAGTTTCACTGAGAGAACAGTCAAGGACTGAACAATCTAGTTTCTCTCTCCAGTCCTCCACATGCCACGCCAGGCAGATCCTTGGGATAAGGGGGTCCTGAAAGGTGGCCTCATAGATGCTGAAGCTGAAGCCATGGACTGACCTCTTACCCCACCAGACAGCCTTCATATCACAACCAAGGAAAATACTCCTGATCCTGAAACGCTTTGCTGCCCCCCACAAAACTTAAGTGTCTTAAATTGAATACTTGGAAAGGAAAGGGGAAACTAAACAGGATTTGGATAATTGTGGTTAGAAAAATAGCTTCAAGATCATTTGGCCTGAGTGTTTAGAAGACTCAGAGGGCCTAAAGAATGCAGTGGATTCCGGGAAGATGGAATGAATACACATTCCTTCAGAACAACCAATTACCAATAATATCAGAAGAGAAGTCATCCTTTTGGAGGCTGGAGAGCAGAGAAATGCTCTAAGGTCAGAGTCGTACAAGACAGACAAGGGAATGGAAGAACATCTAAAGAGCATTAGACTCTTGTTTCTAACAAATTCTAATTCTAAGCCAACAAGATGCAGGCAATGAATTCTACTGAAGGAGTCCTCACAGGGACACCTCACAAGGTACCTCAACCCATCATGGACCTTAGGTGCCTGCACAAGGTCTGTCTGATATTGTAAATCAGTGAAGCCAACCAGGGTATAATAGGGAGGGGTGGGGACTGGGGTAAGCTGGCAAGCACATCCTTTGTCTAAGAGAGAAGCCTTCCCCAGTGCTAATGCCTGCAGGAATGTTCAGACCAGGTCCACTGTTGCCAGATCTCCTGCTGCTTCAAAGTTGAACAAATTACAATTTTATGTAAAATCTCATAGTGTTTGCAAGACATATTTTAAAAATAATATTGAAACTAAAAAAATATACTGGCTGGCTTCTTCCATGGACCTCTGCTTTACAGTTTATGACGTACAAAAATAATTTACAGAGAAAGAAGAGCCAACCTGGGATGATCACAATCCCTGATTTCAAATCATCTCACACAGTTGTAGCAACCAGAACAGTGTGGCACTAGCATAAAAACAGACACACATAGATCAATGGAACAAAATAGAGAACCCAGAAATAAACCCACATATAAATATGGTCAATTAATATATGACAAAGGAACCAAGAATATACAATGGGGAAAGGACAGTCTCTTGTATAAAGGTGTTGGGAAACTGGAGAGCTACGTGCCAAAGAATGAAACTGGACCACTGTCTTACATCATACACAAAAATTAACTTAAAATATATTAAGCACTTGAATGTAAAGAACTGAAACCATAAAACTCCTGAATCATAAAATATCAGTCTTGGCAATGAGTTTTTGGATTTGACACCAAAAGCAAAAACAAACAAGTGGGGTGATATCAAAGTAAAAAGTTTCTGTACAGCAAAGGACACCATCAACAAAATGGAAAGGCAACTTAGGGAAGGGGAGAAAGTATTTTGCAAATCATGTATCTGATAACAGGTTAATATCTAAAATATGTAAAGAACCCATGCAACTCAACAGCAAAAGAAAAAACAATCTAATTTTAAAAATGGCAGAACTGAATGGACATTTTTCCATAGAAGACATACAGATGGTCAACAGTCACGTGAAAAGACGCTCAGCATCACCAATCATCAGGGAAATGCGAATCAAGAACACAATGAGATATTACCTCATACCTGTTACACCTCATACCTGCTGTTATGAAAAAGACTAGAAATAACAAGAGTTGGTGAAGATGTGAAGAAGAGGGAGTCCTCGAGCACTGTTGGTGGGAATGTAAATTGGTGCAGCCACTACGGAAAATAATACAGAGATTCCTCGATAAAATAAAAATAGAACTACCACATGATCCAGCAATTCCACTTCTGGAAATTTATCTGAAGGAAATGAAAATACTAAGTCAAAAATGCATGCAACCCATGTTTATTGAAAGTACCCACTGATAAATTAATGGACAAAGAAATTGTGGTATACACCACACACACACACACACACACACACACACACACAGGAATATAATTCAACCATAAAAGAATGACATCTTGTTATTTGCAACAACATGGATGAACCTTGAGGGCATTATGCTAAGTGAGATCAGGCAAAGAAAAACAAATATCATATGATCTCACTTACATGTGAAATCTAAAAAAAAAGCTCAGAGATACAGAGAACAGATTGGCAGTTGCCAGGGGTGGGGAGTAGGGGGGTGAAATGATTTAAGGGGTTCAAAAGGTATTACAAGTCATGGGAATGTAATGTACAGAGTGGGGACTATGATGATATTATAGTGCATATTTGAAAGGTATTAAGAAAATATGTCTTAGAAGTTTTCATTATGAAAAAATAATTCTGTTAACTTTGTGGTGATGGAGGCCAACTCAACTTACTGTTGCACTCATTTCACAATATAGTCAAATATCTAATCATTATGTTGCTCTCTTGAAGCTAATGTAATATTGTATGGCAATCATACCTCAATAAAAAAATCCTACAATTTATAACTTTATAAGATAAACTATATAGCCAAGAAA
The DNA here is from genome assembly GCA_029783875.1 of Phataginus tricuspis. Taxonomy (NCBI): domain Eukaryota; kingdom Metazoa; phylum Chordata; class Mammalia; order Pholidota; family Manidae; genus Phataginus; species Phataginus tricuspis. The sequence continues at coordinate 21,508,198 of JAQQAC010002629.1, read as the reverse complement.
TGAAATATAAACAATGCACTTATTACCTTTTGGGAAGGAAGGTCAGAGAGCAAATCACCCAGCTTTTGGGTGAGAAACTGAAACCCTGAGACTTGAACAAGAGCCTTGTGAAGTAGCCGGTGGTAGGAAGGGAACTAGACAGTTTGTCTTCCCATGTTCATTCCAGTGTTCCTTCCTCTATAGTAACTGCCTAGACTGGCACCTACACTGAAACCTTAGAGAGCCTTTTACCCTTCTCTTCTCAAAACCAGCCAGTGGCTAAGCCCACCATTTTACCCTCATGTCAAGAGGGAGTTGATAGGATTGTGCTAACTGATGAGAGAACAAGACAGTGGGCTGAGGAAGGAGGAAGCACAGGCAACATGTCCAGCCGGAGGGATCCAGCTCATGGGGCACGTGGCACTCTTTCCAGTTATGCTCTTACATCGCACATTTGATCCCTACTTGTAAACTCAAGTCCAGGGTTCATGTCCCTTACAAAAGCCCTCTGACCATCCAGCTGAAAGTGATCTCTCCATCTTCTAAGTCTTCCAGATGTTTTGCAAACCACTTACTTGGCACTACCATCCCAATAGGTCAGTCATTCCAGCTTAAGCTGAGCATTAGAATCACCCAGGAGCTTAAAAATTCCCCACAATTAGGCTTCATCCTATCCAGTTAAGTCAGAATCTCCAGGCCCCAGGTTGTTCTAATGTACAGCCAAGGTTAAAACCTCTGACCTAATCTATAAGCCATTTAAAGATGAAAATGCCTAAGAGCACGACGGGCTACATAATTTGCAGGGCCCAAGGCCAAAAGGAAATAGAGGATCCTGTTCAAAAATTAAGAATTTCAAGATAGTGACAGTAGAGCACTAAATCCTTCTAGGTGGGGGGCCCTGTGTAGAAGAATTGCACATTTTAAATAACAGTCATTAATAGTGTTTTAAAAAATGTTTTTGATGTTTATAAATGCCATTGTTCATATTAATTTCATTTTCTAATTTACAATTTTTCTTTTGATTTTTTAAGGTATTATTGATATACACTCTTATGAAGGTTTCACATGAAAAAAAATGTGGTTACTACATTTACCCATATTCTCAAGTCCCCACCCATACCCAATGCAGTCACTGTCCATCAGTGCAGTAAGATGCCACAGATTCACTGTTTGCCTTCTCTGTGCTACACTGTTTTCCCCGTGATCCCTACACACCATGTCTACTAAACATAATACCCTTCAATCCCCTTCTCCCACCCTCCCCACATCCCCTCCCACACCCCTCCCCTTTGATAACCACTAGTTCCTTCTTGGAGTCTCTGAGTCTGCTACTATTTTGTTCCTTCAATTTTGCTTCGTTATTATATTCCACAAATGAGGGACATTTGCACTTGTCTTTCTCTGCCTGGCTTATTTCACTGAGCATAATATCCTCCAGCTCCATCCATGTTGTTGCAAATGGTAGGATTTGTTCTTTCTTATAGCTGAATAGTATTCCATTTTGTATATGTACCACCTCTTCTTTATCCATTCATCTACTGATGGACACTTAGGGTGCTTCCATATCGTGGCTATTGTAAAAAGTGCTGTGATAAAATTAGGGGTGAATATGTCTTTTTGAATCTGAGAAGTTGGGTAAATTCCAAGGAGTAGGATTCCTGGGTCAAATGGTATTTCTATTTTTAGATTTTTGAGGAACCTCCATACTGTTTTCCACAATGGTTGAACTAGCTTACATTCCCACCAGCAGTGTAGGAGGGTTCCCCTTTCTCTGCATCCTCGCCAGCATTTGTTGTTCTTAGTCTTTTGGATGCTGGCCATCCTTACTGGTGTGAGGTGATATCTCGTTGTGGTTTTAATTTGCATTTCCATGATGATTAGTGATGTGGAGCATCTTTTCATGTGTCTGTTGGCCATCTGAATTTCTTCTTTAGAGAACTGTCTTTTCATATCCTCTGCCCATTTTTTAATTGGGTTATTTTCTTTTTGGGTGTTGGGGTGTGTACATTCTTTATATATTTTGGATGTTAACCCCTTGTTGTATATGTTATTTATAAATACATTGTCCCAAGATGCCTCTTTGTTCTGTTGATGGTGTCCTTTGCCATACAAAAACTTTTTACTTTGATGTAGTCCCATGAGTTCATTTTTGCTTTTGTTTCCCTTGCTTGAGGAGATGTGTTCAGGAAGAAGTTGCTCATGCTTATATTCAGGAGATTTTTGCCTATGTTGTCTTCTAAGAGTTTTATGGTTTCATGACTTACATTCAGGTCTTTGATCCATTCAAGTTTACTTTTGTGTACGGAGTTACACAATAATCCAGTTTCATTCTCTTGCATGTAGCTGTCCAGTTTGGCCAACACCAGCTGTTAAAGAGGCTGTCATTTCCCCCATTGCATGTCCATGGCTCCTTTATCATATATTAATTGACCATATATGGTTGGATTTATACCAGGGCTCTCTAGACTGTTCCATTGGTCTATGGGTCTGTTCTTGTGCCAGTACCACATTGTCTTGATTACTGTGGCCTTGTAATAGAGCTTGAAATTGGGGAGCATAATCCCCCCAGCTTTATTCTTCCTTCTCAGGATTGTTTTGGCTATTCGGGGTCTTTTGTGGTTCCATATGAATTTTAGAACGATTTTCTCTAATTTGTTGAAGAATGCTGTTGGTATTTTCATAGGAACTGCATTGAATCTGTAGATTGCTTTAGGCGGGGTGGCCATTTTGACAGTATTAATTCTTCCTATCCATCAGCACAGGATATGGTTCCACTTATTGATATCTTCTTTACTTCTCTCTTGAGTGTTCTTGTAGTTTTTAGAGTATGTGTCTTTCACTTCCTTGGTTAGGTTTATTCCTAACCTATTTTATTCTTTTTGATGCAACTGTAAATGTAATTGTTTTCCTGATTTCTCTCTCTGCTAGTTCATTGTTTGTGTACAGGAATGCCACAGATATCTGCATATTAATTTTGTATCCCACAAATTTGCTGAATTCAGATATTAGATGTAGTGGTTTTGGAGTGGATTCTTTAGGTTTTTTATGTACAGTATCATGTCTTCTGCAATCAGGGACAGTTTAACTTCTTCCTTGCCAATCTGGATGCCTTTTATTTCTTTGTGTTGTTTGATTGCTGTGGCTAAGACCTCCAGTACTATGTTGACTAGAAGTGGGGAGAGTGGGCATCTTTGTCTTGTTCCCGATCTTAAAGGAAAAGCTTTCAGCTTCTCGCTGTTAAGTATAATGTTGGCTGTGGGTTTGTCATATATGGCCTTTATTGTGTTGAGGTACTTGCCCTCTATACCCATTTTGTTGAGAGTTTTATCATGAATGCATGTTGAATTTTGTCATATACTTTTTCAGCACCTAATGGGGATGATCATGTGGTTTTTGTCCTTTTTGTTTATGTGGTGGATGATGATGATGGATTTTCAAATGTTTTACCATCCTTCCATACCTGAAATAAATCCTACTTGAACATGATGGATGAACTTTTGATGTATTTTTGAATTGAGTTTGCGAATATTTTGTTGAGTATTTTTGCATCTATGTTCATCAGGGATATTGGTCTGTAATTTTCTTTTTTGTGGTGTCTTTGCCTGGTTTTGGTATTAGAGTGATGCTGGCCTCAGAGAATGAGTTTGGAAGTACTCCCTCTTCTACTCTTTGGAAAAGTTTAAGGAGGATGGGTATTAGTTCTTCACTAAATGTTTGATAAAATTCAGCGGTGAAGCCATCTGGTCCAGGGTTTTGTTCTTAGGTAGGTTTTTGATTACCAGTTCAATTTTGTTGCTCGTAATTGGTCTGTTCAGATTTTCTGTTTCTTTCTGGGTCACCATTGGATGGTTGTATTTTTCTAGAAAGTTGTCCATTTCTTCTAGGTTATCCACTTTCTTAGCATATAATTTTTCATAGTATTCTCTCATAATTCTTTGTATTTCTGTGGTATATGTAGTGATTTTCCTTTCTCATTTCTGATTCTGTTTGTGTGAGTTCACTCTCTTTTTTTCTTGATATGTCTGGCTAGGGGTTTATCTATTTTGTTTATTTTCTCAAAGAACCAGCTCTTGCTTTAATTATTCTTTCTATTGTTTTACTCTTCTAAATTTCATTTATTTCTGCTCTAATCTTTATTATGTCCCTCCTTCTACTGACTTTGGGCCTCATTTGTTCTTCTTTTTCTAGTTTCATTAATTGTGAGCTTAGACTGATCATATGGGGTTGTTCTTCTTTCCTGAGGTAGGCCTGTTTAGCAATATACTTTTCTCCTAGCACGGCTTCACTGTATCCCACAGATTCTGCAGTGTTGAATTATTGTTGTCATTTGTCTCCATATATTGCTTGATCTCTGTTTTCATTTGGCCAATGATCCATTGGTTATTTAGGAGCATGTTGTGAAGCCTCCATGTGTTTGTGGGATTTTTCATTTTCTTTGAGTAATTTATTTCTAGTTTTATACCTTTGTGGTCTGAGAAACTGGTTGGTACAATTTCAATCTTTTTGAATTTACTGAGGCTCTTTTTGTGACCTAGTACATGATCTATTCTTGAAAATGTTTCATGTGCACTTGAGAAGAATGTGTGTTCTGCTGCTTTTGGGTGTAGAGTTCTGTAGATATCTGTTAGGTCCATCTGTTCTAGTGTGTTGTTCAGTGCCTCTGCCTCCTTACTTATTTTCTGTCTGGTTGATCTGTCCTTCAGAGTGAGGGAAGTGTTGAAGTCTCCTAGGATGAATGCATTGCATTCTATTTCTCCTTTTAATTCTGTTAGTATTTGCTTCACATATGTAGATGCTCTCTCTTGGGTGCATAGATATTTATAATGGTTATATCTTCTTGTTGGATTCACCCTTTTATCATTATGTAATGTCCCTCTTTGTCTCTTGTGACTTTCTTTCTTTTGAAGTTTATTTTGTCTGATACAAGTACTGCAACTCCTAGTTTCTTCTCCCTATTAGTTGCATGAAATATCTTTTTGCATCCCTTCACTTTTAGTCTGTGTATGCCTTTGGGTTTAAAGTGAGTCTCTTGTAGGCAACATATAGATGGGTCTTGTTTTTTATCCATTTAGTGACTCTATGTCTTTTGATTGGTGCATTCAGTCCATTTACATTTAGGGTAATTATTGATAAGTATGTACTTATTGGCATTGCAGGCTTTAGATTCATGCTTACCAAAGGTTCAAGGTTAACTTCCTTACTGTCTAAGAGTCTAACTTAACTCATTTAATATGGTATTACAAACAGACTCTAAAAGTTCTTTTTTTTCTTCCTCCTTTTTCTTCCTCCTCCATTCTTTATATATTAGGTATCATATTCTGTACTCTTTGTCTATCCCTTGATTGACTTTGGGGATAGTTAATTTAATTTTGCATTTGCTTAGTAATTAGCTGTTCTACTTTCTTTACTGTGGTTTTATTACCTCTGGTGACAGCTATTAAACCTTAGAAACACTTCCATCTATAGCAGTCCCTCCAAAATACACTGTAGAGATGATTTGTGGGACGTAAATTCTCTCAGCTTTTGCTTATCTGGAAATTGTTTAATCCCTCCTTCAAATTTAAATGATAATCTTGCCAGATAAAGTATTCTTGGTTCAAGGCCCTTCTGCTTCATTGCATTAAATACATCATGCCACTCCCCTCTGGCCTGTAATGTTTCTGTTGAGACATCTGATGATAGTCTGGTGGGCTTTCTTTTTTATGTGATCTTATTTCTTTCTCTGGCTGCTTTTAATAGTCTGTCCTTATTCTTGATCTTTGCCAATTTAATTACTATATTAAACATAGTATAAACCTTGGTGTTGTCTTCCTTGGGTCCCTTGTGTTGGGAGAGCTGTGCACCTCCATGGTCTGAGAGACTATCTCCTTCCCCAGATTGGGGAAGTTTTCAGCAATTACCTCCTAAAAGACACTTTCTATTCCTTTTTTCTCTCTTCTTCTTCTGGTACCCCTATAATTCAAATACTGTTCCATTAGGATTGGTCACACAGTTCTCTCAATATTCTTTCATTCTTAGACACCCTCTTTTCTCTCTCAAAGAAGCCTCAGCTTCTTTGTATTCCTCTTCTCTAGTTTCCATTTCATTTATCATCTCCTCCACCATATCCAATCTACTTTTAATACCCTCCATTGTGCTCTTCAATGATTGGATCTCTGACTGGAATTCATTCCTGAGTTCTTGAATATCTTTCCGTACCTCCATGAGAATGTTAATGATTTTTATTTTGAACCCCCTTTCAGGAAGATTTATGAGGTTGATGTCATTTCCATCTCTCTCAGGAGTTGTATTAATAATTTTACTCTGAACCAGGTTCCTTTGGCGTTTCATATTTGTATATGGCGCCCTCTAGTGCCTATAAGCTCTACTCCCTGGGGCTGCTCAGACCCTGAAGCAATGTCAGGGGTGCCTGTGGGGAGGAAAGAGCTGTTTCCTGCTTCCCAGCTGCTATGTCTGTCTCCACTGCCTGAACCAGTGGGCCGAGCACACAGGTGTAAGCCTCTATGCTTTGTGTTGGTAGTTGCTGTAGACAGATCTTCCCCCTGGCTGGCCTATCATGAGGGTAGGGTTTGTCCATTTGTGAGCCAGGTGGGGCTGCCTCGGAGAAAGGCTCAGTAGGTTGTGTATCACGTAGGGGGTCCTTGGAGCTGTGTAGCCAGCCAGGGAGCTGGAGCACCTGAAGATCATCTAAGGTGGAAGATTTCTTTTTCCTCCTTAAATATGAGAGTCTATATGGCAAAGCTCCCAACCTGCTGGGAAGAGTGCACCCGGACAATTTTGTCTACCTGTCCTCTCTCCTGAGCAGTAAACTCTGTGCATTCCTTGTCCCTTTAACAGCCCTCTTGCTAAGGACTTCCTTGTTAGGACATCTCTCAGACTGCCCACCTTTCTTTGGTCCCAGAGCAGCTGGATATGGATGCCTGCCTTCCACAAGCAGCTGGAATTTCAGTCTCTCCAGGAATTCTGTGTGTCTTAGCTTTCCAACCCCGTAGTCATGAGAGTATCATGCAAGCACCATGAAATGTAGGTTTATGCTCTCAGAGTAGATCTCCGGAGTTAGGTATTCAGCAGTCCCAGGCCTCCACTCCCTCCCTGCTTGGTTTGTCTTCCTTCCGCCTGTGAGCTGGGGTGGGGGACGGGCTTGGGTCCCACTAGGCCACAGCTTTGGTATGTTACCCTGTTCTGTGAGGTCTGTTCTTTTCTCCACGTGTATGCAGTCTGGCACAGTCCTCTTTCCTGTTGCTCTTTCAGGATTAGTTGTATTAATTATATTTTGTATTATATGCGGTTTTAGGAGGAAGCCTGTGTCTCACGTCTCCTGCCACCATCTTTAATCCCTACCTATATGCTTTCTTCTCATTTTCTAATTTATTGTAAATATAGCAATAAATACGTTTTCATATGTTGGTTTTATATTCAGTTATCTTAATAATCACATACAAATTCTAATATTTTATCTATAGCATTTTGGATTTTCTATGTACATACTCATATCATCTGAATATAATGACAGTTTTATATTTCTTCCCAATATTTATAGCTTTTATTTCATTGTCTTGATGTCAGGTTTTTATATTAGGGTTATGCAGTCCTTATAACATTAGTTGAGAAGAATTCCTTCATTTAAGTCCCTCGAAAGTTTTGTGTACAACTGTTCTTGTGTATTATTTCTTCATTATATGTTTGAAAGAATTCAGCAATGATCATTTAGGCCTACATTTTTCTCTGTCAGGCAAGATTTTAATTGTGGATTTAATGTTTTTATGCAGAAATTCAGATTTTCTATTTCTTCCTCTATCAGTTTTGGTAAATTATGTTTTTAAGAAATTTACCCATTTCATTTAATTAGCCAAATTTAGTGGCATTAAGTTGTCTGTAATGTATTTCTTTACCTATTTGAAATCTGTAGAACCTATAATATTTTCTTATATAGGCATTTGTGTTTTTATGCATTTTTGTCTAGGTAAGTCTGGTTAGGTGTAATTAATTTTATCAGTCTTTTTAAAAATACCACCTTTTAGGTTTGTTGCTTTTCTTTATTGTATGCCTGTTTTACATTTCATTGATTTCTGCTCTTATGATTTCCTTTCTCCTATGTAGAGTATTGATTTTTCTAAATTTCTGCTTTTTTAATATGTATGCATTCAATCCCATGCATTTTTTATTTATATTTGATGTTCATGTACTTAGTATCCTGAGACAGAGGCTTAAATTGTTGACTTTCGTTCTTTCTTCTTTTCTAATATATGCAGTTAAAGCTACATATTTTCCTCTAAACACTGCTTTAGCTGAAACCTATATGTTTTCATATGCTGTATTTTCATTATGAGCCAGTTGAAATATTTATAATTTTCCTTCCTAATTTTTTTCTCAACATATTCTGACCACTTCTAGTGAGACTTCCCAGTTTTTATCTCACCTATAAGTTTCAAATGTGTTAAATCTTTCAGTTATATTTCTCTTTTTGATTTCCACTTTACACTGTGATCAGAGAACATATTATATGTAATTTCAGTCTTTTGAAATTTGTTGAAGCTTGCTGTATGCCTCAGAATGTGGTCTATGTTGGTATATGTTCCTTGCATCCATGAAAAAATTTGTGTATGCTATTGTTTTTTACATTATTTAATTCATATATTTATATATATATATATCATCCAATAGGTCAAGTGAATTTTTTTGTGTGTCGTTTGATATTTTACATCCTTACTGATTTTTTGTTTGCTTGTAACAGTCACTGAAAGAGATGTGTTAAAATCTCCAGTTATGGTTTGGTGTTTGTCTATTTCTCCTTTTAGTTCTGTCACCTTTCCTTTATATATTTTTAACCTATGTGTTTGGTGTGTAGAAATTTGGGACTGTTATATTTTCCTTTTGAATTGATGTTTTATCATTATTAACTATCCCTCTTTATTTCTGATTTTTTTTTTCCTCAAAGTTTACTTTATCTGTTGTTAATTTGTCTATACTAGCTTTACTTTAAGTGCCTGCTCAGGATCCATTCTATTCATTTATTTTCATCCTGTATGTATCTTTATATTTGAAAAGTGTCTTTAATGATCATCTTATAAGTGTATTTTTTAATCCAATCTGATATTTTTGCCTTTTAATTTGAGTATTAGTCCATTAACATTTAATGAAATCACTGATATATTTAGTTTTAAATCTATCATCTTGCTAGTTTTTTCCTATTTGTCCACTTTGTTCCTTTATTTTTTCCTTTACTGCTTTACTTACTAATCAAGCATTTTATTATTCTGTTTTAATCTGTAAGCCTATTACATTTACATTCTTTTATTCTTAATTTAGTTATTAATCATGAGATTAAAAATCCATTCTTGACTTAGGACAGTCTATCTTAAATTAGCACTTTCACCACTTCCTGAACAGTGCCTGAAACTTCACACAATTTAACTTCATTCACACGCCTCCTGTTTTGCTTTGTTCTTTAATTTAGTGCATTTGTCCTCATTTACCTTACCTATATTTTAAACTCATAAATCATTATTCATTTTTATTTCCCTTCATATTTACCCTTTTGGGCAACTTTCCCCCTTATTTCTCACAACATATCTATACTTTCATTTGAGATGATTTTCCTTCCATCTGAAAAATTCTCTTCAATACTTTAATGAGAGTTTCTGTTTAAGAGTGTCTTATAGGCATTTTTTTTCTTTCAACACCCTAAAGATGGCATTCCATTGTCCACTGGCTATTAAAAAGTTAGTCATTAGTCTTAATGTTGCTACTTTGAAGATAATACATCTTTTTATTGTTTGCTCTTAAAATTTTCTCATTATTTTTCACTTTCAGCTATTTGACTATGATGTGACTAGGCCTGGGTAACTTCATATTAATCTGTGGATATTCCTCAAGATGTTTGAATCTATGATTTGAAGCCTTTTAATAATTTATAGACAGCATTCTTAAAAGCAGTATTTTAAAAAATATTACCTCTATTCCATTCTTTCTCTTCTTCTGGGAATCCAGTTATGCATACTTTAGACCTTTCCATCATGTTCCCTGTCTTCTGTGTTCTTTCTTTTTTTCCATTTTCTTTCCATTCTGTGCTTCAATCTGGATATTTTTATTGTCCTTTCTTTGCTTTACTAATCCTTTCTTCTGCTAAGTCTAATCTTTTTTTTTATATTCTTATTTGCTTTATTAAATGCTAGAAATGAGCCCTTAAATAGATTTCACAACCTACTAACAGGTTGTGACCTGCAGCTGAAAAAACAGTGAACTTAATCATCTTTGAGGTCCCTTTTAGATCTAAATTTTTGTAATCAGGAGGTGGCACAGTATTGTTACAATGACAGCTGACACTTATGGAGCACCCACTATGCTAGAACTGTTCCAAACACTTCATGTATATTGCCTCATGTGAAGACAATAAGGTAGGTACTATTAATATACCCATTTGCAGATGTGAAGACTGGTAAGTGGCAGGGGCCAGGAGGAAACCCAGGTAGTCTGACTCCAAGACCTATTGTCAGGAGTGAAGCCTCCTACATCAGACAGTTTGGGTTCAAATCTCGATCCCAGCAGCTGACCAATAAATGTTTCTAATTCTGATCATGATATAACCCAGTTATTGAGAGCCGTCAGCTTGTTAATGGGGATAATTCTAACAAAAGGACGTTTAGAGCCAGGGTTATGGATGTCAACTGAATTAAGAGGTTAACTCACTGATTATCAGCTCAATGTTCTGCTCTGCTTTAGCCATGCAGATGCAGCCTTCCCCTTAAATTTAACCAACTAAGTCTAATCTTAACCCTAAAAAAATTATTTAACTATTAGTTTTGCACAGATTTTTTTTTCAGTTTTAGAATAATCTTTTGACATATATAATATGATGTTATAATATATAATACTTAATCATTATAAATGTTGGGACACTAGTAAAATTCTCCATCTTTCTACTGTTTACTTAGGATGTCAATCATAGTTACATTAAAATTTCTGTCTGATAGCTCAGTATCTAAGTTACTTCTGAGACTTTTTATTTCAACTTTTTTTCTTAGTGTTCAGTCATTTGGCTTTAAATTTTCAGTGTTTTGTAAAGTTTTCAAAGTTTGTGATTTACTTCTAGCTCTAGACATTGCATATAAAAGTCTCTGGAAAATGTTTTCCTGCGAGTTGGGTCAATGTTCCATCTGGCAGACAGACAGCATGCCCACTGATGACCTTAATCCTGTCATGGGATTAATTTTATGCTGGCAGGATTAGTCTTTTTCAGTTTTGCCCCTTCTTTGTGATTTAGCCCCTATTCCTAAGAAAGGCCCCTTCTGGAAGTTCAGTTAAGAGTCTGTATTATTTACCAATGCCTCTCCTCTTCTGGGGACCTTAAACTCCAAGTGGCTGCTGAAATCCCTGGTCATCTCTTCAAACTCCAAGCTGCAATTTTCTCCTGGTTTCTTAGGCTTGCTTCACAAATGGCCACTTTGAGAGTGTACACATGTCCCAAAGTAAAGTGTGTATAAAACTTTCAGTTTCTCTACAGTTCCTTCCCTCATGCAATTTTGCCTCTCAAACAGCTGCTTCTACAGCCCTGAACTCCCAGCTTCTGTCTCCTCAACCCAGTGGGACTCTCAGTGATTGTTGTGACCTGGTTCCTCCAGGCCAAGAGCTGGCAGCTGCTGTCAGGGAAAGAGCAGGATACGTGAAACTCCCTTCCATGTGCTCCCTTCTCCAGAGGTTGCACCCATCTGGTGCACCTGCACTGATTGCACCCGAGTGCCTTCAAACAACTTATGTATTTTTTTCAGCTTTATTTTCAGCAAGAAGGTTAGACCAATACTAACTAGCCCATCACGGTTGGACATGGTATTCTCTCCTCCACCCCCAAGGGTATCATTTCTATTTTTAGAGATATTTTTCATCAGTAATATTAATTATTTGCCTCTCTCTGAGACAAGATCTTTTCAGACAGATGCTTTTAAATTAATATTTAAAGAAATCCTCAAAAAAATGCATAGCCACAGTTCGCATCCCCAGAAACACTGATTCCTGTATATTCAGAGTCTAATGCCACATCCTCCAGAGATGGTAGACGAGGATGTTTCAGGCCCACCTTACTTCTGATAAGAGAAAGGCTGGATAAAGTGAGTCATTGGAGAGCTGCCAAAGCGAGGACTCAGACAACGGAATTCAGGGGTGGAGGGAGGTGGGGAATGGACCTGGAGGGGTTAGTCTGGCATCTGTGCCCCTTTGTCCTTGAAGCATATACTGATTCGAGAGAAAAGACAGGGCTCAGCCATTGCTGATGGTCATTGGTAAAAATGAACAAACTTTAAGTATCAGACCCTGGGACCCAAGTTCATGCCTTCAGCACTGTCATCAGAAATTCAGAGCCTGAAGGATTCTCTAACTGACTTGGAAAATATCTGTGGTTAGAAGAGGGTGGCCTGTCCGTGCCTCACACAGTGATCCCCATTAAGGAGCAGCCCAGAGAGAAATGAAATGCTAAGTCACCTGAGGGCTACGTTTCTACTGAGGCCAAACATAAGCATTGTAGCCATGTTTATAGGGCTGTTGTCTACTGTGTGCCCACTGCCCAGCATGCACCAGGGGAGGGGTCTGAGACCCATGTTATTCCAAGGGAGGGCCCCAGATTAGCTTCAGCAGCAGCACCAGGGAGCTGGTTAGAAATGCACAATCGCAAGCCCCACCTAGTGAGTCAGAACCATTTTTTTTTTCCTTTTTAAGATCTCCGGGTGATCTATGTATAAATTAGTGTTTGAGAAACAATGGTTAGGCTCATTGTTTCAGTCCTCCATGAGGGAGACCCTGTGGTTATCTCCATTTAACAGATGTTAAAGCTGCTTCTCAAGCTTTTCTCTTTGACATCCCATCCATCTACATGAAGCCAGCAGTAAGGGATCCAGACCTCAGACCCAGGTCTGACACCTGAGCTGATGTGTGTCACCATGCTCCACTCTGAGCGTCTGGCTGACATCTGACATCATGAAGTTCCACTGTCATTCAAGTCTATTAAAATTGTTAAAAGCTTTCTTGCATCTGCAATTGAATTGTGCTCTGGGGTGAATTATATCCACTCAAAATTTATATGTTGAACTCCTAACTGTCAAGGACCTTGGAATATGACTGAATTTAGAGATAGGATCTTTAAAGAGGTAACTAAGGTTAAATGAGGTCATGAGGATGGACTCTAATCCAACATGACTGGAGTCTTTATAAAGAAGAAATTAGGTGTTATGAACTAAATGGTTGTGTACCCCCAAAATTCGTATGTTGAAACCCTCTCCCCCTCTGTAACGTTATTAGGTGATTGGGCCTTCGGGAGGTAATTAGGATTAGATTGAGACTGTGAGAGTGAATCCCTCATGAATGGAATCGGTGCCCTTAGTATAGTCGTGAGAGAGCTTGATTGTGCTCGGCTCTCAACCACACTGGCACCCCGAGCACAGACTTCCAACCTCCAGAACTATAAAAAGTCAGTTGTTTATAAACCACCCCGTCTGTGCTCCTTTGTCACGGCAGCCCAGACTGACTGCGACACGGGGACACAGACACACAGACAGGACGAGCCGTATGATGCCGAGGGAGAAGGCACCGCCTGCACCCAGGAGAGAGGCCTCAGAAGAGACCCACCCTGCCCACCCCCGGACCTCAGGCTTCCAGCCACCAGAAGTGTGAGAAAAGAAATCTCTGTTGTTTCATCCACCCGGCCTGTGGTGCTTTGTTACCGCGGCCCCAGCAAACCTATAAAACTGCTAAGTTTATTTAACGACCAGGCATACTGATCTATTTCAATTTGCACAAGTGATTTAGGTTTAGTGATCCGTGAGAGACAAACTTCAAGTGAAGTTCTACTGTGTCATTTTAACCATAATGCCACATCCACATGTAGATACCCAAACTGATTAAAAAACTAGTCTGCTCAAATCTCAATACTTGAAGATCAAAAGATAATCTTTATGATTACATGACATGCTTATGTTATCTAGACTTAAAATAGCCGACCTGAACCCCTAGAAGGATAAGAGAGAAAAAGTGTGATTGTGGGAAGTGAGGACCCAAAAATAATACAGAACTAAAAACTAGCCTTTGAGTAACAAGTCACTTGTTCTAAGCAGGCTATGTGTGCTACAAAGAAGAAAGCATGTTCTGTTATCTCAGGAAATCTCTCATTACCTGAAGCTGAAAACTAATTGGCTTAATTTAAACAGTTTTAAAACATAATTAATGGCAACAAAGTAGGTGCAGACTCGATGCACTAAGATCTGGCTTTCTAGACCTGTCTGACACAAACGAACAGTTCACAGAACACCAGCAGCATTCTATTCGGTGTTCTGATACAGTCACAGAAATTTAGTGATACATGTTCCCTGTGTCATCATCTAATTTACAGCTACCACACTCAAGTTCATAGATGAGGAGCAAGAACCTTCCAGATCCAGGGTAGGGTAGGCGTAGGCTTGGTTCCCCAGTGAGCCGTGTACTCCTCCAGTGTCACCTGTTATTTAAGACCAAGTCAGCAGAGCAAAGCTCAGCTCTGTTGTGCTGATCGGTTCACCTCCTGGGTTCCTTTACCTCTCTGAGCCCCCGTTCCCCTGTCTGTAAAATGAGATGCTGTCCCCCCACATTTCCCACAGTAGCCCTGGGGAGTGATGGAAGGCACACACAAGTGGCTAATGCTCTTTGTTTTTAGGAAGCTGGGAAGGATGACTGCTCAACAGAAAGGCGGTGGGTTCTAGAGCTGTGCCACTGTTCCGCAAATGCCATGCCCTGTGCGTTGTATGCCACAGTTCCTCAGAGTGCAGTAAGGAGCTGTTTACCATCTTGGCAGGCTCGCTGCAATGTTGTTGTTAATGGTTCTCTCTGGCGGAGAGCCCTGAGAGGAGCAGAGAGGCTTTTGTTTCCAAGGCCCCTGCTGAGAGAGGCCACGTGTTTAATCTTAGGAAGTGGCGGTTTATAAGCCAGACTCTGTCTGAATGTGCCTGGTGCTGCGGTTGCCTGGGAGGTTTCCTAGAAGCCCCTCTGACCCAGGTGTGTAAATCATTAGCTAATCCACCACTGCTTCAATTCATGGGTTTTTAAATTTTTTCTCTTCCTTATTGTTTTATCTCTTCATTCTATTTTCATCTATCATTTAAGTTTCACTTCCATTTTTGTTGTTTATAGGACATATTCATAAAGCTCAGTGACCTGAACTAGGAAAGTCTTCCAAAATCCAAGGAAACTGGCCACCTTGTTTAAAGAACATGCTGAGTTGAGCTTCTTGTAGAAGACCAAAGTGAGGAGAAACTGGAGCACTTCGGGACTGCTGACATGTGCAATGTGCAAAGTGCAGCCTCTGTGGGAAACAGTATGATGGTTCCTCAAAAAATTAAATGGAATTTCCACATGATCCAGCAATTCCACTTTGGGTATACACCCAAAAGAATAAAAACAGGGATTCAAACAGCTATTTGTAGAGCCATATTCATAGTAGCATTACTCACAATAGCCAAAGGTTGAAGCAATCCAAATCTCCATGGAAGATGAAGGGATAAATAAAATCTGGTCTAAACATGCAATGGAATATTCTTCAGCCTTGGAATGGAAGGGAATTCTGGCATGTGCTACAACATGGATGAACTTTGAGGACATTATGCCAAGTGAAATAAGCCGGTCACCAAAGACCAAATATCGTATGATTCTACTTACATGAGGCACCTAAAGTGGTCAAAGTAATAGAGACAGAAAGTAGAAGGGTGGTGGCCGGGGCTGGGGAAGGGGATGGGGAGTTGCTGTTTGGAGGAGACAGTTTTGGTTGAGAAGATGGAGAAGCTCTGCCGCTGGATGGTGGTGGTGGTTACGTAATACGGTAAATGTACTTAACGCCACTGAACTATATACTCAGGAATGGTTAAGATGGTAAACTTTATGTTATGTTTATTTTACCGTAGTTTGAAAAAGGTCCAAATGGGAAACAGACTGGCATTGTTTGATCGATCAGACTCTGGGCTCAGTGGGCATAGACCTTCGTGTGGGCGTCACAGCCTAGGACAGATGTTTCTGGAGGAAAGTGTGTTTTCCTCTAAAAGTGCTCTTTTCATGCACCAAGCAAAGTAAAAAAGGCAATGTTTTTTTTCTTCCAGTTATTTAAAAATAAAGATGTAAATCTAGGGTGATGTTCTTGATAGCTCTGTTTACTTTCCATTTCAAAGAATTTCTTCCTGTTCTAGGGAAAACTAGTGAACATTCTGCAAGCATTTCCATGTTTTCTGAGCCTGAGGAATGTGATTTGATGATGGCCAGAATTCAAACTGCCAAGTTCTTAGAAAAGGTATGTTTTTAAACTAAACATCACAACCCAAAGTCTTTTTCCTCGGATTCTCTCTGCTACTCGCACGTGACTAGATTTAGCTCTATACCCAGAAATCAAGGGCACCCTGTGTTAGCTCTGTAGTCCTTGACTGCTCTGCTCTGCTCACATTCTTCATTGGCAGAGGATATGGGGGATGATTCGACTGGCGCATGAAATGAAAATCCCGGGACCACTTCAATGAACATTGATTCAGACTTTCCATGCCAAGGCTTTGGAAAAAGTATTGGGTGACCAAATCATTTATGTGGTTTCGTGGTCCACATCTTATCCACACACCCTACAAGGTATTTCCATCCCATTTTATTGATCCCACTGTGAACCCTGGAAGGCGGAATAATCAGAAAGAATGAACTGCTTCTGAACCACTGAGAGATCCTCACGCTGTTTGACCAAAATGCACAGTTAACAGAATTTTTTAGTCATCTCTTTTTTGTTCAGCCTAAAATTGGGAACTTCTAATGTGAGCTCGAGCACAGGGCCAAGCTGGAAGAAACATGGCGAGCTCCATAGTATTCAGGCAGGGCCCCTTAGAAGGTAACTCCCTGGTTTCCGAGGGTGGAGCTGGGGGAGGTCAAGTGGGGTCAAGCTCCCTGGCAGGAAGCCTGTCCAGGGCAGGAATGCTGGATGGAAGCCGTTCTTCCCCTCACAGGCAGACACTGTGAACTCAGATTCTCTTGATTTCATTCAAGTGGCTGTGACAGCACCCCCCGTGACGGAACAGCCCCCTGAAATGGTCGGCCTTGTCGCTGAAGGGAAGGGACGCCACCAAAGGGCAGGGGCAGAAGGGCCAAGAGGTTAAGGGCCTGGGTTCCAGTCTCTGTCACTTGTGATTGTATGACTGTTAGCAAGTTACTGAGCTTTTCTAAGCCCACATTTAATGATCTGTAAATGGATTTGAATAGAGATATTGTCTAGCTCATGAGCTATTTGTCAGGATGGAATGAGGTCATGCAAGTGAGCATAGCACAGCAGCTGGTGTGTGGAAATGGTGTGCTGGTTACGATGTGCAGGCATTATTTCTGCTGCAATGGGCCATGGGTGAACCCCCTATCTGTCCACGAGCTGGGGTTTACAGAGCCCCTGTTGTGTATCCAGCACCCCGGGACATGCTGAGAGGTATATCCTGTAAGATATACCTTGACAGACTAAGGAAAGAAAGAGGACATATAATTACAAAGAGTGTTAGGGTGAATTATATCAGAGTTCAGAGAAGAGCTGGTCCTCAAAGGAGCTGCAGACTTAAAGAGAATGCACCTTAAAGAGAAGCGAGAATCTGGGGAGGAGTTTCTGAGTGAGCACATACCATCTGCTAGGCCACCAAGCCTGTCCCTCCCGGCTTCATGCCCACATCCCTCTTCTAGAAATAACAAAGCAGTTTTGACATCAGGACAAATAGGGTCATCTTTAGGGTGAAAAGCCTGGATTAGGAGGCGAGGACAGCGAGGGTCTGAAAAAAAATTGTCTTTTGGCTTGACATTGAGCATGTACATCGGAAGGAAGCTGGTCCGATGGCTGGTCTTCTTTCGTCTCTAACTTGTCACCAAAGAAACAATACTGGAAAGTTGTGTTCCTGTTCCTTGTGTCCCTTGTGGTTTGCTCACACAGCACGTCTATGAGGTCAGGTTGAATAAAAATCTTGAGTGTAAGAAGGCGCGTCTCCGTCCCTGTGCCCTGCTCCTGGGGAGTTCATCCCTCAGAGTCCAGCCTTACTCCTGGCAGAGCCGCCATTCTGCAGAGCATGGGGGCTGACAGGTTCAATTCTGACTCCAGAGAGTCACACTCGGGAAGACCCAATATTGGGCACCTGGGCAACTGCCAGCCAGGGAAAGGAGAGTCATTTGCAGCGAGTTTAATAAAGGGTCAAGTTCTAAGGGGATGTCCACAAAGGATGGTGAAGCCCTTCAGGGCCGGCAACGCGGGGAGACACTGTCCACCCAGGACCCGAAGGAAGGAGGGATGGCCGGAGCCCTCAGAGGGAGGGGTGGCAGCTGCACAGAGGGCCGCCTGGCAGGAGCTGGGCTTTCCGTAAACAAATACAAAACAAACAGCAGCAAACCGGCACGAGAGAGCTGGGCAAACAGACACCAAAACGTCACTCTGTCCCATCTCCTGCCAGGCTGCCCACAGGCTGAACTTGACTGTGGTTCTGTGTGAAGGCACTGGGACTGTGTTCCTTATCCATCTTTAGGCCCAGCTTTTTTTACTTAATGTAACTAGTGAGCATGTTCTTGTGTTAGGCCCACATATTCCTATCTCATGGGCGTATCACAATCTATTTAGACTTTTCCTATTATTGGACACTTGAGCTGTTTCTAATAACTTTTGTAACTACACCACAATGAGAATATGTGCAATGTTGAAGAAGATGAGTCTGATTTCCTGCACTTGCTGTGTAAACCCTCTAACCTAGACAAAGGCAGCAGGGTTTTAAATATGCCTTCAAAGTAAGCCAACTGTGCGAATGTTTGCCACTTGTTTGTGGATTACGGCCACACTGTTTTCACGTACAGATTAAATGGTTGCCCTACCAAACTCTCCTCCAATCTCTGTTCTCAGGGGGCTCCCGACTTTCAGGAGGAAAAGCGGTGTTGGAAGGCCCGGTGCCCCAGGCAGGGCGACGTGTCATCGGCTCCCCGCCACCCCGCTGGCAAATGAACAGATGTGGGCTCAGGACGGAGCAACAGGCAAGAGGGTCATCAGCCTGGAGGGCCTTGGACTCCCAGAGAACTACATTTCCATTTTCTGTTGTGCTAAAGTCTCACGATGCTTTTAAAAGCAGGGCTGCTGGAAAAGGCCCATTTCTGCCTACAGTTCCACCTGTGACCACAAACCCAGGGCAGAGGGCACCTTTTGAACAAATAGAATCTTCCTCCTCTGTCAGCCTTGTAGATGCCCTGCTCCAGCCATTGTCCATCAGTCTCTCCCCTCTGTGTAAGAAGATCGTCCTCTGGCAAAGATTTAGTTACGATTTATGCTTTTGGGGGAAGAGAGGAAGAGGGTTCAAAATCAAAATAGAACAATTAGCACAGAAATGCTTTCCTGCTGAGTGTTGTCTGACCCAGGGTTTTCTGGAAGCCATCTGCTTCCAAAAGAATTGTAGAAATGTTCGGGGGAGAAAAGTCCAGTGGGGGATGTTTTACAAATCCGATCTGAAGAAAGTCTGCCGACAATACTGTAGAGGGAATATAAGATATTAACTAATTAATTAGTACTAGCTCGTGAGCAGAGTACAGAGGCAGGCCTGGCCTCCCAGACATGCTTCGGGGTTGCATTCAATCCTTCAGCAAATGCTACGTGCCTCATGCCACCAGGTGCCAGGTCTGGAGATTCACAAGCAAGTGAGCCTTAGGCCCGTCCTTCTGAGCTTTGGGTCTGGGTAGCCTAAATGGTCTCTGACGCCACATACATGAGGAAATGCAGTACCGCACCAGAGATGCCACAAAAAATTATGTCCAGCGTTCAGTGGGAGCCAAATGACAGAAGAGGGGTCATGTACACGTGGAGAGGATAGGTCACGCCCTCTGCCAGATGACCCTTGACCCAGGCATTTAAGAACGGTGGGAACAGTGGTGGTAATAAGGGCTGATGGCGGTTTGCTGAGCACTTACAGGTGCTAACACTGGGCTAACCCAGCCCGGGTCCTGTGGGGCAAGCCAGGAGCCCCGGGTGCAGAACAGAAGGAGGCGTGCCCTCAGGCCCGCGCAAGCGCAGGATTAGCGCCTGAACGGGAGCGCCTCCTACCCTGTCGCCGGGGCTACAGCTCGGTCCCCAGCGCCTGCCCTGGGCCGACACTGCATTCTTCCCTTGCTACTCACGTCTCTCCACTGTCGTGAAGCAACTGCCCTATTACCACGAGCTTACATGAGGCATCAGGAGGGCAGCGTAACCGTTTTCAACGAGCAGATCTACTACTGTCTCCTGGAGTCTTCTCCAGACCTGGGCTGTGGACAACATCTTTACCAGACAGTCCTGGGCATCAGGGTGTCTTCCAGGCATGAGAAGACAGCAAGTAAGGCTGAGGGGGGACAGCAGAGCAAGTTCTGAGGATGACAGCTGGCTCCCTACCCAGACACCACAGACCTGTCGCTCGCAGCCCAGACGCAACCTGCAAAGGGGTTTGCTTCAGCTTATAGAGCATTTTTTTTTTAATTTAGGCCACTGTTTAAAAATGAATTTTCACCTAACATTCTGGATTTCCAGATTCTCTGCCAAAATGGGAAGAGATGGCTACAGAGGCCTGTGTACCTGCAGGGAGGACTCACAGGTGAGTGGAGGCTTCCTGTTCTGCAGGCCTCCACCCTCCCACTCACCCAGCCAAGGTGTCACAGTGTTCCTTGCTGCCCTGTGGGGCTGGTGCATGCACTGCCTCTGAGCGTGTGGGAGCAGGCCTGACAGAGTGGGCGGTGCAGGCCTTAAGGCTGGGGCCATGTTTCTGGTGTCCAGGCCTCTTCCTGCTGAGCAAGACAAGAGAGGGCAGGAGAGTCTGCAGGGGCCAATCAGGCAGGCACCTGGTCCAAGCTGAGGAGTTCAGACCTCGTCGATGGAGTCAGTGGAGAACCATTTGAGGGTTTTACAAGAGGACAGCAGCCTGTGGGAATGGGGGGCAATCACCTGACTTTACATCTCACTGCTGTGTCCCGTGGGGCTCCTGGGGGACCGAGCCGCATGCACCAGAACTTGTGGGGCAGGAGCCAGACCCCTTCTCCTGCTTCTCAGCTCGTGACCCTGAATCTTGCTTCACAGAGCAAAGAAAAGCCATCAGGAAGAGGAGTACCCCGTTACCCACCACCAAGTCTCCCGACCAGCTGCCTCTTGCCCCTCAATACCAGGGCCCATGGCCCTTCCCCACGGCCAGCCTCTCCTGTGGCATGGTGGGCCCCTCCCCTCTCTCCTCAAGGACTTGGCCCCTGCGTCTCATATCGTCTTGTTCTTCTTACTGGTTCTTCTCATCAGCACACGTACTGTATCTCCAGCCTTAGCTATAAAAACAAACTAACCAAAAAAGTACCCCTCCAATTACTTCTCTACCTGCTTCTCCCTTTGTTCTCAGATGGGGTGACTTTTGTTTTCACTTCCTCACCTGAGTCCAATCAGACCTTCATCAGGACCCTGCTACTGAGCCTCCTGCCCAGGTCGCCATGCCCTCCTCTCCACTGCTTTCCATGCTTTGTCCTCCCTCCTAGCCTCTGCAGCACTAACCCAATCAGTCATCCCGTGGGGAGCATGTCCTCCCTTGGCTTGTGCTTCCCTGGTCTCTCCTGTTGACCCTGTCACCCCACATCCACAGACATGCCGCCCTCTAAATGATGAGATTTGGCTACTAGGGTTTTCATTACATGGGGTTTTGGTCTCTCTAATTAAGCTTCAAGCTCCATGCCCACAGGGACTGATCTGGGCTGTTTTTTCAATCCTTAGCATCCAGACCAGTGCCTGGCACTCAAGAAAGATTTGTTGAAAAGAAGAGTTGAGTAAATGGGTCATCATTTGTGCAATGCACAGCAGACACAGAGGACGCATAAGCACACACTTAACAAGTGTATTCATTGCCTGGAGCTGCTGTAACAAATCACCACAAATTGGTTTAAAACAACAGAAAGTTGAGATTCAAGATGGCGGCATGAGAGGTGAGACAGAGAACTCCCAAAAACACATATAATACGAAAATATAGTTAATACAACTAATCCTAAAAGAGCAACAGGAAAGAAGCCTGCACCAGACTGCATACACCTGGAGACAAGAGCAGACCTCAAGAAACAGGGTAATGTACCAAAGCCTTGATCCGATGGGACCCAAGCCCTTCCCCCACCCCAGTTCACCGGCAGAAGGAGAGAAATGGAGTGAGAAGGGGGTGGAAACCTAAGATTGCCTTACACCAGCCCTGGAGATCTGCTTTGGGAGCACAAACCTACATTGCATGGTGCTCTGGAGATGAGTGGGGTTGGAAAGCTAAGACAGGTGGAATACTTGGATAGACTGAGATTTCAGCCGTTTGTGGAGAATAGAGAGATCTGCTCTGGGACAAAGGAAAGGCGGGCAGTCTGAGGGGCTGCAAAAGGGGCGAGTTTTGCATGGAGCTTGCTGCATGGAAAAAGGGATAGGTGGACAAGGTTGTATGGGCACGTACTGCCCAGCAGGTTGGGAACTTTCAGGAGCTTCAGGAGCTTCAGGCGCTCCATGCCCCTGGCTAGCTACTCAGCTCTGAGGCCCTCCACTGTGATATGCAGCCTGTTGTATCTTCCTCCTGGCCTGCCAACACCAGCTCACAAACCAGCAGTCCCCGCCCTGCCATCAGGCCAGCCAGAGGGAGGCCCTGCTTATGGCAGCTACAGACGCAAAGCACAGAGGCTTGCACCTGTGTGCTTGGCCCACTGGTTCTGACAGTGGAGACAGGCACTGGAGCCGGGAAGCAGGAAACAGCTCTTTCCTCCCCCCAGGCACCAGCGCTACTCCTCTGCAACCCCCGACATCACTGGAGGGGCTGTGCAGCTCCACAGACTAGACCTTTTGGGCACTAGAGGGCGCCACATACAAATATAAAACATCAAATGAACCTGGTTGAAACAAAACTCTAACAAACACCAGAAAAGGGGTCAAATGAAATGAACACACCAATCTTCCTGAAAGAGAGTTCAAAATAAAAATCATAAACATGCTCATGGAGGTACAGAAAAACATTCAAGAACTCAGAGATGAATTTAGGAATGGAGACTCAATCATTAAGAAATTCCATATCTGAAATGAAACTTAAAATGGAGAGATTTAAAAGTAGATCAGATGTAGTAGAAGAGACGGTAAATGGAACAGAAATTAGAGAAGAGGAATACAAAGAAGCTGAGGCACACAGAGAAAAAGGGATCTCTAAGAATGAAAGAATATTGAGAGAACTGTGTGACCAAATAAAACTAAACAATATACTCATCATAGGGGTACCAGAAGAGGAAGAGAGAGAAAAAGGATAGAAAGTGTCTTTTAGGAAAGTAATTGCTGAAAATTTCCCCAGTCAGGGGAAGAAATAGTCTCTCAGGCCTTGGAGGTGCACAGATCTCCCAACACAAGCGACCCAAGGAAGACAACACCAAGACATATAGTAATTAAAATGGCAAAGACCAAGGAAAAGAATAGACTTTTAAAAGCAGCTAGAGAGAAAAAAAAGATCACATACAAAGGAAAACGCATCAGGCTATCATCAGATTTCTCAACAGAAACCTTACAGGCCAGAAGGGAATGGCATGATGTATTTAATGCAATGAAGCAGAAGGGCCTCGAACCAAGAATACTCTACCCAGCAAGGTTCTCTTTAAATTTGAAGGAGGGGAGGGATTAAACAATTTTCAGATAAGCAAAAGCTGAGAGAATTTACCTCCTACAACCTCTAGAGTGCATTTTGAAGGTACTGCTATAGATGGAAGTATTCCTAAGGCTGAATAGCTATCACCAGGGGAAAAAAAACCACAGTAAAGAAAGTAGAATTAAGCAGATGCAAAATCAAATCAACTACTCCCAAAGTCAATCAAGGTATAGACAACGAATAGAGAATATGATACCTACTATATAAAGAATGGAGGAGGAAAAAAAAAGGACCTTTAAGTTGTGCTTGTAATACCATACAAAGTCAGTTAAATTAGATTGTTAGATAACCACGAATCTAAAGGGTGCAATGGCAATAAGTAAATACTTGTCGATAATCACCCTAAATGTAAATGGTCTGAATGCACCAGTCAAAAGAAATAAAGTCACTGAATGGATTAAAAAAACAAGACCCATCTATATGCTGCCTACAAGAGACTCACTTCAAACCCAAAGAAATACAGAGATTGAAAATAAAGGGATAGAAAAAGATATTTCATGCAACTAATAGGGAGAAAAAAGCAGGAGTTGCAGTACTTGTATCAGACAAAATAGACCAACACAAAGAAAGTGACAAGAGACAAAGAGGGACATTACATAATGATAAAGGGGTCAATACAACAAGAGGATATAACTATTATAAATATCTATGCACCCAACACAGGATCACCTACATATGTGAAACATGTACTAACAGAATTAAAGGGGGAAATAGAATGCAATGCATTCATTTTAGGAGACTTAAACACACCACTCACTCCAAAGGACAGATCAACCAGACAGAAAATAAGTAAGGAGACAGAGGCACTGAACAACGTATTAGAACAGATGGGCCTAACAGATTTCTACAGAATACTCCATCCAAAACCAACAGGATACACATTCTTTTCAAGTGCACATGGAACATTTTTCAAGAATATGTCATATACTAGGCCACAAAGAGAGCCTTGGTAAATTAAAAAAGATTGAAATTGTACCAAGCAGCTTCTCAGATCACAAAGGTATGAAATTAGAAATAAATTACACAAAGAAAATGAAATGGTCCACAAACACATGGAGGCTTAATAACATGCTCCTAAATAATCAGTAGATCAAAGACCAAATAAAAACAGACCAAGCAATATATGGAGACAAATGACAACAATAATTCAACACTTCAAAATCTGTGGGACACAGCAAAGGTCTTGCAAAGAGGGAAATATATTGCAGTACAAGCC
This sequence comes from Phataginus tricuspis, assembly GCA_029783875.1. NCBI lineage: Eukaryota > Metazoa > Chordata > Mammalia > Pholidota > Manidae > Phataginus > Phataginus tricuspis. The sequence continues at coordinate 21,483,318 of JAQQAC010002629.1, read as the reverse complement.
TACCTCAGGAAAGAAGAACAATCCCAAATGAATAGTCTAAACTCACAATTAGCAAAAATAGAAAAAGAAGAACAGATGAGGCCCAAAGTAAGTAGAAGGAGGGACATAATAAAGATTAGAGCATAAATAAATAAAATTGAGAAGAATAAAAGAATAGAAAGAATCCATGAAAGCAGGAGCTGGTTCTCTGAGAAAATAAACAAAATAAATAAACCCCTAGCCAAACTTATCAAGAAAAAAAAGAGAGCCTATGCACATAAACAGAATCAGAAATGAGAAAGGAAGACTCACTATGGACACCACAGAAATACAAAGAATTATTAGAGAATACTATGAAAAATTATATGCTAACAAATTGGGTAACCTAGAAGAAATTGAAACCTTTCTAGGAAAATATAACCTTCCAAGGCTGACCCAAGAAGAAACAGAAAATCTGAATAGACAAATTACCAGCAACAAAATTGAATTGGCTTTTAAAAAACTACTTAAGAACAACACTCCTTTACCAGATGGTTTCACTGCTGAATTTTATCAAACATTTAGTAAAGACATAAAAACGATTCTCCTTAAAGTTTTCCAAAAAGTAGAAGAGGAGGCAATACTCGCAAACTCATTCTAGGAGGCCAGCATCACTCTAATACCAAAACCAGGCAGAGGCACCACAAAGGAAGAAAATTACACACCAATATCACTGATAAACATAGATGCAAAAACACAACAAAATATAGCAAACTGAATTCAAAAATACATCAAAAATATCATCCATCATGATCAAGTAGGATTTATTCCAGGGATCCAAGGATGGTACAACATTTGAAAATCCATCATCATCCTCCACAGCAACAAAAAGGACAAAAACCACATGATCATCTCCATAGATGCTGAAAAAGCATTCGACAAAATTCTACATCCATTCATGATAAAACCTCTCAACAAAATGGGTATAGAGGGCAAGTACCTCAACATAATAAAGGCCATATATGACAAACCCACAGCCAGCATTATACTTAACAGTGAGAAGCTTAAAACTTTTCCTTTAAGATCAGGAACAAGACAAGGATTCCCACTCTCCCCACTTCTATTCAACATAGTACTGGAGGTCCTAGCCACAGCCTAGACAACACAAAGAAATGAAAGGTGTCCATATTGGCAAGGAAGAAGTTAAACTGTCCCTGTTTGCAGATGACTTGATATTGTACATAAAAAACCCTAAAGAATCCACTCCAAAACTACTAGATCTAATATCTGAATTCAGCAAAGTTGCAGGATACAAAATTAATACACAGAGATTTGTTGCATTCCTGTACAGTAACGATGGACTAGTGGAAAGGGAAATAAAAAAAAAAAAATTCCATTCACAATTGTATCCAAAACAATAAAATACCTAGGAATAAACCCTACCAAGGAAGTGAAAGACCTATACTCTGAAAACTACAAGACACTCATGAGAGAAATTAAAGAAGATAACAATAAATGGAAACACATCCTGTGTTCATGGAGAGTAAGAATTAATATTGTCAAAATGGCCATCCGGCCTAAAGCAATCTACAGATTCAATGCAATCCCTATCAAAATACCAACAGCATTCCTCAACAAACTAGAGAAAATAGTTCTAAAATTCATATGGCACCACAAAAGACCCTGAATAGCCAAAGCAATCCTGAGAAGGAAGAATAAAGTGGAGGGAAGATTATACTCCCTGAGTTCAAAGCCACAGTAATCAAGACAATTTGGTACTGGCACAAGAACCAACCCATAGACCAGTGGAACTGACTAGTGCACCCACATATAAACCCAAGCATATATGGTCAATTAATATATGATAAAGGAGCCATGGATATACAATGGGGAAATGACAGCCTCTTCACCAACTGGTATTGGCAAAACTGGAGAGCTACATGCAAGAGAATGAAACTGGATTATTGTTTAACCCCATACACAAAAGTAAACTCAAAATGGATCAAGGACCTGAATGTAAATCATGAAACCATAAAACTCTTAGAAGACAACATAGGCAAAAATCTCCTGAATATAAGTGTGAGCAACTTCTTCCTGAATGCATCTCCTCGAGCAAGGGAAACAAAAGCAAAAATGAACTCATGGGTCTACATCAAACTAAGACACCATCAACAGATAAAAAGGCATCCTACAGTATGGGAGAATATATTTGTAAATGACATATCCGACAAGAGGTTATCATCCAAAATATATAAAGAACTCACATGCCTCAACACCCAAAAAGGAAATAACCCTAGTAAAAAATGGGCAGAGGATACGAGCAGACACTTCTCCAAAGAAGAAATTCAAATGGCCAATATGCACATGAAAAGATGCTCCACATCACTAATTATCAGGGAAATGCAAATTAAAACCACAATGAGATATCACCTCACACCAGTTAGGATGGCCAACATAGAAAAGAATGGAACAACAAACGCTGATGAGGATGTGGAGAAAGGGGAACCCTCCTACACTGCTGGTGGGAATGTAAACTAGTTCAACCATTGTGGAAAGCAATATGAACGTTCCTCAAAAATCTAAAAATAGAAATAACATTTGATCTGGGAATTCCACTCCTAGGAATTTAGCCAAAGAAAAGAAACTTCTCAGATTCAAAAAGACATATGCACCCCTATGTTTATCGCAGCACTATTTGCAATAGCCAAGATATGGAAGCAACCTAAGTGTCCATCAGTAGATGAATGGATAAAGAAGATGTGGCACGTGTACACAATGGAGTACTATTCAGCCATAAGAAACAGATCCTACCATTTGCAACAACATGGATGGAGCTTGAGGGTATTATGCTCAGTGAAATAAGTCAGGCAGAGAAAGACAAATGCTAAGTGATTTCCCTCATTTGTGGAGTATAACAATGAAGCAAAACTGAAGGCACAAAACAGCAGCAGACTCAGAGACTCCAAGAAGGAACTAGTGGTTACCAAAGGGGAGGGGTGGGGAAGTGCAGGTGGGGAATGAGGGAGAAGCGGACTGTGGGGTGTCATGATTGGTGCTCATGGTGTGTGCGGGTTCACGGGGAAGACGGTGTAGCCCAGAGAAGGCAAATAGGGACTCTGTGGCATCTTACTACACTGATGGACAGTGACTGCAATGGGGTATGGGGGGGACTTGATAATAAGTGTGAATGTAATAACTACATTGTTTTTCTTGTGAAACCTTCATAAGTGTGTATATCAGTAATACCTAGAGAACATAGAGTGCCAAGAACCTGGAAAAAAAACAACAGAAAGTTATTCTCACAGATTTTGGAAATCAGAAGTCCAAGATGCCAGCAGGACCACACTCCCTTGCAAGGCCCTACGGAGAGTCTTTCCTTGGGCTGTCTGGCACCCGGTGCCCCGGCCTTCTTTGGCCTATGAAAGCACAACTCCAATCTTGACCTCATTTGCCTTCTCGCTTTGTCTCTGTTTCCAAATCTCTCTCCCCTTCCTCTTATGAAGACATCAGTTACTAGATTTCAGTCCCACCCTAACCCAGGATCTCAAAATTCTTAACTAATTACATGTGCAAAGACCTTATTTCCAAGCAAGGCCACATTCTGAGATTTCTAGTAGACATGAATTTTGAGAGACACTAAATAAGTTTACATCTCTCCTGATATTTAGATTTCCTAAGTACCCAAAACAGCTTCAAGAGATTCATCTATTGGGTCTCAAAAATATTTTAGTACTTTAAGTCTTTCTTATAAGGAAAATGTTCATAAATCGATGGAACCAATAGCAGTATGACAACTGGCAGTGTGTCCTCTGTACACACTCCCCGTCTCTCCTGCTGGATTATGCTATGCCCAGATTTATCCCTTCATACACCTGGATGGAGTTGTTTTTGTTTTGGTTTGGTTTGCTTTTCGTTTTTTAAAAGTCAAGAATTGTCTTTCTTTAATCTCACTTTCCACCATGCCTGCTTCTCTCTAAAATGATGACTTGTGATTGGCCATCTGTGTAAAGCCAAGGCCCCTGGGGCACGTGAGGACGTCCCCTAAAGCAGGGTGGGCACACGAACCTCACACCATGCTGTCCACCTGTGCAAGAAAACATCACCTTTCAGACTGGACTCAAACGTCCTCTATTCACAGCACCCCTAGAGTCTCAGAAATTGTTTCATGGTGCCTCTACGCCAAAGAAATACACAATGGTTCTGTTTATTATATAATTAGGGTCAAATAACTTGATAAGTGTTTATACTCTAACAATACAGTTTTTGTTTTGAAAAGTAATAACCATAAGTTGAAAAGAACGTTTTATTTCATTAATAATCACAAGTTCTTATTATTTAGGTGTGTGCTTGTTGGGCACTGAACTTTTCAAACATCATAGTTGTATTGGACACCATCTGTTATGGACCCAAATTTCATATGTTGAAGCCCTAATGTCCAGGATTACTGTATTTGGAGATGCAGCATTTAAAGAGCTAATTAAAGTTAAATAAGGCCCTATGTGTGAGGGCCTAATTCAATAGGATTAGTGTCCTTGTAATAAGAGGAAGAGCTACTAAAGATGTGTGTGCACAAAGAAAAGGCCATGTAAAGGCACAGAGAGAAGATGGTGTCAGAGAGGAACAACTTTTCTTCTACCCTCTTAGGTTCAGTGATTGGGGTTGGGGGCCTACAAATTAAACAAACAAAAGATTAACAGGACAAAAGGTTCAAATTTTTTTTTAATATGTAAATGCATGGTTGTTCACAGAAAAGTAAAACTTGAAAAAGCAGTTAAACTTGGGAGCATATATACCATCTTAACTAAAGGGAGGTTTGGCTTCAAGGATTGACAAATTGTGGGAAGTGACTTGGAATTATTTCAGGGAATTAATGGGAGATAAGGGTTATGTTAATAATATCTGTTTACGCAAACTCATCTGGGTGTGACTCTCCATCTCTGGTGATAAGAAGAGCTCTTCTTTCCCGGACGGGGCAAGCGGGAAGCACCCTCACAAGGGGAAATCAGTGCCCCGCTTTTAGGCAGATTCGGGTATGACAGAGACCTTTTCCTGTGTCTGTTGACTCTCAATGGCCTTCAGGTCACAACAGTCCTTGTGCCAAACTGGCATATTTAGAGGTGGCTTAGTCTGATCCCTTTCGCCTGTCATCTGTCAGCCAAGGAGAAAGGTCTTGGGAGAAACCAGTCCTGCTGACACCTTGATCTTGGACTTCCAGCCTCCAGAACTGGGAGAAAATACATTTCTGTTGTTTAGGCCCACCAGCCTGTGGTATTTTGTTAGGGAGGCCCTTGCAAACTAGTACACCATCACTCGTTTCCTTTCTTTCAGTTCTACTTTATTACAGCGACTGCCGTTGAGAAGAACAAAATTCCATCCAGCACTGAAACTACAAACTGCCTCAAGCTAGTTGTCCATGTGGGCCCGATGTCAAGGATATAATCTCCCCTCTCGGGAATTAGAGGTACCCCAGGGGCTCTGTGTGTTGGCTTTGTTACTCCAGGGCATGTCATCCACGTTTGGGAACCATGGTATCAAACCAAGAAATTTAGGTCCTTATCCTTCAAGAGGCCCAGGTTTAATGATACGGGCGGAATATTTTCTTTTCATGTATGCTCAACCTTACTACTTCGCTCTTTTGAATATAATATTTCATCTTTATAGTATTTAGATCACAGGTGTTGACCTTTACGGTATTATAAAACTTTATAGTATTATAGCAGTTCATTCAATACCAACCCATAGGCCAAACACATATATATGAATTTAATATGGTTGAAGAAAAGAATGTAAATGTTATGAGCCCCACCTCCCCCTGAAAGAAACAGGGTTGCTGATGAGTTGAGGGGTGAAGAGTAGAGAGAGATGGGGTGGTGGGTGACCATTACTTCCCTTCACTTACCAATGGAAAATCAGGAGAAAATGACTACATGCAATGGAATAAGAAATATAATCTTAAGTACATCACTAGAAGTTATAGTAAAATGGAAGAATTAAAATTAATATTTTTTAAATACAGAAAGGCAGAGAAGATGGGGGATATGTTAATGAGCCAAATTCTTAACCAAATATATTTAAGCCAAATATAAAGTTAATAGATACAGTCTAAATTTGATAAATGACCAGAGAGGAATAAACATATGCTTATCAATTGTTTTAGAAGCACAACAAACCGGGAAAGATGTCATTCCCTGGAGAGTACACAGCTGTGGGGGGAGCTGTCAAGTCGAAGCAGGATTCCTTTATTTTTCATTTGATGGCAGCCTGTTTAATTTTGAATTGTTTCTATTATTTTACTTCATTGCTTTCATAAAAATGTTTTGTTTTCTAAGAACAAAATGGTTGCCATTTGTTAAATGGAAAGAACAATATCCAAAAAGAAAACTTACAGTATGATTTCAATATACTTCAAAAAGCTAATTCTAACATATGTTAGGAAGAAGATGGGAAAGAAGTAAACTACACTGCTAATCATGGCTAATTCTGGATGGTGAGAACACTGGTATTTTTAATTTCTGCAACTAGTAGGCAACACTTTCATAATCAGAAAAAAAATTATCTTAAGAGCTGGTACTAGCATTTTTCTCAGGAAGAGAACTAAATTATCAGTATCTGAGATTTTAGGAAATGCCTTCTTAGTCATGTAAAGGTGGGAAGAGCCTCAGGCATGATATCCGTTAGCACCCAGACAGTGGAAGGGAAATACCCTACATCCCTTCTTAAGCTACAGAGCTAGCTCAGGCTTGAAGGTCAGAACCTGGTCATATAGACAAGATAAAACTCTGAATTACTGCTTTTCCACAAACTGCTTTCCTACCAAATTCTTAGGCATTGTGGGTTTCCCTTTTGTTCTTCAAATCTCTGTAAGAATACAAAGGCACTCCTGACTAGAAGGTGGATGACATGGCAGGCCTCCATGGGCCATGGGACAGAAATCAACATGTACAAATGACACGAAGGTTGACCTCAGGCTGTATGTGTAGGCAGGTGGGTCAGGAGGAGTTGGTTCTAGCTTGAGCCACAAAGAAAGCCCTTGTTAAGGACTAGGCTGTTTCCCTTCTGTGCAAGGAGCCTCCAGAAACCCCTGTAGGCTCTCATACCTTGCAGCTGGAGTGGGCTAAGAGTCACTGGTGGGTAGGCCTGCATTGATTGGTAAACCTCGACAAAATCAAAGCTGTGTGCATAAGAAAGCCTGCCAAGGACAAGGAGACTATGGCATGTAGTGGAGGCAGATAACTCTCTTTTTAGTTCTTGTGTCCCTTTGGAAGCTCCTGAGAGTGAATTCACTACTGATTCTACAGCCTTTAGGAGAAGGGCCAGGGATTGCAAACTTACATGCCTACAGCAGTCAGGCAGGTGCATGAATGTGCAAAGCAGACAGGCTAAGGCAAAAGAGGACAATGAAGAGACCCTGAGCTGGACAAAGAGAACCACAGAAACCATGCACAGTGGGACTCAGCCTTCTAGCTGCCCAAAGGCAACCCTGGAGGAGAACCTAAGGTCAACCTGATCAATTCAGATCACAAAGCCACTGAAAATCATGCCAGGATTAGAGGCGTTGACCCCAGCAATGTGGCCAAGGTTTCTAGACAAAACACTAAGCAGAATATTAACTCCACTAAATCCAGTTACATTCAGGCTTTTTACTTGATTGCTTGGCTCCACTTTTTCCCCTTTCTCCTTCCCTCCTACATTTTTCTTTTTAATTTAAGCAAAACAGACCTTGAGTTTTTTGCTTTCAGAATGTTACTCCAAAAACAGCTTACTCAGAGAAGCTTATTTTCCATAAATATTCTGACTTACAAATGAGAGAACATGATAACTGGGAAGCTGCAAACATTCCTAATTTGTTTTTGTTTGTTTGTTTAACTTTCTCAGGAACATGATCATCCAGTGCCCATGTTCTTTTCAGACCCGCACATTTATTCTGGAGAACTGATCAGAATTCCTTAAGCCAAAGGAGTTTGTAATCAATGATTCTGCCAGAGCCCATTGAGAGAGGAAAGAGGGAAAATTGTCATCCACATAAAGAACATAGAGTAAATGACATGTGGGATTAAAATTCTTCTTTTCTGCCTAAGGCTAAATATGTCAAAAGAAAAGATTAAAGCAGGAAAAAGTACTTATCCTGATAACCTTCACCTATCTGCCCATTATGTGCCAGCACAGTTAGAGGATAGAGAGACACAAAGTTCCTAGAATATAGAACTAATTGATACAATTCACCACCAAGACATCTGGTCCTGGGCTTTTCTTTGTTGGGAGATTTTTTGTATTAATTATTATTGATTCAATTCCCATACTAGTTAGAGGTCTGCTCAGACATTCTACTTCCTAATTTAGTCTCATATGTTGTGTGTTTCTAGGATTTATTAATTTCTTCTAGGTTAGCCAATTTGTTGGCATAGTAGTCCTTAAGTAGTCTCTTATGATCCTTTTTATCACCAATTTTTCACAAACTGCTCCAAAAAACTGAAGAGGAGAAAATACTTCTGAACTTATTTTACAAGTCTAGCATTACTCTGATTACAAAACCAGACAAAGATACCACAAGAAAAGAAAACTATAGGTCAAGATTCCTGATGAAAACATATGAAAAAATCCTCAACAAAATATTGGCAAATCTGGACCAACAGCACATTAGAAGGATCATACACCATGACCAAGTAGGATTTAATCCTGGGAGGCAAGGATGGTTTGACATATGAAAATCAATTAATATGATACACTCCATTTACAGAATAAAGCCACAATCACATGATCATTTTTAATATGTTCAGAAAAAGCATTTGACAAAATTCATGATAAAAACTCTTAAACTAGCAATGAAGGAAATTATCTCAATAAAATAAAAGACGGATATGAAAATTCCACTAACAACATACCCACTCATGAAAAATTTCAAGCTTTTCCTCTAAGATCAGGAACAAGGCAAGGATACCCACTCTCACAATTTCTATTCAACACAGTACTGGAAGTCCTAGCCAGAGCAATTAGACAAAAAAAAAAAAAAAAAAAAAGGCCAAATCAGAAAAGACGAAGTAAAATTGTCCCTATTTGAAAACAACATGATCTTGTATATAGAAAACTCTAAAGACTCCATTAAAAAAACTGTTAGAAGTGATTCTTAAAAATCAGTGAAGTTGCAGGATGCAAAATCAACATACAAAAATCCGTTGCTTTTCTCTACAGATGGTCTCTGACTTATAATGGTTCTACTTATGATTTTTCAGCTTTATAATGATGTGAAAGTGATAGATATTCAGTAGAAACCATACTTCAAATTTTGAATTTTGGTCTTTTCACAGGCTAGTGATAGGCAGTATGATGTATGATAGCCTCTTGTGATTCTGAGAGCAGCAGCAACAGCAGTTCCCAATCAGTCACACAGTCATGAGGGTAAACAACTGATACACTTTCAGCCATTCTATACCCCCATATAGCCATTATCTTTTTCACTTTAGCATAGTATTTAATAAATTACTATAAGATAGTCAACATCTTATTATAAAATAGGCATTGTGTTAGATGGTTTTGCCTAATTGTAGGCTAATGTAAGTGTTCTGAGCATGTTTATGGTAGCTTAGTCTAAGCTATAATGTTCAGTAGGCATATTAAAGGTGCATTAAATGCATTTGACTTACGATATTTTCAACTTACAATGGGTTTATCATTAGGAAGTCAAGAAAGATCTGTATACTAACAACGAACTATCTGAAAAGGAAATGAGGAAAACAATCCCATTTACCGTAGCACAAAAAAGAATAAAATATCCAGGAATAAACTTAGCTAAGGAAGCAAAAGACTTGTATACTGAAAACTACAACACACTGATGAAATAAATTAAAGAAGATACAAACAAATGGAAAGGTATTCCATGTTCATGGATTGGACTACTTAATATTGTTAAAATGTCCCTACTACCCAAAGTGATCTATAGATTTAATGCAATCACTATCAAAATCAAAATGACATTTTTTAAATAGGAAAAAAAATAAAATATTCACATGGAACTTTGAAAGACTGAATAGCCAACTAAATCTGGAGAAAAATAACAAACTAGAGGCATCACACTTCCTGATTTTAAAATATATTATAAAACTACAATAATCAAAAAATATGATACTGGCATAAAGACAGACATATAAAACAATGGAACAGAATAGAGAACCCAGATATAAATCCATGCACATAGTCAATTGATCTTTGACAAGGGTGTCAGGAATATGCAATGCGGAAAGGATAGTCTCTTCAACAAATGGTGATAAGAAACTTAGATATGCACATGCAAAAGAATGAAATTGGACCCTTACCTTATACCACATAAAAAATCAACTCATCATGTCTTAAACATAAGACCTGAGACTGTAAAACTCCTAGAAGAAAACATAGAGGAAACTCTTCATGGCATTGGTCTTGGCAAGGATTTCAAGGATATGACACCAAATGCACAGGTAACAAAAACAGCAATAAGTAAGTGAGACTACATTAAACTAAAAAGCTTCTGTGCAACAAGTGGAAGAGTCTGTAGAGTGAAAAGGCAATCTACTGAAAGGGAAAAAACATTTATAAACCCTATATCTGATAAAGGGTTAATTTCCAAAACATATAAGAATTCCTACACCTCAGTAGTAAAAACAACACAACTAATAACCCAGTTCTTATGGGCTAAGGACTTGAATAGATTTTTTCCAAAGAATACATACAAATAGCCAGAAGGCATATGAAAAAATTATCAATGTCGCTGATCATTAGGGAAACAAATCAAAACCACAATGAGATATCACTTCACATATGTCAGGATGGCTATTATTTAAGAAAAAAAAGACAAGTGTTGTCAAGGATGTGGAGAAATCTGAATCCTTGTACACTGTTGGCAGACATGAAAAAGGTACAGCTGCCAAAGAAAACAGTATGGATGTTCCTCAAAGAATTGGAAATAGAACTACCACATGATCCAGCATTCCACTTCTGAGTATTTATGCAATGGAATTGAAATCAGGATCTTGAAGAAATATCAACACTCTTATGTTCATTGTGGCATTATTTACAATAGCCAGTATGTGGGAACAACCTAAATGTTCACCAGCAGATGAATGCATAAGGAAAATGTGGTATATATGTACAATGAAATACTATTCAGCCTTCAAAAAGAAGGAAATTCTGAAATATAGATACATGGATGAACCTCCAGGACACTATGCTAAGTGAAACAAGCCAGTCACAGAAACAGAAATACTACGTGATTCTGCTTATATGTGATATCTGAAGTAGTCAAATTCATAGAAGCAACAAGTGGAATGGTAGTTGTGAGGGTCTGGAGTAGAGGGAAATATTAAGTTAGTTATCAACAGGCAAGATACATATTAGTGATCTGTTGTGCAACATTGTATCTCTAGTCAACAGTACTATATTGTGCCCTTAAAATTTTGTTAAGAGGGTAGATCTCATGTTAGTATTTTTCCACAACAAAATTTAAAATGCTTAAAGACCTAATTGAACACTTGGCTTATCAATGTAAGGATCACAATTTGATACCATATATCTAAAGCCTCACTTTTCTACTGAATTAGCTTTTCCATCATGGATTTGAGAGCACATGGAAGTGATCTTTCACCTGCACTGCTCAACTGCTGGCTCCCCTACCTTTTTTGGAGATACTGGTCTTGAAAGAAAGAGATAACATACTTTCATATGATTTCATTTCAAAACCTGTTGTTTAGATTTTAGCCAATCTTCATTCCCCAACTTCAGGGTTTTAAAATCTATTAATATCTTCAAAATAGAAAACAAATTTTGACTCCTAGCTCAAAGCCTTCTCTGCTCAAAACAGAATAGTAATTTGCGATGCCTCGTTCCTCATGATTTTTTTATGACAAAAATATGTGATGATAGAACAAAGAGTCAATATTGTGTATTTTAAAGAATGTGTGTTGTAGTAGAGAAAGCCATCACTTGTTACATAGTTGCCTTTCCTTTTCATTTTATTTTTGTTTGTTTTTTTTGAGACAGCACAAAATCTGCATGCAAAGAAGTAAGTGTATATGGAGAAAAGAGGGCTTCCTGGGTTAGTTCCTCCCCATACGCTTCATCAGAGAGGTTCCCTCTCTACTTACCTCTTTCACTTTCCTTTAATGGGCAGCCCATCTCCTTGCCAAGTTAATTGTGGGGGATTAGAAATTTTCACAAGACATTTATTTTTTGGGCACGTTCTAAATCAGGAAGAGGCGGCTCCTGTCCCACTCCCCCCTCGTCATACATCATTTCCTTTTTGTCACCTCTGTCTCCCTCCCTCACACCTCTCCCCCATCCTCCTCCCCAGCACATACCTGCCTTCCTCCCATCAATTTTTCTGCCCCTGCTCGTCCTTGTGACCACAGGTTCCCAACTGGTGGTGGGGCTCCAGCCTGAAATGATTGCTAACCCCTTTCACTACCCTCTACCCCACAGCTGAACAGTCAGTTTTCTGTGCCTCTGTTAAAAATGTCCTCACAGTTTAAGGCCAAGGTCACACCCTGAATGTCTGGAGAGGTTTACTGGTAAATTTGTGTTGCCTTAAAACCTTCCACGTTTTCATAAATTACAGTGATTGAGCACCAGGAAGTGAATTAGAGGACAAGGCCTCTTGTTTTATGCACATAAGAGGTCATTTCAAGGGGTGGTTGACAAGTATGGTAACATCTTGATTCTGTCAAATGTCACCAATTATTTTCCAACTATTTTAGTTCAGCAAAACTAAATCTCTCCCTTCCTGGACTTTTCAATTCATGTGTACTTTAGGTGAAATATAACCCCTATGTTTCTACTATACTTGCACTTTATGCAGGCAACTGTTTTCTTAATGTCCAAGAACATTTTAAGAGATTTCAGTGAGCCTCTTTTAAAAGGCTTTCTTCCTGCCAGACTCCCAAACAGGAAAGTGTATTTTACTAAGGGTAAATAAATTTTGTCATTTCCAAAGTTCAAGTGTGGCTTCATGCCAAGCACCCCACATGATTAAAGAGGCTTCTAAATGTATTCTGTTCCTTCTGGTTCAAAAGTGTACATATGTGAAATTCCCAAACATCTTTATAATCACCTATATATCTATATATAATTGTGGATTATATATACATAATATGTATACATATATAACAAGTATAAATATATACATAACTATATATATTATGGTCATCTACATATACATAAATATATTAAATTATCAATATATTTATAAACAAATTATATATCTCTGTATCTCCAATTTAATGCTTTTATTGAAGTTCTGATGCTTAAGGCCTGTGAGTGGTCTTTCAGTCTACATACAAGCAAATCAATAGTTTTGTATTACATATGTTAAACAGTTTTACATTTAAGCCAGAACATGCTTAACCTGGAATGCCCATAAGCCTTCTTGTGCCTAGGTCCCATTGCTTGTCGACTTCCGACTGTGTCCTACTCTCCCCCATCTGAATGCCATGTGTGGTTTTTATAGCTAATTACTACAGTGTGTTAACTAAATGGGTTTCTGTGCTCTGAGAATTTTGCAGCAAGTCATTTGCGATATGCCTGCTGCCCTCTTAAAACTGGGTATTTTCCCTACATCTAGGCTGGGCTACCCAGCAGAACGCAAATGATACATGAGTGCTTGCTTGATGGGGACCTTGCATGCTCAGAGCTCAATACTGTTTCTGCCTTATGATTTCAAAATTCCATTAAACACGCTAATATTATTCAAGACTTATGTCCCTAGAAACTCAAATTCATTATTTTCATGCACAGATGTACATATCTTTGTCAAAATATGTCAACTGCCTTTTGACCTTTCATGGTGTCTCTAAAAAATATAAAAACCATAATTAGGAAAAGGAAGGTGTATTATCAAAACACAGACCTTTAGAAAATTGCTAAAGCAGTCCATCAAGGCTGTCTCTTGATGTCCTTTATGTCTATTCTAAATATGTAATTTAACTGGAACTTTTCTATGCATCTCATCCAAGTGGAGGTGGGTGATACATGTACTCAAATGCCAGAATCTAATCTTATTGTTTTTCAATAATCCAGCTGACTGGACTGGTTCATTCCCTTACTGCTCAACTCTGAGCAAGGACAGGATAGTGTCATACAGTGTCCTCAGTTAAGCTTCACTGGAGGATTCTGAGGCTACTCCAGTAATATATTTTCCTGCCAGGATCACTTAGCTGCCAGGTGTGTACAAAGTGATTCTGGTCAAAATGCTCCCCTTTTATGTGTGCCAACAACACACTTGAGAAAGGGTTCCCGTTTAATTCTTGAGCATCCTTTAGTGCTCTACCAGTGTGTACGCTTAGACACACACACACACACACACACACACACACAGGCACATGCACACACATACTGCATGTAGAACGTTTTCTGTTCCAACATGCCTTTTACTCTATCCCAACAAAAGGTCCAAGGTTGACTTTAAAGTGAAGTTTTTAGCCCAATTAGTCTGATCTTAAGAAAGAGGAATTTCACTGTGTGACCTGGTTCTGGGACCACCCCCAGGCAGTTGTAGCTTAGTAACTCCACATGGGATTCTTGTCCTCTAGTCCTCTAAGCATCTAATTCTTGTCTTCTAGTCTCACCTTTATGGCATGGCCAGCAGCCAGGTCTCTATCTCTTGTAGCAATCCAAAAGGACAGGAAAAGCACAGACTGGGATTTGTTCCCTGATTCAAAGGAAAATCATTCACATTAATGCTTCATTCTTGGCATCTGTTTCCTACAAGTCCTGAAAGCCTTTCCCTGGTGCTCGGCAGCTTCCCTGCCTCCTGTGTCTATTTCCAGTGGCTCACTCTGAATATAAACGTCATAGTTGGAAATGGAAAGAAATGCAAATATAAGATAATGATGAATGGCCCTGATGATAGTTGTCTGAGGATAAGAATATTAAAATGTAGTGGAGAAATGAAACTCATTTTTGTGTATTGATTTGTATCCTTCAAGTTTACTGAATTTATTTCGTAGTTCTAAAGTTTTTTGATGGAGTAATTAGGATTTTCTAAATATAAGACCATGTTATTTGCAAACAAAGGTAATTTTACTTTTTTCTTTCCAATTTGGATGTCTTATACTTTTGCCTAATTGCTCTAGTTAGGACTTTCCATTTTACGTTGAGGTTCTTTTCTGTATACTAACAGCAAACTACCTGAAAAATAAATAAAAAGAATCCTGATGAGAGGATTCAAGATGGCAGCATGAGAGGTGAGACAGAGAAATCTTCCCAAAACCACAGATAGTGTGAAAATACAGTTAATACAACTAACCCTAAAACAGCAACAGGAAAGAAGGCTACGCCAGACTGCATACAGACCCCACAAACAGGGCAGACCTCACAAAACAGGGTAACATATGAAAGCCTTAATCTGGCAGAACCCGAGCCCTTCCCCCACCCCAGCTCACAGGTAGGAGGAAGAGAAATGGAGCGGGGAGGGGGTGGAAGCCTGGGACTGCTGAACACCTAGCCCTGGAGATCTGATTTGTGGGTAGAAATCTGCATTGTGTGGTGCTCTGGAGGATGGGGAGCTGGGACAGGAAGAGTGCTTAGAGACAGATTCAGCCATTTGTGGAGGATGGGTTCCACACCTGGCCACTCTGGGAAAATGGAAAGTCAGGCGGTCTGAGAGGCTTCCTAGCAGCAAGAGGGCTGCTGGGGGCACAGGATTTTCACGGAGCTTGCTGCACAGGAGAAGGGATAGGGGGACAAGGTTGTCTGGGCATGCTTTGCCTGGCAGATTGGGAACTTTGGAGAGCTTCAGGCACTCCATCCCCGTGGCTGGCTACTCAACTCTGAGGCCCCCACTGTGATACGCAGCTTGCTGAGCATTCCTCCTGGCCTGACATCACCGGCTCACAAGCTGGCAGTCACTGCTCTGGTGTCAGGCTAGCTAGAGACAGGCCTCACCTAAAACAATCAGAGAAACCAAGCACAGAGGCTTATATGTGCATGCTTGGCCCACTGGCTGTGATACTGGAGACAGGCAGGGCAGACGAGACTCAGGAAACAGATTTTTCCTTCCCCAGGCACCAGCTCCACTCCACTACAACACCCAACCTCACTCAAGGGACTGAGGATCTCCAGAGACTGGAGCTTCTGGACAATAGGGGGCACCACATAGAAATATGAAATGTCAAAAGAACGTGATACAGACCAAAATCTCACAAACCCCAGAAAAAGGGCCAAATGAAACTAAACTCACCAATCTTCCTAAAAGAAAGTTCAAAATTAAAATCATAAACATGCTTATGGAGGTACAGAAAAATATTCAAGAACTCAGGAGTGAATTAAAGATGGAGATTCAATCATTAAGAGATTCAATATCTGAAATGAAACATACATTGGAGGGATTTCAAAGCAGATTAGATGTATCAGAAGAGATGGTAAATGGAATAGAAATTAGAGAAAAGGAATACAAAGAAGCTGAGGAACAGAGAGAAAAAAGAATCTCTAAGAATTAAAGAATATTGAGAGAA
Organism: Phataginus tricuspis; assembly: GCA_029783875.1. Classification (NCBI taxonomy): domain Eukaryota; kingdom Metazoa; phylum Chordata; class Mammalia; order Pholidota; family Manidae; genus Phataginus; species Phataginus tricuspis. The sequence goes on along the minus strand of JAQQAC010002629.1, from coordinate 21,466,885 downwards.
CTGTGTGACCAATCCAAACAGAACAATATTCGCATAATAGGGGTACCAGAAGAAGAAGAGAGAAAAAAAAGGGATAGAAAGTGTCTTTGAGGAGGTAATAGCTGAAAACTTCCCCGATCTGGGGAAGGAGATAGTCTCTCAGGCCAAGGAGATGCACAGATCTCCCAACACAAGGGACCCAAGGAAGACAACACCAAGACATATAATAATTAAAATGACAAAGATCAAGGATAAAGACAGACTTTTTAAAGCACCTAGAGAGAGAAAAAAGATCACATACAAAGGAAAACCCACCAGGCTATCATCAGATTTCTCAACAGAAACCTTACAGGCCAGAAGGGAGTGGCATGATATATTTAATGCAATGAAGCAGAAGGGCCTCAAACCAAGAATACTCTACCTGGCAAAGTTATCATTTAAATTTGAAGGAGGGATTAAACAATTTTCAGATAAGCAAAAGTTGAGAGAATTTATCTCCCACAAACCACCTGTACAGTGCATTATGGAGGGACTCCTGTAGATGGAAGTATTCTTCAGACTAAATAGATGTCACCCAAGGGATAGATGAAGAGTACAGAATATGATTCATAACATACAAAAATTGAGGAGGAAGAAAAATGAGGGGAAAAATAAGAATCTTTAGGTTGTGTTTGTAATAGCATATGAAGTGAGTTAAATTAGACAGTCAGATAGTAAGGGAATTACCTTTGAACCCTTCATAACCACAAATCTAAAGCCTGCAATGGCAATAAGTACATACCTATTGATAATCACCCTAAATGTAAATGGTCTGAATGCACCAAACAAAAGACGTAGAGTCACTGAATGGATTAAAAAAAACAAGACCCATCTATATGTTGCCTACAAGAGACTCACATCAAACCCAAAGACATACACAGACTGAAAGTAAATGGATGGTAAAAGAGATTTGATGCAACTAATAAGGAGAAAAAAGCAGGAGGTGCAGTACTTGTTTCAGACAAAATAGACGTCAAAACAAGAAAGTCAAAAGAGACAAAGAAGGACATTACATAATGATAAAAGGGTCATACCAACAAGAGGATATAACTATTATAAACATCTATGCACCCAACATAGGATGACCTACGTATGGGAAACAAATAATAACAGAATTAAAGGGCAAAAAAGAATGAAATGCATTAATTTTGGGAGATTTCAACACACCACTCATTCTGAAGGACATATCAACCACACAGAAAATAAATAAAGAGACAGAGACACTGAACAACGGATTAGAACAGATTAGAACAGATGGACCTAATGGACATCTAGAGAACACTCCATCCAAAAGCAACAGGATACACATTCTTCTCAAGTGCACATGGAACATTTTCAAGAATAGATCATATACTAGGCCACAAAAAGAGCTTCAGTAAATTCAAAAAGATTGAAATTGTACTAACCAGGTTCTCAGATCACAAAGGTATGAAACTAGAAATAAATTACTCAGAGAAAATGAAAAAGACCACAAATACATGGAGTCTTAATTACATGCTTCTAAAAAATCAATGGATCAAGGAACAAATAAAAACAGAGATTGAGCAATATATGGAGACAAGTGATAATAATTCAACACCACAAAATCTGTGGGACATGGCAAAGGCCGTGCTAAGAGGGAAATATATTGCAATACAGACCTACCTCAGGAAAGAAGAACAATCCCAAATGAACAGTCAAAACTCACAATTAATGAAACTAGAAAAGCAAGAACAAATGAGGCCCAAGTCAGTAGAAGGAGGGACATAATAAAGATTAGAGCAGAAATGAATAAAATGGAGAAGAATAAAATAGAAAGAATCAATAAAAGCAGAACTGGTTCTTCAAGAAAATAAACAAAACAGTTAAACCTCTAGCCAGACTTATCAAGAAAAAGAGAGAGAGTCTACACACATAAACAGAATCAGAAATGAGAAAGGAAAAATCATGACGGACACCACAGAAATACAAAGATTTATGAGAGAATACTATGCAAAATTATATGCTAACAAACTGGATAACCTAGAAGAAATGGACAACTTTCTACAAAAATACAACCTTCCAAGGCTGACCCAAGAAGAAAGAGAAATTCTAAATAGACCTATTTCCAGCAAAGAAATTGTATTGGTAATCAAAAAATTACCTAAGAACAACACTCCTGGACCAGATGGTTTCACTGCTGAATTTTATCAAACATTTAGTGAAGACCTAATACCCATCCTCCTTAAACTTGTCCAAAAAGTAGAAGAGGAGGGAATACTCCCAAACTCATTCTATGAGGCCAACACCACTCTAATATTAAAACCAGGCAAAGACACCACAAAAAAAGAAAATTACAGACCAATATCCCTGATGAACATAGATGCAAAAATACTCAACAAAATATTAGCAAACCGAATTCAAAAATACATCAAAAAGATAATCATCACAATCAAGTGGGATTCAGCCCAGGGATGCAAGGATGGTACAACATTCGAAAATCCATCAACATCATCCACTACATCAACAAAAAGGAAGACAAAAACCACATGATCACCTCCATAGATGCTGAAAAAGCATTTGACAAAATTCAACATCCATTCATGATAAAAACTCTCAACAAAATGGGTATAGAGGGCAAGTACCTCAACATAATAAAGGCTATATATGACAAACCCACAGCCAAAATTATACTTAAGAGCAAGAAGCTGAAAGCTTTTCCTTTAAGGCTGGGAACAAGACAAGGATGCCCACTCTCCCCACTTCTAGTCAACATAGTACTGGAGGTCCTAGCTATGGCAATAAGACAACACATAGAAATAAAAGGAATACAGATAGGCAAGGAAGAAGTTAAACTGTCCCTGTTTGCAGATGACATGATATTGTACATAAAAAACCCCTAAAGAATCCACCGCAAGACTACTAGATCTAATATCTGTATTCAGTAAAGTTGCAGGATACAAAACTAATACACAGAAATCTGTTGCATTTCTATATACTAATGGTAAACTAGCAGAAAGAGAAATCAGGAAAACAATTCCACTCACAATTGCATCCAAAAGAATAAAAACTGAGAAATAAACCTAACCAAGGAACTGAAAGACCTATACTCTGAAAACTGTAAGACACTCATGAGAGAAATTAAAGAATATACAAATAAATCGAAACCCATCCCGTGCTCATGGGTAGGAAAAATTAATATTGCCAAAATGGCCATCCTGCCTAAAGCAATCTACAGGTTCAATGCAATCCCTATCAAAATACCAACAGCATTCTCCAATGAACTAGAGCAAATAGTTCTAAAATTCATATGGCACCACAAAAGACCCTGAATAGCCAAAGCAATCCTGAGAAGGAAGAATAAAGTGGGGGAATTACACTCCCTGAGTTCAAGCTCTACTACAAAGCCACAGTAAGCAAGACAATTTGGTACTGGCACAGAACAGACCCATAGACCAATGGAACAGACTAGAGAACCCAGATATAAACACAAGCATATATGGTCAATTAATATACAATAAACGAGCCATGGATATACAATGGGGAAATGACAGCCTCTTCAACAGCTGGTATTGACCAAACTGTACAGCTACATATAAGAGAATGAAACTGGATTATTGTCTAACCTCATACACAAAAGTAAACTCAAAATAAATCAAAGACCTGAATGTAAGTCATAAAACCATAAAACTCTTAGGAAAACACGTAGGCAAAAATCTCTTGGACATAAATATGAACAGCTTCTTCATAAACATATCTCACCAGGCAAGGGAAACAAAAGCAAAAATGAACAAGTGGCACTATATCAAACTAAAAATCTTCTGTACATCAAAGGACACCATCAATAGAACAAAAAGACATCCTATTGTATGGGAGAATATATTCATAAATGACATATCCAATAAGGGGTTGACATCCAAATTATATAAAGAGCTCACGCATCTCAACAAAGAAAAAGCAAATAAGCCAGTTAAAATATGGGTAGAGGAGCTGAACCGAAACTTCTCCAAAGAAGAAATTCAGATGGCCAACAGGCACATGAAAAGATGCTCCACATCGCTAATCAGAGAAATGCAAATTAAAACCATAATGAGATATCACCTCACACCAGTGAGGATGGCCGCCAGGCAAAGGACAAACAACAGGAAATGTTGGCGAGGATGTGGAGAAAGGGGAACCCTCCTACACTGTTGGTGGGAATGCAAATTAGTTCAACCATTGTGGAAAGCAGTATGGAGGTTCCTCAAAAAACTCAAAATAGAAATACTATTTGACCCAAGAATTCCACTCCTAGGAATTTACTCTAAGAATGCAGCAGCCCAGTTTCAAACAGACAGATGCACCCCTATGTTTATTGCAGCACTTTTTACAACAGCCAAGAAATGGAAGCAACCTAAGTGTCCATCAGTAGATGAATGGATAAAGAAGATGTGGTACATATACACAATGGAATATTGTTGAGCCATAAGAAGAAAACAAATCCTACCATTTGCAAGAACATGGATGGAGCTAGAAGGTATTATGCTCAGTGAAATAAGCCAGGCGGAGAAAGACAAGTACCCAATGATTTCCCTCATTTGTGGAGTATAACAACAAAGCAAAACTAAAGGAACAAGATAGCAGCAGACTCAGAGACTCCAAGTGGGAACTAGTGGTTACCAAAGGGAAGCAGTGTGGGAGAGCAGGTGCGGAGGGAGGGAGAAGGTGATTGAGGGGTATTATGTTTAGTACACATGGTGTGGGTGATCATGGGGAAAACAGTGTAGCACAGAGAAGGCAAGTAGTGAATCTGTGGCATCTTACTACACTGATGGACAGTGACTGCATTGGGGTATGGGTGGGGACTTGATAATATGGGTAAATGTAGTAACCACATTGTTTTTTCATGTGAAACCTTCATAAGAGTGTATATCAATAATACCATAATAAAAATATAATTTAAAAAATTTAAAAAACAAATGATTTCACTCATCTGTGGAGTATAAGAACAAAGAGAAAACTGAAGGAACAAAACAGCAGCAGACTCACAGAACCCAAGAGTGGACTAACAGTTACCAAAGGGAAAGGAAATGGGGAAGATGGGTGGGAAGGGAGGGATAAGGATGAAAAAGGGATATTACGATTAGCACACATAATGTAGCGGGGGGGGGCATATGGGGAAGGCAGTATAGCACAGAGAAGACAAGTAGTGATTCTATAGCATCTTACTCTGCTGATGGACAGTGACTGTAATGGGGTGTGTGGTGGGGACTTGATAGTAGGGGGAGTCTGGTAACCATAATTTTGCTGATGTAATTGTACATGAATAATAACAACAAAAAAGAACAATCCCATTTACAATAGCATTCAAAAACAATAAAATAAAATACTTCAGAATGAATTTAACAAAGGAGGTGAAATATCTATACAGTGAAAACTATAAGACATTGTAGGTATAAATAAATGGAAAGATATCCTGTGTTCATGGACCAGAAGATCCCTACTACCCAAAGCTATTTACAGATTCAATGCAATCTCTCTCTAAATTCCAGTGGCATTTTTCACAGAAATAGAAAAAACAAGTGTGGAACCACAAAATACCCCAAATAGACAAAGTAATCAGGAGGAAAATGCTGGAGACATCATACTTCCTGATTTCAAACCATATTACAACATGAAACTAAAACTCCTAAAAGAAAATGTATGGGAAAACCTCCTTGACAATGGTCTTGGCAATGATTTTTTTGGATATAATACCAAAAGCATGAGTCACAAAAGTAAACAAAACAAGTGGGACTACATCAAACTTGAAAGCTTCTGCCCAGAAAAGGAAACAATCAACAAAATGAAAAGGCAACCTACAGAATGGGAGAAATTATATGCAAAGCATATATCTGATAAGGGGTTAACATCTCAAATATATAAAGATTTCCTATAGCTCAAAAGCAAAAACGAAAACAATCAAACACAATTCAGTAAAAAAAAATGGAAAGGAACTGAAGTGGCAGTTTTCTAGTGAAGATAAACAAATGACCAAGAGAACATGAAAGGTGCTCAAAATCACTAACCATGAGGGAACTGCAAACCAATACCACAGTGAGATATCTCTTCACACCTGTTAGAATGGCCATTATAAAAAAGAAAGGAGATAACAAGTGTTGGCAAGGATGTGGAGACAAGAGCAGACCTCACAGAACAGGGTAATGTACCAAAGCTGTGGCCTGGTGGGACCCAAGCCCTTCCTCCACCCCAGCTCAGTGGCAAGAGGAAGAGAAATGGAGCAGGGAGGGAGTGGAGGCCTGGGACTGCTGAATATCTAACTCCAGAGTTCTACTCTGGGAGCACAAACCTACATTTCATGGTGTTTGCATGATACTCTCATGATTATGGGGTTGGAAAGCTAAGACAGGCAGAATTAATGGAGAGACTGAGATTCCAGCCACTTGTGGAAAGCAGGGATCCATATCCAGCTGCTCAGAGACAAAAGAAAGGTGGGCAGTCTGAGAGACTTCCTAACAAGGAAGCCCTTAGCAAGAGGGCTGCTAAAGGTGAAAGGATTGCACAGAGCTTAATGCTCAGGAGAGAGGACAGGTAGACAAAATTGTCCTAGGTAGACAAAATTGTCCAGGTGCACTCTGCCCAACAGGTTGGGAGTTTTGCCATATAGACTCTCACATTTAAGGAGGAAAAATATATCTTCCTCCTTAGATGATCTTCAGGTGCTTCAGCTCCTTGGCTGGCTACATAGCTCCAAGGACCCCCACTGTGATACACAGCCTATTGCGCCTTTCTCCCAGCCAGCCCCACCTGGCTCAAAAACCGGCAAACGCTACCCTGTCATTAGCCCAGACAGAGGGAATATCTGTCTATAGCAACTACAAAAGCAAAGCATAGAGGCTTATACCTGTGTGCTCAGCCCACTGGTTCAGGCAGTGGAGACAGGCATAGCAGCCGGAAAGCAGGAAACAGTTCTTTCCTTCTCCCAGGCACCAATAACCGTCCCTTGTGACCCCCGACATTGCTTCAGGGTCTGAGCAGCTGCAGGGAGTAGAGCTTCTGGGTACTGGAGGGTGCCATATACAAATATGAAATGCCTAAGGAATCTGGTTCAGAGTAAAATTATAATACCACTCCTGAGAAAGATTTAAATGACATTGACCTCATGACTCTTCCTGAAAAGCAGTACAAAATAAAAATCATTAACATGATCATTGAGGTTCGGAAAGATATTCAAGAAATCAGGAATGAATTCTGGTTGGAGATCCAATCATTGAAGAGTACAGTGGATGGTATTAAAAGCAGATTGGATATGGTGGAGGAGATAATAAATGAAATAGAAACTAGAGAAGAGGAAGACAAAGAAGCTGAGGCACAGAGAGAAAAAAAGGATCTCTAAGAATGAAAGAATATTGAGAGAACTGTGTGACCAATCCATACGGAACAATACTCGCATTATAGGGGTACCAGAAGAAGAGAGAGAAAAAGTGATAGAAAGTGTCTTTGAGGAGGTAATTGCTGAAAACTTGCCCAATCTGGGGAAGGAGATAGTCTCTCAGGCCAAGGAGATGCACAGATCTCCCAACACAAGGGACCCAAGGAAGACAACACCAAGACATACAGTAATTAAAATGGCAAAGATCAAGGATAAGGACAGACTATTAAAAGCAGTCAGAGAGAGAAATAGGATTACATACAAAGGAAAGCCCATCAGGCTAACATCAGACTTCTCAGCAGAAACCTTACAGGCCAGAAGGGAGTGGCATGATGTATTTAATGCAATGAAGCAGAAGGGCCTCAAACCAAGAATACTTTATCCGGCAAGATTATCATTTAAATTTGAAGGAGGGGAGGGATTAAACAATTTCCAGATAAGCAAAAGCTGAGAGAATTTACCTCCCACAAACTATCTCTGCCGTGTATGTTGGAGGGACTGCTATAGATGGAAGTGTTCCTAAGGTTTAATAGTTGTTACCAGAGGTCATAAAACCACAGTAAAGAAAGTAGAACAGCTAATTATTAAGCAAATGCAAAAATTTTAATATCTCCAAAGTGAATCAAGAGATAGACAAAGAGTACAGAATATGATACCTAATATATAAAGAATGGAGGAGGAAGAAAAAGAGGGAGAAAAAAAAAGAAACTTTAGATTGTGTTTGTAATAGCATATTAAGTGAGTTAAGTTAGACTCTTAGATAGTAAGGAAGTTAACCTTGAACTTTTGGTAACCACGAATCTAAAGCCTGCAATGGCTATAAGTACATACCTATCAATAATCACCCTAAATGTAAATGGACTGAATGCACCAATCAAAAGACATAGAGTCACTGAATGGACAAAAAAACAAGACCCATCTATATGCTGCCTACAAGACTCACTTTAAACCCAAAGACACACACAGACTAAAAGTGAAGGGGTGGAAAAAGATATTTCATGCAACTAAAAGGGAGAAAAAAGCAGGAGTGGTAGTACTTGTATCAGACAAAAAGACTTCAAAACAAAGAAAGTCACAAAACATAAAGAAGGACATTACATAATGATAAAAGGGTCAATCCAACAAGAATATATAACCATTATAAATATCTATGCCATCAACACAGGAGCACCTACATATGTGAAACAAATACTAACAGAATTAAAAGGAGAAATAGAATGCAATGCATTCATTCTAGGAGATGTCAACACACCACTCACTCTGAAGGACAGGATCAACCAGACAGAAAATAAATAAGGAGACAGAGGCACTGAACAACACAATAGAACAGATGGACGTAACAGACATTTACTGAACTCTACACCCAAAAGCAGCAGAATACACATTCTTCTCAAGTGCACATGGAACATTTTTAGGAAAATTCATATACTCGGCCACAAAAAGAGCCTTGGTAAATTCAAAAAGATTGAAATTGTACCAACCAGTTTCTCAGACCACAAAGGTATGAAACTAGAAATAAATTATGCAAAGAAAATGAAAAATCCCATAAACACATGGAGGCTTCACAACATGCTCCTAAATAACCAATGGATCAATGACCAAATAAAAACAGAGATCAAGCAATATATGGAGAAGACAAATGACAGCAATAATTCAACACCACAAAATGTGTGGGGCTCAGCAAAGGCTGTGTAAGAGCAAAGAATATTGCAATACAGGCCTACCTCTGGAAAGAAGAACAATCCCATATGAGCAGTCAAACCTCACAATTAACTAAACTAGAAAAAGAAGAACAAATGAGGCCCAAAGTCAGTAGAATGAAGGACATAATAAAGATTAGAGCAGAAATAAATAAAATTGAGAAGAATAAAACAATAGAAAGAATTGATGAAAGCAGGAGCTGGTTCTTCGAGAAAGTTAACAAAATAGATCAACACCTAGCCAGGCATATCAAGAAAAAAAGAGAGTGTACTCACATAAACAGAATCAGAAATTAGAAAGGAAAAATCACTATAACACCACAGAAATACAAAGAATTATTAGAGAATACTATGAAAAATTATATGCTAACAAACTGGATAACCTAGAGGAAATGGACAACTTTCTACAAAAATACAACCTTCCAAGGATGACACAGAAAGAAACAGAAAATCTGAAAAGACCAATTACCAGCAACGAAATTGAACTGGTAATCAAAAACCTACCTAAGAACAAAACACATGGATCAGATGGCTTCACTGCTGAATTTTATCAAACATTTAGTGAAGACCTAATACCCATCCTCCTTAAAGTTTTCCAAGGAGTAGAAGAAGAAGGACTACTTCCAAACTCATTCTATGAGACCAGCATCATTCTAATACCAAAACCAGGCAAAGACACCACAAAAAAGAAAATTACAGACCAATATCCCTGATGAACATAGATGCAAAAATAATCAACAAAATATTAGCCAATGGAATTGAAAAATATATCAAAAGGATCATCCATCATGATCAAGTAGGATTTTTCTATGGATGCAAGGATGGAACAACATTCGAAAATCCATCAACATCATCCACCACATCAACAAAAAGAAGGACACAAACCACATGATCATCTCCACAGATGCTGAAAAAGCATTTGACAAAATTCAACATCCATTCATGATAAAACTCTCAACAAAATGGGTATAGAGAGCAAGTACCTCAACATCATAAAGGCCATATATGACAAAACCACTGCTAACATTATACTTAACAGCGAGAAGCTGAAAGCTTTTCCTTTTAGATTGGGAACAAGACAAGGATTCCCACTCTCCCCACTTCTAGTCAACATAGTACTGGAGGTCCTAGCTATGGCAATCAGACAACACATAGAAATAAAAGGCATCCAGATAGGCAAGGAAACTGTCCCTGTTTGCAGGTGATATGATATTGTACATAAAAAACCCTAAAGAATCCACTCCAAGACTACTAGATCTAATATGTGAATTCAGCAAAGTTGTGGGATACAAAATTAATACACAGAAATCTGTGGCATTCCTATACACTAACAATGAACTAGCATAGAGAGAAATCAGAAAAACAATTCCATTCACAGTTGCATCATAAAAATAAAATACCTAGGAATAAACCTAACCAAGGAAGTGAAAACTACAGGACACTCATGAGAGAAATTAAAGAAGATACCAATAAATAGAAACACATCCCGTGCTCATGGATAGGAAGAATTAATATTGTCAAAATGGCCATCCTGCCTGAAGCAATCTCTAGATTCAGTGCAATTCCTATCAAAATACCAACAGCATTCTTCAACAAACTAGAGAAAATTGTTCCAAAATTCATATGGAACCAAAAAAGACCCTGAATAGCCAAAGCAATCCTGAGAAAGAATAATAAAGCTGAGGGGATTATGCTCCCCAACATCAAGCTCTATTACAAGGCCACAGTACTCAAGACAATGTGGTACTGGCACAAGAACAGACCCATAGACCAATGGAACAGACTAGAGAGCCCTGATATAAACCCAACCATATATGGTCAATTAATATATAATAAAGGAGCATTTGTTTATTACATACAGTGGGGACATACAGTGGGGAAATGACAGCCTCTTCAATAGTTGGTGTTGGCCAAACTCTACAGCTACATGCAAGAGAATAAAACTGGATTACTGTCTAACTCAATACACAAAAGTAAATTCAAAATGGATCAAAGACCTGAATGTAAATCATGAAACCATAAAACTCTTAGAAGACAACACAGGCAAAAATCTCCTGAATATAAGTTTAGACGACTTCTTCCTGAATGCATCTCCTCGAGCAAGGGAAACAAAAGCAAAAATGAACTCATGGGACTACATCAAACTAAAAAGTTTCTGTACAGCAAAGGACACCATCAACAGAACATAAAGTCATCCTACAGTATGGGAGAATATATTTGTAAATGACATATCCGACAAGGGGTTAACATCCAAAATATATAAAGAACTTACACGCCAAAGCAAATAACCCGGTTAAAAAAAGGGCAGAGGATATGAAGAGACAGTTCTCCAAAGAAGAAATTCAGATGGCCAACAGACACATGATAAGATGCTCCACATCACTAATCATGAGGGAAATGCAAATTAAAACCACAATGAGATATCACCTCACACCAGTAATGATGGCCAGCATCCAAAAGACTAAGAACAACAAATGCTGGTGAGGATGCAGAGAAAGGGGAACCCTCCTACACTGCTGGTGGGAATGTAAGCTAGTTCAACCATTGTGGAAAGCAATATGGAGGTTCCTCAAAAAACTAAAAATACAAATACCATTTTACCGGGGAATCCCACTCCTTGGAATTTACCCAAAGAATACAACTTCTCAGATTCAAAAAGACATATGTACCCCTATGTTTATCATAGCACTTTTTACAATAGTCAAGAAATGGAAGCAACCTAAGTGTCCATCAGTAGATGAATGGATAAAGAACAGGTGGTACATATACAGAATGGAATACTATTCAGCCAAAAGAAAGAAACAAATCCTACCATTTGCAACAACATGGATGGAGCTCAAGGATATTATGCTCAGTGAAATAAGCCAGGCAGAGAAAGACAAGTGCCAAATGATGTCCCTCATTTGTGGAGTATAACAATGAAGCAAAACTGAAGGAACAAAATCGCAGCAGACTCAGAGACTCCAAGAAGGAACTAGTGGTTACCAAAGGGGAGGGATGTGGGAGGCAGGGTGGGACGGTTGGAGAAGGGGATTGAGGGGCATTTTATTTAGTACTCAAGGTGTGGTTGATCAAGGGGAAAACAGTGTAGCACAGAGAAGGCAAATAGTGAATCTGTGGCATCTTACTACACTGATGGACAGTGACTGCATTGGGGTATGGGTGGGAACTTTATAATATGGGTAAATGTAGTAACCACAGTTTTTCATGTGAAACCTTCTATCAATAATACCTTAATAAAAAAAAAGTATCACCAGTATCTTTCCATGTCATTAAGTATTCTTTGAGAGCATTAGTTTTAATGGATGCAATAAAATGCAATACTATCAATGAAAAAAAAGGTAATTATGGATAACTAACCTGACTGTGGTAATCATTTTTGCAGTGTATCAAATCATCACATTTTATACTTTATCCTTAACACAATATTATGTGTCAATTATATTTCAGTAAAGCTGGGGGTAAGGATGAAGTGGAGATTCACAAATTTAAAAGGAAGTGAGCAAAACAGGAAACTCAGACCCAGAATAATAGGATTAGCAAATTAGGGTTGACATTGACACTTTGTAATAGAAATTTCTTCTGCACCCTCCATAATCCTTGGGATTGTTGGAGCTCCGATGACACATAGTTCCAGGGTTATGGATTATAGATTCAGCTGTTTTTAAAAGACTTGCCTGTGCACTGCTTGACTTCAGTCCCAGCCTAATGTTCTTCAACTTACAGGACTTTGGGTATTGGAACTTGAAGGGCCTATGTTGTGTGTTTAGATCATGACTATAATTAGAGGAATGGTTCAAAGTCTGAAATTAATGGTCCAAGTGGCTGGGACCCTTTTGACCCACATTCTTTGAAATGGGCTAAGTACCAGTTCTACTTGACTAGATTCCCCATTGAGTGCTCAGTGAAAAATATGATTTAGAGAAGCAGTATTCATCTTTGAAATGTAAGTCTGATGACAATATGTGATGAAAACTAGATGGAAAACATCACTCAAACATGGAATCAAGGTTTACCATCTGGTTGTTAAAATATTGAAGTACTTCTTTAACCATTGGTTACAGCAGCTTTGTAAGCTCCCCAGGTGTCCCCACTGTTGTCTTTAGATGCTTCAGCCCTCTCTAAGTATCCTGGACTGCCACATGATCCCCTGAGAGTTAATACCTGGCACCTGGCACAACAGGAGGCCTCTGGACACACTTCTATTCTGGATGGGCAGCCATTCCCGAGGTGCAGATCTTTTAATATCACCCCTGCAAAAATGACAGTGAATTCTCTCTTTGGGATTCTAATCATTGCAATTCAAATAAGACTCAGTGGAACTAGAATCGGGCAACTGGGAGGTCGCCACGTGAAGACGGAATACAACAACTGAGAATTTTTGTTGAGAAATAAAAGCCATGAGAAGACCATGGCTGACGACTGATACATTCCAGGTGAATAAGGACTAAAGCTGGAAACCCGTAGAGCTCTGCCTGCCTAAAGTGTGAAATGAGTGAAACCAGGACAAACCAAAGAATCCTGCTTCATACAGCCAGACATAAGCAGGAAAGCAGTAGAGTGCCGAGGGAGGCTGGAAGCTGGAGATGTAAACAGCTTAATACAAAATGCATACTGAGTTTGTTAAAGTGAGCGTTTGGTAGCTTGAATGTGAATTATTAAAGGAGAACTGGAAGCCCAGCACTGTGACTGTGGCTGTGGGAGGTTCATGTCAGGAAGGATGGCTGTGTCCCCCAGTGATTATCGTGCTACTTCTACTGAACAGATTTTTGAAGGGGGTAATGATGCGTCCACTCAGATGGCAGACTTCTCTGTTGTTGTCATTGATGACACAGTGGTGTCAGAAGAGGATGGGGAAATTCTCCACTAACTGAGCACCACCCTGTTTTCCACCATGCGAGCCCCAGAAATTTCTAACGGAGCGCCCCTTGCCTGCCGCCATTCTAACCACTCCCAGGCAGAACCCAGGGTTTGGGATTGCGATGAAGGGGAAGCAGTGGGAAGACTGGGCAGAGAAGCCGTGAAGTGGAGCTTGAGTTCTGGTTCAGCCATTGAATGTCTATGACGAGTTATCGTTTCATTGAAAATAACTTTCCTTTTTCCTGTTGAAAAATGTCATTCTAAAAAATAATAGTCCAGGACTTCCGGGAATATGGCGACGTGAATGGACCAGCAGAAAAATTCCTCCCAACATTATATTTATTCACGAAAATACAGCAAATACAACTATCCCTAAAAGAGAGACCAGCATACACAGGAAAGTGCACAGCGTACAGCTACACCTGTGAGAACTTGGCAGCGGTGAGGCGGACGGGATACGGAGCAGCGACCCGGTGGGACTAAGCGCTGCCACCCCCCCTCCCAGAGCTCCGGTGGCCAGACACTCCAGACAGAGGACTCGGCACCCAGCAAGGCGGGACGGAAACGCGATCCAGCGAGACCAGAGCACCCCTCCACCCCAGCACTCCAGCGGGAGTCCCGGCAAGGCGGGTAAGGTACGGAGCCGTGAGCGGACCGAGCGCTCCCCTCCCCCAGTGCTCCAGCGGGAGGAGAGGATTCAGAGCCGGGAGGGAGTGGAAGTCTGCGCCAGGAGTGCCAACACACAGCCTGCGGTGTAGCGGAGATAGGAGAGACAGAGGGCACAGGGTCCCAGCCGGGAACGTGCAAGTTGCCTGCGGCAGGCTCCGGGAAGGAAAAAGAAAGGAGAAAAAAGGGAAGAAAAGCGCGCGCTCTACCTCAGTGGTCTTAAAGAGACAGGAGCTCAGTAGAGGGGCCGGATAGCCCCGCAAACTGAGCCCAGCACGCTGGGAGTCCTGGGGAGCTTTGGACCCCTTGGCTGGCGACTGGGAAAGGGTGCCTGCCATTGAGACCCCCACGGAGATCAACAGCTTCCCATTGTCCCCAACGCAGCCAGAACTATAGAGTGGCGCTGGAATAGTGGAGCAACAGCGCCACCTACAGCACTCGCGCGGAACCCACTCTCAGTGGCTTTTTTGTTGTTGTTGTTATTGTTTTTTCTCCCCTTTCTTTTCCTTTTTTTCTTTCCCTCTCTTTCAACAGCCTCCCATTCATTCTCACCCCGGCCACAGCTTTAAAGGGCCGTGTGGAGCGACGTGGCCACGGCTCTGGACTAGTGGAGCAATAGCGCCACCTACAGCATTCACACAGAAACCACCCCCGGTGGGCGTTTTGGTGTTTTGTTTTTTTTGTTTTGTTTTGTTTTTGTTGTTGTTGTTGTTGCTGTTTTCTTTTACGTGTTGCTGCTTTTTCTTTTTCTTTCTTCTCTTTTCGTTTCTCTCTCTCTCCTTTTACTTTTTTATTATTAGTAGAAATTTCTTTTTTTTCCTTTCTCTCCTTTCTTATCTCTCCTTGCTACCAACAACCAATTCTATAGTCATGAGAAGACAGAAGAATATGATACAGACAAAGCTTCAGACAAACACCACCCCAGAGAAAGAATCTGAAGAAATGGACATTCACAGTCTTCCAGAAAAAGAATTCAGAATAAAAGTCATAGCCATGCTGACGGATCTACAGAAAAATGTGCAAGAACTGAGGGAGGAAGTGAGGGAAGTGAGGAAAGACAATGCAGAAATGAGACAAGCCATCGACGGGCTCAACAGCAGACTGAATCAGGTTCAAGACACGGTCAAGGAATTACAAGACAGGGACCAGGAATACAAAGAAGCTGAGGCAGAGAGAGATAAAAGGATCTCTAAGAATGAAAGAATATTAACAGAACTGTGTGACCAATCAAAACGGAGCAATATTCGCATTATAGGAGTACCAGAGGAAGAAGAGAGAGAAAAAGGGATAGAAAGTGTCTTTGAAGAAATAATTGCCGAAAACTTCCCCACGCTGGGGAAGGAAATAGTCTCACAGTCCACGGAAGCCCACAGATCTCCCAACACAAGAGACCCAAAGAAGACAACACCAAGACACATAATAATCAAGATGGCAAAGATCAAAGACAAGGACAGAGTATTAAAGGCAGCTAGAGAGAGAAAAAAGATCACCTACAAAGGAAAACCCATCAGACTGTCATCAGACTTCTCAACAGAAACCTTACAGGCCAGAAGAGAATGGCATGATATATTTAACATAATGAAACAGAAGGGCCTTGAACCAAAAATATTGTATCAAGCACGATTATCATTTAAATATGACGGAGGGATTAAACAATTTCAAGACAAAAGAAAGTTGAGAGAGTTTCCCTCCCATAAACCACCACTACAGGATACCCTAAACGGACTGCTCTAGAGGGAAACAACCCTAAGGCTAAAAAGATGTCACCAGAGAAAATAAAATCATAGCAAAGAAAGCAGACCATCCAAATACCAACTAAAGGCAAAGAATAAAACACCTAATATATAAAGAAAGGAGGAGGAAGAATAGGAAGGGAGAGATAAAGAAACATCAGACGGCGTTCACAATAACTTAACAAGAAAGTTAAGTTAGATTCTCAGATAGTAAAGAAGCAACCCTTGAACCTTTGGTAACCACGAATCTAAAGCCAGCAATGGCAATAAGTACATATCTATCAATAATCACCCTAAATGTAAATGGACTGAATGCACCAATCAAAAGACACAGAGTAACAGAGTGGATAAAAAAGCAAGACCCATCTATATGCTGCTTACAAGAGACTCACCTCAAACCCAAAGATATACACAGACTAAAAGTGAAGGGATGGAAAAAAATATTTCAAGCAAA
>JAQQAC010002629.1:21307081-21445085 GCA_029783875.1 Phataginus tricuspis | reverse complement strand
AGTAGAACAAAAAGACATCCTACAATATGGGAAAATATATTCATAAATGATGTATCTGATAAGGGGTTGACATCCAAAATATACAAAGAACTCACGCACCTTAACAAACAAAAAGCAAATAACCCAATTAAGAAATGGGCACAGGACATGAATAGACACTTCTCTAAAGAAGAAATTCAGATGGCCAACAGGCACATGAAAAAATGCTCCACATTGCTAATCATCAGAGAAATGCAGATTAAAACCACAATGAGATATCACCTCACACCAGTGAGGATGGCCAACATCCAAACACAAACAACAACAAATGTTGGTGAGGATGTGGAGAGAGGGGAACCCTCCTACATTGCTGGTGGGAATGCAAATTAGTTCAACCATTGTGGAAAGCAGTATGGAGGTTCCTCAAAAAACTCAAAATAGAAATACCAATTGACCCAGGAATCCCACTCCTAGGAATTTACCCCAAGAATGCAGCAGCCCAGTTTGAGAAAGACAGATGCACCCCTATGTTTATTGCAGCACTATTTACAATAGCCAAGAAATGGAAGTAACCTAAGTGCCCATCAGTAGATGAATGGATTAAGAAGATGTGGTACATATACACAATGGAATATTACGCAGCCATAAGAAAAAAACAAATCCTACCATTTGCAACAACATGGATGGAGCTGGAGGGTATTATGCTCAGTGAAATAAGCCAGGCCGAAAAAGACAAGTACCAAATGATCTCACTCATATGTGGAGTATAACAACAAAGAAAAAAAAAATGAAGGCACAAAACAGCAGCAGACTCACAGAACCCAAGAATGGACTAACAGTTACCAAAGGGAAAGGGATTGGGGAGATGGGTGGGAAGGGAGGGATAAGAGGGTAAAAGGGGCATTACGATTGGCAGGCATAGGGTGGGGGGGCACGGGGGGGACTGTACAGCTCAGAGAAGACAAGTAGTGATTCTCATCTCACTACACTGATGGACAGTGACTGTAATAGGGTTGGTGGGGGGGACCTGATGCAGGGGGTAGTTTAATCATCACAATATTGCTCATGTAATTGTAGGTTAATGATACTAAAATAAAATAAATTGTAAAAATAATAATAATAATAATAATAATAATAATAATAATAATAATAGTCCAGAAAAGTATAAAGCATAAAATAAAAGCTACCCAGTTATCCGCCACACACAGACAGCCCACTGGGTCTAATGTTAACATTCTTTTGAACCTGTTTCTTTCCACAGTCCATGGATAAACACACAGCAAATAGTATGCTATCGTACATCAGTGGCATCCTGCTTTACATGCTATTTTATGGTTTTTTTACTTAACAGATGTTGCTGATACTTTACTCAGTCTCTCTCTATATATATAAATAACTCCATTTTATCTTAAGGATTTAGTTGCATTCAAATTGTTACATTGCTTTGATATGCAGGACTTTAAGTAAAACTCTGTACATGAGCATTGAGTTGTTCCCATTTTTTCTGCTCTATTTTCAGTCTATGATGAAAATCCTTGCACCTGTATCTTTTCACAAGTATCTTCTTGGAACGAAGTCTAGAAATGGAATTTCTACATCAAATGGCACGCTCACTTTAAATTTTAACAACTTGTTAAGCTGATCTCCAGAATCTGACCTAGTTACACTCCCACCAACAGTGAACGAAAGTTGCCATTCGATTCTGGCACCTCAACATTGAGTAAAGCCAACGTTTCACATTCACCAGCCTGATAGAAAAAATGATGTCTCAATTTTGTTTTTATTTGAATTTCTTTCATTTTGACTGAGGTTGCTCACACTTTAGGAAGGTCTGTTGTTGCTTCACAAATACCTGGCTTTATATACTGGAACTACTCTTCTATTGAATTGTTTGCGTTTGTTATGTTAATGTATGCAAACTATTTTAGGGATGATAATACTTTGTCATATATACTGTAATCATCCCTCCAGTTTGTATTTTCCCTTTAACTTTTCCATATGGGACTTTCTGCCATTTAATGTGACCCGCTTCAATGTTTCCTTTCATGGTTTTAATTTTTCATGTCTTCCCTTAGTTCCCTATTAAGAAAATAGCCCATTGGATCACTTTTGGCATCTGACAACTAGTTGGACATCCAGCTTCCAAAGTGAGAAAGTCTATACATGTCACAGTTTCTATTCCCATTCCTAAATCCTCCTCATGGTGCTAAGGAGATCAAAATCAACCTACCCCTCTCAGCATCCTTACAGGGTGCCCCTTCTCCACATATACCCCTGCGACCCATGCCAGGGCTCTGTCCGTGGCCGGGGGCCCAGAGCAGTTCCGACATGGCCACAGGAAGTGAACATCAGCTGTCCCAGCAGCCAGTTGTGGCTGTCCTTCCAAGAAGTCCTTCTCACGTGGGTCCACGTGTCTTGGATGGTGCCCATGTATAAGGCCGGTGGGGCTGCCAGAGGAACCAGCCTTGTGTTTAGAGGGTTGGAGCTTTCCACCCCACCCCCAGCCTCTGGGGTGGAGAGAAGCTGGCTGGAGACTGACTTAATGACCACTGGCCAATGATTTAATCAATCTCATTTAACAAAGCCTCTGTAACACCCAAAAGCACAGGATTTGGAGAGCTTCCAGGCTGGTGAGCACATGGTGGGGCTGGGAGGTGGCGCACCTGGGGAGGGCTTGGAAGTCCCAGATTTGGGGCCGTAGATCTGTCTTCCATCTGGCTATTCCTGAATTGCATCCTTTGTAATAAATGGATAGACATAAGTTAAATGTTTCCTTGAATTCTGTGAGCCTTTCTGGCAAATTCTAGAACCCAAGGAAGGGGTCATGGGAACCTCTGATTTATAGCCAGTTGGTCTGAAGTCAGAAAGGGGGCCCAGACTTGTGACTGGCATCTGAAGCGGGGCAGTGTAGGGGGACTGACCTATGGGATCTGAGGCTCACTGCAGGGACACAGTGTCAGAACAGAACTGAATTGTGGGACACTGCGTTGGCATCCACAGAGAACTGGAGAATTGGTTAATGTGCAGAAAAGCCCACACATTTGATGTCAGAAGTGAAGCTTGTGAGGGTATAGAGGAAAAGCAGTTTTGTTCTCTCCAGCCAGGCACCAGAGGCCACACACTGTGATTCCACTTACACGGGTAGTCATGGCAGAGAGACAGAAAGAATGGTGGCTGCTGGGGCTGGGGAAGGAGTGGGCAGGCTGCTGCTTAACGGGTGCAGGGTTTCAGCCTGGAAGGAGGAAGGGTTCTGGGAATAAGTGGTGACGATGGTTGCCCACAGTGTGAGTGTAGTTAATGCCATTGAGCTGTCCTCTCAAAACAGGTAAAATGGTAAATTTCATGTATACCTTTCCACAATAAAAAAAGTTGAGATTAAAAGAATGTATTGACCTTGTGGTTTTCCTCCTGAACCTGTGTCCGTAAGTCTGGGCCTTCAGGACGTCTTAAAATAACTTTGGAAGAACAGTATGTGTCCTAAGGGCTGTGTTTTGAGTGACTCATAAAATAATCTTGCAGCTGGCTGCATACCCTGTGCTTTTGAAATGCGGCGACACTACATTGGGTCCCGAGGAGGTGGGCCTGCATCGGTTAGTGCAGACGGGGAGGGCTGGGCGCGCTGCAGACAGGGGTGAGTCAGGTTGAGTAAGGCTGCCTCTTACTCTCATGGCAGTCAGAGCAGAATCAATAAACACTTCAGTCATCCGAGAGAGGAATGAGGAACACGGCTCATGTGATAAAGGAGGAAATAAAGAGCAATGATTATTTTCCTCTTTGTGCTCCTGAGTTTCCACTTCTATGGCTTTGAGAGTAAGCAGACTGAAGCACAGACGTGCTGGGGGGTGGGAGAGTGGGGTGGGCTGGAGGTCCACTGTCTTCCATGCCCCTTTTCCATCTTTCCGTTAATCCAGCTTTTTAGCACAGCAGCCTCTGGAGGGTAGCCACTGGCAGGCACTCAAGGCAACATGAAGTTTCCGGCAGCTTGGGGGTAGTTCCCCTGAACTGGTGCACTTCCTGCTGTTGGAAGCCCCTCTCTCTCTCATTCTGGGGACAAGCTGCCCTCAGACTCTCAAACACCCCGGAGCTTAGAGGTCTCCTCGCCTCCACGTTTGTAGGAAGAAGACTAAACAGAATAACTGTAGGAGTAACACTGAGCATTTACCCTATGCTTCCCAAAGACTGTTTTACCATAAAAATAATTGTGTGTCCACTTATATGTCCACTGAGACAAAGGGACAGACAACAGGGCATTTAGGAGCAGCTTGCAGTTAGTAGACGTGGGTTTCAAGGCCTGCTCACCACGTGCTGGCTGTCCGCATTCAGACAGTGCCTCGTACATCTTAAGAGTTCAATAAATGCAGGTGTTATCACTAAAGCATATGTGTATCTCTGTCTAGAAACACAGATATGCAGGAAATATTGCTTTATTTCCCCTAAAGCAACTTCATTAGGACTCTAGGCACCCACTCCACCAGCACAGTAGGAAACTCCCCCCTTGACATTGCTGGATTTACTGGGTCTTCCCCAACTTTCATCTTATAATCTGAAGGTTTATGTGGCCCCACACAGTGGGTGCCAGCTAGTCATGTCATCTAAAACAATCTCCTGGACACAGCTCTGGCAGCAGCTCAGAGGTCCCCACCCCACTCACAACCTCAAGGCAGGCACAGGACTGATTCTCGCTCTCTGACTGCTGCACCCTGTCTTTCCCCTTGGCATCAGGCAGGGTGCAGGCAGGAAAGAGGTGCCACACCCAGCCTAGGTAACTGGGAGAGAGTTTTAACCAAGGACTATTTACAAAGGTGTGGGCAGCATTCAGCTGCCTAATAAGGGGCAGTTAGGACCTTGGAGCTGGTGACTATGGGAAGTCATTCAGCCTGCAGTCAAGGAGAAGCACCTGTTACCGGGGACAGAGACGGGCACCAGCCAGAGCCGTGGCCTTCCCCTGACGGATGCGCCTATGTACAAGGGGTGCGACCGAGTGAATAAGCGGCATCTCTGCCTCCATCCTGCGTCTGTCTCCTTCACAGCTTCATCTTTGGGTCCAAAACTTCTGCTCAGCCGTGCAGCCCTGAGCATAGGCTTGTTAACCATCAGAAGGAATCTTGCTCAGGACTTAAGACTGATGCAACCAGCTCCTTATCCGAAACTCACCTCCCCCGAGGTGATAAAGAAGTATGTACAAAAATGACAACTGGATTGTCAAGGACTTTCAGGAACATCACGGCCAGATCCCTGTCGACAAAATGACTGGAGCCAACTAAGCACGGACAGGGCATTTGCCCTCCTCCGACCCCCACTGAGGTCTGGATGTCTGAGGTCAGTTGTCCCCTCCTGACCTCAACCCCCTCCTGTTCCCCCACTTCCCTAATATGAAAGAAGCTTGAAATCAACCCTTAGTTAAGATGGTTCTTTAGACATAAGTCCCCCACCTTCTTGATCTGCTGGCTCCCCAAACAAAGTTGCTTCCCTTGCCCCAACACCTTGTCTCTTGACTTATTAGCATGTCGTGTGACAAGTGGCACAAGCTTGGACTCAGTAACAGGAAGATCTGGGCCCCTAGGGGCCTCGTCTCACTCCCCTGTCTTCTGATCTCCTGCTGGTTCCTTTCACTGGCTAAACTCAACCAAAATCCAGAGAACAAAAGAGCCCCTCTGACGCTTGTTCACACCAGGGCACAGATCAAGTCTGGGGTGGCAGCAGGTACAGGCTTCTCCAATGGTCTTCCACATGGTAATTGTAAATGGTTCTAGAATCATAGACTTTGTGACCTCATTATAGCCATTATTACAGCAATAGATGGGGCACATCTGGAACTGGCTTCATGTATAAACTAGGAGGCTAGGAAAGCATTCAATCCCCCCAAATTGTCTCTCAGATTCTAAACAAGGCTTGACACGTCACTGATTAAAATTTCATCCCCTTTATTGTGAATTTGATGCCAACTGGGGTACAAATAACGAGGCAGAGAATCACCACACTTTTACCAGAGATGGGAATAGGTAAGGGTGAAGATCCTAAGAGCAGATTTGATAGGGAATTAAGGGAGGGGAAATCAGAGTACACAGTGCCTGAGTGTGGGGAGTGATGCCAACCTGCTGGCCTACTGTGTGTGGCAGTTCTCATGTGTTTTTGGCCTGGGACTGGAAGCACAGTGATGCGGGCTCGAGGGACCTTAACTGGGGAAAGCTTCGGCCAGTTCTCAGCACTCACATGCTTTCTTCTTACGACTGTGACAGCTAACAGGACCCTGAGATTCCTGGCATTATTGAGTTAGCTTCCTGACGCAGAAACTTGGTTTGTTTCAACACCCAAACGAGCTCAGCATAAGCCAAGTTCAAAAACCTGCAGTGCCTGGATCCCATCACACCAACTAATTGGGATGCTATTTTTCAGGTTGAGACTTTCCTGAGCTGTTTGTAGGTGTATTTATGCTATTTGACATTTATGCAGCCATCCTTACCTGTTTATTCTGGGAAGTGCAGAAGGAATGCTTATGTAGAGATTTCAGTAATAGCAGATGGAGTAGTTAGACCACAGAAGGTACTCCACTGAAAACAAGGACACAGCAGCAAATACTGGGCTCCTTCTCCCAGCTTCTGTGGATATGTGCTGGGTGATATGTTTCATAAACCACTCACCCTGCACACTATTGGCATACACTGTTCTGCCTCTGAAGAGCAAAGCCCTTCTTCGTTCTCCCCCTTCTTGGCCTATAAAGGTGGATGCTGCTCCATGCCTCTGCTCCCTGAAATTCAGTTCTCCCAGGCTTCTGGCCTCAGCACCAAGTGCTCCCCTCCTGTTCTCCACTTGTCCTTCTCTGGCTCCCTGACTAGCTCATCTTCCTCTGTCATGAAGTCTACTAATACAACAAGGGAAAATCTGTCTGTCTGACTGCCTTCAGGCTAGGGACAGGTGCATAGACCCCCTGTGCCTTCCCACCTCAGGGAGGTGAGGTGGGCCTTGATGGCCCTGGGGACAGATGAGAGGCATGGACTCTGCTCCAGGATCACCAGCAGTACCCAGTGCTGTGTGCAGGCAGAAGGAGGAGGCAGCACATCCCACTTAGAAAACTCAGCTGTTTGTCTTTTTTTCACAGAAAGAGTAAGGTTTCCAAACCCAAGAGTGAGGAGCAATGGTGACAATGAATTGACAAAGATGATTGTGATGGTAGCCACAGGAAATGGCATCTCCAGTGACCAGGAAAGGAAGATGCTCAGGTTCAAGGTGAGAGACTCAGGATCACAAGATGCATGACTACAGCCACAACAGATGGTAAGCTCCTTGGGTGAGGTTCTGTTGTGTTCAGGGCTGAGGCTCCAGGATTTCACACACAGAAGCAGCTCAGTGAATATTTGTTTTAAAAAAAATAATGAACGGTACTGATGAATGAGCAAGGAGATTTTGTGAACCCATGGGCAAAGGCCTGTAAGCATGAGCTGGGATTCTGAGAAGCTGGCAATGGTGGGGTCCCTCACCCAGGCTGGTGGCCAGGGATAAACTCCGGGAGCTTGCAGGCCATCGGGGGGTCTCCATCATCTTTCTACCTTCCTGCCTACCAGCTTCCAGTTTATAGTGGAGACTCAATATGCATTTGCTGACTTGAATCAAAATGTTTGTCCCAGACTTACATGTCCTTTGTGTTTGGTCTCTGAGATTTGGAAACAGGACCAAGAAATACCTAACAGCCTTCCCTTTGTTATATTGTGGAGGAGAGTCAAATGCGTGTCCCTGGTACACCCAGTCCCAACCACCATCCACAATCCCAGGCCACAGCCCAAACAAGAGCTGTTCCTGCCCACACATGTCTGTTTCAGGGTGAATGTCAACAGAAACAGGGCATCACATCCCACCTACTCCCAAGAGTGTGTGCATGCCCTGTGGGGCTAGGATGAGTTGGCATGGAGAAAGGGAGGATGTAACCCCAGGATGCTTCCATGGGCTGTTCCTGGAGTTTGAGGAACAGCCCCACAGGCTGGCAAGCCCTTACACCAGCTCTGGCAGAGGCCACCTGTTATGCAGGCACCCTGGTTCCTTGCTTCCTCCAAGAGGAGCCCCCTTTCAACACTTCCCTGAACTGATCTCTCCCCCTGTTTGACGGTACTCCACCTCTCCTCACAGGTGCTGACAGGAGGCTGGAGGCACGCCTTCCCAGCAAACATCTGCAAGGCACATGGCCAGTTGTAAGCTGGCTGAACTCAGAGGTAGGGGATTGGGGCCAACACAGGAGGGCCTTTAGGAGGACCATCCAAGAAGGGCTTTGGCACCAAAAGTTCCAAATAATGGTCCAGAGGGTTGCTCAGCCTCAGCCTCCAGGTTCTACCCCTGATATAAAGCCCCCTCCTGGAATAACAACTCAATACAAAAGCTTTGAAACTACCCCCATTCCATGCCTTCCACTGGATGCCATCAGAGAGAAGGAGGCAGCCCCAGTCTCATTTCTGCTCGCAGAAGAGGGGCAATTAGAGGGCTTAGGGCCCTTCAGTACCAGCAGCCCTGGGGACCCCTATTCCAATCACACATATCCATGAAATATGCTATCCACTACCCAGTCAGATTTGAAGGTCATTAGTCAAGTCAAAAGCAATAAAAAAGGAAGTCATCTTCAGGGCACACATATCCTTTAAATAAAAGGCACATAAGTGCCTTTGCTCTATGTCCCAGTCAGAGCATAAACTGGAATGTGTTAGGTTAGATTAAAGTGTCTGGGGTACATTTTCTATTGCCTCTATTACATAAACTTTCATATTTTCTAACACCTCTTTCTCTTAGTGTTGTTTTTTTTTTTTTCCTCTCTCTCTATTCTTGATGCACCTTGACCTTGCCAGGAGCCCTGGGGCTCTGCATTGGCATTGTTACAGCATATTCTTCCAATAGGCATAAAAACAAAAGCTGTTGACCCTACCTTGGTCCTTCCAAAGACTGGGAGGCCCCAGGGGATTCTGTAATCCTAAAATAAATGTGGGTTCTTACACCAGAAACACAGAAACCCTTCTGATTTTCAGAAACTTAGATTTTAAATGAAATTAATGTTCTTATTATAAAAGTCATTCATACAAGGTCATTCTAAACAATTTAGAGATGACATGTAAACCAAGAAAGAAAATAAAATAATTCCATTATCTGGCCATAAGCACACTGCATATTTGGGGCATATCCTTTCAGGGTGTATGTGTGGGGTAACTGTGTGTAGGAGCTTATCAAACATACACCACTTTTCCCTTAAAGTGACCTGCTTTCTTATTACCACTATATCATAACATCATTTCTATGTTATTAAATATTCTTCTTTAGGTGACATTTCTAAAGGTTGCAGTATCTTGTTCATGGCTACCCTGTTCCTCACTTAACAGTCTCTGTGGTTAGCCTTTTAGGTCATTTCCAACTCTTCCTAATTATTAAAATTGCTGCAGGAGGTGCCCCTGTAGCGACATCTCTGTCTACATCCACGGTTCTTCCCCTGGGGTACATTCCCAGACCTGGAACTGCTATGGTATGGAGACAGCTCTTGCCGAATAGCTGGCCTTGATTACCCTTCCTCCACCTACCCCAGTCATGGTTGAAATGCCTTTCAGAAATAAGAAATGTAATAAAAAGAAAGTTAAGGGTGAATCAGGAGCTGTCATTCCCCCAAATAAGTCTTCTTGTTCCTCTTCCAGCATATGGTTTTAAAAGACTCTCAGATTTCTCTGTTTAAATTCTACAGAGAAAATGATCTGTGGCTCAAGCAAGCCTCATAGTTATGCATGAGCAGGGCAGATGGGGAGAGAACTTTCTGTAGAGGCATTCCACTCCTAGCTTCCCATATGCTCACCATTTACGCTGATTCCTTCATTTTCCCTAGAATCTCTTTCACCCAAGCATATAAATGCCCCTGAAGCCAGGGAAGAGGGTCAGTGTGCTCTTTCCAAGAGGCAGCCCTGAAAATCCACACCTCGCCATGGAGGTGAAGTATGGCCTGGGGGAAGTTTCCTCCGGTGTTTGAGCCTTAATCCCAGCCGCCTAACCTGCGGGGCTCGCAGCCGAGGAGCCTCGGGCAGCCCACTGGAGGCTCTGCCTCTCATCTGACAAAGCGAGATTGGTTCCTGGCTCTGGCTTTCCCCCTTCCCCGCTCTTTGGGTTGCTGGAACACATGCGAGGCCTGGGATGTCCTTGGGGCAGGCGGGACACATGGGGAGCTGGCAGCCCCTACCCATCTGGGGGCTGAGGCTCCTTTGTTTGAATACCTTAAAAGGCTGCAGCAGCCAGGGGCTGGGTTCTTATCTCCTGCGCTCTGGACCTGCCTTATTTATAGCCCTGCTGGCAAGAGCAGGCAGTGGCCAGCAGCTACACACGGGTTGGGGCAATCCGACAGGGTGGCTGTCCCCGCACTGCGGCTGTCCTCTCTTGTCTGGCTGGAGGGCAGAAGACGGGCCAGGTAAGAGCCCCAGTTTCCTCCTCCATTTTCTGCCCCTTGCCATCCTTTCTCCGGTGTCTGCGGGGGGCTTAGACACCAGCTGGGCAGGCTGCATGCCCTGGCAGGGAGCCCTCTGGTCCTGTGGTCTTGCAGACCCCGAGTGTGGACCCAGGTGGCTGCTGCAAAGACCAGAACCTGCCCTCCCCAACAGGTGCCTGCAGGAGACCTTGTTCATCTGACCCTCTCTGAGCGGGAATCAGGGATTTACACTGTGTTTTGAACACCAGGAAGCTGTTTTTATAAGAGAAAAGAAAAAGAAAAAAATTATAAACACTGGAAGGGGGGAAAGCCACAGTGCTCTTGAGTGTTCTCTCCCTGAGACAATTTCTGGACGGCCTGGGGTGAAAAGGTAAATTACTGATGAGTCTGATTATGCTGGGAAAGTATGTTTATACATGATGACTCCTTACGGCTGATGGTTTGCAGATACAGATATCTGTCGTGCACTTTAAAAAGGAAAGCATTAATATTCTATATCTAGAGCTATATGTGCAAAGTTGCACAGTACTGAGAAATGCTCAGACCGGTTGCTTAAGGATGTTAATACTGGTAGAATGACATCTCTGTGATAAGAGGTACCAAACATATAAACGTCCTCTAGCCAGACTCCAAGCAAGAAGTCTAAATTATCAAGTCCAATCTAAAAAGAAAAATAAATTATCAGACCCATTTTTAAAAAACGATCCTGAGGTCAAAGGATAGTATTAACACCTGTGTTGCAGGCTAATGTTATCAAGCTTTTGGTCTGTATAGGTTTGTTATTGTTTTCTTTGTTTCCTGAGGAATGTTATTTGCATTTTGTTTTATTGCTAGGTTTATAACCGCAACAGGTGCTGTCATCAAGTCTCAGACATTTTGAGGTCCATTCTAGCTCACAAAAATGTTTGTCTTAATGGAATGGCCAACTAATAAGCTCAAATGATTACATTTTGGAGGCTTTTTCTAATATTGAAAAAATATTTTACTGTTTAACTTCTTGGAAAAGTTGCATATTTTCCCATCAAGTACACCTTGACTGCTCACCCACCACCCTGCCTGTCTTTCCACACATTTTGCATTTTGAGATTTCATCATCCTGTTCAGTGCCTTCAGAGTTCTCCACCGATTTCAGATCCCTAAGGCCAAGCAGGGCAGAGTTCCCTGTGCAGGCCTGTAGCTCTTAACACCGGGGCTTGCATACTTTCTCCTTGTCTCTAAGCTATTTCCTATTTAAAACAGGTGGCCAAGAAGCACTGAGTTTAAAGTGTCCTCTCTTCACTGTTAAAAGCAAAATTCAACTGAGTAAATTTAAAAACTCTGTTTTTATTCAACAGTTCGTGAATCAGGCAAAATCCCCTCTGGCAGACAGAAAGGAGCTCGCGGTGCTGTACAAAACAAAAGCCATTTTTAGGCAGAAGAGAACAAGAATAAGGAAGGCAGTATAGCAACAAAGCAGACAGGTTTTGCAAAGTTATTTTTCTTGAGGGGATCGCAGGGGCCTATCAGGCAAATTACCTAGGCAGCACTGATAGGGCGGTTCCTGACTGACTAGCTTAAGATGCTCTTTATGGGAGACCCCAAGCTATAATTAAGTCTCAGTTGAGTGATGTGGGACTTAGCATCAGCAGCTCCATGTGGGGCCTGTTGTCTAATTTTCACTACCACCAAAGGAAGAGCTGAAATTATATTTAGAGTGTTTATATTTTCTTTTGGTTTTTCTTACTATACAAATACATGTTCACCATAGAAAAAACAGACCAGGAGGGGGAAGAAAATGAATAATTACATGTAGTCTTACTACACAAAGATAACTACTTTTAGCATTTTACTGTTTATCTTAACTATTTCTTGACTCTAATAGGTCCCTGATTGTAAGACCAGCCATTAATTCAATAGTTGCTAGCTTTGCAAGAAAGGGAAAATATTCCCACTATACTGTTGAGATAAATGTATTTTAAGATAAATCCAAAAACAATAAATTATGGGGGGAAGGAGATATATATATATATATAAAATCAGTATTTGGTTATTTACTTTTTGTCCAATGTATAGGCAAAGTCCTTTTACTGTACTTTCACAAACTCTAATTCTTTGAAAGTTGGTTATCTCTATATGACATTATGACTTCTTTAATTTAGCCAAAATATTAAAATATCCATCATCATTGGATAAATGAAAAATAAGAAAGCATAAATTGAGATTTAGATAAGTAATTTATATCAGACTATAACTCATTTTGAGGTATGATCTGCTAATTTATACACTATTGTTGCTGCTTCCTGATTGGTGAAAAAACTCACCTATCTTGTGCCTTACTGTGTATGCCCCTCTGAAACTTGTTTCATTGGTGTGCATTATTGTTGATTGTCAGCCCTTCAGCACTTGGTCTCCAATATACCAAAATAAGGATGAAAACCAGAAAGGAACTAACATAAGTGCTGAGCAAGTTCATATTTAACAGATGTATTTCACAAATATCATTAATGTTTTCAAGTGTAAGCTTATAAAAATAAAATCAACCTTAACTTGGAGGACATTTTTACAATTAGGGGCTTTGTTTGCCTTTAGAAGATACATTTTAGGCAGAGAGAAGAGGAATACATATTCATTTTAACAGAATGCTCTTATCACAGTTAAAATGTCATACCAAAAGTTGAGCTGAAATGAAACCATATCGAGCCAATGACACATCAAATACTCTCCACGTGTTTTACTAAGAAGGTGTATATCATTAGATTTTAAGGGGAAAATGCAAGACTTTCATTTTGGTTTTTAAGAAGGGAGACTTCTTCTGCTTTCTGGGACCCGTTTAGTCAGCATGAAGGCAGTAAGGGGCATCCGAAGCAGCAGGGGGACCTGACTATTCACGACAAATAGAGGCCACGGGGCACTTTCTGCTCTGGCTGGTAAATCTAGACCAATTTCAAAATGTCAGTCTTTGGTTTAGCTTGGACACAAGATAGAAAAATACGTGATATTGGTTATTCTCCTGTTAATTCATATCCTTTGTAGGAAAATGAAATAGTTAATATGAAGACAAAAAGGATTATATGACAACACGTTACATGTAACAACTAAAATGATAAACAGCGCCATTGCTCAAAAGTAGAGTGTGACTAAATAAATTGTAATATAGCCACAGTATGGAATATATACAACCATCAGAAATAGTTTGCACAGAATTTTTAATTTTTAAACAATAGAATACAAAGCTATATTCATAATATATTAACTGTGTAACACAAATATATATGTATATGTATAAATAAACACTGAAAAAATGCCAAAATATATAAAATTATTGTTTCTGAGGGAGATTAATGGTAATTTTTAATTTTTTCTATATTTTAAGTAGCTCACTAAATTGTCTACTCTAAAACTAATCATGAAAGTATTTTTATTGCAAAGTTTCACATAAATATAAGCATTCTAATTATTGCCACCAATTATAAATTGTAAATACCCAACCAGCATGGTCAGCCTCTTAAAAATAATAGCTAAAATTTATTGAATGATTACTATGTCCAGGGACTAGGTATTAGCTCATTTAATACAACTACACTACAGGTAGATATTATTAATTATTATTATTATTATTATTCCTATTTTCAGTTAAGGAAAGTCTTAGAACAGTATTATCCAACTTAGAAGGGGCTACCAAGTGAAACATATGGTCTGGCTTTAAGGACTTTCTAATCTAACAGAAGAGAATCTGAAGGCCATATGCAAAGAACAGTGTGATTTGAAAGGCAGACCTGAATGTTATAAGAATGGTGTGTGATATTCCTGCAGGAACAGTACTTGGCAAAGGAAGGAAGGAAGGTAAAGTTTACATAGAAAAAGGTATGGAGCCTAAAGGAAGTAAGGAATTATAAAAAGCCAAGACAGGTGGGGAAAGATGTGAACAATATGGAGATGGAAATAAATAGATCTGTCCTGCCAAGTGCAGGCTGTGTCCTAGCGCTAAGAAGCTGCTCTATGGGGCTGGGTGGAGGTAGCCTGAACCACACGGGGGGAATAGCTATTTTGCTTCTCTTCATTCTCCTTGAGACATTTCTGAAAATCAACAGGAGGACTACTTCTGGTTTCCTTGTTTATCTGTGAGGACACCAAGGCTCTGAGAATGAAAGGGGCTCAGAGCATGCAGGCTTCCGAGGAAGCAGAATCTGAACCCAGGCAGAGCAGTGTTGGGGTTTGCAGGAATCCCTCCAGAGACTGCTGGAAAATCTCTACCCTGGATAAACGACCTCACTTTAAAAATGAGTGATGCCTTTGAACTTAACCTTTATTCTTCTCTTTAAATCCTCCCTTCATTTCCAGCACCTTCCCAAGAGCATGGGAAAGGTGTTAATGGTCTTGGGCACACCCTGATAGCTAGCACAGTGCCCTACAAAGGGCAGCTGCCTAATAAATATTTGCTGAACTAAACTGTCGTGATTAGTTCAGGCCTCAGAAGTGTTAACATCCAAAGGAAGGAGCCAGAAGTTTTCTTCGTTGCCTAGGATGCTTCCCTTCTGCAATACTGGCATGGAAATAGGTTTGGTATTCACTCCCTACCCTCTGATACACCACACAGGGACATAATTAATGATGATAACATTTTATAAATGGAATTTTTATTGGGCAATAAACACTAATATTTGATGATAATGTATCCCTAAGGAGTAAATTCTCTGACTTGAAAGTTTTTATTCACCAGTCAGTGGGGTGGGGGGGTGGGGGGGTAGGAGGAAGGTGCTGAATAAATTCTAAATGCTGTAAGCTTACTTTTCAAAAGTTCTCCAATTTTGTGCAGAATCTCTTCATTAATTTATTAAGAAACAACATTTTGCTCTCTTTAAATAAAATTTAGTAAACAGAACCTCCAGCTTTAACTGCATGACATTGCAGACCAAATGTCATGCACTTCCAATCCCTAAATCAAAAGACAGATGTCCACAAAGGGTTGAGGTCAAATCTGTTAGGTTCAGTGAAAAAGTAATAGAATATGTGCAACATAAAAAAAGCTAAGACATTCTGAAAGTGCATGAGACAAACTCCTTTTAGACACCTCTCTACTCCTCTAATTTGAAAATGCAAAAATCCTCTGAACAGATGCAAATTTGTCTGCACTCAAATTAACTAGCATGGGCAATCATCCAAGTGATGGAAGAAATATTCACAACCACAATTTCATGTTTAAAATACTCTCAGATGGAAAAGCTCTGATGGCAATGAGGCGGATGGGGTGAGGATCTTCTAATGAAAACAGAGCTCTCAACAAGTCAGAAGGTTTAGACATTCATAGTGGCAAGTTCAAAATCATTTAGATGATGAATCTGGATAGTAGAATTGATAAACCCTTCCACCACCATTATTAGGCAGCCGCGGTAGCAAATCTTCCAGTCTGGTTGTGGATGAGCTCTGGCAGGATCCTGAAGCCCCGCCCAGAGCTGTTTCTACTTTTATCTGCAGCCCTTCATGGTTTCCTAGGAAGCATCAGCAAACCTCTGGAAACCTCAGGCAGAAGCAGATAGGCAGCTTCAGAGGCCAACGTGAGCTCAACTTAACCATAAGTCTCTTGAAAGTTTGTTATCATATTCATAACTTAAGTTAGGCTGTGTCTCTCACCTGCTCAAACTCTTCAGTCGCTTCCCAGATTAAGATAAAATCCTAATGCTTCAGAACCTACAAGCCCTACATGGTCCAGACCCAAGAAGTCTGACCTTGTATCCCTTTCTCTCCTTCCATCTAGGATGTTCCAGTTACACCACTCTGCCCCAGGGCCTTTGCACTTGCTGGTACCACTCATCAGTCAGGCTCTCCCCTGATGAGAGTAGCATCTTCCTCCCTCCACACCACATCTGAAAACCACTTCTGAATACCTCATCTAAAATGACACTGTCTGTCATTCTCTAGATCCTTGCTCTAATTTACTCCTCACCTTGGTTACTGATCTTCAGAGCTTTTATCTCACACACACACACACACAAATTCACATAGGTATTGATGTTTGCCCCCCAAGAACATGTGAACTCCAGTTAAAGCAAAGGCTATTTTCTTCACTGAAATGTCCCCAGTATCTACAACAGTGAGGGGCACATGGTAGGTGCTAAATGAGTATCTGTTGGAAGATAAAGGCTTGACGAATCCACTTTTATTTTAATTTTTAGAAACCTTTTCCATGTATTTCATGTATCATTGCTTATCATAAAGACCTCTTTTTTTGGGTCTGAGTCTAATGCTCCGCTGTCCACAACTTAAGCCTCGTTGTGAAAACTTCCACTACATTTGCATTTTCTTAAGGGAGAAAAGTGGGAGCTGGGGAGTCAGGCTTCGTGGACTCAAATCCTAGCTCTGCCTCTTGTAAGGTGCTCAGACAAGATCGCAACTTCCCAGAACCTCGTCTTCAAAATGGGGTAAAAACAAAACCTCATAAGGCACTTGTAAGGATTCAACAAGCCAATAATAGTATTAGTGCCATTCACTGAGCAGATACCATGCCCTGGAAAGCACACTGTGCTTTTAACTTGTGTCATGTTGTCCCGTCTTCACAATGACCCCATGGTGTAGGTTCTATTATCATTCCCAGCTTACAGATGAGGAACCCAACTGAAATCCAGAGAAGTATCTTAAGTAAGGAGATCAAGTTGCTCTATTGGTTTCGTGCTCTGCTGTAACAAATTCCCATACATACGTTGTCAGAAAGCAGCACAAACATATTAGCTTCCAGCTCAGAGATCTGATAGGGATCTCATGGGGTTAACTGGGCTGTCTTCTTTCTGGGGGTTCCAGGGAAGAAGCTGTTCTTCGTCTTTTCCAGCTTTTAAAAGCTGCCTGCATTCTCTGCTTGCAGCCCCTTCCTACACCATCACCGCAAGCTTGTAACATCTCCAAAGCTCTCCCTGATTCTGACTCTCCTGCTTCCTCTTTCCCTTATAAGGACTTGCATGATTACATTGCGCCCACCTGGATAATCCAAGAATACTTTTCTATCTCAAAACCCTTAATTAAAACTACTTAATTTTTTTTTATTATTTTATTTTTGTTTTTTATTTTTTATTGTTTTGGCAATTGATCTCCTTTTTTAAATTGAGGTACATACAATAAAATGCGCAAATCTTAGTATACAGCTTGATGAGTTTTGACATGTGTACACACATGTAACCGTCATGCAGATCAAGATATCAAACACTCACTAATGCTTTTCCCCTTCACCTATTTCCCCCCACCACTCCCCACCCCATCCCCTATGGCAATCACCAGTCTGTTCTCTGTATTTATGAATATATTTCTGTCTTATTTGTTTGTTCATTTGTTCTGTTTTTTAGATTCCCCATATAAGTGAAATCATATGGTATTTGTCATTCTCTGTCTGATTCATTTCAATTAGCATAATACCTTCTAGGTCCATCCATGTTGTCACCAATGGCAAGATTTCATCCTTTTTTATGGCTGAGTAATATTCTATTGTGTATATGCACCACATCTTTTTATCCATTGATCTATTGATGGACATTTGGGTTGCCTCCATATCTTGGCTATTGTAAATAATACTGCAGTAAACAAACGGGTGCATATATCTTTTTGAATTAGTGATTTTGCAAAATCTTTAATTTAATCACATCTGCAAAGTCCCTTCATAAGTTCCAAAGATGAGGACATGAACCTTTGGGGAAGCCATTCCCCTGCCTACCAGTTGCTGAGAGGCAGAGCTGGAATGTGGTCCCAGCTGATTTCTTGGCCACCACACTGCTGGAGTGCACAGCAAAGCCTTGGGTGTTTCATGGACCTTTTTCCCCTTAATGAAGGGAAGATGATAAGCTTGGATCCCAGATCTGGGTTTTGTATATGACATTAAACAAGACAATAGTTCGTCCCCTTCTGCCTGTTCACCTGAAATATAGGATGCCAAAGATTCTCAGTTAACTCTCAAAGTCATTTTATCTTGAAAATAATCAGTCTTACCTCATCCTCAAACATTACTGACTTTGGAGAAACCACAGACATTCAATAAAAGTGGAAATAAAAGTCTTCCTTGGAGACAGGCCACTGCACCTCCCATGGGGCTGAGGTGCCTGGGCAGGAGGGGAGGAGCCCACTAACACGTGAGAGGCACCAGATGGGCTGGCGTGACCTAGCTCTTGGTGCTCCGTCGAGGCACCCAGCCTCACAGGACCCAGCCACCCAGGTGAGCTGGGACGGGGAGGTGGCCTAGAACCTGACCACAGAGGCAGGGCAGTCTGATGCAGAGGGAGGGGCAAAGGGACCTGGCAAGGGAGGCCAGCATGGGCCACAGGCAGGGCTGACCACAGGCCCGAAGGGAGAGGGGCGGCCTGTGATGACTCCAGCCTCGCAGGGGCTGCAAAGGGCCTGGAGGCAGGTCTAGGACCCAACAAATGGGACAGATCAGGACAGAGCGCTGGTCCACAAGGGAGGCAGGGAGACAAGGGAGAAGGCATCTGTGGGCGGACTAGGAACCAGACTGGGGGGAGCTGGGCAACAGTAGTTTGGGGAAGACGGGGTGTCCCCAGCTGGCTCCCAGATCTGTGGCAGCTGAACCATGCCCAGACCCCACCTCTAGAGGCACAGGGCTGCCCCTACATGTACACATATTCCTTCCATCCACTTGGGGGCGGCTCAGGAGCCGCCAGGGTGGAAAGTGTTTGAAAGGGCTCAGTCCTTCCAGGTGGGCGGGACGGGCGACAGGCCCCTGCAGGGCAAGAAGATGTCTTGGCTTTGCACTTAAGGGAAGGTGCCCGGTTGAATTATCCCAAGCCTTCCCCTCAGGTGAACAACCACATAGGCCATATGTTTGTGCGGCAAATCAACAACAGCATCAGCAATAATAATAATACAGATTGCCTAGACATTCTGCACAGAGATGCAGACACACTCGCCCGTTAGCCATACTTAGGGCGACCCCAGACTTCATGCTCCTAACTGAGACACTCTGAGAGGCAAAGAGAATGCTTTCAATATTTATGCCAAGTCAACAGGTGTGAAGGGCAGGTCCTGGGTGCCCTACCCAGGGAGGGTCCAGTCTCTGGGCCCCACGCCACATTCCCACGCACCAAGGTCACCGGTGAAACTGCCGTGGCTGGGAGCACAAATGTTCAGGGGGATTATTCACCCCCAGACATTTTTATTCCTTTCACACAGAAGGTAAGACACCTAGAAAGCCAAGTTTCGTATAAGATACATCTAGGGTGTGCCCCTTACACTGGCCACCGTGGTCAAGTCAGCTGTTTCTTTCCCAGAGAGACCATTGACACTTGAGAGTTGCAGGCCCCCAACTGGAAGCTTCGTTTTCTTTTGCAATGTTTCCCTACATCGGAGCTTTCTTCTCTGCTGTCACTCAAGAAGACCGTAGGGAAGCCTGAGCCCACAAGAAATCCACCCTTGCCTGAGTCTGCTGTAAACCAGGTTGTTCAAACGAGGCTTCTGCTTCCTAGTTCTGAGTGAGCTGTGATTGAGACCTGCCTATTTTAACAATCACATGAAATTGACTGGCATAAAGAAACGGAATATAGAAAAGAACAGAGTGCACCTCACACAGTAAGGATAAGAATTATTTCGTGGCGATTCTTCATGGGGTCGTGTGAAGTGGCTGTGATGTACTAACACACCTCCCAGTGTGGGTCACCGCCAGAGTCCAGCTTCACTGTTGTTATGCACATCGGCAGGTTTCTTTGGGCCCTTCTCCTCATGCCTCCAGTGCCACGGGCACCTCCCTCACTCCTACGCGCTCTCAGCGTCGTTCTCTCTGCAGGAGCCTTGGCTCTGTCCTTCAGGCTGGAGCAGGTGAATGGTGTCCTACTTGATCAGCTCGATAAACGTGAGTCTTCATGAAAAGGCAAAAACAGACAGACCTGGTGGCTTCACCTAAGAATCAAAGGCTAAGTTGTAGAGATTTCTGAGAAACTCAGAAGCAACCTGGCTAATTATCAGCAACGCCACCCTTTCTTGAGGCATCTGCGGCCCAGTGCTTCTGGGCCTAAGTGTGGAAGGGTTGATTTTCTGTGGGAGTGTGTTCTAATTCACCTTCTTTTCTGCCACAAAGTAAGTAAAACATTTCACAGCCTGATGGCCCGGCCCCTTCTGCATTTTTCAGGGTCTGTGCAGCCGCGCTGGTCTTTTAGCCTCTTCCTGTAATTGGGTAGAAGGTTACCCCACATCAAAGGCTGCTGGCTAGGGGAAGGGGCCTGGGGGGACCTTGGTGCAGCACAGAAGGCAGCCACCCTGGGCAGGATGTCTGGAAGGAGAGATAAAGCAAACTGCAAAGGTATCTTAATTTAAGACATGCTGTTTCCATTCCTTACCATGCCTTTTTCGTTCTGTGTTGGTTCCTTCGAATTACGGAGCTGTCTCTTGGTTAAGGTAACTTAGATGCAATTGCTTTTATACTTCAAAAATGAGGACTGACTTGTTTGGGTGAGGCTGGGGATGACAGCAAGTGGCTGAGACAGAAGCACAATGCCTTTCAGAAAGCTGGACATTTTTTCTCTTCCCTCATCCTTCGGGGAGCTCAGAACCTATGTTTCCAAGACCCAGAGCACATTGGCAAGTGTGGGTGGTAAAACATTGTGTCCACAGTGGAAAGATAGCCCGATTGATAAGATGCTGTGGCCATTATACTGCCAAAGAGCAGGCCCCTTTTAACCAGAGTGGCAGGATGGAAAGCTACAGTTTTCCGCTACAGAAATGCAGTACGACGTATCTGAGTCTTAAGCAAGTACCTCCTCTCTTTGTACCACAATGCCTTCTCTGCTAAAATACAGACAACTATGTTTGTGAAGGTCATTGCAAGAGTTGATGGAATATGCTTTTGAAATCCTGAAGCGGCTTCTGCATAGTGAACGTTAAGCCACATTTCCAATCATTCAGAGCTCAGCCCCTTGCCTTTGTTGAGCCACGTGGCTCTGCTGGCCCTTCATAACGTCTGGGCACCACCCACAAGACGGATATGCTGCAGAAAAACACAGAAGAATCCTTTCTCTGGAGGCAGAGATCAGACAGGAAAAGGGAAGCAGAGCCCCAGGGACCTGGCTCTTCACATCCCTACCTGAGTCTGGACCAATGCAAACACCTTCAAGTTGACATTGTGAACTGAAGCCTTCAGTCCGGTTCCCTAGCTGTCTGAGAAACATGGTGTCTATTGAGTAGAAAAAGTCAGAGTGAGAAATAGTCATTCTACCATGATTTTGGTGTCTTGGCCCATACACCCATAGTATAACTGATTTTGACAATTGTTCTCAAGCAATTAATCAGTAAAATAAAGAGGATGTAAAAATCACCTAAGAACATAATCTGGTGTCAGTATTAAACTGCAGGCAGCGTATTTTGTTGTTAAACAAATTGTTAAGCCAAAATAAAATTGGCAGAAGATTTATTTTAATAATCCTAATGTTTTTAAGTGGCCTATGGTTCAGTTTATAGGTTCATGTCTAAACTAGAGCTATAATCCTGTAATGAAAAAATTAATCCAACCATGAGAAAACTACAAATCAAATAAGAATGTTTGTCTTTGTATGTGACCCACTGTTCCCATTACAATTTTACTTTCTCAGTAGCTTTATCTTACCTGAGAAGCACCCATTATCTGCCCACATGGGGCCTGGGCAGCCCCTGTGCATGTGTCCCTGCACAACTTCACCTCCTCACCCACCCTGCCACCAGCTTGGGAAAGCCAGGAATCATTACAGTTCACAGGACCCCTGTGGTTCTCCCCAAGGACACCAGCATCGTAGAAACCCAAAGCAACCAAAGCAAGCAGATTACAGACATGAGCCAACCCACACATCTTTAAGCATAAACGGCTCTTTCTTACTATTACTTCTCCATTTTGATCCTCCGCACAGCCTAGATCATTGCTGGGCAGGCATCGTGTCGGAGACCCTGTGTGCCTACTGCGCAGAGCAGTCCCTGTGGTCCTTCTGAACCTTCTGGCAAGTCCCCCAGGACACCAACAGAGGTAGAAAGCTGATGGAAACAAAAACCCTAATAGTGAACGCCAGTTTAATATAAAAAGAGTGAGGTAAGGAAATAGAAAGGTCTTTTCTATTAAATCAAAGAAACAAGTTTGGAAAACTAGATGCTAGAATGTTGAGTCCCTGCTGGCGAGGACTGTGATTCATGAGGCCAGCGCAGAGCCGCGCCTTCTGCATTGTGGACATGCCTCGGTTTAACAGTGCGATATCAATGAAAGATGGAGTGAATGAATTTGTCCTGCTGTTCAGAAAATCAAGTTCAATTTCTTTTCCGCAGGCATTCGGCTTTCCATAGAGTCGTTGTGAGTATTCTAACAGAACCGCAGCACCCAGGGACTGTGGGTGCAAATCACAGGCTTCCTCCTCCCTGAACCCCGGCCTGAAGGCTAAGGACAGCAGAACACCCTACAGAGCCCCAGAGCACTGACACCCAGTCTGACTTGCAAGGACTCAGCCCCAAGCACTCCATGGGGAGCTGACCGTCCAGCCAGGCTGGTGGCCAGCTGGTAACCATGGGGCAGGGGCTGCATTCACCGTATTCTCACTTGAGAGTCTGGCTTATCGAGCAGAGCCCAGACCACATGGAGTCTGACGTTCGTATCATACAAGGCCACCAGGCCACTGGGCCACACTGGCTCTGCACAACTCCAGGGCTCCCTCCTGGGTGTGGATGGAGCCCCTGCACGCTGCCATGGGGTGGCTGGGCAGCTCTCGGAGAGCCATGCCTTCCCCTCCTTTCCCCTCCCTCAGCCCTCCTGTTCCTCCTCAGCTATCCCTCATTCTGCCCATGTGCATCAGGCTCTTCTCATGGCACCATTAGTTATGAGCAGTAGAGGTGTTATGAGCTGAACTGTGTCCCCCCAAAATTTGTATGTTGGAGTCCTAACTCCTTATACCTCAGAATGGGACCTTATTTGGAGATATGTTTGCTGTGATGTAATTAGTTAAGTTAGAGCCAGGCCCTCCTCCAGTATTACAGGTATGCTTATAAAGAAGGGAATATTTGGACACACACACACACATACACACACACACACAGGGAGAATGCCACATGGGCTTAAAGACAGAGATCAAGGTATGTGTCTATGAGCCATGAATGTCAAAGGTTGTCACAAACTACCAGAAGCTGGGGGAGAGGCATGGAACAAAGTCTCCCTCAGAGGTCCCGGGGACCCACTCCTACTGGCACCGTGATCATGGATGTCCAGCCTCTAGAACTGTGAGACAATAAGTTTCTGTTGCCTAAGCCCCAGCCTGCAGAGCTCTGATACAGCAGCCCTAGCAGACTGATACAAGAGGCATGTAGGGGCCTGTGGCTCAGAGGATGGGCAATTCTCCTCTTGGAACTGTGGCCACTGCACCTCAGCCACCCTCCACTGGACACTCTTCGCAGGTACTGTATGTGTTCAAGGCAGTTAGACTATGCTGGCTTCTGCAGATCCATGCATCCACCTTTCTGGTGTGTTATTATGGGAAAACCTACTTTATAGATAGATCTACATTAAATAAAAGAATAAAACACCATACACAGGTATGCCAAGGAACTGTATGTGTAAATATACTTCCTAGAGAGATGAGTCCTCAAAGAAGAAAGAGACTGTACATCTGTAAACCTTCTCCACAGTGTATCCATAAATGTGGGAAGTGCAGGACGGAAGCTGCCTACTAGAATCATCTTAGCTAAAATGAACAGGTAATAGTAGTACCTGGTCTTACAGCCCTACCTCTCTTGATATCAGCAACTCTGACCTAACTATTCATGAGATCAAATGGCTCTTTGGTTCTTGTTGGTGCTGTTTAAACCCAGGGGTCCCTGTGGCTTACTTTCAGTAGGGAGAAAATAGTGATTTCTGTTGGGAAGAGTATATCCTTTGGTCCAGGCAGCTCACTCTGGTGTTCACCCATCTGACTCTATACTTTTCAAACTAGAAGGCTGAGGATATAGGAAAGTCAGCTCGATCAGCCTGGAACATTCTCCATGATGAGCCTTGAACAGCTTTCCATAGACATTTGCAGAGTCAAAAATGAGAACAGCTATGAGACACGAGCTCTACATTCTGCATATAAATCTCCACCATTTATGCATATGATTGAAATTATTCCTCCCCTCCCGCTATTGCAAAACAATTAACTTCCTGACACATAGTGGCTTATTTGGAGGTTCTCAATGTGTGGTCCCTGCACCCTGAGTCCCTTTCAAAGGGTTTGTGAAGTCAAGACTATTTCCTTCATACTTTTTCATTGTGTTGACATTTATATTGGGCACAAAAGCAGTGGTGGGAAAACTCCTGTGCCTTGGTGGGAATTGAGGAGGCGGCTCCTGTAAGGGGGACAAAACCTTGCCCCTACCCTCTTAGGGTCTCCATCTGGGCCTGCAGATTAAATTGACATAAGACAGATTAACAGGAGAAAGGCATGCAGAGTTTTACACAAACATAGGAGCTTCCACAGGAAAATGAAGCCCAAAAGAGTGGCTGGGCCTGAGTGTTTCTATATGAGGTTGAACAAAGATAGGCAATCTTGGAAGAGTAGCAAAAATAGTGGGGGTCTAAAGGAAGAAGGGAGGATTTTAAGAAAGTCCATTTGTATGGACCTTAATTCCCTGTCTGGCGCTTTCTTTCTCTGGTATAAGGACATTTTTCTTGTGAGTTTCATTTTCTGCTTTCAGGGAGGAAAACAAAGGTCACTAGCTTTTCTGGTACCTGCTATTTTTCAAGTGCCTTTAGTTCAAAACACTGTTTATGCCAAAGTGGCCTTGTCTGGGAGGCCTATCCTCCCACTCTTCACTCCAAACGATACTAGTAGCCTCTGTGTCCTGCCACATGGAGTGCTGGCAGGAAAAACAAAGTCCAGTGTCCCTTCAGGATAACCTTAGTGAAACAGTAAAAACTACTAATTTCATTAAATCCAGACCTTTGAGCACATGCCTTTTTAATATTCTGACTGATGAAAAGGAAAGCATAAAGCTCTTCTGCTTATCAAAGAGCATGGTTGTCTTGAAGAAAAGTGGCATGCAGGTGTTCATGTTATAAGATGAACTAGACACTTTTTCCATTTTTGCTTGGAAGAATAGTTAACAAACTATTTTCTTCGTCAGATTTTAGTAGCAGATGTTTTCTCAGAAATGAACAGAATGAGCCTATCATTTAAAGGAAGGCAACTGACAATATTTGCTTTCAAAGATAAAATTTAAGCTTTCAGGTAAAAACTAGCACTTTGGAAGACTTAATGTCAGTCACAACGAGCTTCCCAACACAAAAAGGCTTTTCTGATAAGGCGTGTGATGATGCCAATTAATGTGATTTGTTGACAT
Organism: Phataginus tricuspis; assembly: GCA_029783875.1. Lineage (NCBI taxonomy): Eukaryota > Metazoa > Chordata > Mammalia > Pholidota > Manidae > Phataginus > Phataginus tricuspis. Next base: position 21,419,389 of record JAQQAC010002629.1, on the reverse strand, counting down.
TAAATAATGAAATGTGTCCTCGTTTGCAAGAACTACAGGACCAATATTTTGTCAATATTACAAAATCACATGTAGGTAAAAGATCTATTTAAAGTTCAAGACAGACCAAATGGATTTTAATGGAGCAGAATATGAAAAGTTTATTGACATGGTTTTTAGATTCCACATTGGAACTGATCTTTAAGAAATGACTCCTTGTCAAGTGTTAGTGTATTATCAAAAATACATATATCAACCATTATCTGAAAAAGCTATAAAAATACTCCTCTCTTTTCCAACTACATATCTGTGTACCACAAACAGCCAAAGCAATGTTGAGAAAGAAGAACAAAGCTGGAGGCATCATGCTTCCTCATTTCAAACTGTATTACAAAGCTATAGTAGTTAAAGTAGCATGATATTAGCATAAAAACAGACACATAGATCAATAGAACAAAACAGACAGTCCAGAGATAAACCCACATAGATGTGGTCAATTAATGACAAAGGAGACAAGAATATACAATGGGGTAAAGGATAGTCTCTTCAATAAATGATCTTGGGAAAACTGGACAGTTACATGCAGTAAAATGAAATTGGACCCTTTTACCATACAGAAAAATTAACTTAAAATGGATAAAAGACTTGAATATAAGACCTGAAAACATAAATCTCCTAGAAGGAAACTTAGGTAGTAAGCAGTTTGACATAGATCTTGAGATCATTTTTTGAATTTGACACCAAAAGCAAAAATAAGTGGGATGACATCAAACAAAAAATCTTCTGCATAACAAAAGACACCATCAACAGAAAGAAAAAGCAACCTACTGTATGGGAGAATATATTTGCAAATCATAGATCTGATAAGGGGTTAGTATTCAAAATATAAGAAGAACTTGTACAATTCAATAGCAAAAAAAAACCTAAAAAACAGACAATCTGATTAAAAAATGGGCAGAAGATCTGAATAGACATTTGTGCAAAGAAGACATACAGATGGCCAACAGGCACATGAAAAGATGCTTGACATCACTAATCATTGGGGAAATGCAAATCAAAGCCACAATGAGATATTCATCCCACATCACTCAGAGTGGCTATTATCAAAAAGATAAGAGATAACAAGTGTTGGTGGGGATGTGGAGAAAAGGGAACCCTCCTATACTGCTGGTGGGATTGTAAATTGCTGCAGCCATACAGAAAGCAATTTGGAGGTTTCTCAGAAACCTAAAAATAGAAATACCACACAACCCAGCAATTTCACTTCTGGAAATTGACTCAAAGGAAAAAAAATCATTTATTTGAACAGATATATGCACTCTTATGTTTATCACCGCAGTATTTATAATAGCTAGAATATAGAAGCAACCTAAATATCCATCAACAGATGCAAAGACAAAGAAGATGTGGTACATATGTAAATGGACTATTACTCAGCTATAAAAGAGAATGAAATCTTGCCATTTGCAATAATGTGACTGGACCTGGAGGGTTTGATGCTCAGTGAGAGGTCAGACGGAGAAAGACAAATACCCTATGTTTCCACTTACATGTGGAATCTAAAACCAAAACAAATGAACGAACAAACAAAACAGAAATAGACTCATAAGCAGAGAGAGGCTGGTGGTTGCCAGGGGGGTGGGGGGCAGGGGAATGAGTGAAATAGGTGAAGGGGGAAAAAATTCGTGAGAATGTATTTGATATCTTGATCTGGGTGGTGGTTGCACGTGTACACACATGTCAAAACACACTGAGCTGTTCACCAAGATTTGTGCACTTTACTGTGTGTACCTCAATACATTTAAAAATTTTATTTCAAAAAATAAAAAGTGTGTGTGGGGGGAATCAGTATGAAGGTCACTCAAAAAATTAAAAACAGAACTACCATGTGATCCAGCATATGGTTATTTATGTGAAAGTAATGAAACACTAATCCAAAAGTTATCTGCCCTCCCATGCTCATGGCAGCATTGTTTACAATAGCCAAGACACGGAAACAGCCTACATGACCACTGATGGGTGAATGGACAAAGAGACGTTGGTGTGTATACAATGGAATGTTTTTCAGGCTAAAAAAAGTGACATCTTATCATTTGCAACAATATGGCTGGACATCCAGGGCACTGTACTAAGTGAAAAAGATAAAGAAAAATTATCTCTTTTATATGTGGAATATAAAGAAAAATAAAATATGTATATATATATATATATATATATATATATATATATATATATATATCAAGCTTACAGAACAGATTGGTTGCTAGAGGCAGGGGTGGAGGGTGAGACAAATGGATGAATTGTTAGTTTAAATAAATTGAATTTTTTAAATCTTAGTACATTTGTTTTTATGTACCACCAATATAGGCTAGTATAGCCTTCTGGACCACAGGCCATGTAATGTACGGTTGTGTCACAGAAGATTCTAAGTCCTGGGTTGTAAGAAGCGATGCAGTTAGCGGCACTTAGCTCACTTGCTAACAGCTAGAATAGCTCCAGGGAGAGGTGGTGTTCTTTTCTTTAAAAAAGAGAGTGGAAAGAAAGAAAGAAAATGGAAAATTTCCTTCTTCTTACCTCGAAAAAAAAAAACAGATTTTATGCTTCTTGATCTGGGAGATCTTCTGTGCAGTTTTTATCAAGGAGGGTGAAGTGAGAGAGAGAGAGAATAAGAGCTTGGAGAGAAAAGAGACACGGAGAGGCTTTGCCTTCTCTTTTGAGTGCTTTTCTTGTGCTAGTTGAGGAGGAGAAGAATCTGTACGGAGCGGTAGAGCGTTCAGAAGAGGTGGAGAGTGGCGACAGTCAAATGACTTGCTCAAGAGGCAGCATAATGGGAAGGAAGGAGCAGCAGGCTTTGGAGTCAAACACTCTGCTGATTTGCATCTCATGTTCATGCGGGTTTGGAAGAAGGCTGTTTGTCTGGCTGTCCCCAAGGTGCTTCAGTCTCCATGGGTCCAAACTGAACTGATCCCCCACCAGGAACTTGGTTCTCTTTCCAGTGATGGATGGTACCTGATGGTCACCCAAGGCAGAAGACAGGCATTTTCTCAGACCCATCCTCAATGTCCAATCTTCTATCATAATTCCTACTGATTTTAGATTTCAAAAGTTCTCGAAACCAATACCGCCTCCCCACTCCGTGCTACTGCCCTCATTCAAGCTTGCCTTCCTTTAACAGGACAGGTGCGGCAGGCTCCTGTCATGCATGGGTTTCCCGGGAGCAGATTCTGGGCTTTATTGAGGACGTGGTCCAGTGGGAAGTAGGGACAGGGACAAGGAAGCGGAGGACGCCAAGGAAGGATGCAGTTTCAGGCCAAGTCCCAGCCTCAGCCTGACCCCCAGACATGCTTGTGGGTATAGATCATGCTTCAAGTTTGCCCTGACTTGAGGAAGGCAGCTGGGCTCTCACACCCCAACACCTAAGGACACCCCCTTGGGAAGGCATGAAGCTGGCTCCAGCAGCCCCAGGGCAGTCCACCCAGAGCAGCTTGGGGGACGCAAAGGGGCTCAGGGGTCTGGGCAGAGTACCGATGGCATCCCCTACACCTGCTAAATAAATGAGCCCCTGGTAGGTTTCTATCCCTCGGTCAAATGTATCTATGAAAATCAAAGAACTGGCCAGATCACTTTCCCACTTAACCCCTCTCAGTGACCCCCAGTCTCCCAGCAGCACTCTGGGAAACTGGGATTCTTCCCCACAGCAATAGGTGTAAGAACTGGACAGGGGCAGCGAGTATGTATTAAAATGCAATACTGTCCCCTGATGAGTCACAGTGGCTCATTAAAGGCTCTGAAAAGTCCTGCAGTAACCTGTTCGCTTGTTTAACCCAGAAACTAACCAGTCCTATCGGAGTGTAATCTTGAGGGTTTTCTTGTGTGTGCCTTGTGGGAGGCACCCTGTACACACTGCTGTCTGCAGACCTCAGCCTGTAGGATGAAGTTCCTTAGAATGGCACAGAAGGTTCTCCACAGCCTGGCCCTATGTCCTCTCAGCTTCATCCCTGGTTCTACTAATGCTGAACGGTGTGCCAGAGCTTGACACTGGCTTTGACATGTCTCAGGGGCCTGTGTGCTCCGTTCATGCTACACAACTGGCCATATCTTTACTGTCTGTCAAGGTGTCTCAGGGCAGATGACGTCCCTTCCAGAAAGCCTTTCTAGGATCCTGTCTGTATCAGGGTTCTCCAGAGGAACAGAGCCAGTGGGATATGATAGGTAGATACAGTTACAGGTATAGACGTATAGACACAGATACAGATACAGAAAGAGGTTTATTATAAGGAATTGGCTCATGTGATGATGAAGACCGCATGGGGAGCAGGCAAGCTAGGCACCCAGGGGAACTGATGTTTCAGTTCAAGTCTGAAAGCAGAAAAAAATGATATCCCAGCTGGAAGACGGGCAGAAAGAATTCATTTGTACTCATGGGACAGTCCACCTTTTTGTTCTGTTCAGGCCTTTAATTGACTGAATGGGGTCCACCCCCGTTAGGGGGGACAATCTGCTCTACTCAGTCTACTGATTTGCATGTCAATCTCATCCAAAACTCCCTCACAAAAATACCCAGAATAATGTTTGACCAAGTATCTGGGCACTCCGTGGCCTGATCACCCTGACACATTGTTAACCACCACAGCCCCACAGGTGGGCCAACCGCTTTTCCTGTGTTCTCATCACTTTCTCTATTTCCTACACTTTCTATACATCATTTTCCCAATCCCCTCCCCTTTTTTTTAATCATCTTCACCATTTTAACTGCACAGCTCAGTGGTGTCAAGTCTATTCACATTGCTGCACAGCATATCTCCAGAACTTTTTCATCTTGCCAACTGACACCCTGAACCCATTAAATAACAACTCTTCATTCCCTCTCTGCCCCCTACACCCTGGCCCCTAGAAACCAGCATTCTACTTTCTTTCTGTATGTATTTAATGACTCTCAGAACCTCATATAAGTGGAATTATTCAGTATTTGTCTTTTGCAACTGGCTTATTTCATGTAGTATAATGTCCTCAAGGTTTATCCACGTTATGGCATGAGAAGGAATTGTTTTTAAGGCTGAATGGAATCCCATTGTTTGTACAGACCCCATTTTGCATATCCACTCACCCACCGATGGCACTTGGCTGGCTTCCACCTCTTGGCTACTGTGAACAGTGCTCTTATGAACACGGGTTACAAACTGTTCTTCAAGACTCAGCTTTCAACTCTTCTGGATACATACTCAGAAATGGGACACACTTGTCATATCTTAGCTCTGAGCAGATCTTCTTGGAATTTCATCTTTACCAGCAGGCTCCTTCCTTCTCACCACGCTGAACTTGAAGCTTTAGAAGGGTTGGGCTGAGCTTTATTCATCGTGGTGGCACTGTGAGGATGAATCACATTGCAAATAGCAGGTTCCTGACCAGCAGTTTCCCCGCTGCCACCCTCCTCATTCCAGCCTCTGTGGGAAGGACACATATGCGCTTTTCAAGTCAAAATAGTCCTAAACTGCAGGATCATTCACAGATTCTTCATTTCAAAGATTAGAATTCTGGGTGAGCAGGGAAAAGGATTCTAACTAAAACCAAGAATGAGAGAGAAAGGTTATTAAGACGTGCTTGAAAAGGATTAATGGGGAAGACGTTATACATTATATTTGTTTTTTTTTTTAGTTTGCTCTAAATGGAACAACACTGATCTTTGATAATACACTTTTTAAGTTATAATTTATATTTAGTTTTAAAAGTTACATCTTAAAACTTTTAACTCAAAGATAGTGCTAGGAAATTGTGCTAATGCCCTTAATTTTGTCTATAGTTTGGATATGGTAGGTGTCAGCCTGCCTTAAATTTAAGATCAGTTTTATTGACTGAAGTGAGAATGGATGAATCTAAATAAAATATCGAAAGTGGTGACAGCAGTGTATACACCTGTGCCCACAGAGTCCAATCTGTAATTTATGATGGTTCATATTATGGGTCCTGCCTTTAAATTTCATGAGGATTTAATAAACAAGCCATAGGTTCAGTGCCAAAATGGTGGACCTTTTATAAGTGATGATATGGAACTTGGAAACCTTAAAGAAAAACCTTCTCTTTTACCAGAGGTTGGCTTGCTATGCAGTGTGTCATTTCCTAAAATAACCAAGCTTGTTTCTACCTCGTAACTTTTCTAAAGGCTCACAACTACCACGGCTGCCTCCCATACTCAGCTCTATAGCACTATTAATTTCTACCCCATGGAATTACTCATTTCACTGCCTCTCATTGAGTCTCAGCATTTCTTTCTACCTTGTGACCCCTCTGGTTGCCAGCAGAATGCAAAGACAAGCTGATACAGGAAGACATGCATACCACAAACTTCCCTCTGATTACCTGCACCAAGAAGTCCTTCAGTCCAAGTGAGACAATCCACAGAGCTGGCTTTAGACTCTAACACCAACTTGCAGAGTGGTATCTGCCATATTTTCCAGAGATGAGTAGTTAGAATAGACCTCAAAAGGCATAGCCCTAATAAATCTGCTGGCAGGTAGCTTACCACATCCAGAGCAATGTCTGCGGAAGGACTGGCCCTCTCAGAGCTCACTCCTGGCAGGCTGTAGCTCCAACCTGGATTCACGCAGGCTGATGTTCAGCTTACCCCTCTCCGCTCCATCTGCCTGCCGTGGATCCCCAAGTACAGAAAGGAGACAATGGGATTATTTACTTCATCGGGGCATATACCCAATTACTTTAGGATGGCGAAAGGAGCAGGCAGGCTTGGCTAGAAAGTAAAGGCATTGCCAATAAAGCTACCCTGGGTTTGAGGCTTCCAACGTCATCTTCCAACCAGCAAACTGCTTTCTTTTGGGAGACAAAGCCCTCGTGCTGCTCCCCTGCTTTCCTGTGTCCAACCTTGGAGTGGGCACCCAGCTCCATGCTGCCTTCCGAAACACAGACTGCTTCCAGCTCTGCCGGGGTGTAGAGGGTAATCCTGGGGCCCCCACCCCAGCCTGGTAACCTCACCCTCTGGAATGTCCCTTCATGCCGGTTAACTTGGCCTCAAGCCCTATGGTAGGAACCAGGCAGGAGCCAGCTTGTCCTCCTGGCAGAGACCCTGGGAAGGCTCCTGCCTGGTTCCTACCACAGGGCGTGAGGAGCACAGCAGCTCTGTTACCTGCTCCCCTGGAGAAGTGCAGCCGGTGTTCTTCCAGCCTGTCCCATACAGGCAGCTCCGGGACCCTGGGGCGGTCCAGAAGGGGGACGTCAGACTGCCCTGAGGTCAATCCTGTGTCACCTCTCTGCCTCTCTTTCTGGGACCAAGAACCTTGGTAGGCATTTAAACAATAATATGTTATTTACTACACAGCATAAACAGGACTCTGTAACAGCAGACCAGGTGGTAATGCCTGTTAGTCCTAAACACAATCACATTACCACTTCAGTGAAAATGTAAACTTTACCCGTAACTTGGGGGCTGACCTAAGAAGCTGGTAATGCCTCTTACCTGGTTCGCTGTCTTGCTGGGCCTACAATGTCACACTCTTATTTGGAACAGCAAGAGCTAAGTGTGAAGCTCAGTCACAGAGACAGTTTTGGGGTGACTTCAGCTTCTTCTTCTGGACCCATTCCCAACTCCCTGGAGTCAGCACGTGACTAGAACCCTGAGTATAACTGGCTTGCATTCACTGACTAGCCAGGCCAGCCTCTCGCCTGGAAGGAGTTGCCACCCGGAAGCACCCTACCGTACCTGCTGTCACCACATCCTTCCCCTTGGCTCCCTGGTTCCCGTGTTTCCTGCAGACAGAGTCCTTTCGGTCTCATTGGGACCGTTCTTCCCAGCAGGCCTGGGTGGCCCCTTCTCTATATCCCAAAACCTTGTTGCAGGGAGACAGTGTCCTAAGGGCCACAGCATCTCTCAGCCCTCCTGCCTCCACCTCCATCTGCTCTCTTGGTGCCCAGAGAGGTGCTCCACACCCGTGCTGCTGCCTCGGGCCCTCCTCACCCACCTCTGCCTTATCCTGCTCCCCTGGCAGCATGTGGGATGGAGAGCCGCCTAAAACCATGTCTTCTCCTGGTGTTTCAGATGGAAAGGGGAAGAAATGAATCTTCCAAGATTCTGATTCAAAATCCACACCCATCTCACATTCCTACATAAAAATGCCACTATATCAGGAGTCAGAAAAAGAAAAGAAATAAAAGAAAACTTTTGTTGTAATAGTAATGATGAATAATTATTCCTCCGAACTGCATATTCCAGAATCAGGAATGTCACGTTTACATGCACTGATCATCAGCCCGGGTTAGCAGGCACCAAGACACTGTCCCCACTCTGCCTCTGCAAACCTTGGCAAGTAAGCAAAAGGGACCTATTCAAAGTAAAAGAACTCGCACAGCAAACCCTGCTGGCTATGTGAAGGTGTGCTTCTCATAAGCAAACACTGTAATTCCCAGGTGCAAATGGCTGGTGCCATTCTGGGTTGGGAAGTGCTCTGAGTTGGCCTGCTGATGTTTAAAGCAAAATCAGGATCCATGATTTGGAAAGCTGGGCCATCATCTCTGTGAGTGTGGACGGCAACACCCAGGGAGAGTCCAAGCTTATTAACTTGGTCTACCTTTGGGAATGTTTATGTTTATACATTGACTGATGGGTGAACAAAGGAAATACACCAGTTTCTCTTTCTGAGTCTGCCTTGAAACAGGTGAGGTTGGAGGGGAATGAGCAGGGTGCTCCTAGGTGGGCCCCTCTCTGCAGGCTGCCTGTCAAAAGCACACTTCCAGGCTGGGAGCTCCCCTCTTCAAAGCTGCAGCAGAGCTTCCACAATGGCCATCCACATATGCTCACATGGTCATAGAGGAGAGAACTTCTACAAGTTTTGTGGGAGATAGAATTTTTGTTTTGTATGTTCCCCTGTGTGTAGACAGAATTTTTTAAAAGCATTTGACAGAAAATTAAACATTACCCAAGCATAATTTAAAGACAAGAGTTCCTGCATTCAGTCACTAAGAATGAAGACTGGCTTCAGTTTATACAAGGTGGACTTCAAGGGTGTCCTTCCATGAACAACTTTCTTAGTGGTTGGAGGAAGCCTGGGTGAGGTGGGGGGCTGGGCGGGTAGGAGAAGGGCCCCTACCTCATGGAGGCTGGATCTGGGAGGCAGAGCACCACCCCAGGAACTTCTACATGTTGGCCCCCTGCTACCCCATTTTCAGTTCTCATAGGACCTGAGGAGGACACACCTGAGGGGTTCCCCTGCTAATGCAGAAAGAACAATTCCTGAGTCCACACCTCCTTCCACCTGGAAAGACAGGCCCTTCCATTTTGCTTCAATTCTAGTGTTTGCAAGTTGGATCCCAGTGTGAAGCCCAGATGACTGAACTGCCCAAACGGGCAACCGGCTTGACTTGTTCAGTTCAAAGAGGCTCCCACGAGCCCTACACAGCTGCCCTCACTGGTTTGGGCATTTTCAGGAAACCCGAATTAAATTCATTAAATACTGACCAAGTTGCAGAGTACAGAGAATGCAGAAATGAATGTCTCAGTCTTTGCCCATAAGGGGTTCACACTCCTCTTTTCCTCCCTTGTTATAAACAAGGGAAAGAGGAGACAGGCTGAAATGATCAAAAGGCTATTGATGGGTACCCCACCCTACACAGCCTTCCCAGAGGAGACACTCTGCGTTTCAAAGGATAAGCAGGGGTCTGCCAGGCAGAACAGAGGGAGGAAAGTAGTTCTAGGAGTTCCATGATGAGGGCATCTTTCCCCCACTGGCTGCAGGTGCCGAGAGAAATTGCTGGAAGGGTTCACAAAGACCCCTTAGATTAGGAAACAGTCCTTGCTCTTGGGATTTTGGACCTGATAACTTTCCAAACATATTCTTAGAAAAGAAAAGCCTCCCAAGGGTTTACTTCACCTACTTTTAGCATGACCTGGAAACTCAAGGGACCAACAGTGATGTAGGGAAACAGATACTCCACACAAATAGAGTGGATCAGAGAACTGAGTCCGTAGAATGTTAACAGGATCAGGAAGCTGGGTTATGGGAAGGCCAGCTGCAAGGTGAAAATATAACTTCAAATTGCTGAAAGGAAAATGAAAGACCAAAAGAGGCAAGCGGGGAAGGAAGGGGTAGAAAAGGAAGGAAAGAGAGAGGGAAAGGAAGAAGAAGAAAGAGAAAGTCAAAGACATCTTGAATTTAAGGACAGCTAATGAACACTTTAGGTATGTGATAGCAATTTGCCCCTGGAGCCCTTTCCATTCCTCTGGGGAGGCAGTGACTAATCTGGTACTCTTATAGAATAATTGCTCAGCAGAATTTTAAAAGATTTTTTGGGAGGCAAATAATCCTGCCAGGATATGCTGAAGGTTAGACATTTTCAAAAATCTTTTTCTGGTATTTCAACAGTCAAGTGACATTGCAGTGACGTAGAATGAAGCCTGGCTGTTCCAGAAAGCTCTGTCAGGACTCTCAGGTCCAATGTTAAAGCACTTTCTGAAATCGGTGGTGGATATTCCTTAACGTGTTCTCAGAAGGACAAAAACACCATAAAATACAGCTTTCTATCACACATAAATGCACACCATGGTGAAGAATCATTTCTAGGACAGGAGATATTTTAGAAACTTTTCAATTGTTCATCAGCCATAAAAATGACTTGAAGAAACACTAGATGATTTTAAATAGCCCTTTACGGGAAGAAGAGAGGTCATACATCCTTCATTTCACAGGTAAGGTAAGAGGACACCCAAGGTTAAGGTGTCTGTCACACTGGCACACACACAGCTCCACAGGAGATGGTGCATGGGGGCCCGACCCGTCCCTCCTAGGGCCTGGCAGCCAGGCCCTCCTAGCTAGACCAGTGGATCTCTTAATGACCCCAGTCAAAGCAGAAATGGTACAAGGGACTTTGGTGGCAGAGAAGAGAGAGCTTGGGATTTTAAAGTTGCAATGTTGATTCATAAGTTAATTCTCAAAGAATCACAGCAATTTCTGCGGGGTTGAAATTAACATTCTGAGAAACAAGTGAGGCATGAGACACTCCCATTTCAGAGATGCCAGGAAAAATGTCAGAGTCCCCAGGAACAAGCGTTTCAGGTATTTTAGGGAAGCAAACACAGTTCTTCCAAAATAGGACTTTGCCAGGTTTGAACAGACCTTGGACATGCACAGTACTTTTAAATAGGTTTTGGAATCACTGGCCGAGGACGGAGAGAGTAAAACTGCTGGCAAGCAGAGACTTGATGGATTACTGCGGGAAATGACTTAAATTGGAGACAAGAGGATCACACAGGAAGCAAACATTTTCAGGGTCCACATCAGAAATAGTTTTCAGCTGAAACAGTCCAGCAACATTTCCTGACCCACAGCTGCCCTCCAAGCCTGACCAGCCGCATGAACGGTTGCATTTTTTTGGTCATTAAGCCACCAAATAGAAACTTTCTTAACGAGTGATCAAGCCAGAATGGAAACTTGTATCAAATACTCCAAAGAAGCTTTAACCAGTGATGGCAAACTCAGAATCATGGAGTTGTTGGTGGATTTGGCTCAAAATCAGATTTGTTTTGAGTCTTTAAACACCAACTATTTGCATCTATTCATTCATTTTGTGCAAAAGAGAAAACAATGAAATGGGATATGGAAACTGTATCTTAAGAAAGAGCCAAGCATTTTCCCTTCTAGGAGGGGAAGGAAGAGTTTGCCTTTGGTGGAGGGCTGAGCTTTTCCTGAAAGTCTCAGTGGGCGAAGGAACAATACTAAGTCCCTGAAGAATGTGGCTGTAACCTGATCAAGTTCCTTCTCTTTGCTGGGGCGGGGGAAGCATTTGCACCAAGCTCAAAAGCCACGCCAGGTGAGCACCCTGTTTGCAGGCTCGTCTTTGATAGAAGTTGACTCAAGCAAATTGTTCTTTTAGAAAAAAAGACTCCCAGGGGCCTCAGCCACCCCACTGGGCTCTGGTGCTGTGTCCTGTCTCCTGACCCACTCCCCTCCCTCCCTGGGGCTCCGTGAGAACTCACCTCCTTACTTCTCAGCGCCAGCTTTTGAGATCTTAGACACTTACTCACCCTCCAACCATCTGAGACAATTAAGAATGATTACCTCTGAATCAAGGGCAACCATCCACCACCTTCCCGCCCAGGGTCTGAGTGGGTGGAACTGCTGGTAAGAATTCATTTCTCAAGTAGGATAAAAGTGCTCTGAAATCTTTATTGAAATGGTGCTAACGAGCTTAGGGAGGCTGACCCTGGCTCTCGTTTTCATGCTTTCCCTTCCTTCCTGGTGGTAGTGAGGTCCCCGTGCCCCAGCGGAGGCCACGGTCAGGAGGCCCCCAGGCCGGCGCCCTAGCCCACCTTCCACCCCATCGCAGGTCTGCAGTGGCGAGTGCATCCTAGAGGCTGCGCCTCCCTCAGGGCCTCTCAGAGGGAAGAATTAGACGTCAGAATTTGTATCACTGAGACGTGCGCTGGAACTTCTTGCGGGTAAGTGTTCTTACCTGGTGGTTCCCTCCCATGCATGCCCAGGGAGTCGTACTGGCATCGGGGCTGGAGTGCCCGCGCCTGGTCTGTAGTTCGTCTGTTTCTGTCCCCACTACCCCACCACCGTGGAAACTACTTCTCGGTTTCTGGTAAATTACTGAGTCCAGAGTTGAAGCTATAGGGAGTATTTTACCTCAAAGCACTGTTAGTCATCAGACTTACCTGGATGGAGAGTGAAAACACAGAACAGGCCTGAATGTTTACTTCCAACAAGTTTTCCCAATCCTGATGCTGCTGGGCCAGGACACACTTTGAGAACCACTGGCCTGCACCACAAAGTCCTTCCTTTCTTTCTGGTTCTTATGCCTCTCTCTGAACAACCCCCCCCACCCCATTGCCCCAACTCCCTACACTACTCCCAACAAAAGAAAGAAATTACAGGAGAATTGAACTAAGTAAGAGAAGAACTTGAAAAACTGATCAGAGTTGCCACTTGATCCCTTTCTCAAGAAATATAACTTCTTAATTCTTTTCTCCCACGAGTAGCCTTTTATCTATAGCAGAGAATTTTTCTCTCAGAGACTATCTTTCATCTTTAGAAAGAACCTAAACCTTAATCCTTTCTTCTGATGAGAATTAAGCCTATTTCCTTATTCCTCTTTTCTTTTTTTTTGAGATATAACTGACATATAACATTATGTTAGCTTCAGGTATATAACATGACTCGATACTTACGTATATTGTGAAATGATCACCACAGTAAGTCTAGTTAACATCCATTACCTCACATGATTAATAATTTTTTTTTCTTATGAGAACTTTGAAGATCTGCTGTCTTAGCAATTTCAAATACACAGTATAGCATTATTAAGTACATGAGATACATTACATCCCAGGACTGACTTATTTTACAACTGAAAGCTTGTAACTTTGACCCCCTTCACATTTCCTTTATATTCTAGATCTGTCTCCCCTTTACCATCAAATAAAATACCATGAAATAAAAGCTAATGTTTACTGAGGGTCTGCTATGTACCAAGATCTATACTAACTCATATAAACTGCTGGCAGTTTATAGGAGTCATCTCAAAAGGATCTTCCCAACAATTTTGCAAAGCCTATGTTATCAGCTTGCTGTATATATAAGACTGAGGGTTAGGGAAATTTTGTGGCTGCCTGGGGCCACAGAGCCTCGGTAGGTCATAGGGAGTACAGGGATCCAAACAGAGGTCTGATTCCAGAGATCAAGCTATACTGTCAGAGATAACATTATATTTTCTATACTCTTCTATCTGCTGTACTATAAAAATCAATTCCAAAATGAAAGACTTATTATCACAGATTAATCTTTCTGTGATCCATCCATTCGATGTATATATTTATTAAGCATTTATATGTGCCATGCACTATTATGAGGCCCTGGGAACAAATGCTATACAAGGTAGAACTTTTAAAAATACCTTTTACCAGAATATCTTGTGAAAATTAATTTTTAAGTTTGTGCTTTGATTAAAATTGTTCAGGAAAGTATATATGTCAGTAAGCCCAGAATTGCATCCCTCCTTCCTGTTTCTAGCAAACTCCCTTTACCTTTCTATTAATTCAGTTTAACAAATTTGTTTCCCATTTTTCTTAAAGAAAGAGCATGTGTAGCTTTAATTTTTAAAATATTTTTTGAATAGATAATTCATTTATATAGCTCAAATTTTAAAAAGGCTACATAGTAAAAATTAATCTCCCTTCTGTTCCTGACTCCCAGCCACCCCCATTTCCCCAGAGGCAACCAGTTCTATGTACATAGTGTCTTCCTCTCTTCCTTTCTCTATTAACACAAATAGCTTGTTGCTATCTAAAGTGTTCTTTATTGTGCCTTCAGCTGGAGATCATAAGTCAACGAATATGACTTTTTAACAGCTGCATATAGAAAGAATTCTAAAGTGTACTGTACAATATTTAAGTAGGCCCTGGTGATGAGCATATAACATGGTCCAGTATTTTACTCTGACAAACAATTCTACAATGATTACTCTTATATGTATATCGCTTTACACATGATCAATTCTAACTATAAGATAATTTCCTATAAGGAGAAATGCTGGGTTAAAGGCAAATGGTATGAACATTTGTAATTTTAAAAGTTTTCATTAAAGAATTTTTCAAGCATTTCAAAAGAAAGAGACTAATAAACCCCCACATACCCATCACCCATTTTCTATGGTTACCATTAATCCATAGGTGATACTACTTCATATACAGGCCCTGTCCATTCCCCCTGATGCCGGCGTTCTTGTTCACGAAGCCGAAGAATGAGCTTAGCAAACACCCAAGGTAGAAGAGAGCAAGGTTGAGGCTTTTATTTAGAAATAAAGTGAGAGGACAGAGCTCCCGGCTCACGCCAGGAGGGGACAAGAGAGCCCAGGGTAGTGCGCTGTCTAGGGGGTTTTATAGGCAAATGAGGATTTGAAAAAATGGGTGTGGACTTGTACCACCTGCCCTGCCCTCAAGGTGGGCTGGGTTGTTCTCTGCTTGCTAGGACTGTTTACAGTGAAGTCACGGGTTATACTGAGATACCCTTCTTTATTTGTGAAACACTCAAGCATTCTAGGCCAAGTTGCTCCTGGCCTTTTGACCTTTAACTGACCTCACTGAAGATGTCTATATTCTTAGTCTGATATCTTGATTCTAGAGAATTAGTGTGACCTTGACTTTGCATAATGCTTAACACAGAGTTTCAAAAGGGACTTCTTTGCCCATTGTTATATTGCTCTGACTGTAAATATCCCACCCTGCTTTTTCTGGAGGCCCTCACCCTACTCTGACTACACCCACAGTCCCTGTCTCACCCCCACCCCAAATTGTTTTGAATCAACCCTGGACTTAATGTTATTTCATTGGTAAATATTTTGGCATTATCTCTGAAAAGTAAGAACCCCAAAAACATGTGTGTGTATGTGATTTCATTATCACATGTAAAATAAATTAATAATTTGTTAATGTCATCAAATATCTTGTTAGTGTCACATTTCCCCAGATTGTCTCATGAAAATTTAATTTTAAAATAGTTTGTTCTTCGATTCAAAATCTAATTAAGGTCCATCCACTCATTGCAGGTGATTAAGTCATTTTTTGATCTGTTGGTTTCTTCTTTCTTCTCTCTCCTTTCTTCTTCTTTTTTTCTTTTTGCAACATTATTGTAGAAACTGAGTAAATTTGCTTCCAGAATCTAGATTTTGCTGATGACATCTCCACAGGGTCATCTAATGTGTTCTTCTATCCAAAGGGGAAATACAAAACTACATTGTAGAATTTCTTTAAATAATAATAAAGAAAAAACTGTTAAAGCAGTTATTAGAAGAAAATTCAACCATCCAAATGACTATATCAATTAAAGAGAAAATTAAATGAATTAAACATACAACTCAGAAAGCTAAATAAAATAAAATCCTGTAAGATGAAAGAAGGCAGAAAAAATATAAATGCAGAAATTAATGTTTCATATTTTTAAACTCGTTTTTACAAACTGAAGCTTTAGACTCATTTGAGAACCAGGAGATCATTTTGTAATTTGCAACTATACATACAACAAATCTAGATAACATTCAGAGGGAGAAAGGCTTTTTTCTACACACACCTTGCTCAAGATACTGGCCTGCCTTAACTCTCAGTGGGAATTCAGGTCCAAAGTCCACACAAGCTACAAGGTTCAGGGAGGAATGGGGGAGGGAAGGCTGGATCCTCCACATCCAGTTCCACCTGGGCTCACTTCTGTGGCAAGTCTCAGCCTTCTGGATGGCACTGGAGTGACATATGGGAGGGGGGGCATTTCCTAGTCTGTGAGATATTTGCAGTTTTGCCATCTAACCGACTCCAGTTCAAATCTCAGCTGGCATAATTATTGCTCAGTCATCCTTGAGCAAATGTCTCTGAGCTGAAATTTCCTCAACATAAAACTGGGGTATTAATCCTTACCTTAAAGGGGTAGGGATCGATGAGGTATCAGATGGAGCTAGTGTTCAGCAAGTGGTAGGTAAGATGATGACTCTCAAGTTCTGTGATTCCATGGTGCAGATCCATGGAGTACCTCTAAAATACACTGGGGCCAACCAAGAGAAAACAACCACATGGCTGTTCCTTCTCTGAGCCCCACTGAACGTGAAACTAACAGACCTGCAGGCAATATTCCTACTACCTCCATCAGCTGATCTATCCCTGTCTGCTGTGAGGCTGGCCACCTACTCAAGAACAAACATTTCTACCCCATGACCCCTTCCCCAGCATGGGACTCAGCCTGGGCCCTCCATCCTGCAGGCTGAACGGTGCCATCCGTCCCTGCCAAGTGGGGCTTCAGGCCTGGACTGTGAGTGTGGAAGGCACCTTGCCCAACTCACTTTTCTTTTTCTGCTGTGGAAGGGACCAGAGACTGTCCGAACCTCCCTCTCTCCCCTGGAGTGTGGGGGTTGGACTTTCCTTTGTCTCCTCCCCACTGGAACAAAGAACCGGGCATTATCCATTCTTTTTGGCCCTCTGCTAGGTTCATTTCATGAAGGAGAGGAGTCTGCAGGGCAAGGCGGGAAAAGCCCCACCTCCCCGACCTCCTGTGCAGATACATGCCAGGCGCAGGCTTCCTCTTCCTGCAAGACCGGTAAGCGGCCAGGTCCATCCTCCCTGCAATCCCGGCGTTCCGAGAACCCCCGGAGAGTCGGAGCATGGTCAGCCCCCTGCCCCCACGCCCCGGCCGGGTCCTGGGGGGCAGCAGTGGCTGCCCGCGACCCTTGCCCCACACTCGCCCGTGTGAGCCGACGTCCGGGGCGAAGGTCCCCGTCACCCCCGTGCGCTAGAGACCCAGAGGGAAGGAAGGAAAAGGCCAAAGTAAACAAAGAGTGGGGGTCCGCAAGTGCCTCAGCGCGGGGCGGTGGCGCGGCGACGAGGGGTCCAAGGGGCATCCGTCCCCGCGCCCCACGCCGGGTGCCAGCGCGCCGAGCCCGCGCGGCGGCGCCTGGGAGGCGCGCGTCTCCTTATATGGTCAAATGACACGCGGGGTGCTGGGGCGGGAGCGCCGCGGCGGAGGCGCAACCGGGAGCCGCCGCCGCCCGGGACCGCCCGCGCCCCAGAGCCGACCTGCCGCGCGGTGAGTGCCCTCCTGCCGAGCCTCCCAGGGGACGGGGCTCCGCGGGCCGGGCCGGGGCAGGGGAGCCGAGCCGCGGGGACACCGGGGAGCGGGGAGACCCCGGGAGAGGAGCCGAGCAATGGGGACACCGGCAGAGGGGAGACCCGGAGAGGGAAGCCGCGCAGAGCGCACATCTGGAGGGGGGACCCTGGGAGGGGGGAGACTGGGAAAGGGCAGCTGGGGGACACCGGGGAGAAGGGAACCGAACAATGGGGACACCGGGGATCGGGGAGCCCGAGGAGACGGGACCTGGGCAGAGGGGAGACCCAGTGGAGGAGGGCGGAGCAGAAGGGAGACCCCAGGGGAGGGAAGCCGAGCCACCTTGGGGAGGCCTGGGACGCTGCAGGCCGGAGGGACCCGCCGCCCAGCCCTGGAGGGAGAGCGGCAGGCCGCCCAGTCCTGGCCGGTGGGTCACCGCCGGGGGCGAGCAGCGGCTGGGCCACCACGGGCGAGCCCGGGCACAGGCTGGCCGCCGCGCGGTAACCCGAGAGCGGGAGCGCTAGGCAGGCACGCCGGCCGCCACCGTCCCGCGGGCGTCTGCGGGCGCCGAGGCAGTTCCCTTCAGTAGAAAGAAGCGGAGTTTGGCGGGTGGCCTCACGCATCACTGACGCAGAAATTACAAAACTTAACTACCATTTGTAAAAAATAGGCTTAAATGAAAAAACTTAGAATCTTTAAGTTTTACTCGTGTGATATCTTAGCGTACCTGAAATTTCCGGAAGAAAGTGTTAAACGTTGTTTCCTAGTTTAAATGAAGAATTCAGTCCCACTTTCAAATCCCAGTTTGGGTCTCCACTGGAACCAGTCTAACCCAGGTTCAATGAAATGTATACAGCTGCCTTCCATGGCATATGCACTTACAGGGTACGCTCCCTCGCACTTACTCGGGAGACAATAAATCACAGCTCAGGTTTATAATCAGGAGAGATGTGTTCAAAACACAAGGCCAAAAACCTCTTGTACAATTGGCACTAACTCCGCTTCACCTGTGTTTTGTAATATGTTACAGGGAGGAGGCTTTGGAATCCCAAAGGTGATTTAGACCAAAAAACTTTAGTTTTAACTTCTTTTAAGTACAGAATTCCTAGTCTGACAATTAAATTTCCATAAAACCAAACTCAAGGAAGAACATTAAATTGTGCTTTTCTGTAAAAAAAAATTTCAGTATTTTTCAGATTTAGCTTATCCTGAATTTTTAAGGGTTATGAACTAATATATAGAATTGGGTTTCCACGGTGCTTGTTGTCTTGGCATACTTTAGAATGCTTTATATGCAACATACTGAGAAGGACTAAATTGGCTTCCTGCGGACCAGGCACTATTCTAGGCCCTTAATGTTCAGACTCATTAAATTCTCACAGATGTGCCACAAGGCAGGTGTGATAGGCCAGTGGGCGTCTTGGCTGCCTAAGATCACATCCTTCACCCAGGAGCTTGGTCAAGTCACCTAATCTCTCCATACCTCAGTTTCCTGCACCAGAGAACAGATATGATAGTGGCTTCCTCAAAGGGCTGTTATCAAGCCTGTACATCATAAGCAGGGCATACATATTTGGTATTATCCTCATCACAGATAAACTAAAGCCCAACAAGATCAAAGTCACTTTTTCTCAAGGTTTTCCAGCCTGCAAATGGTGGCCCTGAGACCTGACCCCAGACAGCCTAACTGGAGAGCTTGAGTTCTAATCAATAAACTAGAGGATGCCTGTGAATATTTCAATAAGGCCTATGCTTCATACTTAACCCCAAGATTGCTTGTTACACTACTTCCAGTACTGACAGAAATCTGTGTTGTAAAAAAAAAACACCCAGTAGGGTATTGAAGAAAATCAGGCTGGGCGTCAGGAGGCCCGGGTCCTATTCCTGCCTTGCATTGTGGGGTTGATTACTCAGCCTCAGGTGCTTCATTTGTCAATAAGGTGGCTGGAGGAGGTAAGCTTCTCTCTGACTCAGGTACCATAATATACAAAGTCCCTTGAGCTTGGGTGAACAAAAAGAGATATTGGATACTTCTTGTGTTGGTTTATAATGAGAATTTCACCAAAGTCCATTTATCATGTGGAATTATACTGAAGCCACTTCCTCAAGATGACTTCCTTGAACAAAATCCAGAGGCTCTTATCTAGCGACTGAGAGCTCGGCCTTCCAGAGACCAACCTGGCATGGTGACTTTGGGGTGAGTCAAGCGAATTGCCTCTGTTGTCCTGAGTTGTGGATTTCGACCTTAGCTCCCGTGATGGTTAGTTCTCTATCAACCTGACCGGGCCACAGGGTGCCCAGACGTTTGATCAAACACTATTTCTGGGTCTATCTGTGCGGGTGTTTCTGAATGAAGTTAATATTTGAATCTGTAGGCAGGGTAAAGCAGATTGCCCTTCTCAGTGTGGGTGGGCCGCATCCCATCTGGTGAAGACCTGAAGAGACAAACACACTGAGCAAGTGGGAATTGTTTCTGCCTGACTGTTGAGCCGGGATTGGTCCTTTTCAGCCCTTGGACCCAAACTGAAACATCAGCCCTTCTCGGGTCTTGAGGCTGCCAGCTTTCCAGCTGCAGCTGCAGCATTAGCTCCCCTGGGCCTCAGGCCTTCTGCAGATCTTGGGCTTCTCAGCCTGCATGTTAGTGTGAGTCCTTACAGTGAATCTTTGAATATACATATATAAAGGATGTAAGTCCTGTTAGTTCTGTTTCTCTAGAGAACACTGACTAAGACAGCTCTCCAGCAACCCAGTAACCACTTAAAAATTCTCCCCACCAGCTCTCAGTCTTGCTTAAGATTACATCACGTCTTGCTAGCAGTGAACTTCATTTTCCTTTCGCTGTGGAATGTGGTTGCCCTCCTGGAGATCTAATGAGAGATCTGGGGCAGCATCTTGTCTCTCAATTGTTAGTCCCATTCTCATGGTTGATCCCACCCCCAGTCTGAACTTGGACCTCACATGTCATCATGCCCAGTCTTAGCCTTCGTAATCCACACCCTTACCACCCTGAGTTAGTCTGTGACTTACAGATCTTCTGTAGGCTTAGGTGCTAAGTGAGGCAAGTGATTTCTGTGCCAATAAGAGAAGCGGGTGCTATGTGTTTACGCGTAAATGAAACAAATGCCAAAAGAAGTCTGTAAATATTTAGGTTTTTAGTCGAAAAGAAATAGAGCTATTGTTTGGTGATACAACTTTTGGAGCAAATAAGAATTAGCTGGTGAGTGAACAAAGTAGCAGGTGACACATAAGCCTATCAAACTGGCTCTAATGCAGTGTGCTTCACACGCAAAACAAAGGAGTAGGACTAGCAGAATGAGGAGGCCAGGCTTTCATGGATGTTGGGGACTGCCAAAGGAAGAGGCCAGGCGGGGGTCATTGCAGATGGAAGCCCAGGCAGATGGAAAGTAAACGTCATGAGCTGTCCTTTGGAGACTGGAGGAATCTGATGAAAGAGAGTGAGTGGTTTTCATTTTGTTGGTGTAGAAACAAAGCATAAAAAACTTGCTCACACATCTGCAGGAAGGCAGTTGTAGAGCAAATAGGCTGGGGTCTCCCCCCCCCAACACTGGGATGATGTATGAGCCCTAGCGGCCCACCATTCTCCCCTGAATAATTATGCTTGTGTTGTCAACACAAACTGACATGTTTTGAGATTAAAGTACAAGATAGTATCTTAAAGGTGATTTAAATTCTTTGGAGCCAAAACTAGACTAGAACTCTTTCAGAGATGGCACATTTTATGTGTGTCTCAGTGCCTAAGATAGTATGTGGAGAATATTGGTTAACTTGCTACATTCTTATTGACTGGATTAAAAAGTCCATGAACATCAAAACAAGTATCACTGTTCTTATATGTGTGGAGCTAAGGTCAGAAATTTGTTATTTATTATCTCCCCATTTGTTTTCATTGTTCAATATTCAAAAGATAATTGGGAAGACAGCAGTTTATCTTATTCAAGAATTGTCTTCATGCAAAACATTTCTTAAAACTATCAGAGACAAATTAAGAATTTTTTTAAGTTTTTAAAAATTACCAGTTTAGATTCCTAATTATAATACATCCCTGACCCCTGCCCACATATTCAGCAAAGGCTCATTAAATTAATCCATACATATGTGCTATAGCAGTAGGCATAGTCCATCTTACACCTTACAAATCATCTAAAAATAGATTCTAAATCCATTATTATATTTCTTAAAATGGAAACATCCCTTGAACTGGTGCCCCAGTTGATTGGTAGGTGTGCTGCGTCTGCAAAGAACAGCCAGAGCCTTTCACTGAGATCAGGGGCTGGTGTCAGGGGATGGAGTACATTCTTCACATAGATGCTCGGAAGTGTCTCCTGGCTGGCTTTTTGCTTCTTCCCCTGACCAGACCTCATCCTGGACTCTGCAGCTGTGTGTTCACATGTGTGTAGAGTCCAAACACAAAATAAGAAAACACTACCCACTGTGGAAGCAGCAGTTTATCTGGAAGGGGAGAGGAGGCCAGAGAGAGGAGAAAGAAGGAAGCTCAGGATCTATTCAATTAGAGATTTTAATGTGTCAGATGTCAAACCCCATTAGATTTTGGGCTTGCTGTGCAAAAGTGGATTGTTCATGTAAAACATTCCTCATTTTAATTCTTGATTTTTTACCCACATGTTTGCACTCTGGGCTCTCTGTATCCATCCACTGCCCATCCATTTCATTCATTCTACAAGTAGCATGAAGCGCCTGTTTGTCATCTACCGCTGAGGCCGCGGCAGTATCTAGAGCCAGCTCATGGTGTTGGTGAAGGGACTTGGGTGGTCTCATGTCATGTGGTGTCATGAAAGCACTGCATTTTAAAAAGAGACCACAAGCAATAGGCCAATTTTCTTAATTCTCTCCAAAAAGCTCTGGTTGATTGTTGATAATCAGTGAAATTTCCCAACTGGGTCCCTGGTGGCACTTCAGATTGATATGGCTTTGTCAGGGACTGACTTACTGTAGCTGCGTCTCATGTGGTGGGACGTGTTAGGGAACACTGGCAGATTTCCTTAGGAATGAACTGTTAGAAGAGTCAGAAAGCAGGCTTGATACAGAAAAACACTCGGGCTTCAAGGCGGAGGAGGGAATCGGCACCTTTGCAGTCAGATCAGAGTAGGTAGTGTGATAAAGGGAATATTGAAAATCCTGCACGGGAGGCTTGACATGGCAAATGTGGCCTTGTCAGGCAGGGCACGCATGGCCCACGGTCTCCGGATTGGGAAGGAGAGGTCCCACACCCGGAGCTCAGAGGCCGGGGCAGCCTGCCTGGCAGATCCACATGCCAGCCCTCTCTCTTTATTCTCGAGAAGCCTTTCTGCTTAAAAATCCAAAGAGTGAACCTCCTGGCACTGAATGCCTTGCCTCTCTTCCTCTTCACCCACCTCTCTCCTCTCGCTTACGGCCTCTGTACCTGCCTTTACTCTCTCCTCATTTGCCTTCTCCCGTTCTCACATGTGCCTCCTCCATTCTCCTGGCTCTGATGCTTCACCCTCGCAAATTTTGTATTAACAGTTTTCAAATCTGAGAAGATAAAAATAGACCACATTTATCAGCCTGTGGACTTTCAAAACAGCCATTCTTTCCCAGGAGGTGAGCCCTGTGCTCTGTGGCTCTCTGAACCTTTATCCTCACTGCCTGAAAGCTGGGCTGACGAGGCTCCAGACCAAAGTGCTCTCCCTGCCACCACAGCCTGTGGGCCACACTTGCACCCCACCCAGTACAGCCAGCCTGGCCTGGAGCCAAGTCTGCACCCAGAGATCCACCCTGTGCAAACAGCCTGGTTGTTCAGAGCCTCAGGGGGAATGACATCAGAGAGTGATTTCACCCTGGCAGGGGCTGAGAACCCTGGAACACCGACAGCAGTTTGGAGTTGATTCAGTGAAATAACAAGTGAGCAGCCACACCTTGGCGTTCAGGTGTCTCCTGCCTGCTGTTGCTTGATCCTTTCGGCAGCTCTGTGCACCAGGTAATGGGCAGGAATTACCTAGAACCTGCCAAGAGGGAACCGGAGGTTCAGAGGAGGTGAGTGAGTGTACAGTTAGGGTAAAAACAGTACAGAACCACTGATGGACAGTGACTGCAATGAGGTATTGGGGAGGGGACTCGATAATAAGGGTGAATGTAATAACCACATTGTTTTTCTTGTGAAACCTTCATAAGAGTGTATATCAATGATACCTTAATAGAATATATATATATTTAAAGCAGAAAAAAAATAAAAATAAGAAATAAAAAAAAACCAGTACACAACCAAGATGTCCTATTCTCATTTATAGGAGTGATTCAGCAGTGGGACTCTGATGCCCTGGAAACACTTTAAAGAGTCACTGTCCATCAGTTTTGTGCCCCTCACCCTACGTGGCAAAGTCCGGGTTCATTCCGTCGCCTTCCAGCAGGGCCGTCCTGGTCCTCTCAGGGCTGCCGGCGGCAGGAAGTAACCTGCCAAAGCCCGTGGCCTCCCGGACACATCCAAGGGCACGATCAAGGCCACAGGCCCTCCTTTCTTTGGCCTTTGACTATCTGTTCAGCTTCATCTTTGCTCCACTCTGGAAGGGATCTCAGCCACTCCTGCCTTCCTGGGGTGTCTGCTCACCACCCTGCCCCTTGTCGCCATGCCTCCACTCTCTGCTCCTTGACTTCAGTATCACCTGCTAACCCTTCCCCGGCACAGCTGCCATCTCCTCCAGGAAGCCTGCCGTGCCTTCCCGGGAGCATGGCTCAGAGGTTCCTTGCATAGTCTGGGTTCCCTGCATGTGTCTCCATTGCCACCCTGAGCATGGAGACTTACAATCTATCTGTTTTCCTCACTAGGCTACAGGTGCCTCAGGAGGGCCTGTATCTTATTCATCTTTGTGTCTCCAGCACTTTGCACCACATCTTACATGCAATTCCGGCCCAACTGAAGCTTTTTGAGTGAATGAGTGAAAAGGTATTTTATATGATTAAAATATGCAGAGTTATGGGAGGGCTTCTAATGTGGGGACTGTACATACATATTTTCCATTAAGAAGCACCTTAAGATTGATAGTGTAATTTTAAATACACATTTTTTTTTTTTACAGAATATTCCATTTGGTTGCATTTAATTAAGAGAGAATTGGAATTAACTGCTTTGTGACATAAGGGAAGCTTTTGGTCTTCCCATTAGCTGATGAGCTACTTATTTTGACTCTCGGGGTTTTGTGCTTCACAGTTGTCTGGAAATCTGTAAGAGGACCTTCTCAGATAAAGTGAAGCCTGCTCCATTCCTAAGTAGCAATGAGTGCTCATTGGACACCCTAACGTTGGTTTAAGTGCTCTCCTAATCATTAAAACTGTAATGCCTCCCTAGAGAATGTAGAAACGAGGTGAGAGAGAGATTCATCATCATCAGAATCAATTCTGTAGAAACAGGAGCCCAGCCAGAGGGCCACATCCCATGTGCTCTTCCCCATGGACCTTCTGAGCAGGTGGCGGCCACTGCTCTTAATCCTCCTGTGATGGCATTTGTCTCTGGGAGCCCTGGTCATACTTTGAGTAGATGTGGATCCCTACTTATTCTCGGGGTTTACTCCAAGAAGTTATTTCTGTCCCGGCCCTGTGGAACTGGAGGAGCTAGAAAACACATACACCAGGTACCTGAGCATCAGCATGATTATTACCTTGAAGGAAAAAAGGTGACCGGCTTGAGAAAGTGGGAATGGTGCTCTAGAGAGATTGTGGGCGCCGTCTCTGTCATTTCCCCAGCAGAGTCTGTACTTGTCCAAACCCACCTTGTGATTTAGATCTGGAGTTTGTTTTTTCTAACTTAGATGGCTGTTTGGGAAAGCTCATACGAATCCTCTTTTTTTCATTAATATTCCTGGGCTCCAGTTTTTCTATCCCTAAAATGAGGTCGTTCTCATAGATAATCTCAGGAGTTGTTTCCAGCTTTTAAAATTCTATGATTTAGAGTTCTGTCTCCTTTCATTGTTCTTAGTTCAATTTCTTAAATCATTATTCTTATATTTGTGGGAACAGAATAGGTAATAAGCCTGTGGTCCCGCAAGTAAATGTCCCCCTTTATTGGGAAAATATGTACTTTGGAAGGACAGCTCTCAATTGTGATGAAGTAAACAATAACCACTTTCAAGTGAGATGGCCTTTGTACCAAGGATATCTAAACATTGGGTTTCAGAATAATAATTCAAATGGGTAAGAGCTTTGCCTTGTGATGTTATCACAAAAACGTCCAGACAATGTTTTCTTTAACTCCAGGCAGAGTGATTTAGAAGGATGGACCTTGCCACATGTGTCCAGCTGCATGTTTCATACTTTTGGAAAAAAAATTGTTCTATAAACACAGAAATAACCAAGTATGAATGCTTGAAAGACGTTCATTTCTTTGCTTACAGTTGTCAGGATCTTGTATACACAAGAGTGCAAAATTAATAAACACTATCAAATTTACTGTAATCATTAACCAGGCAGCAATATCTTATTTGTATCCAGATTAAACTGGAATTTCACTCTGAAATGGCTTGAAATGACTGAAAATGAAACCAAGTTTATGAAGCACTGCTCAGTCTTCATATTTAACAATTTATAAAGCTTTTCACTTTTAGCACACTGAATATTACCACTGCCTGAAGAAGATCCACCGTTTTTAATGCCCTAGAGGCATTTCTGCACACGAAGCATGCACACAGTAGACCCCTTCTTTCTGGGATAGTCTGACATGTTTGTGTGGGAATGGAAATAGGACAATGTGGAGAGGCAGAACCCCCATTTTGCTCCCTCCATCCTCCCCTTGTCCCTTTTTGTTCATACACACTCTATGCTCACCCTGGAAAAATGCAGGGTGACTGGCACAGAGATGCATTTTTCTTCCTCCTTGAAAGGTGCAAGGTGTTGCCTGGAAAGGCCATTAGCTGCATGCACTCATTTCCCACCGTGTGATAATCCACCTGCTTGGAAGTCAGCCTTTCCTGTTAACCTGTTCTTTCAGTACTTGGGCAGCAGAAGGATAATCTTTTCTTCTGAGAGAAATGGTTTGCCCCGAGGGAGGTAGGGTAGCTTTGATTGTGTAAGGGCAGGTGGGGCTTCCCAAGCCATGTCAGCGTCAAGGAGAGTATTCTCTGGGCATCTAAGCTCGGGTTTACCAACTCCAACACACACCCCTTTGGCCACTGTGGTTTCTTACTGTTCAAATTTATGAATCATAAAGGGGAGCTCATGGAAAACGTTTTTATAGAAATGAACATATTGTTTCTCTCCTGGCAGGGAGACAGGGGAGATGTGAGGCTCCATCACACATTTGAGCACATGCCCAGGCCTGGGGGGTGGGGCGTCGACATGAACTCTCCCTTTCCCAAAGTTGAGGGTGCTTTTGCAGACATACTCAGCAATAATTGGGGCTCTTAAGCAGAATGCATTCAAATACAAAACTGCCCCCAACGAATATTTTTTTTAAATATCAATGAAAATTACGACCATTTAAAGGTGAATTACAACCACCAGGCGTCAATTATTCACCCGTGCCTGGCTACAGATGATGCTACCAGACAGCAGGGCAGCTCCCGGAGTGCCCTCATGGGGTCTTGTATTTTCTTTCTGGTAGGTTGCTGAACACCCGGGTGCCAAAATGACTGAGCGCTTTGACTGCCACCATTGCCAAAAGTCTCTCTTTGGCAAGAAGTACGTCCTGAGGGAGGAGAGCCCCTACTGCGTGCCGTGCTTTGAGGATCTGTATGCCAGCACCTGCGAGGAGTGTGGGAAGCCCATCGGCTGTGACTGCAAGGTACCCCGACCCTGGCCAGCGGCCCGCACACCCCCCAGGAGCCATGGGCTTCTCGGCATGCTTTGTCCTGAAGTCGGAATCCTTACTTCCTGTTGAAATTCCATCTCGTGAGCCCACTCCTAATTCCCTAGCACAAGGCTTTTCCAGGACGTGTGTGCTGTGTCTCAAGTACACGTCCCACATTCCAGCTACTAGTATCCCCATCTCACTACCCACCCACCTCCCAAGGCTGTAGCTTTCTTGAGGGCTATGCTCTCTTTCCTTTGACCCACCAGCAGCAGGTGCTGCCCAGTAAATATCTGATGAATGAGTGTGCACGTGAGTGAACTAAAGCTGATTCCCAAGATAAATGGCACATAAACCACTAAGTTCATTCAGACTGGGGGCTCTCTTGTTAGTGGGAGAAGATCAGGGTTTGTGCTGTTTCCTTTCTGGCCTGTGCTTCTCGGCATATCCCACAGAAAGGCGTCCCAGGAATCCAGCCATATCTCCAAGGTCTCTGATACCTTTACTGCAGAAACACACATGGCAAGCCCCTAAGACACTGTTCTCCTGAGAGCCACAGAATTGGTACAAAGCAGGTCACCTGGGACTCTATGGCTCCATGGCTCCGGGCACTGTCATGCCGTTTCACTGTCTCTTTCTTGCTCTTCTTCCTTTGCACTCTTGCACTCTGACGTTCTTCCCCGGGGCTGTAAACATCTATAGTAACTGCCAACAGATGGGTGAGGCTATGGCTGCTATGGGACAGTTCTGACAATCCGGCACGTTTCCTATACCTCCTTAGCACATCAGTCCTGGGAGAGGCAGTGAGCGGCCACTGCGCCAGCAGTTTCTGCTGCCAGGTACAGGTAGCAGAAGAGGACCATGGGCCTCTGGAGACCAAGCCACAGCCATGGGCCCTTTGGCCTCAGAATCGGAATAGTGCACCAAGTGTAAGAGCTGCAGAACTCGGCAGAGTAAACTTTAAAAGGCCCTGAGGTTTGGCTGCCGTGAGCAGAAGTAGCCACTCTTGCTAGTCCAAAAGTAAAATGCCTTCCTATCCCGGGCTCTGACATAGGTCTCACTGTGTCTTCTGGGCATTCAGCCCCTCTCCGCTTATTGATGAGGCTAAGTGCTCAGACACCCCCGCCCAGTGTCCATCCCGGCTGTGTGGCTTGCTGGCTGTGTGAACTTGGGCCGATTCCTTGACCCCTCTGTGCCTGCCTTCATGTTCATAAAGTGGAGTTAAAACAAGGGTGCCTGTTTCTTAGGACTACTGTGGTATGTAGCTACAAAGCCCTCAGCCCCTGGAAGAGCAGCCGATGGTATTAATAACGCCAAACTTCCACTTTTCTTCTCACCATTCCCTGTTCTTGCTGCAACAAACTCCATACATCTCTTGGAAACTTTGCCCTCTCGTTTTATCGGTTTGAATTAGAGAAACAGCAATGGAAATATCCAGCATGAGGGACAACCAACAGGCAGAGAAGAAATTTATTTATGGTAATAACATAAAAGCTTTATCTGGGAAAGACTTAAAACAGGTGAGAGGCTCAGATGTAATTCTGACAAAGACCAACTCTCGTTTAGAGGAAACATTCTGGATATTTGGGGCTAGTCATTCTTGAGTGGTGGCTAACCTAAAAGCAGAACAAAAATCACTTATTGCTCTAATAAGTGATTTAGTGGAAAGACCCATAAAGCTCGTTATCCCCGGGCACATACTTCACGAGCAAATAAACAAGAATCCCCTGAGTGGGGTCCAGACCAACAAGACTGCCGAGGTCAGGAGTTAATTGTGCTGAACTTCTCAACCCAGATTAATGGTTTTGCTGCATGTGGAGCTGGGCCGTGTGATTTTCTACATTTCAGAAGAAAAAAGATGTGGATTTGTTAGACCTTTTGCCATTTGGAGCTTTTGAATATTTGGAATGGTTTTCTTGACTCTCAGAAGTAATTATGCAGTCGACTTTGTGGAGGAAGCAGCGAAGAAAAAATGTTCTGTTATTTCAGGATGTAAAGCCAAAAGTCCCAGCAGGCAGGGCACTCAATAGAGCCACCGAGATGGCGGGCCCAGTGGCCATTCTGTTTTCTTAAAATAGCTTAGGCACCATGGGCCCCACTTCGCTGTCCCTCTGAAGAACGTGTGTATGTGTAAAATTTTTAAATATTGGCAAGCCTACGGAATTAGGCCAGTTCTGTGGGTATTGGCTGACTTTTAAATGAGATTGACAAAATTTGAGGACCTGTTTCCATGGTTAGCTTACCTGTGTTTGAGTATCATCTCTATGCAGTCTCTCAATTATAGTTTTTATTTCTGTTTAGCTACTGTGAGGGAACACTGATCTCAAAGGGTAAATATCACTCTCTTATGGTCAGTGGCATATTCAAGAACAGGTAATATAATAAGATTTCATGATCCTCTGTTCCTGAAATTTTTCTCGGACACCTCTGGGTTCTAGCAAAATATTTTTTTAGCCTGATTATAGATTTTTCTTGGATAGATCTGTCTAAGTTCAGGACTTCAAAGAGTCAAGAAACTAAGGAAAACACAGGTTGGGCCAATAACTCCATAGATGGCTGCTAGTACAGTGCATTTAACAAATCCGTGACTTCAACAAACCCTGGGCCTTATATCTAGTGCTGACTGAATTTTCCATGTCTCTGTGAGCAGTGCCCTGAGTCCGATAAGCTACCACACCCAGCCATGTGCCCTAGAGGGCACTGCAAAGAGGAAGAAATAGTGATGGACGAAGAACTATCTGCAGATCTGAACACCAGCATTCAGCGTCAGCTTTCCTAATCGTCTTCATGAAAGCTGCCACACATTGAGCCATCACTTTGCCCCAGGCACTGAAAAATGCCCTAACTGCGTCATCTAAAGTCTTCATAACACCCCACAGAGAGGAACTGTCTTCGTTCCATATTATGGAGAAGCCACTGAGGCTTGGAGAGGCTGGGGATGCTACCCGGGTTGCAGGGTTAGGAGAGACAGAGGTCGATGAACCCAGAGGGGCTGGTTTCCAACTGTTGTGCGAAGCTGCCTGCCTGGTGCAGCCCTGGGTCGGACACTGTTTCCATGACCTTCAGGTCAGATGTGGATTTGTCCAGTGGTCATTGTCATCAGTAAGAGCCACCTGCCTGACTGCTATCTGGTGAACTCAACAAAAGGTTCCTGCCACTCCCTGGACCCCTACAGATGGCAATGACCTACCACAGTAATGACATTCAGTTTGTTTCTACAACACTCTATCCAGCTTCTTAGTCAAGCAGGAAATACTGAAACGATGATCAGTTTGACCTAAATCTACCCATCAAATTGTGAAAGGTTCTTAGGTAATTCTGGAAAGTTCTTAAAGAACAGAAAACTTCTGGGGTCTTTTGATCTGAAGTAGGAAACTAAGGTTTTTACACATCCAGCTTCCCCTACTGTACTTACAGCAGGTTCCCGACCAAGGCTACTTCAGGGGGCCAGGTTGGAAAACCTCAGGGATCAGATTGGAAAAACGTGTTCTTCCTTCCCTCAAGCAAGACACAGGCCTCTCCTGCTTGTCTTTCTGGGCCATTTTTATGGGAAGAGGTACTATTGCAGGCACATTCTCATGGTCCAGCTCTTCACGGCACTTTATTTGTTGAGGTGATTTTTATGTGCTTATTAAGTGTATCACCTTTTTAGAGTTTCCCTGTAACTTGTCCACAGACTTTGTAATGAACACTGAAAATATGTGACTTTATTTGGACTTCCTCCTTTAAGAGAAAGATCTGTTTCTGAAGGAAATTGAGTAAAGCAGGCTCCTCAGAAGTGGGAACAGCGCCAACCAGACAGGTAACACAGGAAGGCCCTCTCAGTCTGTGAAAGCTGAGAGGTCCCCTGCAGGGCATGCCAGCAGAGGCACACAACATGCAGCAATCTCCTGCACCCACCTGGATGCGGCTCGGGCCAGGCTTGCCCGCATCCACCCTCATCCAGCTGTGCAACGTGGCAAGTCATGCTGCCTACAGAGATGGGGCGGCCTATCCACAGGACTGTCACGGAATGGAACTGTTGACCTGGGTGGACACCTGCAGCCCTGACCTGCGCACAGGGAGTGCTGTCATTTCTGCTGCTGTCTGTTCTTCAGGACCTGTTTTTAAGGATTTTAAAGAATGCACAGTGGGAGACATGACCCCAGACAACCTCAAAGCACAGAACGTCTTTTTTGGAGAGCTGAGCATGAATGACGCTGTGAATCCATTTACGAAGTGAAGTCTCTTTGATTTGGTCGGTTTGAGAGGTCAGCAGCTGAACTTCCGGGTGGAATGGAGGGGTGCGCACCATCCCTAGCTTCAGGCTGGAGGGAGCCTGCTGCCTGGAACCACCTGCAGTTAGCTTAGGGCCTGGAGCCCCTCTGGCCACTTACTTGGAGTAAGTCATGGAGGTCTCAACAAGGTCACATTTGGAGCCAAGCAATAGGCATTTCCCATATTAGGAATGTTTCTGAAACAGAAAAATAATAAAATCTGAAAGGAAGTGTTCAGTCCTAATCTTAAATTGTTTATCAACATTTTGCTGTAGTTTATGACATTTCTGTGAGCTCAAGATTAGCCTTGGTATTTTTTTGCAGGGACATGTAAACATTTTTTTTCTTCACTGCCTCTCAAGAGGACTTTAAAACCAGGGTATTTCTAGGACATTTTAAAGTTCTTGAAAGCTGGTCAGTGAGTTCACACCACTTAACCCTGTACCTCCAGCATCTAAATGGTATCTTTTGGGGAACTACATGGTATACTTGACACCCATCAGAATTAAGCTGAATGAGACCAGCTGGGCACTAAGAGCTGAAACTAAAAGTCTCTTTGGAGCTTAGAGCGCTGGGGATGGAAAGGCCACAAGGCACCTGGCCTGTACAGGTAAATACTCAGAGCACGTTGTGGGGCTCAGGCTCAGGTCTGATCATTATAATCCAGCTTCTTGGCCTTTCGGTGGCATTTTCCAGTCTGCCTCTAAGGAATTACCCAGAGAATTCTGTGCCTAAAACCCTGCCTCACAGTGAGACTCAGCAGGGACTGCCATCTTGGCCTGAAGCCTCCAAGAGTCTTAAAAAGCAAAGCTGGTAGGATTGAGTTACCTTCCTCTTGCCGTAAAACCTCTCTCACTTTCTGTATATTGTGGGCTTTCTTAAGAAGTGTGTCCAGGAGGAAGCTGTGACCTGACTTTATTAACTACACTTGGACTTCTAAAGAGAACACACACTGGGCTCCTGAGAAAAAGAATTACGGGAAACCTGATAGCATAGTTAGTTAGGTAAGAGTTTCCATATAGGGTTTTGAGAAAGATGTATGACATAGGCCCTTAATGTGCTGGATTAGCTGGGGTGGCATATGGCTGCCCTACAGCCAGTGTCACCTGTGGCCAGGGAAGCGTCACAGAGCAGTGGTACTGAATAGGACCCTCAGCCAAGCGGGTCTCATCTGCTAGAGAGAAAGGGGAGGGCCCGCCAAAGCGAGGGACAGCGTGGGCCAGGTTGTGCATATGGGACGGGGGCCCTGAAGTTTGAGGCAGAGCTGGCAAGCGTGTTGGGACCAACCTGTAAAGAGCTGCCCTGCCAGGTAAAATATGTGAGCAAAGTAGGCGTGTGTGTTCCGTGCAGCCATAGAAGGCTGAAAGGCCACAGGATGCTAAAGGAAACGGAGGTCAGAGCTTAGTTTAAGCTTGATCGTCTATAAAAGAATAAGACCTTATTTCATAGGGTTGTTATCTGGCTCAGAATAGGGATTTTGAAAAAGCATTTTAGATGTAAAGGCAAGGAGGAAATTAGAAACACTGTACAAAGTCTAGTGGTAGAGTTATTAGCATGGGAGCTTTTGGGCGAGGGTAATGCCAACAATATTACTGTCTTCACAAGTAAATGTAATTTCAGCAAGTGATGCTTTGAGGCAACTCTTTTCTTCCCTAGTAACAATGTGAATAATAACTAATACTAACATTAATTGAGGGGTTATAATATACCAAGGACTGTTGTAAATTGTTGTACGTAGTAACTTATTCAGTATTCATAGGTAATGGTAGGCACCATTATTCCTTTTACAGGAGCAGGGACTGAGGCTGACGGGGTGAAATAGCTTGCTCACAGTCTGTAGCTAGTAAATGGCACAGTCACGATTTGAACCTAGAGCCCTTGAGTTTCACCACTAGGATTAAATGTTTCAGGTGATTCAGACCCATGCCTCCCCCAGAGAGGCACTCGTGGAGACCCCAGATCTCCCTCCCTGCCTGCATGCACCCTGGACATTCACCGCAGTCTGCAGCTGTGGGAGTGGCCCATTATATTCCCACCGAGCCACCCCACAGGGTGGTACAAGCTTGCTTCATGATGTGCATTGATTGCACATCATGAAACAAGCTTTCATTATTGATTGCATATCATGAAATCTAAGCACATATTTATTGGTTGATATTTATCTTCAGGTAAAATATTTTCTGTTTCTTGAGAGTTATCAAACGACTTTGGATAAACAATTCAGGAACTGTTGCATATTGACGCAAAGAAATGTGTCTGTACATGTGCATGCAAGGCAGAGGTAGATGGAGAGAGAAATTGTGCAGGTGGTTTACGGTGGCCCCAAGAGAGGAATACTGAGTAACTCAACCCTGGTGGCTGACAAGGCATCTTGTGTAAGGGCCCCTGCTCAACTCCCCTGGAAGAGGGCAGGAGGAGAAGCATTTGCAGGCTCCTGCTCCACTCCAGCCTGGAGGGTCAAATCAGCTCTTCAGGCAGAAGCTGAGGTGGAGTGGCTGTCCTCCATGCAGATGGAGTAGGTTAGGTCATGCTGCGGAACGCAGTAGCCCCTGGAAGGCAGGATACCAGGTGACCACAGGAGGATGGCAGCGGGAGCTGGGCCTTTGAAGGTCTTGGTGTCTCTGTTAATACTTACAGTCTAGTAATGACGTGTCAACAGTACCCAAATTTAGAGGAACATTTTCTAGAGTCAGCATCTGTCAATAATCAGTCTTAAACTGTGGCTATTATACTCTTGTGCCAGAAATGTTAACTGTAAGAAAAATGTATTTCTAGAGGGCTTTTGGTCCCCGCAATCATTTTAAAGGAGATTTTCCGTGACTGTCGAGTCAGGTAAACCTCTCCTCTGGGAACTCTCTGACCAGGGTAGAGACCGTGGTGAACATTTGGTGGCTTTGCTCCCATAGTGTCGTCTGAAGAGCTTGCTTTCTGTTTTCTTGAAGATCAGCCCCAAAGGCCAGTTTCCTTGACCTCACATTTCCTTTCCTCCTCGTTCACTAGCAACCTGTGCAAGCCCCTGTCCGTGCAACGCTGACTCCCGGGCAGAGAGGCCCCCATGCAGCACTGGCCCACCTTCTGGGGAGCAGGCCACTCACCTTCCTCCTGGGGTGTGCATCTCAGCGAGGCAGTGAGTCATGAGTGCAGAAAACGTTTTGCAGCACAGAGGGAACACGCCTACTTCTGAAAAAGGGTTTCCCCTGTTTGAAAATAATCAAAACTTATATTTTTAATTGTGGTAAAATACACATAAACTGTTCCATCTTAAGTCTTTTTCAGTGGGCAGTTCAGTAGAGCTACATACATGCACATTGTGCAACAAGCTCCAGAAGTCTTCATCTTGCAGAACTGAACCTTGGCCCCCATTAAAAACAGCTGTCCATTCCCCACCCACTCAGCCCCTACAAACCGCCATCCTACTTGCCATTTCTACAAATCTGACTACTCTAGGGACCTCATGTGAGTGGAATTGCACAGTATTTATCTTGTTGTAACTGATTTATTTCATTTAGCCTAATGTCCTCAGAGTTCCTCCATGTTGTAGCATGCATCAGAATCTCCTTCCTTTTTTAAAAAATTTTATTTTGGTATCATTAATCTACAATTACATGTGCAATATTATGGTTATTAAACTACCCCCTTCATCAGGTCCCCCCCACCAACCCCATTACACTCACTGTCCATCAGTGTAGTGACATGCTATAGAATCACTACTTGTCTTCTCTGAGTTGTACAACCCTCCCCATGCCCCCCCAACATTACATCTGCTAATCGTAATGTCGCTTTTCCCCCTTATCCCTCCCTTCCCACCCATCTTCCCCAGTCCCTTTCCTTTTGGTAACTATTAGTCCGTTCTTGGGTTCTGTGAGTCTGCTGCTGTTTTGTTCCTTCAGTTTTTTTCTTTGTTCTTTTACTCCACATATGAGTGAAATCACTTGATACTTGTCTTTTTCAGCTTGGCTTATTTCACTGAGCATAATACCCTCTAGCTCCATCCAGTTGTTGCAAATGGTAGGATTTGTTTTCTTCTTATGGCTGAACAATATTCCATTGTGTATATGTACCACATCTTCCTTATCCATTCATCCACTGATGGACACTTAGGTTGCTTCCATTTCTTGGCTATTGTAAATAGTGCTGCAATAAACATAAGGGTGCATATGTCTTTTTCAAATTGGGCTGCTACATTCTTAGGGTAAATTCCTAGGAGTGGGATTCCTGGGTCAAATGGTATTTCTATTTTGAGTTTTTTGAGGAACCTCCATACTGCTTTCCAC
The DNA here is from genome assembly GCA_029783875.1 of Phataginus tricuspis. Taxonomy (NCBI): domain Eukaryota; kingdom Metazoa; phylum Chordata; class Mammalia; order Pholidota; family Manidae; genus Phataginus; species Phataginus tricuspis. The sequence continues at coordinate 21,383,523 of JAQQAC010002629.1, read as the reverse complement.
AATGGTTGAACTAATTTGCATTCCCACCAGCAATGTAGGAGGGTTCCCTTTTCTCCACATCCTCGCCAACATTTGTTGTTGTTTATGTTTTGGATGTTGGCCATCCTCACTGGTGTGAGATGATATCTCATTGTGGTTTTATCTGCATTTCTCTGATGATTAGCGATGTGGAGCATCTTTTCATGTGCCTGTTGGCCATCTGAATTTCTTCTTTGGAGATGTGTCTATTCATGTCCTCTGCCCATTTCTTGATTGGATTATTTGCTTTTTGTTTGTTGAGGTGCGTGAGGTGCGTGAGTTCTTTATATATTTTGGATGTCAACCCCTTATCAGATACGACATTTATGAATATATTCTCCCATACTGTAGGATGTCTTTTTGTTCTACTGATGGTGTCCTTTGCTGTGCAGAAGCTTTTCAACTTGATATAGTCCCACTTGTTCATTTTTGCTTTTGTTTCCCTTACCCAGGGAGATATGTTCATGAAGAAGTCGTTCATGTTTATGTCCAAGAGATTTTTGCCTATGTTTTTTTTTTTTAAGAGTTTTATGGTTCCATGACTTACATTCAGGTCTTTGATCCATTTTGAGTTGACTTTTGTGTATGGGGTTAGACAGTAGTCCAGTTTCATTCTCTTACATGTAGCTGTCCAATTTTGCCAACACCAGCTGCTGAAGAGGCTGTCATCTCCCCATTGTATATCCAAGGCTCCTTTATCAAATATTAATTGACTGTATATGTTTGGATTAATGTTTGGATGTTCTATTCTGTTCCACTGGTCTGTGGGTCTGTTTTTGTGCCAGTACCAAATTGTCTTGATTACTGTGGCTTTGTAGTGGAACTTGAAGCCAGGGACGTAATTCCCCCTGTTTTATTCCTCCCTCTCAGGATTGCTTTGGCTATTCGGGGTCTTTTGTGGTTCCATATGAATTTTAGAATTATTTGTTCCAGTTCATTGAAGAAAGCTGTTGGTAGTTTGATAGGGATTGCATTGAATCTGTAGATTGCTTTAGGTAGTATAGCCATTTTGACAATATTTATTCTTCCTAGCCAAGAGCATGGGATGCATTTCCATTGTTAGTGTCCTCTTTAATTTCTCTTAGGAATGTCTTGTAGTTTTCAGAGTATAGGTCTTTCACTTCCTTCGTTAGGTTTATTCCTAGGTATTTTATTCTTTTTGATGCAATGGTGAATGGAATTGTTTTCCTGATTTCTCTTTCTCTTAGCTCATCGTTAGTGTGTAGGAAAGCAACAGATTTCTGTGTGTTAATTTTGTATCCTGCAACTTTGCTGAATTCAGATATTAGTTCTAGTAGTTTGGGAGTGGATTCTTTAGGGTTTTTATGTACAATATCATGTCATCTGCAAATAGTGACAATTTGACTTCTTCTTTACCAATCAGGATGCCTTGTATGTCTTTGTTTTGTCTGATTGCCGTGGCTAGGACCTCCCGTACTATGTTGAATAACAGTGGAGAGAGAGAATCTCCTTCTTTTAAGACTGAATATTATTCCATTGTGTGGATGGACTACATTTTGCTTGTCCACTCATTGTCAATGGACACTTGAGTTGCTTCCACTTTTTGACCAATATGACTAATCGAACCATGAATGTAGGTCTACAAATTCCTGCTTTCAATTCTTTTGGGCATAGGCCAAGCAGTGGACTTGCTGAATCATAGGGTCATTGTATTTTTAATTTTTTAAGGAACCACCATAGTGTTTTCCATACAAAAAAATTCTAAATGCATTTATCCCATAGTCAGTGTTACAGCAGTGATAACATCCTCAAAAAACCAGCTTTTCTTGAATTAAGCTGATTACTCTTCTTATTGGACAAGGTTTAAATGGTTTGTGTGACTTTATTCAAAGTCTAAACAAAGGCAATGCTGAATTGCATTCATTGGTACAAAGTTCAGCAGTGTTTCTGAATTTCTTCAATGGATATACACAGATCTCATCAAAGGTACAGCTTTTGGAAGCAAAGAGTAACACAATCCCTACCAAGATTTTACCTGGTATGGTTCACTGCAAATAGTCTTTGAATCAGAAGGACTTGAGCTTGAACCCTGGCTCATCTACGTGCCGGCTCTGTGACCATGGGCAAGTTCGGAACCTCTCTGAGCTTCAGGAATAGTATTTACATTGCAGGGCTGCGCACTGCCTTGAACTCACAACATCACTGGTATCCCAGAAAAACTAATGATTTCTTCATGAAGAAGGGGAGTGTGCAGAGTATGGACTTTGCAGTTTATAAAATTTGCTTGTGTAGTCATTAGCTCAGATTAAAGCTGTCTGTACTTTATTTCAATTATCAAAATAACCAGTAAAGCACAGGTGATTTTTTTTTCCCCAAAATTTCTGAACATACTTGAGGCTTGAATGCAAGGGACAGGAGAGTTGTCTGCCCTTGGGACATACGCCCCTTGGGTTGGGCCCACAAAGGATAGAGGGGTCACCATGTCCATGAGCTGCCCCTGTGGTTCCAGGAAAGACAGTGGGTAGCCCAGAGCACCCACCAGTCCCCGGGGTGCTGGGGCGCACAGAGACAAGTCCATCCAGTTCTGCACTGGGGAAATTCCATGCTCTTCTCCCCTTCATTCCTTATCCTCTTGCATCGGCTGTAATTCTTTTCCCAGGTGTCCTAGCAAGCTAGCTTCTAAGTGGGGTAGCGGGAGAGGTCACAGCGAGAGACATGCCCTTCACAGTTACATGCAGCTGCTTCCCACGGGATTCTACACCAATTCTTGTTTTAATTCCCTGGACTAAAACAATGTGCAGACATACCGCCAAATCAAGTAACTTTATATGGGCTCAAGGTTCTGGGAAACATACACATAACACAATATTTCAGCGGAAGGGAACTGTTTGCTATCATTTGGGTTCTGAACTTAGTTAGTGTTTAGGGCTTGCTGATCAAGTCCAAGATATGCGTGTTCACGCCCAACGCTCGGCATCCTCCAGCTGTGACCCGGGTGTCTGTAAAGGGATATCTTGAGAGGCTATTCTGAGGGCCGTCTACGCAGCAGCCGGGTGCTCAGAATACCTAAGATCTGGAAGCCAGCCCAGGAAGCCATGTGGGGCCCCAAATTCTGTTTCTGCCTCATTAATAAATGGGTAATGGTTTCGGGTCAGAGCTGGGACTACAAAGAGCAATAGAAAAATAATTCCATCTAAGATAAACTGGATATAAAGAGGTCATTTTAAGTTGGAATTGGCCCTTTCAAAATGCCATATGCCATTTAAAAAAGGAAGTGTAGAAAGATTGCTCATTATTCCTCAGGATCAAGGGTAGCTTATTGTCAGCACAGTTTTCTCTCCACAGTTTGTTTCTTTTTTTCACCCTTTGCTAAAAAGCATGGGTTCTGTCTTAATGCCTCTCCCATCTGTGCCCAGTTGGTGTGTCTGGCAGACGCCCCCCACCATGTCCTTGGCCACTTGTCACACAGTCTTGGCAGTTTGCTCCCCCTATATAGTTCATCTGCCTCCACTGCCTTTAGATTAAACTTAAACTCCGTGCAGACATGGAAGGGCCTTTCTGGTATGGCCTCCAGCCCTGGCTGGTCCCTTGAGCCCAGCACCCCATCTGTTTCACCCCTTGTCTGTGTTCATGCTCTTTCTCTGCCCAGAATTCCCCTTCCAACCCCCTACCCAGCCCAATGCCATCCATGGGTCTTCGACACAGCTGGTGGTACCTCCAGGAACAGTTACTCCCAACCCACTGTCCGCCAGGTTAAACCAAGGCCTGGCCTCTGGGCTCCTCCCAATTTCCCCACACCCAGGGCTTCCGCCTCCAGCCAGTGAGCCCTGCGGTCCTGCTGCCCTGCAGGATCACGTTGCTGAGCAGCCCATAACCTAGGTATGTGCAGTCTGCTGTCTCTTACCGTGTGCCGAAGACCTATTGATGAATTTCAGGGTTTTGTTTCCTGTTCTCTTTCTTGCAGACAATACCTAATGGAAATAAATCCATTTGTTTTTCAAATCATGTTTCTCACACGCTCACACACACATCCCTCACCAAACAGTTGCTCCAACATGCAACAAGAGAAAAGTAGCCTCCCCTTATTGCCCCTGCCAGGCGGCCCTGGCACAAGATGCTTGCCGGCCTCAGCCACCTTGCTCCCTGTCTGCCACCCAGATTTGCATCGCGCCCCTTCTGCTGTGACTCAGGCAGAGCCCTGCAGCCCCTCCCACCCTCCTCTCACTGTCTCATGTGCTCTGGGTCTGCAGGACTTGTCCTACAAGGACCGACACTGGCATGAGGCCTGTTTCCACTGCTCACAGTGCAACAGCTCGCTGGTGGACAAGCCCTTTGCCGCCAAGGAGGACCAGCTGCTCTGCACGGACTGCTACTCTCATGAGTACTCATCCAAGTGCCAGGAATGCATGAAGGCCATCATGCCAGGTCAGGAACGCGCCATCTCCCGCCTTCTGCTTTCTTCCCTTGTACTTGCTGGATTTGTGCTCATTCGGTTTTTTCAGCAAACAAGGTGTATGCCCTCCCGCGGACCGGGTGCTGGGCTAAGGACCCTGCTGCTCCTAGAGAGCCGTGGGCCCAGAGGCAGCCCAGTCTGCTGCCCTCGTGGAGGTCATGTCCCAGACAAACCAACATCATGTTCTAAACTGAGCCAGATGGGACCACCATGGGTCAACAGCTAAGGAGAATAATAAGGCAACATGTCTGTTGGTGGGGGTGCAGGGTTCTGTGTCCCTTGTTTTTTGGAGAGATTAGTTGGGTTTGGTTTAATTCGTTTTTTTTTTCTGAGAAAGAAGAATCTTTTATTTAAAAAAATCAGTGAACAAAAACGTGGAATTTTAAAATACAGAATTTAAAAAATAAATCTTGTTAGACACACACAGAAATGGGAGCAAGAGCCTATGATTTGGACCCTGCCCAGCTGAGAAACACATAGACATGAGCTGTGGCTGGTTCACAAGCACCTCGTCAGCCGTGTCCTCCATGCCAGTAAAGGGGGATGGGTTTGCCAGATTTAGCAAATACACGTGTGGAGCCCCAGTTAAATCTGAGTTCCAGGTAATGTTTTAGGGTCAGTCCCACTGGGGACTGTATCTGGCATCCCTACCAGAGATCCATGTTAACAGGAAAGAACTCTGTCCAAGGAGCATCTTTAGGGAGCATGATCCCTCATCCCATGGACAGCAGGGTGGGATGAAGCGGTAGGCAGACTCTGGAAGCCGTCAGTGGGTCCGCTAACCAGTTGGTGATACAGACTGCCTTACCGGGGAGTGGACAGAGGACACAAAAAATGTAACTGGAAACTAGGGCCCAGGACTCCAAGGCCTCCCACCAGAGGCACTGAAAGCCAGGCAGGCCACAGGAGGAGCAGGCCAGGCGGGGCTTCTAGCCACCAAGAAAATGAGACAGCTGGGCGGGAGCCCTCAGATTGCTTGGGAGATAGCTCCGTTAGGAGGTGAGCCCCCTTTCATCCCAGGAAGGTTCAGAACTAAGGGCAGGCATAGTAAAGGGATCTAACCCATAGCGACAATGCTGTGCTAAATAATCTGACGAAGTATGTGTGAACTTTAAAAATAATTAGTCTGTAGAGAAAATTAATCTTGTGATTCTTACTGAAAGCGTGCAACTAAATATGTGATTTACACTTGTGATTTTAAATTGAAATGCTTTTAATTCACAAAATGTTTTGACATTTATGATATCTAATGCTTCTTCATATTTATAAGTTTAACTCACTTCAGCAACAGTCACTTAACTTGAGGTTTGGTTAGTTGACCAAAGGTACGTCAAAGGTATGGAATTTTCAACTGTAGTTTCAAGGGAAGTCAGGCCACTACCTTAGTACATAGAGCCAAACACAAAGGCCCCTTAAAAGTGATTTTTGAAATTCACTAAAATCATAAATGCCATAGTATGATGTGTGAGATGAACTTAAGTTGAGGGTTTTGAGTTTGTTACAATAGATGGAATGTTAATTTTTAAAAGCCAGTGTTGCCTGCTGGACTTTTTGTACAGTAACTGAATTCACATTGACATGTAAGAAGAATGAATCTACAGAGAAAATTCCGAATCACATTCTTGGCTATTTCGTGGAAAACTGATTGCCAGGCTCCAGAGTTTATTATTTTGGGGTTTCTTTGTTTTAAGCAATGGAGAGATACTTTGGAGTTTTGAGCAAGAAACTGACACGTGGGAAGTGTTATTTTAGGAAGATATATTGGATCAGAAATAATAATTTTTAAGAAGGCAAGGGGATAGTTAGGCTTTCAGTAAGATGGTTTCTTACCGCTGCTATGTTTTTCTGATTAGTACATCTTAGAAATAACTGCAACACACTAGGACATGGGACAGATGCCCAGGCCCACGTCACCGCGGCTCTGCTGGGACCGGGGAGGGCAGGCGGAGCTGCCGCACTGTGGGACCGCGCGGTGGTAACTGCAGGCGGGGAGCCTCCTGCACCACTAGGTGAAGGCTGCCGATGCTCAGCGAGGGCCCCAGAGGTGGAGACGGTGGGGCTGAACACTAAAGCCTGGTGAAACCGGGCTAAGCCGCAGGCCCGTCCTCCCAGGAATCACATGCAGATATGTGTCAGCAGCCCTGGTACAGGGAGAACCACAAATTAACTGGAAGACACGCATGACATCTTCAGTATGTTTCCATGACAAGAACCCAAGGCAGTCCATTCCGGACTCTCAGCAGACTTCTCAAGTCCTCTTTCTGGAACAGGCTCACCCCAGCTTCTCCTGCAGCCCAAGGGGCCCCGGGGCCTTCTTTCCGGCCTCTGTGGTCACCTGTTGGCTGTGTTCGATGGCTGGCTGACTCTTCCTCAGCAGGGCTCAGCCGTGTGTGAGCAAACCCTGCAGCCCCGCTGCCTCTCCCGGGATTGGGTCCCAGCTGGTGCTCTTCCTGCGGGGCTTGGAATTGCCGTCTCGCCTGGACAGAGAGAAAAGTGGATGGGATGGGGAGTGGACGATCCCTGCCTCCTCTCCACCTCAGTGATGGTGGTTGGTTCTGAAGATGGACAGCAGGGAACCCTGGGGATAACCTTCGTGATCCTGGGCATTCACAACCTCACGGGTAGGCATGCAAAATAGCAGTGTGGGAGCAGCTCCAGTTAAATAGCATGGTGAAGGGCAAGTGCCAGGTGCAGGGCCAGGCCTGGGTGGCCTTGCTGTGTGACTGTGGCCACTTTGATTTGCCCCGCCTCCCCCTGCCAGTCTGTCCTGGCCCGCCTTCCCTGAACTCCATGTTCTTAGGGAAAGTTAGAGATGCAGGTGTTCGTTTATGGCCTTGCTGTTTGTGCTCTGACTTTCCTGTGGCCGTTGCCCCTCGTGAGACTTCATGCCCACCCTCCACCCCCACCCCCACCCACGAGGTCAAGGACAAGACCCGAGTCTCTGAAGCTTGTCTGGCAGCGAGTCTGGAAAATTATTTTGCAGTCTCAGTCCAGGGCTGGTTCAAGGCTTTAACCCTAAGCACCAACCGTGATAAAGGATGCAGACATGTGTCCTGGGCCTTGAATTTTCCATATGGCTTGACCTTCTGTGTTAAACAGGATTCTCCAGAAAAAACATCAATAGGATATACATATATGGGGCAGGGGGTGGAGATTTATTTTAAAGAATTGGCTCCGGTGACTGGGCCAGGGGAGCAGTCCTGCAAGTCTGAAACCCACAGGCAGATCTGCAGGCTGGAGACTCAGGTCAGAGTTTATATAGTCTGAAGTCTGAATTCCACAGGGCAGTGGGCTGGAAACGTGCTGGATTTCTGTTGTAGTCAGAAGAATTCCTTCCACCTGGGGAAACCTCAGTCTTTCCCCTTAAGACCTTCAGCCAATTAAATGGGACCCCCATATTGTGGAGGGTAATCTGCTTTACTACGTCTACAGGTTGAACTGTGAATCACATCTATAAAATACCTTCACAGTAACGTTAGACTGACAGCCAGCCAGACAGCTGGGCCCCATTGCCTAGACAAGCTGACACATAAACTTTAACCGGCACACCATCCATTTCTCATGTTGTTCACTGGGAAGAGAAAGAAACTTGTGATGAGATAACAAATAACAACTGAACACGTCAGCTGAGCTGTGCTGAGCATTTGAGCAGTAACTGTTCAGCGGTCTCATCTGTCAGACCATAGGGGAAGTTGTGGTACAATGTGTTAGATTTCGTGCTCCATGGTGGAAAGTGTTGCATAATAATCCAAACAACACAACCACAATAGCTGCCCCCTAAGCAGAAGCATATGTGGGCCCTCTGCTGCCTACAGGACCCTGTTTATCCTGCACACCCCCCTGAGCTGGAGGGTCTGAGCCCTGTTTTGCAGATGGCCAAGGGCATGTTGAGCTCCTGGCAGGGCCTGAGGCAGACTCTGACGGGGTGACCACCCCTTCCTCTGTGGCCCCCGTGGAGTTGGGGGCACAGGCAGGGAGCGGTGAGGGTCTCCTCTGCACTGAGGAAGTCTCACTTGCTATTGTCCGTGAGTTCAGGAAACAGTGTGGCTCAATGTTTACTTCTGCTCCACAAGCCGGCAGGTATTTGCTTCATTCCTTGTTCCCCACCATCAGTGGGGACGACACGGCCTGGGAAGCTCCCGGGAGCTCTCACAAGAGGACGGCAGCCAGAGCCACCCTGGCAAACAGAAGGAAGAGCCAGGTGCAGGGACCAAGGATGCAGGGGGCCGCTTTAGACTGGGCTTTCTGGGGCGGCAGCCTCTGATGGTGCTGTGCAAGCTAGGGAGGTGCTGAGCATGTGAAGAGGTAGCGGAGAGTCGGGCTCCACACCCGAGGCCTGGAGCAATGAGCAGACTTGGACCCGGCCCTCCAGGAACCCGTCGGCCGCAGGAACACCCAACTGATGCTGGCCTGCCAGCAAGCGGTGGGCCAGGTACCTAGGAAACAAGGAGCAGCTTCTTGCAGGAATGGCATTATTCCAGGACTGGGAAGCAAAATGTTAAATAACTGGCATTTAGGTGGAGACAATAGATCTTAGACCAGGATGTGAAATTTTCCCAAAATATTTGAGATTTACAGAACACTCCATGATTCTAATGGGCTGCGGAGGCGGGCACGGAGCAGTCTCTGGGAGGGCACCTTTCTCTGCCTCGCTGATGTGCAGCTCCCTGCCGTCTGTTGTTAGGGCTTTTAGATGGTACTGTTGGAGAACCTGGCTGATATCTGCTGAGAGGGAGGCGGGAGCCCAGAGCAGAGGACTCAGGAAAGGGACTTTGGGGGTATCACACCTGAGCAGTCTTGAAGGAGGAGCTGAGTTTCAGTGGACAGGGAAGTCAGGAGAGGGCACTTCCATAGAGGAGATAAACTGGACGCCAGAGGCAGAGAATCTGGAGAAGGCTCGGCGTGTGCAAAAGAAGGCGAACACTGATCATGCACGGCACCTACTGCTCTGCTTTGCTGGTTTTTAAAGTGGTTCAACCAGATCAGCTGAAGAGGAGTACAGATTATCTGCAGTGACTTTAGTTGTATAGGACAAAAGGCCTACACTAAATGGAGACTCAGCCATTGGCTCCTACCCTACAAACGTCGATTTCTCCAGGCAGCCAGGAAACTAGAGCTACCACAAACCATCGGCTAGGTTCACTGGATCTCACCTACCAGATGCCAAGCCCTGTCTACAGGGGTTCCTGCAGACACTGCATCCTTTCCGCAGGCTCACGCTGTCACTAATCCTTCATCAGGGTTCTGGTCCCTCCTTTATTATTTGAATCAGGAAAAGTACCCTCTCGTAGTTCCATCTGCTGGAGAATTGTTCCAGGCGGCGGATTGTTAGAAGGGACTTGGCTGCCACCTGCTGGCAATGTTTTACAATAACTGCAGCACACAGGGTGGTGGGGACCCCACCGCAGTACCTGGTGCTTCTCAGATGTGTACCCACCACCCACCTTGGGCTGAAAGTGCCAGGGGATTCCTGTAGGAATCCTGAGCACTGGGGTTGATATAAGACTTCAGAACACACCAGGAATGCACTTCTGTGATCTTCACTCATCATCACAATTGCCTTATTTTCACTGACAAAACCATTTGGTGTCTGGGCTGCTTGATCAGCGGGAAGGTCAGATTTAAAAAGCCACTGACAAAGGTATATGTAGGAAAATAAACCCCTGGAGACCAAAGAAAACCATTTAGAACTACACCAAAATGCTTCCCCATTTTCACCCGAAATTCAGTTGCTTGGTGGTACTGTCTTTGTTTTAGGGCTCATCACCCCAAGGTTGAGTTCCACAACCTTGAAGGTCACTGTGTGCCTCCCCGTGAATCACGCCTCACACACCCTACATCTATACACACCCACATGTACACACACACCCTGAGGACTTTATACACGCCCCAGTGTCCCATCTTGGAGTACAGCAGAAAGTCACCCCAAAATGGCATCTAGTAAGATAATCATGGAATGATTCTGTACACATATCCTAATTTCTTGAGAGAGGGTTATGTCCTTACCAACCTTCGAACCAGCTAAGACACAGCCCTTAGCCTGTCACTTCAACCATATCATTATTGGACTCACAGCTGAGGATGAGTCGGTAGATGCCTGCAGTATGCTACCTACATCACTTCAACTGCCACTGCGGTGCCTGCCTTCTGCCTAATGCACCTTCATTCCCTGTGTGCCCATCCTCAGTGCCCAACCTTTGAGTGAGCGCAGGGATTGGCAAAATATTTCCAGAAAGAGCCAGATAAACGTTTTGGTCTTTGCAGCCCTCGAGCTTCTGTCACCACTCCCCCATTTGACTGTTGCAGTGCAAAAGAGGTCACAGGTAATGGAAGCCAATGAAAGGGTGTGGCTGCACTCCAATAAAATGTCAGTCATGAAACAGGCAGCAGTCCTGAGTTGGCCTGGGGGGGGTCGTACGTACACGCTGCCTCTGGGCTGGCCCTGCATTTGGAAACACTTTCTATCTCTTCATCCATTGACTTCCTTTCCCCCCACATCTTTTACTTCTGCTGCATAGAGAGGTTACCTGCATAATACCCATCTGGAACCATCTTTCTATAAATACACACACTTTTCTTTTTTTGGTAAAGTATGGGAAAACACCAATCAACAAATATTGAGCACTTGCTATGAATCAAGCTTGGTGGTGGTGGTTCAGAGGTGAAGCCAAAAGTGTTTCATTTTTCCAGGACCTCTCACTCTGCTTGAAGAAATGGTGTAAATACTGCAAATGATAATAGTTGTAAGAGGAAACGGGTTGTTACAAGATGAGAAACTTACTAAATGGGGTGTGCTGGTAACATGGATTTCAATAACAGCGCCCAGTGCAGTGCAGAAAGGGCGTCATGGCTTGGTTTACAGCCAGTTCATAAAGAGAGTTATGAATCAGGCTTCAGACTCTAGGTTCATTTACACCAGGTCCATTCCTCTCCCATTGAGAAGCACAGGGGTGTTTATTAACATGTCCCTGTACCCCCAAATTTACACTCCGTAAGGACCAGTCTGAGCTATGCCAGACTTCTCTGGATTTTTTGCAAGGCTGAGGGAGAAAATCAAATGCATTTTTATTTAATATTCAAAACTCCCTGGTCAACAAATAAATACTGAATATATACTGAAATTGTTATAGGAGCTGCGTGTATAGCAGTGAACCAAAAGACAAGCCTCTGTCCTCTCCAAAATAAAAATGCTCCCATTTAGAGGCGAGCCTTTGAGGACTAAGGTGACCTGATCCGGCCACAACACTAGATGGCGGCAGGTTCTCAGTGCAGATTGCTGGGAGCCCAAGCCAGGCATTTGAAACACTCTGCTCTTTTCTTCTTTTCCTCCTCAACCCTCACGACAGGCACCCGCAAGATGGAGTACAAAGGCAGCAGCTGGCATGAGACCTGCTTTGTCTGCCATCGCTGCCAGCAGCCAATCGGGACCAAGAGCTTCATCCCTAAGGACAACCAGAATTTCTGTGTGCCCTGCTATGAGAAACAGTACGCCCTGCAGTGCGTCCAGTGTAAAAAGGTATCTCCCTGCCCTGTGGGCCCGCACATCCCAGTGGATTGCCTCTGTGGCCATGAATGCCAGATCTCCCTCGCATTCCATAACCTTGTGTGCTTCTTTATCCACTGGACCTGTGCTCCCGTCCTTAGCAGAGCACAGCTGTGATCTGAGATAAAACTCCGTTATCCCACCTTCTTCTAGAACGTTTCCAAGAATCTGTCATGTTGATGACTCCACATTAAAGTGGGAAGAGGAGGAGGCACTACTCCAGAGCTGCCCCTGTTACACTGCTCTCCTCAAGGGGGCAAAAAACCTGCACTAACCTAAAGCCACAGGGGCAGGTAGGAAAGACGAGGGAGGGAGAAGAGTAAAGGGAAAAGGTCTGCCCGTGAGGAGGGGACAGATCATTCATTACACCTGTCCAGAGGGTGATGTGCGTCTCTCAGGTTAGAGAAAGGAGAGGCCCCCAGCCCTGTGGAAGCTCCCGCCTACCCCGCCACCTCAGCAGTGAGGGCCCACTTACTCACAGGTCTCGGCGCCACTGGGACTGTGCCAGCCTCTCGGACAGCACCTTCCCCGGCCCACTTTGTCTGGGCGGTGCCAGCGGACTAGCTCACTGCAGGCTGTCCCCTGCCTGGTGCTGGCTCCCCTGTGTCCCCTGTGGGGCCTGCTGCTGCTCCCTGGACCTGGGCCTTGGCTAGAAAGCCCTGCTTTGCCTGTACCCTTCCAAAGGGCAGAGTATCGCTAATTCCCCATCAGCCCTTCTCTCCTTTCCTTCTGCCTTGTTTCCAGTACTTTTCTTTACTATTTTAAATTCCATTTCTTATTTCCCCTCTTATGATTATGCCATTTACCTATCATGTGACCCTTGGTACTCAGACGGAGCTCTCATTCCTGGGTTTATATCAGGATCCTTCTCTGCTCACTCTGTTTTTCTCATCAAGATACAAGATTCTTCTGTCTCCTTCCCCATCTTCTGCTCCTATTCAGTTGCAGCAGTGAAGGCATCCTACTGGGAAGCACATCTCTGTGGTGTGTTCATTCGTACCCATGAGAGCATTCATGCCAGAAACTTCCATTCCTCCCACCATGAGTAGGCGCCTTGGGGGATCAGGGTCCTATGGTGGAAAAGACACTCCAGTGCCAAACATTCGAGTGCTTATCTACAAGTGTGCTTTGGAGAGCAGAGCCTTAACAGTGTGCACCGTGAGGCCCTGAGCTGGTCTGGGGGATGGGAGAGGGCGGCGGTAGGGGAGGATTCTCTTAGAAAGGAGCACCCATGAGGACACGCATCAGAGTTAGCCAAGTGATGTGGGGTGGGGTTGGGGACGGGGTCTCCAGATGGAGGGAGGACGAAGGAGTACATTCCAGACAGAGGAAGCATTGTTCATATACACCCTGCTACATACACACGGATACCTTGCAACCCAATGTATTTTGCATAATTCCGTTCCTAGGGGAGGGAACCTACAAGAACATCATTTGTGGTTTATAGTTTAATGAAAAGGACACAGGCCTGGAGGACGTGCTGAACTCCAGTCTTGTTTTGTCATTTACTGGATATGACTTCTCAGGCAACTCACTTCATTCCCTAAGTCTTAGCTTACTCACCTGTAAAATGGAAATAATATTTATGTAAGGGTTGAAGGGGTCACTGGATGATACAGCAGCTGAAAGACACAATAACAGGAATAGTGGTGCTGCTTCTCCATCCTCCACCGCCATAGGCTGGGACCCCTAAGACTCCTCTGAGAGCTTGCTCACTTCAGTCCTTCATCCATTTTTTTAAAATGACTATGAAAAGCAATAGCTGGAGAAGAAAAATGCTAGGTAAAACAATACTGGCAGCTCTCCATCTGGCTGCTCACAAATGCTCTAAGACTGCAAGGCACGGTGAGAGGGCAGGCTGTGGGTCCGCTCTCCCCACACCTCCCACACCGCCCGGCCTCACAGCAGCTCAGCAGGCCCAGCCCCCTGTTGTCCTTAAGCCTCTTCCTTCTACTTCACAGGTAACTGCATGGCAATTATAGGTGGTGCAGGGTTACCACAGGAGGTATGGAGATGTCTTTACACGTGACCTGCCCACAGGCACAGGGCGGGAAAGGAGTGAGGGTAGGATTCAAACCTAAGCCTCCGATCTTTGCCCTCCTCCTCCCTGCATGGGAAAGGTGACGCTGCCCGAAGTGCTTCCACTTAAGATGCACCTGGGGCAGAGGGCAGACGTCCTAGGACCTGACACAAAGCAGATGCCAGGGTCACCACCAGGGGCCGAAAGCATGTGGAAGGTGACTGCAGCCTGGGAAGCAGTTTCCCAGTGACTTTTAACAAAAAGTGGGTGTTTTCTGTATGAGGATTTTGCAGTGTTCAGGGGGCAATAGCTGAGCCTGAGGGCGTGTGCTGGGCAGGCCGCTCTGCCTCGGGACCTGACCCTGCTCCTCTCGCCTTCTGCAGCCCATCACCGCGGGGGGGGTCACCTACCGGGAGCAGCCCTGGCATCGGGAGTGCTTCGTGTGCACCGCCTGCAAGCAACCGCTGTCCGGGCAGCGCTTCACGTCCCGAGAGGAGCTAGCCTACTGCCTGAACTGCTTCTGCGACCTGTACGCCAAGAGGTGTGCTGGGTGCACACACCCCATCAGTGGTGAGTGCCTCATGGGACTCCCCGGGGAGTGGGCGCCGCTACCTGCCGGCATGTAAGCTGGCTTTCTCTCCTGCCCGCAGTCCCCACTTGCCAGCGGCCTCCCTGAACCTCTCAGCCAATTCTCAGCACCTGTAGCCTCTGTAGCTAAATCCTGATGTTCCCTCTGCAGGAATACCAATCCCCTCCTCCCCCACCTGTGTGTCTCGTTTCTTTTGTGATGCTTTTCCTGACCACAGAGAACGTTAGTATTTCCATCTTCTAAGCCCCTTTGGCGCTTCCTTAACTAAATCACAGAAAATCTGAGCCCCAGACATAAGGAATAAGAGAAATTAGCTCCCTGTCTCATGTAGCTCGATTCTAGTGGGGGAAACAGATGCACATGTAGGCTCTACAGCCTTTGTCATTCGGGGTTGGAGCCAGCTCGGCCTGTTCTGCTGACCCCTGTGAGCTCCGCGAGCCTCTGCGCGGTGTCCGATGGGGGCGGGGCTCTGCACGCTGTGGGATGTGGGCAGGGCTCCGCACGGTGTCCCATGGGAGCGGGGTTCTGCACGGGGTGCGATGGGGGCGGGTCACTGCAAGGGGTGCGACGGGGTGGGGCTCTGCACGGGGTGCGATGGGGGCGGGGCTCTGCACGGTGTCGGATCGGGCGTGGGCCCCGCCACCAGCAGCCAGGCGGCACGCCGCCGTGTGACACAGCCCCCGCCGCGCCCGACCAGAATCTTGCAGGGCGCCTGCCCCACCCAGCCCCTCCGCGCTCTCTTCACCGCTTGCCGCTCCTGTTGACAGGCCTCGGCGGCACCAAGTATATCTCCTTCGAGGAGCGTCAGTGGCACAAGCACTGCTTCAACTGCACCAAGTGCTCGCTGTCTCTGGTGGGGCGCGGCTTCCTCACGGAGCGGGGTGACATCCTGTGCCCCGACTGCGGTGAGGACCTCTGAGTGCCCTGCGGCCGCCGGATTCGCTTCCTCAGCCAGGCCTCAGCCGTCCCCAGGCCCTGGCGGATGCTCCGCAGGGCTTCTCGCGACGGTCAGGTTGGTGAATGAGCCCTTTCAGACCCGTGGGCGAGTGCAGCCCCAGGGAAGGAGAAAACCCTCCTCTAACCCTAGCAGGGAAGGTGGTTTTGAGTTTTTGTAATCAAGCCGGGCAAATCCAAGGGTAAAAGCCCTTTTGTATGATATCTTCATAAATGTATCCTTTTCTCACGTCACGAACTTAAAAGTGTTCCGAGCCACATAAAGTAATGAAGAGTTGGTATTTACAACTGTGTAACTTCCTGTCATGTAAGACCTCAAGCAAGATTATATGGCTTATAATAAAGTTATCCAGAACAAGCCCTCTGGGAGGCGCGTTGTGTGATGTAATGGGTAAACATTACCGCATAAAAAGCACGCTGTTGCGCGGGCCACGGGTCACGGTGTGAAGAGCAACTTCTGATGGGCCGCAATGGTAACTGAGACTGCGTCAGGCCTTTTATTCGGAAGGGAGCCTTCAGTCAGCACCTGCTCTTTGTTGCCCTGTCCTAGACTCTCTTTCTCTTGGAATTTAATGCTCTGCATTTGATGCAGTCACATAAGATGCAGGACATAAGCGCATGAGAGTGGAGGGGCTTGGGGCGCCTTCCTTGCCAGAGCTCAGGGCTTTTCCATGGTCAGTGGACCTGTGTCTTTTACTGACCTACCTTCTCCTCCACAAAGTGAAGGGTTGCAGGACAGATGCACCTCAAGGCCAGAGATGACATCTGTCCATTTGTATATTCATGAAACCCCAGCAATTTAGGGTTTACGGGAAGCCTTCAGTGAGCGTTTCCGAAAAGGAAAGAAAGACAGTAAAGCGAGAGACAGTCACTGCTGTGAGGTAACCCTCTGAGCTGCCAGTGGGCAGTGGCCTGTGAATCATCTCTGAGAGCAGAGCTTACAGCTGGAAGGCACTGAGTAACGGATGAGACAGGGCTTTGCAATTTTCTCTTTTTCGAATGAACAAATGATAATTGTCCTTAGTTTTCTAAGATAATGCAATATGATAAAATGACACTCTAGGCAACAGAAAAAGCTGGCAGAAATCAAGTCCCATGTATGCTAAGCATATGTGAAGTCAGGTTCATAATCTGAGTGTTAGTCTCTGCGAGAAACATTTGATAGTGTTTGAGACAGGCCTTGTGGCCTTTAAGTCAGCTTGAGGCTTTACTTAAGAATAATTCCACCCCTTGTTAGTGGTTCTGCTGCCTTCCACTGACTTCATAATATAAAAGTCAGAGCATTCTTGCAAATGTGCTTTTTGAAATAAAAATTGCAAAATTCCTCCCCACCCAAAATAGGAAAAGTTTTTTCAATTTCATTGTGGAACATCTTACCTGTTCCTCATTAAAATTATAGATTCACTAGCTGTTTCCAACTGTAAGTTACCCAACTTTAAATTTATGGTTAGGGTAGTTTCACTTCTAGTAAGTAGCTACTTTTAGACTACTACTCCCTCAAATAACATCCACTCTGGACAAAATATTTTTTTATTTTTGAAAATACTGGAATGTGACCCAAAGTAGGAAGACTTTGGAGGGGAGTGGAAGCCTGAAGAGAGAACAGGGTGCATGTCCCATTTTTGTGGCTTTTATCCAAGGACAGGCCAACAAGGTAACTAAAACTTTTGGGAAACCTGCATTCCTACTGCCTTGAAGAACCAGAGGCCAGAGTTTGGGACAAAGAACCCATGGAAAGAGAGGAAATTCTAGAAAAGAGAAACCTAAACTCTTTGTATGAAATCCCTACCAATCTCAGTGGCCAAAAACTGAACCACAGATGTGTGGACCAGACTCCAAGCAGCCCAGCTAAGGCCCAAATAACTGATTGCATGAGACTTTTGGAAGGCAGAGTGCAGAGCTCCGCTGAGCCTCTTCCCAGCGAAACAACCGTGTGTGTGTGTGTGTGTGTGTAAAACTGAATAACTTGAAGTTTCTGAAAACTTCCCTAAAGACATACAGCAAATAGAGAAACATTCATTCAAGAAAGTTAACTAGTGTTAAAAACAGAGAGAGTCTGTGGCATTTGAGCCACAGCCTGATCCCATCTCACCCCTGCTCCTGCTTCATGGGACAGCAGCTCTACTCCTAGACATCTACCTGGGCAAGCGCAGCCCAAAAGGTAAGGGTCCTCACCGGTCTAGGGTCCTGCCCCAGGTGTGATGGTCCGAGAATCCTGGGGCTTCGGTTGCTCCTGCCCCAGCCTGCTAGTAGGGTGGAAGTTTAAAATTGGCATCTGAGAGGGGCAGGGGCTACCAGTCCTTTTCTCCCAGCACCTACTTGTAGAGGAGTGTTACTACTGGAGAAGCTGGACACTGTCCAGCCCCCACGGGGAGGAGGCAGGCTCTGAACAGTTCAACAGCTCTGCATGAGGATCTGACTTCATTTGGGATCAAGAATAGAGAAATCTGCCTAAGAGGATTGTCAAAAGCAATAGAGATCTTGGTGGTGAGCAGTTAAGAGGGGGCAGGTAGCTCCATACTAGCAGCGTAAACCAAAATGGCAGTCCAGCCAGAAGTTTAACAGAACCAGGAAAGAGATGGCTGAGAAGAGCCCTCCTGGGAGCCTACTTACCCCCTGGCGGCCAGTGGGCTGCGGGCGAGGACTGGATTGCCGCTGCTCAGAGTGGGATGTGGAGTAGACTTGAGAATACTCCCCAAATCAGACCCGGGTCATCAGCAAAGAGCACAATTCTTAGTAGCTTAATTTAAGGTGCTTAAGTAGAACCTCTGACCAAACTCTGGCCAGATGTGTATTATGAACATGTTCCAAGAACTAAAGGAGCCATGTTTAAGTTAAAGGAATGTGTATTTTAACAATTACTCATCAAACACTGATACCAATAATTACCAGAATACCAACACTATAAAAAAAGAATCAAATAGAAATTCTGGAGTTGAAAAGTACAGTAACTAAAATGAAAAATTCAGTGGAGGGTCTCTAGTAGATTTAAGTTGGGAGAAGAAAACAAATCAGTAAACTTGAAAATAGATCAGTAGAAATTATGAAATTTGCAAACAGAACAAAAGAATGAAGAAAAATTATAACAGAGCCTCAGAGAAATGTGAGATGTCATGCACATCAACACACACATAATGGTAGCCCCAGGAGAGGAGAGAGGAAAGGGACAGAAAAGCCATTTGAAGAATTAAAGGTTGAAAACTTCCCCAGATTTGACGAAATACATTGATCTAAAAACACACATCCAAGAAGCTCAACAAAGTCAGAGAAGTAAAAATGCAAACAGGTCCATATTCCGGATGTTGAAATACAGTTGAGCTACAGCATAGTTCACATGCTGAAAGCCAGAGATTACAGGAAAATCTTGAAAGAAATGAACTGGGATTTGAGCAGCCACACCCATCTCAGGGGAAAGAGTCTGAAGTCTGAGCTCAGCCGCATAACAAAACCTGCCTCTTCCTCTACCCCAACTCTTGCCATCCCCTCCGTCTGCTGGGGACGTGACACTGAATGATATTTCTGACTGGCTGTAAGATACAGTTCTACTGTAATTGTTTTTACCAAGCAAGAGTTTACATTGTGAAATAAAACACATACATAAAAGAGCACAAATGTTAGCAGGTAAAAGTAAACTACAGAGATGTAAGTCAGCCAAGTGGTTACCTCTGAGCAGAAGGGGATGTGAGGAAAACTTGAAGGTGATGGAAATGTTATTATGGTCGGCAAACTATGGCACATGGGCTAAATCCTGCCCGCTACCTGTTTTCTTAAAAACAGTTTTACTATACAACTCAGAGAAGACAAGTAGTGATTATACAGCATCTCACTACACTGATGGACAGTGACTGTAATGGGGTTGATGGGGGGGACCTGATGAAGGGGGTAGTTTAATCACCATAATATTGCACATGTAATTGTAGATTAATGATACCAAAATAAATTATAAAAAAAAAAGTTTGACTGGAACACAGCCATGCCCTCAAGTCATAATTCAGCCTAGTAAATAAACTTTACTTCCTTTAAAAAAATTAGCTATAGTCAAACAGAATAAAAGTGATACTTATATGAATTAATCATTATATTTTAGAAACTTAAACTATACAGTCATCATTCAAAATTCTTAGTCATCATCAGTGATGTTCATTCAGACTTGAGGGCATCTCTCATCTGCTGCATGGCCATCAAATGACAGACTGAGGGCTAAGTATAAGGCAGAAATACAGAGATGTAAGATCTGGAGGAGACATAAGGATCAGAGGGAAATCCACCTGCTTGACAGAGGGAAAAAGAAGCCCAGAGAGAACAGAGCTCACTCAAGACTACACAGAAGGCCAGAACACTAGGACCTGGGTCCTACCTCCTAGCCCACCCAGAGGAAGGTTTGCTGATGACAGTGAAAAACCGCTGCTATGAATTTTTGTATCACTTACATCTCTTCTCTCATTAGTGAAGTTGACTGTCCCTATGAATGCTTCTTCTAAAAGCTGGCACTGTTATACACTTTATTGGGGGTGGGGGGAACGGAAGGCGTGAAAGGAACCTGTCTGGTTTAATAGAGAGCAAGAGGTCTAGTTTTTAGTCACTCTTCTGCCACCACCTGAATGCCTTTAGAGAAGTTACTTTCTCTCTGGGCATCATTTTCTTTTTCATAAAATCTGAGTGTTTACAGTCTTGATAACCTCTGGAAAAGAAAAGTCAAGTCCATAATTTGTATTAAACAATAAATGTAAGGGAGGGCATTCTATCTAAAATAAAACACATTACTTTCTCACCTGTAGAGACAACAAGGGATCAATGCCATCTCTGAGTGCATGAGTTTTTTGAAGCAGTGACATGGAAGTTAACGCACATGTCCAAATGCATGCAAACTGAGAAACTGACCGGAAGAGTTACCAAAAGGAACTGGAAGAGAGTAAAAAATAAAACTACTACAAAAATGAGAGTAGTGGAACTGTACCCCCAGGCACCTATGAGCAGCTACACAATTAGAAGCCTATGAATAAAAACCAGTAGGGGAGGGAGAAACAGCCTGAAAGGGGTCCCAACACACTGGGCCACTGGCACCAGCCTCCTGCCAGTCCTCAGACACCCAGATGCCCCTGGGATGACTGAAGGGGCTCCTCTGGGCTGCCCTCTCTCAGGGGAGGCAATAGCCTCCAAGTCCTGCAGCTCCTTTCCTGCGCAGTACCACGCTGCCGCGGGCGCTGCAGAGCCAGTGTGGGGAAGTTGGGGTTTCTATGGCCAGGACCCTCATTGAAATTAAACCACCTGATGATGTAACTGGCCTGTTGCTAGGCTACCACTTCCACACCTATAGGCAATAAGTTATTACTGCACTATATAAAGAGCTAGGCCCAGTGCTCAGGGCGGAGACAGACGCTAGTGATCGACCTAACGCCGGGAGAACAAGCCAGGTAATAAACCCTTTCACCCCAAAGAACATTTGCTGTCATTTTCTTTGGTCACATTGAATCTATAGCGAACTTGCCTGGGGGTGAAACCCATTGGCAAGACAATTGGCATAGTCAGCAGGATTCATCATTGACCCAGGAGAAAGACAGGCTGCCCTTGTGGGAGGGGTGCTTCAGCTGGCTGTCCCTGTGCATGGGGAGACAGTGGATTGTCCCCCAGTGAGTATGTGGTCTGAGGTGGCTTGCCTCCTAGAGGACCGGGCCCCATCCCAGGACTGGAGGCAAGTGGAGGTGATACCTGAGGTATGGATAGCCCTTGGTATATTAAGTAGGTCTTTTGAGAGACAGAATGCCCATGAGGCAGCAGGAACTGTGGGTTGGCTGCTTCTCACAGTATTAAAAAAGTCTACAGAAGAGAAGGACATGCTCCTGAAAAAGACCCAAGAAATGGCACGAGAACACGAGCTGGAAACTTCTGTGGATTCCCTGAAGAAGGAAATGGCATTGATTGTGAGAGCAGGCAGCATGCGAATGCCAGCAGCGAGGTGCCATTGAAGTGGTAAAAGATTCCTTACAGAACGAGACAGCAGTGCTGCCAGGTGCTCCGAAGGACAAAAAGGCCATCAAAGAAAAAGACAAACTCCTGAGGGAAGCACAGGCGGAGGTGGCACGAGAATGCCAGCTGCGAAGCATTGAGGTGAAGGTAAGAGCTGCTGAAGACTGAGGTAGCAAATCCCTCTCTTTCTTTCCTGACACAGCATACCAACGCACTTGAAACATCCCTTTCCACAGGAAAGGCCCTGGGACCCTGACATAACCCATCCAGAAGCACCCACAGGACACCCTTAACATAGGCCAGGGTCCTTGCCACCACTCAGGAGCTCCGTTCCCAGGAGAGGGTCATTGGAGGAGGTCTTGTGTGCCCTGAATTCTGTCACTTCACAGCCAGTGTGGCTGCAGAGCCTGGGAAAGGGCCAGGAATGGAGAGCAGTGGACTGTCAGGGAAGGATCCCTCTGCTTTGGAAAGGAATCAGCATGAGTAGATGTCCCGTGGGACAAGCAACCACACTCCACGTCTGCTGCCATCGCTGGGTTAGTGACTCACACACAAACAAAGGCCTCATCTCAAAGGTGAAATGCAAAGCTCAAGTTTCACCGTGAGATACTGGACGGGATGAAGTGGCTCTGCAGAACTGAGTCTCCTCACAGGAAGAAGGATTCAGGATGACTCAGGACCCTAAGTCCTATCCCGCTGGTGTCATCCGGCTGCCCTGCCCCCGTTGAGCCCAACAACAGCCCACTGCCCAGAGGAGAGAAGCTCCGGGTGGAGGGAGGGCAGGAGCTCTGGGCTGCAGCAGTCAGGGGACGCTGTGGCCTTGCTCATGGAGAAGACATGTGCCTCCAGACTTGGCCACAGATAGGGCCCATGGACAATTTTCCGACTGAGAACAACTCTCTCTATCTGTCCTAGTGCACTGCGGGATCTGGCAAAGTCCAGTTCGGATGCCTTAGGATGACATCGTGGGGCCAGCCCTGTACCCAGGAGAAGGACTCAGGGCTTGGCTTTCCTTGGGGTCCCCCTGTGCTGCCACCACAGCCTCCCCAAACGCAGGGCCCATGGCTTGTCTCCCTTCTAGAAATCAACAGCGTGTTGGCGGCTGATCCTTCTCCCAGCTCAGGGCATTTCCCTTGTGTCACCTGACCCACCTCCAGAGGCCTCCTCCTGAGGGCTTCCTCAGGTTTCTGGGGTCCCCCCCACCCCCACCTCCAAGGTGAGATACCCGTGGGCCCAGAGCTCTCTCCTCCCTTGATGGTCCAACTGCTGTGCCCGGATAAGAGGCACATTTGAATCCCAGGCACTGGTGGGTGGTGGTCCCTGAAACAGTGCCCCCCAGCCTTTAGGCCTTACCTCCTTCTGAAGTCGTCCCCACAGGCTGAGATCCGACCATGGCTTCCTGACTGTTCCACATGGAGGAAGCCCAGGCCAGGAGAGAGAGCTCAGGAGCCAACTCAAGGGGGGAAAATTTGAATTTAAACAGGGCTGGAATGTGGGTGGGGGTTGAACCATTCTGCAGTGGGGGAGGGGCAGAGGGCATGTGGACTCCGGGCGGGAGGGGGCTGCGGGGTGGTGGAGGCATGGTACATTCCACAGGGACTCTGGCAGGTAGGCAAGAGCACAGGTGCTTTTCCAGCCCACAGGGCCACACCCTCAGTGGGTGGCTCTCTTGGCCACCTACAAATCGTTTCTCAGTCCTAGCTGATGTTCCCATTACCTTCATTCTGTGTCCATTGACCTAGTTTGCGGCCGGGGACCTACTGCTTCCTACTGCTCATGACCGCCTTCCACAGAGGCTAGGCTCTCTGAACCTATGGGAACACGTGCACTCATGGCCATGGGCAGCCCTGCCATGTTTGAAATGGGGATGTCTGTGCAGCTGCAGCCTGTTTGGTGCACTGTGCCCATCACACTTTAGGAAGCAGCCCACAGGCCCCCAGGGCTGTCTGTGGAGGCCCTGCAGACCCCAGCCAGGCTCCCATCGCTGGAAAGCCCCAGCCGATCAAAGAGAGGCCTTGCAGCCTCCACATCCAAGACCAGAAACACCTCCTTTGCATTTCTCAGAGTATTACGCTCCTGCTAAATATGTTTTTACATTTTCAATGATTTTAATGTACTATCTCGCACAAGTAAGACCTTTGCATGGTTCACAGCCCATTGTAAACATGGAAAGTGCAGTGGCAAGTCCTCCTCCCACCTCTTTCTTGGCAGCCCAGATCTCTGTCCCCCAGGAACCAGTGTTATCTGATTGTTCAGATCTTCTCAGAGATGTACTATGCGGCCAAAGGCAAATGCAATCTGTTCTTATTTTTTAAATGCTTTCAGTTTTCTCTTCCAGTGGAAATTCATTTATGTTCTGATGTATTTGCAGATATTTACAATGAATGTCTCTGTGCTGGTAATGTGGCTCCTGTTTTTATTTCTGGAGTTGGAGTCCTAGAGCAAGAAGCTCTATGGTCCCTTACAATTCCAAGTACCTGATATAATAAGGTGGTCAGATGTAGCAAATAAAACTCAGGAATGTCCAACTGATTTCAAATTTCAGATAAATGATGAATCAGTGTTCAGTATGATTGTGTCCTGTGCAATGTAGGGCATACCCTAACTGCAGATCTGTTGTCTGTTCATCTGAAATTTACATTTATCTGGGATCCTCTTTCATCCAGCAACTGGACCAAAAACAAAGGTGTGACATATGAAGCTATTATTGGTGACTCACTCACATCACACCTCAGAGAGAGAGAGAACTTGGAGTACAGGGACTCTTGGCTCCACCCCAAAACACGATTGCACACACATACAACATGCACGCTCTTTGGATGACAGGGTGTCTGGAAGGGTCGCCATAGTGCACTGAGTACCTGGGCTTATTGGGGTTAAGGACAGAAGTAAGGGACAGAAAGGCAGAAAATCTCCTCCCCTGCCTTAAAGGGGATTCGCATCTTATATCCCTGTTTTTTCGAGGTGTTAAAAATCAACTCCCCACGAAATGGATTTGCACCTGAGACAGAGTCAGGATTCTATCCAAGAGTCTGATCCAAGCCTGGAAGCCCTGCTTGTTAGCTAAGAGATTTCCTGCCTGCATCACATACCCTAATTTTTGGAATCCAGGCTCATCATCGCATTGCATTTCTACTCCATGGGCGTCATGGTGTAGCATCCCTCAAAAGACTTCTTTTGATTCTCATTTTCATATCGCACAGTGACGTGTGTCTATCCTTATCAAAACGATATGAAAGACTATTTGTGTTGTGAGTTGTGAGTTGTGAGGAGAGAGGATTATTAGGAATTCCATCCACGAAGATGAGGGGGAACCTTTAGAGGGTTGAGGTGAAATCTCTTGGGGGACAACCATCACTGCCCCTGTGCCAGCACCAGAGTTCCTACTGATGGTAGGGTGTCAGGGAAGGAAGAGCGGTTTAAGAGGACTCCAGCTCTGGTACAGACTCCTGCTGGCACTTGAGATGCTTCCTGCCCCTTGTAAGAGAAAACTAACTCGAAAGCAGTGACGATTAAGTGACAGCCTTGCAGCAAGTCATAGTGACCTTTATTTAACAGAACTGCTGTTGGGGATTGAAAAAGTAAACAACTTGCAGACATCTCCCAGGACTGAGTTTTGTGCATCCCGGTCACAGCACCATGCTCACAGAGGAGGGTGTGCGCGCCACCCTCCACTTCCACCGGGAGGCGTGCTCACGGAGAAAAACCCGCGTGCACTCAGCAGGCCGGTGGAAGAACCTCGGGCGGGCGGCGGAAAGACCCCGCGTGTTTCCCAGGTGGGTCTAGGGCTCTGAGCCAGGAGTGTTCTGAGAGGGGCGCGGCGCGAACCTAGGGAGGCAGCTGGCTGCTCCCAAGGCCTGTGGGACAGGACGGCTGCGAGGCAGCCACCCCGCGGTGCGGGCGCCGCCCAGCGCCAGGTCGGGCTGGGGGGTGCCCAGTCCACAGGCGGCGGCAAGCAGGCGCGGCTTTGCGGCCCCGGGACCCTGAAGCCGAGTCCCTCTAGCCGCGGATTCCCGCTTCGCCTCGCGCGTCGCGCGCACGCGCGCCGCACGCCCAGGTAGCGGGCTTCGGGCGCGCGGACCGGCGGCTTCAACGGCTCCCAGAGTCCGTTGCGGCGGACCGCTCGGGCTGCGCACAAGCCCGCGCGCGGCGGGATCAACGGCCGTGCGTTTGGAGCGGGGCCCGCGGGCGGCTGCTCTGCGTGGCGCGGGAGGGGGCGTGGCCCTGCGTCCTCGCTGCCGGGGCGCGCCCGGCGGCTGTCTGGGAGCGGGGACGCGCAGGCGGTCGCCCGGCGGCAGCACGTCGCGGGACTTGGCGCGGGGCTACGGCGGCCCGGGGTTGCCTCCCGCAGTTTCCTCAGCGCCCCAGCCCGCGGCTGCCCCGGTGACCGCGGCGCCTGGCCCTGCGAGGGCGCGTCGACTGCTCCCCGCCTGGCGGTGTCGGTCCCGGGGAAACGGCGAGGACAGACGGGCTGCGGGAGAGGTTGGATGTCACACGGGGTCCCGCCGGTGTCTGTGAGGGCGGTTCGCAGGAGGCGTGGGGGGAGTCGTGGGGTGCAGCCTGTGGCTGGGCAGTGGCACGTGTGTGTGTGGGTGTGTGTGTGTGTGTGTAGCGCAGAACCGGCTGTACACTGGTGGTGCAGAGAGCCTAGGCGTGCAGGAGTCCGGGGGTGTCGGGTGTGGTGTGCGGCGCACCTGGCGCTCTGGGGCTTCAGGCAACTGTAGGTGTGGATGTGAACGTTCAGGGTTTGTCCCTAAAGATTTGGGGAAATAACTGGTTGTCTAGGAAGTGAGGGTAGGGAGGCACGAGTGTGCCCTTTCGTGCATGCATGTGGGCTGAGAGTTGGGGGTCCTAGCCAGGGTGTAGGTGCACTATGTCACATACTGGTATGGAGGGGATGGGGCACCCTGGAAGCGACTCCTACTGGCATGGGGTAGTGGATGTTGCACAGCTCTTCCCGGCTCTGCTCAGCGCTGTCCGGTGGGGCGACAGAAGTCAGGCATGCTGGAAATCTTTGTACCAGGTACACACCACACGCGACGTCTTTCCGGACTGCCCCTGAGAGCTGTTTCTTAAGCCTCTATGAGCAGAGCACTGGTGTGTGTGAAGCATGTGCATGTGTGGAAGACTCTAGGTGAATTGTGAGTGGGACATCGGGGCTGGGGGCCCTTGTGTGTGCCCGGCCCCTGGTCATCCTGTCATTGTGTGGCTCGTCCTCGGGCTGGTCCGTTTTAGGGCCAAGAAATCCCCATAGATGTTGGGACTTCTGCGTTGGGGGAGGTCTGTACCTTAGGCAGGTGAGTGCCCCTTCTGCACTTGGGTGGTCCTGGCACCTGGGTACCAGGTTGGGAGGTCCTGGTGGACAGATGGCTTGCAGTGCAGTAGTAGTATATTAATCATGTATTTATTTTTCCTGTTTTGACGTGTTAAGCTCGTTGGCTGCAGAGAGACTGCCCCTTCTAGGAGTAGCCACTTGTCAAGAGCTAGGGAAGGGCTCACTGGGAGCTCATGCTTCATAAGCAGTCCAACAAATCCAGAGTCTACAGCCCCAGCTACCCCCTTTATCTAATCTCACAGTTAGTTAGCCCAGGTTCCCCCTCACCTAAATCATCCTAGGGCAGGTAGCAAGCAACTATAGAGACCAGCCCTGTAGCCTAAGACACATTTGAATTATTCAAAGTAGATAATCCTAAACTGCCTTGCCTTTCCAGCCCCAAAGAATCGGGCCTATACCTTCTCCCGGTTGGTCTGTCCATCTGGCCGCTAACCAAAGCTGGTCCTTGCCCTGTGGCCCCTCATGTTGTGGTGTGCCCTCTTCTTTTGAGATATGTAAGGAATTTCTGCTTTCAGTGGCATTGGCACGTGTGCCAGCATTCCGTTACCTCCATAATTAAATCCTGGCCATAGTTTAAAAACAGTTGGCACAGCCAGCAACTCGGTGTTCAGTGGAGAGAGCTTATATCTGGACTTGTCTAAGCTTGCTAAATGCTTTTAACACACAGCAAGTTCCACCTGAGAAGGCACTGCTGGCTGTTGGCACACTTGTGTTTTGGCTGCTACTACTACTTTGTGCTCTGTCCACCATATGCTGCCCTAGATCTTGGAGTATTCCTCTCTTCCTTCTAGCTTAAAGGTGCTACAGTGTAGCTCTGCAAGGGGTGTAATTCCTTAGTTGGCACTTTATCCAGGAGAGATTGATCTCAGTCTGTTTTTCCAAGCTCAACTTGCCTCGTTGCTGGGCTGGTGCCAAGGGTGACTAGAATAATTGACGGCCATGCAAGGCAGAGGCTTCCCCCCAAAGTGGGCAAGGGACGCTTCTTCCAATAGACTGTGTTGGGATATGAATCTGACCAACTAAAACAACACTTCTGATTCAGAAGTGGGCTGCTGGCTTTTTTCCATTTCTATTGAAATATAATCGACATACACCATTGTGTAAGTTTAAGATATACAATGTGTATATGTGTAAGTATTGCGAAACCACAATAGGGTTTAATTAGCAGCTCTGTCACTTCACATAATTCCTTTTGTGTGTGGTTAGACCATTTAAGAGCTATTCTCTTAGAAACTTTCAAGTATATAGAAGAATATAGTTAATGATAGTCACAGTGCTGTACGTTATCCCCAGGGATTATTCATCCTGTAAATGGAAGTTTGTATCCCTTGACCAACATCACCCCATTTCCCCAGCCCTCCAGCCCCTGGCAGCCACCATTTTACTCTGTTTGTATGAGTTCAGCTTTTTTTACATTCCCCATGTAAGTGTGATCATAGAGTGTGTCATCCCACTTCACTTAGCATAATGCCTTCAAGTTCTACCCACGTTGTTGCAAATGAAACGATTTCCTTCTTTCCCAAGACTGAATAATATTCCTATGTGTGTATTTCCATTATCCATTCATCTGTTGATGGACACTTAGGTTATTTCCATATCTTGGCTACTGTGAATAAAGCTTCAGTTAATTTTTGAATGTGGACACCTCTGATACTGATTTCATTTCCTTTCGTTTTATGCCCCAAAGTGGGATTGCTAAATCATATGGCAGTGCTATTTTTAATTTTTTGAGGAACATACATACTATTTTCCATGGTGGCTGCACCACTGTGCATTCTCCCAACAGTGCACAAGTGTTCCCTTTTCTCCACATTTGTCATTTTGATGATGGCCACTTTTAATAGGTATCTCATTGTGCCTCAAGTTGCATTTCACTGGTGATTACTGTTGTTGAGCATCCTTTCATATACCTGTCAGTCATTTGTCTTCCTTGGAAAACAATCCATTTAGTTCCTTTGCCCATTTTTTAATTGGATTGTTTGGGGGGGGGTTCTTTTCTTTTCTTTTCTTTTTCTTCTTTGCTATTGAGGTGTATGAATTCCTTATGTATTTTGGATATTATCCTTATCAGATAGATTATTTCCAAACATTTTCTCCCATTCCATAGGTTCTCTTTTCATTCTGTTTAATGTTTCTTTTACTGTGAAGGAGGGCTTCATTTGATGTCCTACATTTTTTTTTATAATTTATTTTGGTATCATTAATCTACAATTACATGTGCAATATTATGGTGATTAAACTACCCCCTTCATCAGGTCCCCCCCACCAACCCCATTACAGTCACTGACTCAGCGTAGTGAGATGCTATAGAATCACTACTTGCCTTCTCTGAGTTGTATAGCCCTCCCCATGCCCCCCCAACATTACATCTGCTAATCGTAATGCCCCTTTTCCCCCCTTATCCCTCCATTCCCACCCATCTTCCCCTGTCCCTTACCCTTTGGTAACTATTAGTCCATTCTTGGGTTCTGTGAGTCTGCTGCTGTTTTGTTCTTTCAGTTTTTTTCTTTGCTCTTATACTCCACATATGAGTGAAATCGTTTGATAATTGTCTTTTTCGTCTTGGCTTATTTCACTAAGCATAATATCCTCTAGCTCCATCCATGTTGTTGCAAATGGTAGGATTTGTTTTCTTCTTATGGCTGAATAATATTCCATTGTGTATATGTACCACTTCTTCTTAATCCATTCATCTACTGATGGACACTTAGGTTGCTTCCATTTCTTGGCTATTGTAAATAGTGCTGCAATAAACATAGGGGTGCATCTGTCTTTTTGAAACTGGACTGCTGCATTCTTGGGGTAAATTCCTAGGAGTGGGATTCCTGGGTCAAATGGTACTTCTATTTTGAGTTTTTTGAGGAACCTCCATAGTGCTTTCTGCAATGGTTGAACTAATTTGCATTCCCACCAGTAGTGTAGGAGGGTTCCCCTTTCTCCACATCCTCACCAACATTTGTTGTTATTTGTGTTTTGGATGTAGGCCATCCTTACTGGTGTGAGGTGATATCTCATGTGGTTTTAATTTGCATTTCTCTGATGATTAGCGATGTGGAGCATATTTTCATGTGCCTGTTAGCCATCTGAATTTCTTCTTTGGAGAAGTGTCTATTCATATCCTCTGCCCATTTCTTTCTTTTTTTTTTTTTTTACAATTTATTTTATTTTAGTATCATTAACCTACAATTACATGAGCAATATTGTGATGATTAAACTACCCCCTTCATCCGGTCCCCCCCACCAACCCCACCACAGTCACTGTCCATCAGTGTAGTGAGATGAGAATCACTACTTGTCTTCTCTGAGCTGTACAGTCCCCCCCGTGCCCCCCAACCCTATGTCTGCCAATTGTAATGCCCCTTTTACCCTCTTATCCCTCCCTTCCCGCCCTTCTTCCCCAGTCCCTTTCCCTTTGGTAACTGTTAGTCCATTCTTGGGTTCAGTGAGTCTGCTGCTGTTTTGTTCCTTCAGCTTTTTTTTTTATTGTTGTTATTGTTGTTGTTGTTCTTTGTTCTTATATTCCACATATGAGTGAGATCATTTGGTACTTGTCTTTTTTGGCCTGGCTTATTTCACTGAGCGTAATACCCTCCAGCTCCATCCATGTTGTTGCAAATGATAGGATTTGTTTTTTTCTTATGGCTGAATAATATTCCATTGTGTATATGTACCACATCTTCTTAATCCATTCATCTACTGATGGGCACTTAGGTTGCTTCCATTTCTTGGCTATTGTAAATAGTGCTGCAATAAACATAGGGGTGCATCTGTCCTTTTGAAACTGGGCTGCTGCATTCTTGGGGTAAATTCCTAGGAGTGGGATTCCTGGGTCAAATGGTATTTCTATTTTGAGTTTTTTGAGGAACCTCCACACTGCTTTCCACAATGGTTGAACTAATTTGCATTCCCACCAGCAATGTAGGAGGGTTCCCCTCTCTCCACATCCTCGCCAACATTTGTTGTTGTTTGTGTTTTGGATATTGGCCATCCTCACTGCTGTGAGGTGATATCTCATTGTGGTTTTAATCTGCATTTCTCTGATGATTAGCGATGTGGAGCATCTTTTCATGTGCCTGTTAGCCATCTGAATTTCTTCTTTAGAGAAGTGTCTATTCATGTCCTGTGCCCATTTCTTAATTGGGTTATTTGCTTTTTGTTTGTTAAGGTGCGTGAGTTCTTTGTATATTTTGGATGTCAACCCCTTATCAGATACATCATTTATGAATATATTTTCCCATACTGTAGGATGTCTTTTTGTTCTACTGATGGTGTCCTTTGCTGTACAGAAGCTTTTCAACTTGATATAGTCCCATTTGTTCATTTTTGCTTTTGTTTCCCTTGCCCGGGGGGATATGTTCATGAAGAAGTCACTCATGTTTATGTCCAAGAGATTTTTGCCTATGTTTTTTTCTAAGAGTTTTATGGTTTCATGACTTACATTCAGGTCTTTGATCCACCTTGAGTTTACCTTTGTGTATGGGGTTAGACAGTAGTCCAGTTTCATTCTCTTACATGTAGTTGTCCAGTTTTTCCAACACCAGCTGCTGAAGAGGCTGTCCTCTCCTCATTGTATATCCAAGGCTCCTTTATCAAATATTAATTGACTGTAGGTGTTTGGGTTAATGTTTGGATTTTCTATTCTGTTCCACTGGTCTGTGGGTCTGTTTTTGTGCCAGTACCAAATTGTCTTGATTACTGTGGCTTTGCAGTAGAGCTTGAAGTCAGGGAGTGTAATTCCCCCTGCTTCATTCCTCCTTCTCAGGATTGCTTTGGCTATTCAGTGTCTTTTCTGGTTCCATATGAATTTTAGAACTATTTGTTCCAGTTCATTGAAGAATGCTGTTGGAATTTTGATATGGATTGCATTGAATCTGTTGATTGCTTTAGGTAGTATAGCCATTTTGACAATGTTTATTCTTCCTAGCCAAGAGCATGGGATGAATTTCCATTTGTTAGTGTCCTCTTTAATTTCTCCTAGGAGTGTCTTGTAGTTTTCAGAGTACAGGTCTTTCACTTCCTTCGTTAGGTTTATTATTTTTGATGCAATTGTGAATGGAATTGTTTTCCTGATTTCTCCTTCTCTTAGCTCATCGTTACTGTATGGGAAAGCAACAGATTTCTGTGTGTTAATTTTATATCCTGCAACTTTGCTGAATTCAGATATTAGTTCTAGTAGTTTTGGAGTGGAGTCTTCAGGGTTTTTTATGTACAATATCATATCATCTGCAAATAGTGACAATTTCATTTCTTCTTTATACCAATTTGGATGCATTGTATTTCTTAGTTTTATCTGATTGCCGTGGCTAGGACCTCCAGTACTATGTTGAATAACAGTGGAGAGAGTGGGCATCCCTGTCTTGTTCCCGATCTTAGATGAAAAGCTTTCAGCTTCTCACTGTTAAGTATGATGTTAGCTGTGGGTTTGTCATATATGGCCTTTGTGATGTTGAGGTACTTGCCCTCTATACCCATTTTGTTGAGAGTTTTTATCATGAATGGATGTTGAATTCTGTCTAATGCTTTTTCAGCATCTATGGACATGATCATATGGTTTTTGTTCTTCTTTTTCTTCATGTGGTGGGTGATGTTGATGGATTCTCGAATGTTGTAACATCCTTGCATCCCTGGGATGAATCCCACTTGATCATGGTGTATGATCCTCTTGATGTATTTTTGAATTCGGTTTGCTAATATTTTGGTGAGTATTTTTGCATCTATGTTCATCAGGGATACCGGTCTGTAATTTTCTTTTTTGGTGAGTTCTTTGCCCGGTTTTGGCATTAGAGTGATGCTGACTTCATAGAATGAGTTTGGAAGTATTCCCTCCTCTTCTATTTTTTAAAAAACTTTAAGGAGAATGGGTATTATTTCTTCTCTATACGTCTGGTAAAATTCAGAGGTGAATCCTTCTGGCCCGGGGGTTTTGTTCTTGGGTAGTTTTTTTATTACTGATTCAATTTCATTGCTGGTGATTGGTCTGTTTAGGTTTTCTGTTTCTTGCTTGGTCAGTCTTGGAAGGTTGTATTTTTCTAAGAAGTTGTCCATTTCTTCTAGGTTTTCCAGCTTGTTAGCATACAGATGCTCATAATATTCTCTTATAATTCTTTGTATTTCTGTGGGGTCCGCCGTGATTTTTCCTTTCTCATTTCTGATTCTGTTTATGTGTGTAGGTTCTCTTTTTCTCTTAGTAAGCCTGGCTAGGGGTTTATCTACTTTGTTTATTTTGTGAAAGAACCAGCTCTTGGTTTCATTGATTTTTTCTATTGTTTTATTCTTCTCAATTTTATTTATTTCTTCTCTGATCTTTATTATGTCCCTCCTTCTGGTGACTTTGGACATCATTTGTTCTTCTTTTTCCAATTTCAATAATTGTGTCTTTAGACTGTTCATTTGGGATTGTTCTTCCTTCTTTAAATAGGCCTGGATTGCAATATACTTTCCTCTTAGAACTGCCTTAGCTGTGTCCCAACAGAAGTTGTTGTGGCTTTGTGTTGTTGTTGTTGTCATTAATCTCCATGTATTCTTTGATTTCTGTTTTGATTTGGTCGTTAACCCATTGATTAATTAGGAGAATGTTGTTAAGTCTCCATGTATTTGTGAGCCTTTTTGTTTCCTTTCTAAAATTTATTTCTACTTTTATACCTTTGTGATCTGAGAAGTTGGTTGGTAGAATTTCAATATCTTTGAATTTACTGAGGTTCTTTTTGTGGCCTAGTATGGGGTCTATTCTGGAAAATGTTCCATGTGCACTTGAGAATAATGTGTATCCTGTTGCTTTTGGGTGTAGGGTTCTGTAGATGTCTTTTAGGTCCATCTGTTCTAGTGTATTGTTCAGTGCCTCTGTGTGTTTACTTATTTTCTGTCTGGTTGATCTGTCCTTTGGAGTGAGTGGTGTGTTGACGTCTCCTAAAATGAATGCATTGCAGCATTCTATTTCCTCCTTTAATTCTGTTAGTATTTGTTTCACATATGTTGGCACTCCTGTGTTGGGTGCATATATATTTAAAATGGTTATATCCTCTTGTTGAACTGACCCCTTTATCACTATGTAATGTCCTTCTTTATCTCTTCCTACTTTCCTTGTTTTCAAGTCTATTTTGTCTGATACAAGTACTGCAACACCTGCTTTTTTCTCCTTGTTGTTTGCATGAAATATCTTTTTCCATCCCTTCACCTTTAGTCTGTGTATATCTTTGGGTATGAGGTGAGTCTCTTGTAAGCAGCATATAGATGGGTCTTGCTTTTTTATCCATTCTATTACTCTGTGTCTT
The DNA here is from genome assembly GCA_029783875.1 of Phataginus tricuspis. Lineage (NCBI taxonomy): Eukaryota > Metazoa > Chordata > Mammalia > Pholidota > Manidae > Phataginus > Phataginus tricuspis. The sequence goes on along the minus strand of JAQQAC010002629.1, from coordinate 21,349,412 downwards.
TTGATTGGTGCATTCAGTCCATTTACACTTAGGGTGATTATCAATAGATATGTACTTATTGCCATTGCTGGCTTGAGATTCATGGTTACCAAAGGTTCAAGGGTTGCTTCTTTACTATCTAACAGTCTAACTTAACTTTCTCGTTAAGTTATTATAAACACAGTCTGATGATTCTTTATTTCTCTCCCTTCTTATTCTTCCTCCTCCATTCTTTATATACTAGGTGTTTTATTCTGTAGTCTTTTATGTTTCCTTTGACTGTTTTTGTGGATAGTTGATTTTACTTTTTGCCTGTAGTTAATATTTGGGTGGTCTGCTTTCTTTGCTATGATTTTATTTTCTCTGGTGACATCTTTTTAGCCTTAGGAGTGCTTCCATCTAGAGCAGTCCCTTTAAGGTATCCTGTAGAGGTGGCTTATGGGAGGCAAACTCCCTCAGCTTTTGCTTGTCTGGGGATTGTTTAATCCCTCCCTCAAATTTAAATGATAATCGTGCTGGATACAGTATTCTTGGTTCAAGGCCCTTCTGTTTCATTACGTTAAATATATCATGCCATTCTCTTCTGGCCTGTAAGGTTTCTGTTGAGAAGTCTGATGATAGTCTGATGGGTTTTCCTATGTAGGTGATCTTTTTTCTCTCTCTAGCTGCCTTTAATACTCTGTCCTTATCTTTGATCTTTGCCATTTTAATTATTATGTGTCTTGGTGTTGTCTCCCTTGGGTCCCTTGTGTTGGGAGATCTGTGGGCTTCCCTGGTCAAAGAGACTATTTCCTTCCCCAGCTTGGGTAAGTTTTCAGCAATTATTTCTTCAAAGACACTTTCTATCCCTTTTTCTCTGTCTTCTTCTTCTGGTACTCCTATGATGCGAATAATGTTCCGTTTGGATTGGTCCCACAGTTCTATTAATATTCTTTCATTCCTAGAGATCCTTTGATCTCTCTCTGCCTCAGCTTCTCTGTATTCCTGTTCTCAGAATTCTATTCCATTAACAGTCTCTTGCACCTCATCCAGTCTACTGCTAAGCCCGTCGATCGCTTGTCTCATTTCTGCATTGTCTTTCCTCAGTTCCCTCACTTCCTCCCTTAGCTCTTGCATATTTCTCTGTAGGTCCATCAGTATGGTTATGACTTTTATTCTGAATTCTTTTTCAAGAAGATTGTGTATGTCCATCCCATCAGGCCCCCTCTCTGGGGTTGTCTGTCTGATCTTTGTACTATATTCCTCTGTCTTTTGATGGTGATAGAAGTGGTCACTGGTAGGCACACATGTGTCAGCTGGGAGAACAAAGTCCCTCCAGCTTGTTGTTCTCCTTGCCCTTCTCCGGTGGCTGAACTGTTTTCCTGCATACTGGGAAGCAGTATCTGGAATAATCCCTTGAGCTACCTGTGTGCGGGTCACTTCAGCCTAGCCTATAGCACTGAGGGGCCTTGCAGTCATGCTGGGTGCGTTCTGGTCCCCTTGGTGCCTTCTGGACCTGGTTCTGGGGCTCTTCCGTCTTAGCTTCGCGCCCGCCGGAAGTAGGTTTTGTGCGGTTGCTGTGGGCGGGGCCGCTCCTCTGCTGTTCCGCAGCAGTGGTGGATCCTGGACCCTTTGTGGCACCGGCCGGGGAGGGTACGAATGGCAGGCTGTTGATCTCTGTGGGAAACCTCTGCGCGGCTCCTTTGCCTGGCTGCTTGCCAAGGGGTCTGAAATTCCCCAAGACTCCCAGCCTGCTGGGCTGAGTGCACTGCGACGATTTTGTTCCGCTGTTGGGCCTTTGTCTCTTTAAGACTTTTAAAAAAGTGTCTGCTTTTCTTTTTACCAGGGAGCTGCCTGAGGGGACCTGCTTGCAGTTCCCATCTTGGAGCCTGCCCTTCTGTTTCTCTAATCTCCGATAGACCACGTGATGTGTGTCTGTGCTCCCGGTGCAGATCACCAGGGCTGGTTATTTGGCGGGCCTGTGCTTCCACTCTGTCCCCGCTCTGAATCTTTTCCTCCCGCCCGTGCACTGGGGTTGGGGAGTGCCCATGTCCCACCGGGTCATGGCTTTGCATCTTACTCGCTTCATGAGGCGCTGAGTTCTCGCAGGTGTAGCTGTAACCTGGCTGTTGTACTGTATCTTCTGGTCTCTCTTTTAAGAATAGTTGTATTTGTTGTATTTTCATAAATATATATGATTTTGGGAGGAGATTTCCACCGCCCTGCTCACGCCACCATCTTCTCAGAAGTCCCCCTTTTGATGTATTTTTGAATTCAGTTTGCTAATATTTTGCTGAGGATTTTTGCATCTATGCACATTAAGGATATTGGTCTGTAGTTTTCTTTTTTTGGTAGTATCTTTGCCTACTTTTTGTATTAAAATGATGCTGGCCTCATAGAATGAGTTTAGAAGTATCCCCTCATCTTCTACTTTTTGGAATACTTTAAGGATGAGTATCAGCTCTTCTTTAAGTGTTTCGTAGACTTCAGCTCTGAAGCCATCTGGGCCTTGACTTCTGTTTGTTGGGAGTTTTTGATTACCAATTCAATTTCATTGCTGGTACTTGGTCTATTCAAATTTTTTGTTTCTTCCTGGGTCAGTCTTGAAAGGTTGAACTTCTCTAGGAATTTGTTCAGTTCTTCTAATTGTCACATTTATTGGCACATAATTTTTCAATAGATTTCTCTATTAACTTTTTGTATTTCTGTCATGTCAGTAGTAACTAGTCCTTTTTCATATCTGATTTAGTTTATTTGTGTCTTCTCTCTTTTTCTCTTGATAAGTCTGACAAGGGATTTGTCTATTTTATCTTCTCAAAGAATCAGTTCTTTTTTCATTGATTTTTTTCTATTTTATTCTATATTTTGTTTATTTCTGCACTGATCTTTATTACGTTTCTCCTTCTTCTAACTTGGGGTTTCATTTGTTCTTCTAGTTCTAGTTTTATTAGTTGTGAGTTGAGACTGTTTATTTGGGATTGTTCTTGTTTCTTGAGATAGGCCTCTACTGCTAAGTACATCCTTCTTAGAGCTGATTTTGCAGTGTCCCACATATTTTGAGCTATTTTGTTTCTGTTTTCATTTTTCTCCATGTATTGCTTGATTTCTTCTTTGATTCACTGATTATTTAGAAGCAGGTTGTTTAGCCTCCATGTGTTTGTGGGATTTTTTGTTTTCTTCATGTAATTTATTTCTAATTTTATACCATTGTGATCTAAAAGGATGCTTAATATAAATTCAATCATTCTGAATGTATTGAGGCTCTTTTTGTGTCTTTCTTTGTGATCTATTCTGGAGAATGTTTCATGTCAACTTGAGAAAAATGTGTAACCTGTTTTCTTTGGGTGGAATATTCTCTACATATCCATGAAGCCTATCCGGTCTAGTGTGTCATTGAATGCTTCTGTTTCCTTTTTTATGTTCTGTCTGGATGATTTGTCCATTGATGTAAGTGGGGTGTTAAATTCCCCTAATATGATTGAGTTGCAGTCTATTTTTCCCTTTAGTTCTGTTAGTATTTGTTTTACATATTTACCTACTCCTATGTTGGACACGTGAATATTTATGACTGTTATATCCTCTAGTTGGTCTGATCCCTTTATCATTATGTAAGGTTCTTTGTCTCTTGATACTTTTTGTTTTGAAGACTATTTTGTCTAAGTACTGCTACTCCTGCTTTTTACTCCCTATAATTTGCATGAAATATCTTTATCCATCCCTTCACTTTCAGTCTATACATGTCCTTATGTCTGAAATTTTTCTCTTCTAGGCAGCATATAGGTGGGTCTGGTGTCCTTATCCATCTGCCAACCTGCAAGTTGATAGTCACTCTATTTCAAACACAGTCTAAAAGTACTTCTTTTTCTTCTTCCTCCTCTACACTTTATGTATTTGATGTCATAATCTACATAGTTTGTGTGTCCCTCGACTGGTTTTGTATCTAGTTGATTTAACTGTTTTCTAACTTCACACTTGCTTAATAAGTAATTGGTCTATTACCTTTACTGTTGGTTTATTTTCACTGATGAAATATATTTAGGCTTAAGAACATTTCCTCGTACAGAAGTCCCTTTAACATATCCAGTAAGTCTGGTTTAGTGGTGGTGAATTCTTTTAACCTCCCTGTATCTACAAAGCATTTAATCTCTCCTTCAATTCTGATTGGTAACCTTCCTGTATAGAGGATTCTTGGTGTAGGTTCTTCCCTTTCAGTACATTAAGTATTTCATGCCACTCCTTTCTAGTCTATAGAGTTTTTCTGCTGAGAAATCTAGAGTTTCCCTCAGAAGGAAACTCTACCACAGTTGCCACTTCCCTCTTGCTGCTTTTAACTCTGTAATCTTTGCCATTTTAGTTGCTATATATCTTCATGTTATATTGCTGAGTTTCCTTTTTTTAGGTGATCTCTGTGCTTCTAGGACCTGGTGCCTATTTCCTTCCCCAGATTGGGGGATTTTTCAGCAATTATCCTTTCAAAGATGTTCTACTTCTTTGTCTCTCTCTTCTCATTCTGGGACCCCTATTAGGTGAATATTGTTCTTTTTGGAGTCATCACACAGATCTTAGCATCTTCTAATTTTCAGAAATTTTTTTTCTCTCTATGCCTCAGCTTGGTTACTTTCCTGTTCTATATCTTCCATCACATTGATTCTTTCATCTACGTCCAGCAGTCTACTATTCATTCTCTCCACTGTATTTTTCATTTCAATTATTGTATTCTTCATCTCTGAGTGGCTCTTTTTCATGTTTTCTAACTCTTGAAGTTCTCACTAAGATCCTTAATCCTTTCCCCCCATTCAGTGAACATCTTTATGACAGCTACTTTGAAATCTTTTTTGAGAATATTGCTAATCTCTGTTTCATTTAGACTTTTTTCTTGTGTCTTATGTTGATCTTTTGTTTGGTACATATTCCTCTGCCTCCTCATTTTGTTTGGGTTTCTGTGTTTCTTCCTTTGTATTAGATAGATCTACTATGCTTCCTGGTTTAGAAAGTAATTTATAATGGCATCCTGTGTTGCCCAGGAGCTCAAGACTCTTTCACTGGCACCTGGTTCTCCTTTTCAGTGAAGTTGAGTTGCTGTTGGTGGTCTGTGGGCAAGTCCACCTTTCTGCCTGTCTGTTGGCTGTGGCTAATCTGTCAGCAGAGGCTGGCAGCTTCTTTCTGTGTGCTGTTTGTGTGATGTGAGGTGCTTTTGCTGAGATTCATTGTGGGCATGGCCACTCTCTGCCTGTCAGTCAGCAATGGCAGCTGCTGCTGGGCTGAGCAGGCCTGGTGGGCTGGGCAGGACAGGTAGGCAGGGATGTGTCTCCAAAGGGCTGAGCTACTAGTGATCTGGAGAGTCTCGAGCTGGCTCCCAGACGCTTCTGAGCAGTTGGGCAGAAGGAGGGCTAGCAAAGTGTTCTCCTCTGCCTGTCAAGTAGCAAAGTCTGACCACTGCTGGGCTGATTGGTCTGGGCAGGATGGGTACACATGAAAGTGCCACCACAGTGTTGAGCTAACAGTGAGGGAGATGGAGCATTTTGGACTCCCACAAGTGCCTGACCAATGGGGCTGAAGAAGAGCTGGGAAGCATTGTCTACCTGCCCTTTCTTCTCTGGTAAGAGCTCCCTCCAACCCCTGTCTCTCTGGCACACTTCCCACTGCTGATAAATCTTTCAAACTCTTGCCTCTGTATTGGGTCTCAGCCGGACTGAGGGAGCATGCTGTCCTCCCCAAGGGACAGGGGTCTCAGCCCCTCAGAATGCTCCAATGCTCTCTGGTGTCCAGTCCTGTTAATCACCAAAGCCCAGTACAAGCTGGATTTGTGTTTCCAGAGCATATCTCCAGCACCAGGTGTGCAGGATTCACGAATGCTTATCCCCTCCCTACCCCTTTCCTTTCCCTCCTGCTTGTGGGCTGGAATGGGGTAGTGGCTTGCATCCCAATTGATTGTGGCTCTGCCACTTTTACCTTTCTGTGTGTAGTTTTCTCTCATTCACCAAGTATAGATGGTCTTCAATTAATTTTCAGGGTTAGTTGTATTTGCTGTAGAGGCTTCCTTGGTGTGTATGTGGAAGTTTCTGCCTTGTCTTTCTACTCTGCCATTTTTTTACCACACTCCATTGATTATTTTAAAGTGTGATTTTTACTTCCAAATGCATGTTTTTTAATCTTTCTGATGCTGATTTCTAATTTTTTGTGTGTATAGAAAAATGCTTTTCATAAAATGTCAATTACTTGAAATTTTCTAAGACTTCTTTGGATCCTAGCATATAGTTAAATTTTTTTTAATGTATATAAGCTTACTAAGCCTATGAGAGTTTCTACATATATACTAGCTTAAGATTATCAAACACATTATTCAATTTAGTTATTTTTTGGTCTGACTGTGCTAAGTGTTTTCAGTGAAATATATTATTAATGTCCCCTGTGTAACTTTGAATTTGTCAATTTCTCTGTAGTTGTGTTTGTTTTTACTTTGTACAGTTTGAGACTGCATTGTTAAATTTATAAATGATCAGGATTGTTTTCTTTCCTCTACAGGTTTCCTTTCTTCGTTTAAGTAATATCATTCCTTAACTCTATTAAATCTTTTTTGCCTTAAACTCTATACTGTCATTTATTAAGTATTTCTATACCCAGCTTTTTGGGGATTATATTTGCTGTGTGTGTGTGTGTGTATGTGTGTATGCATATTTTCTGCAATTGTGTCAGTGAATTCTGTCTGGCATAATCTCAAATTCTTTTCCACCTGGGCCTAGTTTAACACCCTTAGATCAGACTCCAAATCATGGTCCCTGGACTCCTGTTGTTACACAGTGGTAGAATTTTGACACTCTTTGGCCTATAGACTATTTTCTCCTGGGCCAGGCTTTTCACTTCCCTCCTGGGCTGTGGTGCAGTGGGTGGTGCGTTGTCTGAGGATGGTGGTAGGGATTTATTCTCAGCTACCTGTGCCTGGCCATGCTGTGACTCAGAGTCCACTCTAACTCTGCCAGCCTCCATCAAAAGGTTTTGATTTTCTGCCCTTTTCCTGAGTTCAATATTTAAAGCATTTAAGTTGTCATTTTTCTATGTATACTTTTCTTGGGCTGCATACACATCCTGCCCACTCCCCAGTCTACAATCCTCACTTTTGTCATGGAAAAGAGTACTGGCCCCTTGATCTCCCAGCACCTGCCTTCCATGTATGCTGCACCCTGTGCCTCCTGTGTGACGAATCCAGCAACCATTCCAGCCACCAACACCAACTGCCCTGTTCCCATCTGCCAGGAGAGAGAGGGCAGAGTCGGGGGGGTGGCTGGAGTGTGCATAGCTAGGGTCAAAGAGAGATGAAGCCCGTGAGCAGGGAAAAGCACCTGTGGCCAACATCTACAGGGGACAGGGAGGCCACTGCCACCCTAGGTTTGAGGGTCCTGGCAGGTGGGGTGGAGCTGTAACCAGAGGTGGGGAGGCCCTGAAGCTGGAACAGTAAAGCACCCCCTTGGTAACTGTCCCTTGGCCTCCTGTGACTCTGGGTCTCCCCACTCCAGCTTGGGGCTCCCATGGGTCTCTCCCTTCTTGTGTGGTGACATGTCCACACCAAGGACATCAGACACAGTCCTCCTCTCTTACATAATCCCATTTGCTTTATGTCTCCATGGTATTTCTGTTTTATGGACCTCTGAGCATATGTTTCCTTGCTTTTGAGTTTTGTTACCTATTCACTTATTGAAAATAAACTCTATCTTCTTGATCATTTCCACTATTTGGTATAGGGGAGGAAGATTCAGGATATATTCATTTTCCTAATTTGATACTAGAACTCTACTACATTCCAATAAAATGTCAAAATTTACAAAGTTACAATCTCTTATCCATAATTTTGATTTGCACAAAACTCTATAAAACCTCATGTGTTTTTTTCTAACCACTCATTTGGTAGCAAAAGTTGACTCAATGTGAATTAATTTAGAAACAACCTGTCGTGAATTGCCATGACACTGTTTAATTGCCTTTATTTATCCTTCTTAATGTGAATGTTCAGATGTTTCACTGCAGAAATACTCATATTTTCCACAATTGCCATAGATTTATTCTGTTAAAGTATCTTTTTTTGATGATTTCAGGTTGGCGCAGAGGGGAGGTGAGCAAGCGCGCAACTGGTTCTTTGTGGACCAGCTCCAGGCTCTCTCATTAGTTTGGGCAAGTTGTTTAGGCAAAGCCTTGCTTCTGCAGATGCAAAGTGGTTATATTTGCACAGATGTCAGGCATCAGTTGGTTACTGTGAGGCAGAGTGAGATAACAGCATATTTTGTCTATTGCTCAGTACAATGCCTGCAATACAGTGAGTTCTCAGTATCTAGAAGCTGTTAATGTCACAATGATCTTGTTTATCTTAGTAAGCAACTTAAAAAACATGAACGGGACTGCACTGTGCATTCTGTTCTGTAACTGCTTTTAAAATTTAACACTATGTTGCAGACATGAATCCATGACATCAATTTGATTTTTGTGTTTTAATGGTTTTATAGTGTAATCTCTGCTGACCCCTACAATGTGTTCTGTCTACCCCCACCCTGAGCAAGTGCTGAAAAATGAATCTGAACATGTGTCTCTCTGTTCAAACACTTACTGGCTCCTCTTTCCTTAAAGGGTCAAGTCTTAACTCCAAGCACAGTCTGAGCACTCTGATTCTGTGGCTTCCACTGCCAAGCCTACCACCTTTCATGTTCTGCTTAGGAATTCCAAGGACCTGTATTTCCCCACTTGTAATTGAAAATATCTTGTAATTTCTTGGTATTGTACTTTTGAACTTTTTTGTGATGGCCTGAACATCCTTCCATATTTATACACCTGTAAAAGTTCTCACTCTTTATGAGACTGTTCAGGTGACTGAATCCTTTCCTGACTCAATGAATCTGTCTCCTCACAATGCCTGTGCAGAGCTCTCTCTACTCTGGCATTTAACATGTTGCACTGGGACTGGAGTATCTCTTTATATTATCATCACCTCCTCAAGGCTGAAAGGCCCTAAGGATAAGGAACATATCACTGATCCTTGAATCTCCAGAGTCTGGCAACACATGTCACCTGGCACCCACACATATGTACTTTTGGACAAATAAAAAAATAATTACTTCTATTGCATGCACTTCTCTACATTTTGGAAAGTAAGGAGATTTTTAAAAACGTAAGTGTTTCCTCTGGCAAAAGGTAATCTCAACAGGGCACATGCCCTTCTTGCTGTTTCCTCGTGGTCTTGCACAGCACCTGACACACAATAGTGAAAAGTGACAAATTGGACCAAATTTAACCATGAGAGGAAACATCGCAGAGAATTAAGCAAATGTTGTGAGGTGTGTTTAGCTGGTTCAAGGGCTGGGGTTAGAATTCTGGCCTTTGGATTCCTGGGCACTACTTTTTCTTCTCTTGGCAAGTACCCTTCCTTCACTTCCCAGCTCCCTGCTGAAGACTACGTGTGCTGGTGCTCTGTGGCCTGTAGGGTTACTCCTGTCCCTCCTTTGCCTATTCTCGGTAGTCTTTTTGTTTTAAAGAGAACTTCGTTTCTCTCATTTTATTCAACCCAAAATTCTCTCAAAGCAGGTCGCTTCCTGGGGTTTATTTCTGCAGTAGTCACATCAAGGCACTTCGGTAGCGTCTCTGTACTTGCTCAGTAATGAAATAAAACAGCCAGGGTAATTTAGCAACTTGGCCTAGAGTCTTATATTGGATTTATTCTGCCTGCAGAGTCTGTCCCCACGCTGTCAGTACAGCTGTGCAGGCTGGAGCAGTGCCTGTGGAGAAAACAGGAGGGAATTTAGGTCTCCTTTGGTTTTCTCTGTATATGTTTAAATGAAGGGGTGGGGAGGGGTGGTGGCACTGCAGTTAAGAGATGGCCAGGGAGAGTGTCCCCCAGCCTGTCCTCACCTGCCTTCTACCAGCCAGGATTTCACGCCTGGTCCTCTTTATAACAATCCCCTAGATATTTCACTTTCCCTCCCATCCTTGATTTTACCACCCATGCATTTCCAGCCCCTTCTCCCCTGTTGACTTCTTTCCCTTATGGTCCCACCTCACCCTGCAACTGAAACCTGAGATTACCTTCCTTTGTTTACATCTTCACACTCTGATTTATTTTCCCTCTTGGCTGTATCATATACCACTTTTTTTTTTTTAACCAAAAGCAACTTTTAGACCCCAGTCCTAGTGCTGATCTACTTGAAAGGACCCGTGAGGGAAACCAGATTGTCCTTTTCCATGATCAGTGTCTTAGAGTTTATCGTTCAGGCCCTTCCCTGGGCTGCAATGATTTGTCTCTAACTTCCATCACAGAAGAAACTCTTTCTTACAGTGATGGAGCAGGAAACTCTTTCATTGAGGACAGTCATTGGATATGTTCTTAGCTCTGGGCGTCCCTTTCCTGAATTATTGGGAAGCCAGTTTATGGATCATACACAGAAAATACTCACTCATCTGTTCAGTGGGCATCTGCTCCTGAAATCCGTTCTTGCCCTGGCCACAAACTCTTTGGTGGGTTTCTCTGGGCTACCTTCCCCTGTCAGTCCCTTTTGGGACTGGGGAGGGCCATGGGTATACAGTGGCTCTCACTGAGTTAAGTTTGGATTTTAGGATGCACTAACCTCAGATCACAGAATTGTTATGGAGACATGCATATTGAGACCTTATAGCTTTTTGTTTTACAGATAGATACTTTTATTAATTTCACCCTCCATAGTAATATTAGGTACACATTAGTTTCAGTGTAGGATGATTGTTGCAAAGCCAAGAATACCTTTGACAATGCAATTCTGATAGTATTCCTATTAAATCATGCATGTTTTTCCCTAGCATAAGGGTAGTTGGCATAATTTGACTAAAGTAGTTTCACAAAGAGCAACGACTTGCTGTCTTTCCTGTCCTCTATACTTCTCGCTGCCAAAGCTCATTTCCCAAGACTCCAGAGGGTCCCTCATCCTGAGTGCTGCACTGAACACCTCAGGCTGTCATTTCATTCCCATTAAGAGGACCCAACCCTCCCCCTACAGCTGTCTAAGTCGTTTGTATAGTCAACAAGCACTTGCTGGGGACTTGTTATGTGCCAGGCAGTTTTTAGGGGTTAGGATCTGATAGTGAATTGGGCATTCACAGTCTCTGTTCTCATACAGCACAGATTTGTGGTGTTAAAAAAGAGACAACAAGCCTCAATGGAGTCACTTGTGCCAAGCCCACGTCACCAAACAGAGACTCAATACCTGGCCTGATTGCAGTTTAACCTCTCCCAGGAATGTAGTCTTAAACCCATCAGTCTGGAATTCCCTGGTCAGCACTAGTGAGGTAGCCCACCTGAAAAACCCTGCTGTCCCTGAGGAAGATGAGGGGATCCACTCTGCCCTTGTCCCTCTCCCTCCTGCCTATAAAATACTCCCATTTTGTTCAGTTCTTGAGAGCTCCTTTCCTTTTGCCAGATGGGATGCTGCCTGATTCATGAATCACTGAATAAAACCACCCACATCTTCAAATTTACTCAGCTGAGTTTTGTCTGTTAACAGTGGGAATCGAATGTATTGTTTTAAAGAAAGATGTAGACATCATGACTTTACTGAAATGTTGTAGAATACTGGAAGATCTTAATATCCTATATTCTAAACCAGTGTAAGCACGGCAAATGATATAGTCCTGAATCTAGGTGGTGTCATAATTAAGGAAAGTTATAATATGAATATATAGTAGTACTAACAGACCAATATAAATTGGAGGCTAAATATTTTGGTATATTCTTGTTTCTCTGGCTCCCCTTTATGGCTAGACATAGCCTGAGTCTACCCCCATTCAGTGAAGTTGGACAGAGTCAATATATTTGGTGGTCTTGCTTAAAACTTTTCACACCATGAGCAGCAAGGAATGGGAATGTTCTGGGATTAAGATACAGTCCATCTGTACTGCACAACTGGCTTTACCAGGCTACAAAGTCATTCCTTCTCAAAGCTGTTTTAGGACACAGAAAAATGCTAGTTTCTGTAACAAATGAAACATTACTTTCTAACTTTAACATGTGCTCTGGTGAAATTTGCAACCTTGAAGGCTGCTGTTCAGGTGTATTAATGACTGAAATAGATTTGATTTTTCCACTCAGAATTTAGATGAGAGAACTTATTCTTTACAAATTTTAAGATTCAGCAGAAGGGAGATATTGTTGTTTATTCCTAGGCTTTGCCTCTATAGGCAAATCCTCCTTTTTGGGGCTGAAGAATTTAGCTGGTTGTCTACTTATGTGCACGTAAAAAAATTCACAGTCAGTGTTTGCCTTCTGCCATGGACCAGGGAGGCAGCTTACATAGGAGGAGGTTGTTAAGGACCATCTTGTGAATAATGCAATCCTCAGTGAATAATTTCCCCTCCACTATCACTTTTGGGACACTTTTTAAACATTATCCTAATGAAGCAACTAATGTTTTACTTACTTACACTTTTTTCACAGGCCTCTTCCGCCTACATTTAACTACACTACAGCTTTAGTTAAAATTATTAGTTGCCTTGAGACTTGCTACTTCTGATTACAAAAGACAAAAGAGCATTTAATCAAAACCAATGAAATGATGTTTAAATGTGCATTCAGTGGAACTCATACAAATTGAACTTATTATTTATGTCAAAAGCAAAATAATGATCAGACTAATACATTTGAGGAGATTTATGGGAGTCTTTATTTTGATGGGAATCCGTGATATGATATTTTTAGAAAAATATAAAGTAAAAGCTAAAAATATGATGCAGAAGAGCAAGATGATGGAACATGAGTTGCATCTCAAGCTGCATCGGGATGAACAGAGGGAGCGCCATTGTGAGAGTGAAACTGGAGACTAACCCTGAGCAGTTTCTAAATCAGATCATTTGCTTAACATAATTTTGGAATTTTAGGATATGGCATTTCTGATAAGTGGTAGTTACGTCTTTTTAGAAGTGGTGATAAAAAATAATACCGAACTACATTGGCTGGGATATGTCTGACATCTGCCATAAAATAAATGTATCAGTGGCCATCTTAAGCTGCATAAAGTTTGGTTTACAGTAAGTGCAATAACCGAGATGGTTTATTTAAAACCCAGTTACTAAAAAAATTAAAATCCACAATATTATAAAATTTCTATGGTTCACTCAGAAGTAAAGGGCTAATTCTATACAGTGTTTTACTTAGTGCATTATCATTATATATCTACACAGAAGGCTTTATCCTGAAGTCACCTTTGGCAACCCTAAAATATATAAATTATGAACTTCCACTGTGGAATTCTATACGTGAAAGTTGAAGCCTCAAATTACTGAAAGAGGAAGGGGAAAAGCACTTTTCAGAATATGTCAGGATGGGAGAAACATTTCTCATTTAAGACCATTTACTTACAAACAAAATAACCACCACTCTCCTCCCCAAAACTAGAAATAAATGAGCTTTAGAAGGGGGGGAGCAATAAAATATCAGATTACACAAAGATCTGATGCATTTGTCATTCATTATCTATAATTTCTGAGTCCTAAAGCTAAAACAAATTTCAGACAAACACAAGTCTGAAACCAGAGCATGCTTGCTGAACTTGTCACATCGTAGATCTACGGTGGGACATGGCTGAACAGGAAAGATGGACTCACCACCCAATGTGTCCTGCTGGCCTCTGCCAAGATAAAATGTCAACACCCTGAATCTTGGAGCAGTGCTTCAATTTGTCCTTTCAAGGAATTGTGTTTGTGACTATAGCATTAAAGGCAGCAGGATTTATTTAAGGAATATCTGGCCTAGAGAAGATCCCATAGGTAAGGGTAGACTAACCTTTGGTGGCCCTGGTGGAGCGTGGCAGATGGTGCCCTGTATGTGGCTATGTGGTCCTCAGGGACAGTCCCTGTGGTCCTTCAGGCCACCCACAAGAACCGTTGATCTACATTGCTTTCTTTCCTCTCTGTGGATCAAAGCCGATCCCACGTTCAGGCTGTCCACAGTTGATGTGACCCTTTGGCTCTTCTAGTATTTGGTGAAAAGGGGATTTCCCAAATCCCCTGCAGGAATGCAGGCTCTCAGTACAAATTACCCCCAGGACTATCACAGAATCCCTGGGTCTGAGGGGCAGGAAGTTCCATTGTGATGATGTTATCTGCCCCGGCCACTGACAGCATGTTGGCCACACATTTTGCAGAAATTGAATCATGACTCTTGTCCCTTTTACTTTGTTGGGTGTTTGGTAAACATGGGATCACTGTGCCCACCTTAGATGACAGCACAGTTTTGCAGGTTGTCATTAGTTTTTCTGCAGCCACCCTGGATGGTGTGGGCACCTGCCTTCTCATACGTTCATCTCTCCGACACTGGTCTTTTGTTGGCTCACCTCCTGGCTGAGGATGGCCCCACATGTACATGTCCTGGGGCCGCTGCAGGGCCACATGGGACACCAGCAGGCAGGCCACTCCAGGGCATGGTGCAAGCAGCAGGGGATTGACTATTATAACCTCCAAATACTTCAGTTTTACTCAAAATGGGTAGTTGAAATCCAACTTAATAATTCACAACAATATTTGAGGTTGTGAGAGAAAAGGATGATTGTTGGCCTATGTACCCTTGAGGATGAAGCACTGGGCTGGTATTTCTCTTTGTTATGAAGATAAAGGAGAAGGCTGGGGAGTTTATGTGTCACTTCTCATTATGGTCTGTAAAGGACATGAGCCATGTGGGGTGTGGTACTGCTCAAGTTAATGTCAAGTTATGGACATTATCTGTATCTTGCCATCATAAAATGGGTTTTCTGGCCTACTTATGTCAGGAGGAGGGCAGGAAGCTCTCCTGTGCTACATTGTATTTGATTTTAAAGACTGATTTTTTTTTCTTCTCTGGAATGTAATCTTTAAATTCCTGAACTTGAAATTTCTTTTTGCCTGGTTATTGTAGGAAAGTGTGTGTCCTTGGGGGTACTACATTTATTGCCCAAGATTGTATTGAGTGTGTTTATTATGAGATGCTGAAATGGCTCATCTAAGTGGTACTGTGCCCATCAGCTCCATGATGATAATTATGCCCCTATCTGTGGCATCATTAATTGTTTACTGTACTCTACAATTCTATAAATGAATGCTTCACTTGCTAGTCATAAGGCAGTAAGGTCCTTTATTTTGACTTTCTCCCACTAAGATCAATTACTTGATTTTTGCAGATTAGATTCTGAATGCAATGCGCAGCTTGCTGATTTACCCACCACAGTGGGAAACACACCAAACAACAAAACAAGAAATGAGCAGAGTAAACACATAGATTAAGCATTCTGGTAAGTGCTATAAAGGAAACAAGCAAGGGATGAGCCGTGAAAGAACATAGTGGAAAGGGCCACATTCTTATTCAGATTTAGTGTGGTCAGAGAAGGCTACCTGGGGAGGGAACATGGGATGTTTTACTTAAAGGATGAAAAGGAATCAGTCACGCATGTGTGGTGGGGGCAATCATTCCAACATGGGGACCAGCACATGCAAAGGCCCCAGGACAAGAGGAAATTTAGTAGTTTGAGGTGGCCAAAGGCCTTGGGGGCTGGTGGGCAGTGAGTGTCAGTGCAATGTCTCCTAGACTGTGCAGGCCTCACAGACTCCAGAAAGGAACTTTGGTTTTCTTTCCAGTGAAATGGGAAATCACTCTCTGTGGACTTACATGATCTGATTTCTGTTTTAAGACAGTGATTCTTAATGTAAATTAGAACAAGGAGATATACCTATACCTGTTAGAATGGTTAGCGTCAAACAGACAAGAAGTAACAGGTGTTGGTGAGGTTGTGGAGATAAGGGACCCCTCATACACTGTTGCTGGGAATGTAAACTGGGGTAAACACAATGGAAAACAGAATGGAGGTTCTTCGAAAAATTAAATAGAGCCATCATATGATCCAGCAATTCTACTTCTGGGTATCTATTCAAAGGGAATGAAAACACTAACTTGAAAAGATGGGTACCCCATGTTCATATCAGCATTATTTACAATAGCGAGAACATGGAAACAACCTAAGTGTCAATCAATGAAGGAATGTATAAAGAAGATGTGGTACATATATACAATGCCTTAAGAGAGAATGAAATCTTGCTATTTGGCAAAACATAGGTGGGCCTAGACTGTTATGTTAATTGAAGCAAGTCAGACAGAGAATGACAAGTATCATATGATTTCACTTATATGTGGAATCTAAAAAATAAAACAAAAATCAAATTCTATCTGTGGGTAGAACAGATTGGTGGTTGCCAGAAGTGGGGGTGGGGGGTGAAGTGGGTGAAGGCTGTCAAAAGGTACTAAAGTTCCAGTTAAAAAATAAATAAGAGAATGGTAATAGACAACATGGTGAAGGTGAATACTGTTTAATATTTTAAATTTGAAACAATACTGGAAGTTGCTAAGGAAGGTGGTAAGTCCTTATCACAAGAAAAGAATTTGCTTGATGGATATTATCTAGCCTTATCGTGGTGATCGTTTTGCAATGCCTACAAATATCAAAGCATTATGTTGTACACCTGAAAGTAATATACAGTTATACATCAACTATTTCTCAATTAGAAAAAATAAATCCATCAATGTTCACTCAAAAAAGAAAATATAGTAATCATTCCTTACTACTCTGTAGAGGAATGATGGGGAAAAGAATGAAATAGGAGCTAAGAATTAGGGGCCTATTGCAGGGATGGATGGGGGGAAGGCCTGGACAGATTCAAAACATATTTAGGAGGTAGAATGGACACAGTTTGCTGTTGAGTTGTATGGTAACTATCTGTTGCTGTGTAACATGTCTCCAAGCTTCGTGACTTAAAATAACACACATTATCTCAAAGTTTCTGTGGGTCAGGAATTTGGGCAGGGATGGGCTGGGTCCTGTGCCTCGGGGTCTCTCCTGAGGTTACAGTCAGGTTGTCAGGGCTGTGATTTGACTGCGGCAAGACCCACTCCTATGTTCACTCTTTGGTTTTGGTAGGATTCCGTCCCTTGCTGGCTGCTGGCCAGATGTTACCCTCAGTTCTTTGCCAGGGGGCTCTCCCCACCAGAGCAAGCATCCAAGAGCCAGAAAGAGAATACGAAGAAGTGGAAATCAGTCTGTTGTTTCCTAATAATAGAAGTGACATCTCACTATCTTCTTTGTGTTCTATTCATTTAGAAGCAAGTCATTAGATCCAGCTCACATTCAAGGGGAGGGGATTATACAAGGTGTGAAACCAGGGGTTGGGGATCATTAGGAACCATGTTGCAGGCTGCCTACCATGGGAGCCACTTAATAGCTCTGTGCCTCAGTTTCCTCATCTGTAAAATGAGGGTAATAATAGTTCCTGCCTCATAGGATTGTTAAGCAATTTAAATGAATTAATTCATGTAAGGCACCTGGAATAGGGTTTGGTAAAGAAAAACACTCAATAACATTAGCTATTATTATATTCATATATTCACTCAACAAATATTTATTGAGCAACTACTGTACTAGGAACGTGTGTGTGTGTGTGTGTGTGTGTGTGTATTTCTGCTCTCCTAGAGCTTATTTTAGCAATGAAGGGAGACAGACAATAAACGAAATGACTAAAATATGTGGTGTGTCATGAAATAGTAACTTAGAGGCTGATTTATTTATCTGTATAGCATGCCAACCTTGGCGTTTTGGATCCATTATCAGGATTATTTGAAGAAGTTCTCAAATACCTAAAGCCTCCAAAGCAAATAGTAATCCTCATTTTCTATGCTTTTCTGATTCACAGTGAAAAGTCATGCTAACGCCACCTCTTTTGCAGCCATGGCATTCTTTCCTAGTGCTGTCTTGCACTTCATTCTGACCTTTCGCTGCTTTTATATGCCCAACTTCATGTACCATGGCATGGGGTGTTAAAAACTGAAGCTTTTAAAAAATGTTAAGAGTTTTTCTGAACAAAAATCAACTGGAATCAAGCAGGACCAATCCATCAGACAGAAAGGAGCTCTGAGGAGCTGTACAAAATGAAAGACCTTTATAGGCAGAAGGGAGTGGAAATAAAGAAGTTATACTTGTAAAAAAAAGTGGGTTTGTTTTTGCGAGGCTAGTTCCTTCTGGGCGTGGCAGTGGCCTATCAGACAGATTATCTAACTAGTGATTCAACAAGCGACTATAACAGGTGATTCCTGATTGATTTATTTAAAATTCCATTTCTGGGAAAGCTGAAACTCTAAATTGAGCCTAGTTTGGTGAGGTGGGCTTAGGTGTAAGCAACTCCATTTAGAGCCAGTTGTCTTGTTTTTCACAGGGGTCATGTCATTGATATATACTAGTTTCAAAGAACATGGAAATTTGCATGTTTTTCTCTCATTTCCTTATTGATTTGGTGTGATTTACAAGAGGATATGGGGAAAAGCACAGCCCTTGCCCCACCATTTAAACAATGGAAACTCCCGTATTTCACTTGTTCATTGAGCCTTTGAAATTGCTTGTTTCTTTTAGCATTAAGATTGAATTAAAATTTGGCAAGCTCTTGGGGAAGCTGATGAGAAACCTCTTTTGAATAATTTAATTCATAAAAATAAGCATCCTATTTGTATTAATAAGAACACATGGATATCAAAATTTGCTTTTTAGCTGCAATAATATTTTGAATGAATTCTGCATTTAAAGAACTCAGGTTACAGAAGGAGGTGGGAGGAAAGGCAGACTTAAAACATATTTTCTTCTTCAAAAAGCTTGTAATTTGCTAAGGATATAGTATAAGACATTTAGCTATAATGCTAGGTCATGATTTATCCATCTTAGAAGAAGAAACCATTTTGGAATAGAGGGATTTGAAAAGAAAGGATTCGTGAAGGAGATACAGGTTTGAGTTACATCTTTACAAATAGGCAGGATGTCTGAAGTGATGAGGGGAGAGGTCCCAGACAGGGCAGCACTGGGAGGGAGCTACAGGGTGCATTTCGGGAGACTGTTTATTTTTCAGTGGTGGTCTTGTGGTGGTCTGGGGGAGTATGGGGGAAAAAGCCAAATAAAGTCAGAAAGCAAGTGGAGCTTGAATTTAGAGAGTTATAAGTGCCAGGTTAAGAGGTCTATATTTTATTTAATGAGCAAAATACACATTTTTTTTGTTTGTTTTTGTTTTTATCAGGCACTATGTTAAGGGTAATATACTTGTAGGAGGATTTAAAGAATGAGTATGGGGAGAGGTAGTAGATTAACACAATCAGGAGGAGGTGATGGTAGTCAAATGTATAGCAGTTTGGGTTAGAACTTGCCTGGAGGGGGAGAAGGTGGGTGTGAGGCAGGAAAGAGGAAAGCTGGTGCTTGAGATGCCCTGCGATGGGGCTGCCTCTGTGCTTCACATGATCAGCAGTTCCTGCACAGAATGAAGGACCCCTGAATGTTACAGTATCTCTTTTATGGTCTTCCAAATACTTCAGGACATTTGGTAAAACTGTAACATTATTAAAAGTACATTTCTCACATACACTTTTAACTCTGTTTTTAGAGAAAGTTCCCAAATGGAATCAACAGCTAGGCAAGGATGTGATGCTTGCAGTAGAATATGAGAAAGCTCAGCAATTTTCTGCCATTTTTCAGTTACACATCAAAATATCACACACACGCACACACACACCACAAACACACATACAAACATGCAAATATACATACACACACACATGTATACATGCACATACAGAAAGTGCTCACCAGCAAACTTTCATTGAAGAACATCTGTGTGCCAGGAGCCATACTAGGTGCCCGGGCACGTAGCCAGTCCGAAGATAAACATTACTCTTCGTGGGGCTCGCTGTTCTAGAAGGGTGGGCAGACACAAGCCCACAAACTCCAATACATAATGACAAAAACAGGCAGACACACACAGAGGTTTGTCATCTGCGACAAACACAATCACAAAATGTTTTCAATAACCAAATAATGATGAGAGTTGGATTTTTAAAAATTTGTCCAATTACTAATTCTTTAAACTACATCCTATGTAAGTCTGATTAAATTAGGCAAGAAATTCAAATTGCTTTATTAATGAAGAAAACAGGATTTTCAAGCCTTCCAATATTCTAATGAAGTTTTCCCTGTTTCCCATCTGTTTTGTAGATCTGCCGGTTTTCCCTTTTCACCATCATGTATTTTGTTGATCTGCTGATTTAGAGGAATTTTGGTTTCCCTTTTACTAGTCACATAGTCACACCTTCACTCTAAGAATGTTTGTAGTTCTCCCAGGCACTTTGTTCCCTGTGGGCTCGCTGGTTTGTACAGCGCGTGTGCTGTATGTGGCTGCAAGTTCGCAGAGAGCTGCTGAATGGAATTGAATCACGAGCTCTTGTGCCCCGGGTGACTATTAAAGGCCATTCAGACCCCAGCTCTGCTGCCAGCCTGCTATGTGACTCTACACAAGCCACTGGAACTTGATGCCATGGCTTCATCATTGATAAAGGGCTTTCTGTATGAGGCTGTGAGTTGTAAGAAAGAGTGAATGTTAAACACTTAGAATAGTGCCTGGCACGTGAGGGCTTGCTGAATGCTAGCGATTAGTAATAGAAAAAGAATCCTGATGAAAGGGATCACTTTGGGACAAGGCTTTTAGTATTCTTCTAGACAATTCCCATCCAACTCTTACCTCCACGGACAGGCATCTGCTAGGAGAGCAGCTGGCTTCCCAGATGCTGCACAGGCGAGATGGTAATTCTTTCTTCTCTCTTGTACCGATTAAGGGCCCGGCACTTTTCCATCATCAAACTTGCTCTGGAGCAGACAGAGACCTTCCACCTCAACCTGTTCATGCTGATTAACTTCAATTCAAAGGTGAAGACACTCTCATAGCCCATTTTACCCATGGATTCTTGCCTAGGGCTTTGCATGATTTTCCATTTCCTTAACTCATGTGCATCTAGCAGATCTGGTATCAAAAAAAGACACACTTGAGTGACACAAAGCCAGAGATAACAGCTGAGATGGGCTGCCTGCCACTGAAAATCTCATTTAAATGAGATTACAGTATCTAATTATTATCCTGCTGAAGGACAACACTCAAGTGGTCTGCTTCACACCCCTTTGCTGGGAATTGCTGTGTGAAATGCAGCATGTCTTTTTTATTTCTGTCTGGATCTGTTGGAGGTGGGTATTAATTTACTTGAAGTTTGAATAAGGTGAAAACTTAAAACTAAGGATCTGAAGATTTCTGACTAGCAAGAGTATGTCTGCCATCTGTACCCTTTATCTGCCTATGTCCCAATTACATGTCATCATGGGTCAGACTAATTACTGGGAGAGTACTGTGTACATTTTGTAGATCAAACAAGCACTTTCCATTTCCTATAATAAAAACAACTTAAGTAAAGAAAAGTTTTCTAAAACAAGCATAGCTTACAAGTAAAAGTGGCTAAACTTTCAGTTTTACATATTTTGCTGCATTTCATGAACTATCAAACTGAGTGTCTTAGTCTGCTCAGGCTGCTTTTCTAAAATACTATAGACTGGGTGGCTTAAAACACAGGCACTCATCCCTCACAGCCGTGGAGGCTGGCAGCCCAGCATCAGGGGGTCCACATGGTCGCGTCTGGCAGGGACTCCCTTCCTGGCTTGCCTACGCCTACCTGAGGATGTGTCCTCACATGGTCAAGGCCAAGCCCAGGTAACTGGTCCCTTCTTACAAGGACACTAATCTCATCATGAGGGCTGCATCCTCATGACTTCAGCTAAATTCAGTTGTCTCCCAAAGGGCCCACCTCCAAATGTACATGTGCACATTCTGGGTTAAGGCTTCAACATATGAATTGGGGGAGGACACCATTCAGCCCATAGCAATCTGAGATTTTGCATACTTTAATCTTTAAAATACCTTTTCCTCAACTATTCACAGTTGTTCTTATATCAGTGGAATATTAGTAGTTGATAATCTTTCCTTTTAATTTTTCTAACTCATATTTTTGGATTTCACAGGTTTCTTACTAAATATAGTTGTTATGCACATTTCTTTAAGGTTAGCCTAAGAAGACATCAAACCTTGTCATTTCTAATTCATACACCAATTCCTATAGGGCCATTCACAAATGCAACAGAAGATCCTGCTGTCTTCTGCAAGAAGCTACTGTTATAATAGAGGAACTTAGGAAGAGAACTTGTGTTTAACATTGAAGCACTGGCAAGGGAAGTTTGTCCACTCAGGTTTGGGAACCCTTTGACATTCTCTCCTGCTTTGGGAGGTTAACTCTCTGCTGTATCATCAGTTAGTCAGATGGGAACTAGAGGTAAAAATACATTTTTTCAAATAGTATCAGGAAGTTGGTTCTTCAGTTCCAGTGACTGGTTTGTATATGGGATGTTTGTGTGTTAGGAGTTTATTTTGATACTACATTTGTTTCCTCAAGCTCCCATAACAAAATACTAAAGACCGGGTGGCTTAAAGGACAGAACTTTATTTTTTCACAAATCTGGAAGTTGAAAGGCCAGGATCAAGGTGTGAGCAGGCTCCTGCTGAGATCTGGTTTCTCCTACAGCAATTCTCCTTGGCTTATAAATGGTTGCCTCTTGCTGCATGGTCTTGTCTGTATCCCTGGAACCCCTTCTTTTTTTTTTTTTTTTTTTTGAGCTTAGTAAAAGGGCCCATTATGTAACACAAGTACTTAACCCGAAGAGGAAATTTTCAGTCTTGGGCTACTGATAGAAATTTTGGAATTACAGACTAATTGTTATTTTACCAAATCAATAACATCATATAAATATGATACAAGGATAATCACTTTTATCAAGTTAATTCTTACTCTTGAGATGAGGCATTGCTGAAATATCACCTCTCTGATTATTTTCCCTATACTAGTATAATTCATTCATCTATTAGGATATGGTTCACCTTGTATTTTCACTGTTTCTTTTTACCTAGTGAACTTCTTAAAGACAGGGTCTGGATAGCTCACATTTGAAAAATCATTTTTAGCACAATCCCTAGAAGAGCACTCACTAAATGTTTCTGGCAAAAGTGTTGTATTGTGCAGTGCAAGTTGATCAAAGTTTATGTATTTTCCACCCCTGCAACCTCCTTAGGTCTTAAGAAAAGCTCCCAGTTGCCACTTGTTTGATTTTAGGGGAACAATAATAGTTATAATTATATACTGTCTAAAATGTGCTCTAGGCCACACATATAACATTAATAACTTTTTTATGATTTATTTTGGTATCATTAATCTACAATTACATGTTCTATATTATGGTGATTAAACTACCCCCTTCATCAGGTCCCCCCCGCCAACCCCACTGTACTCACTGTCCATCAGCATAGTGAGATGCTATAGAATCACTACTTCTCTTCTCTGAGTTGTACAGCCCTCCCCATGCCCCCCCTACCTTACGTCTGCTAATCGTAATGTCCCTTTTACCCTCTTATCCCTCCCATCCCACCCATCTTCCCCAGTCCCTTTCCCTTTGGTAACTATTAGTCCGTTCTTTGGTTCAGTGAGTCTGCTGCTGTTTTGTTCCTCCAGGTTTTTTCTTTGTTCTTATACTCCACATATGAGTGAGATCATTTGATACTTGTCTTTTTCGGCTTGGCTTATTTCACTGAGCATAATACCCTCTAGCTCCATCCATGTTGTTGCAAATGGTAGGATTTGTTTTCTTCTTATGGCTGAATAATATTCCATTGTGTATATGTACCACTTCTTCTTAATCCATTCATCTACTGATGGACACCTAGGTTGCTTCCATTTCCTGGCTATTGAAATAGTGCTGCAATAAACATAGGGGTGCACCTGTCTTTTTGAAACTGGGCTGCTGCATTCTTAGGGTAAATTCCTAGGAGTGGGATTCCTGGGTCAATTGGTATTTCTATTTTGAGTTTTTTGAGGAACCTCCATACTGCTTTCCACAATGGTTGAACTAATTTGCATTCCCACCAGCAGTGTAGGAGGGTTCCCTTTTCTCCACATCCTCGCCAACATTTGTTGTTTGTATTTTGGATGTTGGCCATCCTTATTGGTGTGAGGTGATAACTCATTGTGGTTTTAATCTGCATTTCTCTGATGACCAGCAATGTGGAGCATCTTTTCATGTGCCTGTTGGCCATCTGAATTTCTTCTTTGGAGAAGTGTCTATTCATGTCCTCTGCCCATTTCTTAATTGGATTATTTGCTTTTTGTTTGTTGAGGTGCATGAATTCTTTATATATTTTGGATGTCAACCCCTTATCAGATACATCATTTATGAATATATTTTCCCATACTGTAGGATGTCATTTTGTTCTACTGATGGTGTCGTTTGCTGTACAGAAGCTTTTCAACTTGATATAGTCCCACTTGTTCATTTTTGCTTTTGTTTCCCTTGCCCGGGGGGATATGTTCATGAAGAAGTCGCTCATGTTTATGTCCAAGAGGTTTTGCCTATGTTTTTTTCTAAGAGTTTTATGGTTTCATGACTTACATTCAGGTCTTTGATCCACCTTGAGTTTACCTTTGTGTATGGGGCTAGACAGTAGTCCAGTTTCATGCTCTTACATGTAACTGTCCAGTCTTTCCAACACCAGCTGCTGAAGAGGCTGTCATCTCCCCATTGTATATCTAAGGCTCCTTTATCAAATATTAATTGGCTGTAAATGTCTGGGTTAATTGTCTTGATTACTGTGGCTTTGTAGTAGAGCTTGAAGTCAGGGAGCGTAATTCCCCCTTTTTGATTCCTCCTTCTCAGGATTGCTTTGGCTATTCGGGGTCTTTTCTGGTTCTATGAAACCCCTTCTTATAAGGATGCCAGTCAAATTGTATTAGGGCCCCACACTTATGATCTCATTTAACTTTAATCACCAGTGTAAAGGCCCTATCTCTAAATGTAGTCACTAATGCAGTTGGGGGCTCAAACATACGAATTTTGGGAAGGAAACAATACAGTCCATAGTAGAGGTTTACTCCCTTAATTTCCACATAACCGGATAGCTCTGTCAGGTCAAAATCCTACTTCTCCTTTTACCTCAAGAAATTCTATGGGTTTCATTGACATGGAAGTCTCGAAACTGGCACATTCTTTCCAGGGTTCATTTGCAGGGACTCTTGAATGCCATTGACAGACGGAACCCAAAGATGGCAAAAAGGCATGGGACCAGTCCTACTTAAAGTGAACTGATAACACAATTTCTGAATCCTCCACTCTTGGTTATAATTCCTTCATCCTACTCTACAGAAAATCCTAATTGCTGGAAATTGCTTGTTTTTTCCATAAGGCACATCTGCACTGAAGGTGACTGGACCCAGCTGTCAGATGAGCAGTTGTGATACTAAATGTTCACTGCATGTGGAAGCCAACCTCACCACTCTTGTCTAAGGAAGATACAGAGATAGACAGGAATGATATAATTCTTCCTGGGCTTTTTGCTTTTCTACAACTATTTATTTCACAAAAATTAACCACACACAAAGTTCTACCATCCAGAGTAAGCATTCTCAAAATATTGGTAAACAGTATCCCACACATAGTTGTAGGAATATGTACTTATGTAGTTACATGCATTCCATCTTACATAATTGGATTATTGCTCTATATTTTTTTAGTGCCTCATTTTCACAAGAATGTGAGGTTGAGAAACTTTATGTCAACAAATACAGTAATCAATATAGATACACAATTTTTTAAACATTTATGTGATATGTTACACATATATATGTATATATAACCACAGCCATTTGGATCATATCCAAACTTGCAGTACAATAAGCAATATTTTGATTGTTATCCTTGGATATTAATGTCTTTTCACATTTGTATTATTAACATTTTAAAATAAGTTCCTAGAAGGAAAATGAATAAAAAAATGCATATGAGAATGACAATTTACTCACATCCTCAAAAAACTTGTTTTAAAACTTTTCCATGTAAGTGATATTCATTTATATTTATTTCACTATTGGTGAGGCTAAGCCTTCCTTCACATACTTTGAACACTTATATTTCTTCTTTCATGAATTTATTATTTCTACCTTTCATTTTTTTCCATAGCATTTTTATGCTTTCACTTTCTGCTCATTAATCTTTGATATATGTGAAACTTAAGATGTTGTAAAGAATGAGGTAGGGATCAAGTCTTAGTAACATTTCTTGAATAGGCCATATTTCCATCCTATTTCTCACAAAGGAAAGAGTACACGTTAATGTTTAAGAAAATGGACTTTGTTGTTAGACACACCTGGGTCTGAGTCCCAGTTGGGGTCCTACAGGCTGTGGCCTAGGTAAGTTCTTTTCCTTTCTGTGTTTCTGCTTCTTCATGTAAAGTAGGGATTATATTAATAGCTACCTCATATAGTTGTTAGGTTAAAATGGAAATTTCATATGATGTGCTCTTTAAAATGTCCAGAAAGTGATCAATAAGTTTATTATCCATGGCTATTTTAAAATTAATGTCTAAATTCCCAAGTATAGTTAGATGTCTGTACACCAAACCACAGATCCAGGAAACTCAGAGAACACCAACCATTAGAAATGTCAGAAAACTACACCTCAGCATATCATTTTCAATTACAAAAAAAAATCGAATAAAAAATCCTGAAAGAGGTCAGAGAGAAAAAGTATGCCTTACGTATAGAGGAACAAAAAGAGTAATTACATCTACTTCACAGAAGTCACTCAAACAGGAGGAGAGTGGAGTGAAATATTTAAAGTGTTGAGAGAAAAAAACCCACCAAAGAAAAAAACCCACTGTGAAATTATCCTGCAAAAGTGAAGGAGAAATAGGTGAAGGGGGTAAAAAGGTACAAACTGCAAATTGTAAAATAAGTTAGTCATAGGAATGGAAGTACTGGATAGGGAACATAACCAATAATTTTGTAATATTTTGGTGTGGTAATAGGGTAACTACACTTAAAGTGGCAAGCATCTAGTAATGTACATAATTATTGAGTGGTTATGTTGTACATCTGGAACCAATGTAATATTGTACATAAACTTTCAAATTAAGAAAAGGAAAAAGTGAAGGAGGAATAATCCTTTTCTCAGACAAAAATTGCGAGACTTTGTTGCCAGTAGATCTGCTTTTGCAAGAAATGCTAAAAGTACTTCTTTAGAGAAAGGGAAAATAATATAGGTCAGAAATTCAGATTTACATAAAGGAGCATCAAAGAAGGAATAAGTTAAGGTAAATAAAAACAAGAAATAGATTATCTGAATAAGTCTATATAGCTATTAAAGTAATTGGATCAATAATTAATAAGCTTCCAAAACAGAAAGCACCCAACCCAGATGGGTTCACTGGTGAATTCTATCAAACATTTAAGGAAGAAATTTTACTAATTCTCTATAATTTCATCCAGGAGATAAAAGCACAGGGAATACTTCCTAAATCAAACTATGATTACCCTAGCATTCTAGCATTACCCTAGTACCAAAGCAAGACAAATGTTACAATATAATAAAACCACAGACCAATATGTCTTGTGAACATATATGCAAGAATACTCAAAAAAATTAGCAACTTGAACCCATCAAAGTATTAAAAAAATCACATACCATGACCAACAAGGATTTATCCCAAGTATGTAATATTAGTTCATTTGAAATTAATTAATGTAGCCCATAACATCAATAAACTAAAATAAGAATGATTATATGATTATATCAATGGATACAGAAAAAGCATTTCATGAAATGCAGCACCCATTCATGATAAAAACTCTCAGTAAATTAGGAATAGAAAGGAACTTTTCCAACTTGATAAAGACTATCTTCAAGAAACTTACAGCTAACATCATACCTAATAGTGAGAAATTTGTGCCAAAATCAGTTACAAGGGAAGATGTACCCTCTTACCACCCCTTTTCAACATTTTATTAGAAGTCTTTGCTAATGCAATAAGGCAAGAAAAGGAAAAAAAGATACATGTTGAGAAAGAAGACATAAGCCTGTTTTTGCTCTCAGCATGATTATCTATGCAGAAAATTTGAAAGTATCAACAAAAAAAGTTCCTGGAATTAATAAGTGATTACATCAAGGTTGCAGGATACAAAGTTAATATATAAAAATCAAATGCTTTCCTATATTCTAGCAATTAATAAGGGGAAAATGTGAAATTAAAACACACTATCATATACATTAGCACTCTAAGAAATGAAATACTTAGGTATAATCCTAATACAATATGTACAAGACCTATATGAGGCAAACTACAAAACTGATAAATGAATTCAAAGAACTAACTAAATGGAAAGATAATCTATGTTCATGTTAGGAAGACTCAGTATCGTCAAGATGTCAGTTCTTCCCAAATTGATCTATAGATTCATTGCAATCCTAGCCAAAATCCAAGAAAGTTATTTATGGATATGAACAAATTTAATTTTAAAGTTTATATGGAAAGGCAGAAGACTCAGAATAGTCAACTCAATATTTAAGGAGAAGAATAAAGTTGGAGGACTGATATTACTTGACTTCAAGACTTACAATGAAGTTATAGTAACCAAATCAGTATGATATTCATAAAAGAAGTCATGTTTGATAATTTGCTAGAACTGTTCACAGAACTCTCTGAAACACTTACTTAGGTTTTCCAGTTTATGGTAAGGGACACAATTCAGGAACAGCCAGGTGGAAGAGATGCACAGGACAAGGCAGGGCAAGGTGCATGGAGATCCCTTGCCTTCTCTGGGCCCACTGCTCTCCCAGCACCTCAACACGTTCAACAACCAGGAAGGTCCCTAAACCCCTTCAGTTTTATAGGTTTTTATGGAGGCTTCATTATGCAGGCATGATTGATCAGATCACTGGCCATTGGTAATTTACACAACCCCCAGCCCCTCTCCCCTCCCCAGAGGTCAGGTGGGTCCCTTGGCAATGAGCTCCTGTCCTTGGGGGCTTTCCAAAAACCACCTCATTAACATAACTGGGAATGAAGAGCAAATACATATTTCTCATTATGCCACAATATCATAAAATTGTAAATTCTGTATCTGGCAAAGCATCTTTCAGGAAGAAAAATAGGATAGAAATGTTATAACAAATGAAGAGGGCTTAAGTATTTGGCAAAATCCAACACCATTCATAATAAAACTTTCAGCAAATTTGAAAAAGAAGGGAGCTACTTCAGTTTGATAAAGAGCATCTACACAAACCTCTCATCTAACATCATACCTAAAGGTGAAAGACTCAATGTTTCCACCTAAGACTGTGGACAAGATACGAATGTCAGCTCTCACCACTCATTCCATATAGTACTAGAAATTCTATCTGCCACAATAAGATAGGGAAAAAAAATAAAAGATATCCAGATTGGAAAGAAAGAAAGAAAACTGTATTTGCAGATGACATGATTGCCTCTATAGTAAATCCCAAGGAATTATGTTCTCGATTCCTAAAACAAACTCTAAGAATTAGTAAGCCATTTAACACGGTCACAGAATACAAGATCAATACAAGAAATCCAGTTGCATTTCTATATGCTAATAATGAACATGATGAAACTGAACTTGAAAATACAATAGCATGTAAAATCACTCGAAGGAAAATAAAACACTGAGGTATAAACCTGACAAAATATGCACAGGATATGTATGGAGAAAAATCACAAAATTATGATGAGAAAAGTGAAAGAAGACCCAAATAAGTGGAGAGAGACAGCATATCCATGGATTTGAGGACTCGACACAGTAAAGATGTCAAATTTCCCCAGTGGATCTAATGTAATTCTTAGCAGACTTTCAGCGTGGCTTTTTGTAGAAACAGACAAGCTTATTCTGCATTTTATATGGGAAGGCACAGGCCCTAGAACAGTTAAAAACATCTTAAAGAAGAGTAAAGTTTTGTGACTGTAAAACCAAATTAATAAAAGAAGGTATATTCAAAGAAGTTAAATATTATGCTTCCATATAAGATGTACAAGATCACAGGAGTCCATTGCTTCTGACCTGAGAATGAGAAAAAGATGAATCATCTACAAAATTCTTAGCAGCTGAGATTTCCAGGAGGAAAGTACACCTGTAATGAATGAGACAAGAGGAAATATCCACAATATTCTCTGAAAATTATAGTCCTCATTTCAATGTGAGACCACAGGCTTTGTTCTTTCAAATGGGAAGGGAAAAGCAAAGGTTTCCAAGAGAAAAGGCCAGCAGAGTTTTCTTTCCATCACAGAAACATCAAACCCAACCTATCCAACACTGGGTTCATCATTCTGCTATCTTTATTCAAACCTCTATCATTACCTGTGTTTCTGATCTCAGTGAATGTCACCACTATTTATACAAGTCACCTACTCCTGAGTCATGGTGGTCATCCTAGACTCCTTTCTCTGTTATCACCTGCCTCATCCAATCAATTACCAAAGTTTTCTTAAATCCACCCTGACTTCTGGCTTGGTATTACCACCATGAGAATTCCTGCAACCCTCATCCTGGGGTCACCAGGTCTACCCGGACTACTGGTCTGGGTCCCAACTAGCCTCCATCTTGTAGCCACCTAATCTCCATAAAACTAATAGCTGACTCAGTTTCTGCTTGGAATCTCTGGAAAGAGACTAAGCACTTAGCTCTGCCCTCCTAACCCTCCCTGATCTATCCTTCCTAATTCTATGTGTCCAGCTTCCTCTCCTGCTACTATATAACCAATGATTTCCAAACTGTAGTTTTTTGCGGGTATTTTAACCTATTCCCACGGGTAGGGACAGTCCCACTTTGCTCTGAGATGTGCACTCACTTGCTGACTCAATTTGGAAAAACTGTACTCCTCCAGGGCAGCCCATGTCCCTGGCCTGCACACCCACCACACCCTGTGGGATCTTCATTGTAATGTTTTACCCATAGTGTTGACCCTGCTGCATAGTATGCACCCGTCCATTAGCGCTGTCTAGAACCAAAGGGGCACCCACCGTTTCTGAACCAGCGAAGTCTAAATTCCCTGCCCCGGTTCATGCTAGACTAAGCTGTCCGCCTCGGCTGCCACTGGTCTCCGCCTTTCCATCCCAGTTGGCTGGTGACACACAGCTTAGGAAACTCAACGTCTGGGAGATCACCCCAAACCATTCCACCTTGCTTCACTGGCTGCAAGCATTTGCGCAGACCGGCGTGCGTCCTGGATCGGGTGAGCAGCTCTGCCAGGCCCTGCGTGGAGGCTTCTCCTGGCGTGGCCTCGACTCTCGGGGCTGTGATGGGCTGCGCGCCCTGCTCCAGGTACTCCGCCCACCGCCCTGCTGGCGCTCGCCCCCATCCTACTCTTCCCCCGCGTGCGCTCCCGCGGGCCTCCTGGGGCTCCCTCCATCGTGCCAGCCTTTCATCCACTGCCTTCGCCGCTGGGACCCTGCGGCATTACCAGCAAGCGCTGGGGCTGACCAGGGTGGAGAATGCCTCATCAGCCCCCTTGGAGCCTTCTCTCCTCCAGTCTGTCTTTGGCCCGCACCTCAGTGGCGTCCGCCCTGCTGCGGGGCGGGCCTGGTCTCACATGGGACAACAGCAGGGCTTGGATGCTGACCAGGACTCCCGGCCCGATGCTGCGCTCCTGAAGCCGGTGGATGAGGCGCCGCCACCTCTGACTGAGCCCTCACCCCCTCCACCTTTGCCCAGGACCCCCAGCCCGGTGCTTGTTGTAGCCTCCAGGACTGAAAGCCTGCCTCCAGCTTTCTGTCCTAACTGAGGGGCACTGGGACAGCCCTGGGAGTGCAGGGGCCTGGCTGGATCCGGGTGAAGCCGCAGCTTTCCCCGCGCACACGGCCAGCCTGGGAGACCCTCCTGGGTCTGGGCCTCCTCGCCGCTCTTGCGGCCAGCCTGCCTCCAGAGCAGCTTTCTGGTCCTCAGAGCTTGGCCAGGCTAGTGCTCTCCCCTTGTCATTGTTGCTTTCTTTTTTCAGCCCCTGTCTCTCCTGGAAGACAATCCTGTGCATCTTTATCCTGCCACTTCTCTTATCAGGTTTTGCTCCCAGGGTGAGATATGAAAGGGGTTTTATATATGAAAATGTGCAGCTGCGGCCACTCCAGTACAGGTCTACCTGAGCGGGCAGGAGGGGAGCTTTTTCTCCTTTCTTGGAAGACGCACAGAGCACGTCTGCTAACAAGAACGTTCTTTTGCTCTAGGGCTTTGGTGGTCTCTCTCTCTCTCTCTCTCTCTCTCTCTTATTTCTCCCTCTCAACAGATTTAATTGGTCTTCTCTGACCCCTCTCGAGCTGAAGGACGGATCTGTGGGTCTTTGGAGCGGAAGTCCAGGCGGGAGGCGTCCATACTTCACACTGGAGGGTCACGAGTTCCTGATCTTTGGGGGCTCCACCCACTATTTCCGGGTGCCCAGGGAGTCCTGGAGGGACCGCTTGCACTAGCTGAGGGCCTGCGGCTTCAACACGGCCACCACGTGAGTGCTGCCCCAGCCTCTTCTCGGGTCTCAGGGCCTCTGGTTTAAGGAGCCCCACCTGAGGATTACCTTCCAAATAGGCATTTCCGGCAGGTGCCTTTTGTGCATAAGTGTCACTTACATCTCATGCTTGGATTGCTGTGGTCAAAGCCTTGGATAGGGGTTAACAGGTGAAAGAAAGAAGTGATTTCCTCAGTAATCTCCCTAATGGGAGAGTCTGGGGCTTCTGGGAGCACTCAGTTTAATGACATCTGCCAAAGGATATTTATGACAAACACATTGTATTTTAAAAGCAATTTTTATTAATTGTTAAATATAGATGAAAATGTAGAGGAATGTAGTATAAACATGGACATGTAAGGAAATACAGCATCAGTAAATAAAGTTTAATTGCATAAAGGGAATGAATATTGCAATTTTAACAGTTGAGAGCATCGGGATTTAGAGTCAGTCCCAGCTCTGCCTGTAACCACCACTTACTGGGGGCCTGGTGTCCTCTTCAGTAAGTGGGCAGAATAACAACTGCCTCATAAGGCTGCACTAATGATTAAATGAGATAAAACCTTTATCTTATTTATGTGAAAAATGCCTATCTCTATGGCTGGCACATATATATATAGTCAATTATGAAAAGAAATACAGACCCAGTTGTCAATCAGAAGAATTTAAATATAAATTTAACATAAGTTTAGCATGATACATGTATGGTATGACTGAGCATGATTACATGTATGGTGATAAAAGGTAACATGTATTTAGGGCATACTGATGGTTTGGCATTTTCTAAGCATTGTTGAGAAATCTCTTAATCCTCACAACTGTCCCAGGAGATGGATAGTGTAATTCCCACGGTGAGAGAGAAGAAGAGGAAGCACAGGGGGCTTAACCAGCTTGCTCGGGATGAGTGTCCCCACCCAGCATGTCTTCAAGGCACAGCCATGCAGTTGTGAATGAGGATGCCACAGCGTCACACACAGCAAAGGTTCCTGCCTGTCCACAGATGAGCCGTCAAATAAGAACCACGCCAAGATAAAAATCATATTTGAGTTAGGAATAGTGGAGGTCCCTTCATAACAGACCTATTTCCAGAAAAGTCTTAAAATTAAAAAAATTGGGAGCCAATAAATGTGGGTTGAAGGGTAAGCCCAAAGAAAAATATCTGTGGAAGGCTGCGTTGTGGGAACTGCCTGTGAAAGAATGAGGGGTTAACTTCTTGGTAATGCTGTTCCTGAAGGTTAAGAGAAAAGGTGGGGAGGCCCACCTTGGAATAACAATCCTGGTGTTGCTAGAACACAGAGATGCTAACTTAAATGTATCTACCAGTGCCAGATAAGATAACCAACTTTAGTTATTCAATGAGCATGCATACATTATTTACACACAGCCATGTTGTAAACCCTGGAAAATACTAAATCATGTAATCCCCATGGTTATCCTATGCAGTGAGTAGAGAGCTACCACTATCTTTTGTAGGTGAGAAAACTCAGATCAACAAAGGTTAAGGCACGTTCCCAAAGGCACACAGTTAGTAATAAGGGATCTGCTTTGAATTCAGTCAGGCTCCAGGGTCCAGATGCTAGGCAGGTTGGCCACATTTCATTTTTGTGGAATCTGCTTGGAGAATGAGGGTTTTTTTTTTTTTATCTCTTACTATAAAGTCTTGTAGAGTCTAAGTACCCTTTGCAGGGCATTTTATCATTTTATGATGCAGGAGATATTTTTCTGTTTCTTGATGAGATGTTTGTCACCAGCAATTAGAAAGTTCTGTTGTTTTCATGGTCAAGCTGTGAGATTTTTATTAGTTAACATCACGAAAAAAGGAAAGGAAGTCCTGAAAAGCTCAACTTATAATACAGAAAGGGAATGGGCAGAAAAATGTTAGCAAAATGCTATGGCATGTAATGTGATGTTTTTGCATTTGTAACTCTTACTGTTAATTCCAAAATATTTAAGTTCCCTTGCCTTTCTGGGTAAATTCTACATTAGTTGTTATGGATCATACGTATAATGCATTGAGTTTTTAAAGAAGAATGAACGTCTACACACCTACACTGCTGACCAGCCATATAGCAGGACCACAGAAATGCAAAAACTGCACTGGAATCAGAAAAGCCCCTTTCCTTCTGGATGGCCCTCCAGCGTCCCCTTGTGGCAAAACTAAATGCTGTACTCATTCTGAAGGAGAAAATGCCTCAAGAGGTGGTCTGATAGTGCAACGCTGATACCAAAAGCGAATGTGAAGCTGAGACACCGTAAATTGATCATGGGCTCATCAGATATGCAAAGAATTTAATCACAAATAATTGCTGAGTTTTACTGAGGGACTTTTCTGCATCTTTTGAAAGGATTATATGGTTTTTCTCCATTCTTTTGTTAAAGAAGTAAATTACATTAACAGTTTTTCTAATATTCAACCAATCCACAGATCTGGGTTGAATTCTATCTGGTTACAAGATATGCACATGGGCATGTACACACACACACACACACACACACACACACACACAGATTGTTAGACTTGTTTTGCTTGTGTTTCATCTCAGATGTGTATATTTATGACAATAACTGAAACACATCTAAAATTTTATTTCTGTTAGTGTCCAGTTTTGATATGAATCTTATAATAAACTCATCAAATGACTGTATTTTCCTTTTCTATTCACTGAGGATACTTTGCAAGAGAATTATCTTTACCTGGAATGGTCCTTAAAATTCACCCTTGAAACTGGACCTAGTATCTTTTATGGATGTGAGGTGAAGATTTTGAGGGCAATGTAACCTTCTTGAATGGTTATTGTTTAACTCATGTTTTCTGTTTCTTTTAGAGAATATCCTATTTTTGTTTATAGATCTTTTTTCCTTTCCTTTCTTCTTTTGGATTGACTGTGGCTTTAAAAAATCCTCCTTTCTTTCTGGGAAGTTATACATTATCTTGTGTATTGGGGCCTTTTTTCTTTTTTCCTACTCAATCTTGTCTAGATGCTTAGTTTTTTCAAAGAACTAGCTTGTAGATTTATTAATCTTCTCTATATATTTTTGTTTCCTATTTCACAATTAGAGAGTTGTGTATAATTTCCTTTCTACTTTGTCTGATTTAATACTTTCTCCATCCTCCTCCTCTTTCTCTTCCTCCTTGTCTCCTGAGTTGAATATTTATCTCATTTTCTTTCCAGGATTTTGTGTTTTCTAATATACTTATTCAGGGGTATGAGTGTTTGGTTATAGATCCCACGAATGTCACTATATCACACTTTGAAAGTCTTTTGGTTTCAAATAGTTCAGCTATTTGGGAATATACTTTCTCTTTTATTTTGTATTTTTCTTACTTTTTATTCCTTTAAAGTGTAACTTTCTCATTCAATTACATTTACTTTGGGATCATGGACTATGTGATGTAGATTTTTAGAATTTGTATTTTACAAACGTTCCATGTGTTTTTAAAGAATGTATATGATCCATTTGTCCTAAACTGAGTTCTCTGTGTGTTTATTGGATCCAGCTTCTTAATTGTGTTGTTCAAATCTACATTCTTACAATTTTTTGCTGTTGTTTTCTTTCTTAGAGAAGTATTAAGTCTTCACACTCTGTGGATTTCACCCATTTCTTCTCTAATTCAGTAAACTTCTCCTTTACTTGAAATTATGTTATGAAGAGCACAGATTTATTTCTCCTTGATTATATCTTTTTTATTACTATTTGATGTCTCTCTTAACATCAGCTTGCAAGCGTTTTTTGCCTCAAGATCCATTTTGCCTGCTATTTAATATCATTAGAATATTTTTTTCTCATCTGTATTTTTTCCATCTTTCTTGTTTTCAGCTTTTTTCAGGAATTTTATTTAAAGTAAATCACTTCTAGTCATCCTTTAGCAATTTTTTTTTTCAGTCTATTCTCTCAATGTAGCTTTAAACTTTACCATGCATATTTAAAGCCTTTAGGAAACCAGCTTTTCATTCCTCCTTGCAACAAATGATGTTGAAATAAAGTCAATTCTGCCATTATGCAACGTACGCATTCTTAACATTTCTGCACTGAGCAAAATTGCATAATAAGAACTAAAGGGTTCGTGAGAAACATGAGGTTAGGGCCACAACACCCAAAAACTTTGTTTGTGAGACACAAAAAAATAAGATAGTTACCTAATAAAGACTGCACCTAATGGAAATTGTATGCATGTCCCTTCAGCTCTACAGACTTAGACTCACTCATGGGGGTGGGGGTCCCTCTTGCTAAGAACTAAAAGTGGTATCTTCCTCTATTTTATCTCCATCATCCTTATAAAGTTTGATTAATTCTTGGCACTAACTTACTGGGCATATGTAGACACTGGTGTTTTGTTTTCCTTTATATTTTTAATGGGCACTACAAAGAATGGGGAGTTGAGTGGGATAATTTATGTATAAATCCAACGAATCTAGGATCATAGGATTATTGGCACCTTGGACCACAACTAGGTATTAGAGAAAGGAACTACTGAATGTAATGATTGTTTGTGTGACACAGGTTTCATTGTCATCGGAAACTTCAACTTTTTCCAAAATAGAGTTATCCCAGGGTTTGGCATGTGTTGGGGGCTGACCTAGGAATTAAAAGGAAATAAATAATACATTTACTATACTTCTGTATTCCCAATTACAGCTATGTTCTGTGGAACCTCCATGAGCCAGAAAGAGGCAAATGTGACTTCTCTGGGAACCTGGACCTGGAGTATGTGCTGAGGCTGCATCTGGACCTAGCCTGGGGCAGGAGACAGATGGGTGGGTCCTGGGGGTCACCTAGGGGCCATGGGGCATCTTGGGTCTGCCCTGAGAACTGGAGCGACAGGTCTGGAGCTTGTTCTCAGGATGCTGTGACGGGCTCTGCTCCCAGGCTGCGGGGGCTCCAGCCGTGAGCCTGCCCTCCCAGGGCCCTGGGCCTGCCTCCCCCGAGCTCAGACCCTCCACTGCAGCCCAAGGTGCCTCATCCCGTGACGGCCCTGCTCTACAGTGCGGTCCATCCAGCCCCGGGCA
Source organism: Phataginus tricuspis (assembly GCA_029783875.1). Taxonomy (NCBI): domain Eukaryota; kingdom Metazoa; phylum Chordata; class Mammalia; order Pholidota; family Manidae; genus Phataginus; species Phataginus tricuspis. The sequence continues at coordinate 21,312,199 of JAQQAC010002629.1, read as the reverse complement.
GGGACGGGGTACCCCTCTAGGGCAGCAAGACCGCGGGGCTCAGGTTCACTGTTAGGATTCCCCGTGCCCTGATGCCCTTCCTCTTCATGCCCCCACTGCGGCTGCACATATGGTCCTAGGCTAGGAGGGGGTAAGTACCCAGCAACCAGAGCCTCTGGCTTGTGGCCTGGTGCAGGGGTTCCCTGCTCGGTTGGGGAAGGGGCTGTGGCCTTCCCTCCACTTGCCCAGTGTCTCTGGTTCAGGGAGGAGGGCAGGTGAGGAGAGGAGCCAGGCTGCTTGTCACCCTGAGGGCATGCTGGGCTCATGCCACCCTGTGCTCTGATGTGTGAGTTGCTGATCTTGCCTCCCCCCCACCCCCCACCCAGGGCCTTTGTCCTGATGGCTGTGGAGATTGGGCTGTGGGTGATCCTGCATCCAGGCCCCTACATCTGCAGTGAGATCGACCTCGGGGGCTTGCCCAGGTGAGCAGGGCTGAGTCCAGGGTTGTGGTGTAGCACAGTAGTTTGCTTTGCTAAAAGTAAAACTTCAATTTCATAATAATGAGCACATATTCTGTGTCTTCAACTTTGTGATATGCTCTACACACATCATCTCAAATAATGTTTGCAGTGATATGGTGAGATGTAGGTACTGTTGTCATCCTGTTTTACAGAATAGGACCTGTGGACATTGGTCCCGATGGTCTGGGTGTGTGTGGGGCGGGGATGCACCCTAATGCTGAGGTCCATACTGTGAAAGCACAAGTCTTAGGGACACAATACAGTGTATACATTGTGACATGTGTATGCGCTCGTGCAACCATCATCCAGATCATGATACCAAACATTCTCACTAATTTTTCCCCGTCCCCTCTCTTCCCTGTCCCCCCACCCATGATGATCACCAGTCAGTTCTCTGTATCTATATGAGTCTATATTTGCTTTGTTTTTCAGACTCTACGCATTTGAGATCATATGGTAATTGTCTTCTTTCCCCACAGGAAGGAGCTGTGCCCACCTGTGGTCTGTGGTGGGGAGAAAGGGAAGGGAGGCTTTGGCGAGCAGAAGGGAGGGTTCTGAGGATTTCTGATTTTCCTCTTACTGTGAAGGGAAGATAGAGTTCTCTAGTGCACTCAGTGCCCTCGGCTCCTCCTCTGTCCCGCTTCCTTTGCCTCGTCCCCTCGTTTGTGATGCTGGCCCTCCTTCCCACAGCTAAGCGTGCTCTCCTGGTATCACCTCGTGTGGTCCATGGCTCTGCTCTAGGAGAGAGTCTTCACTTGCCTTGGCCAGGTAAAGGCTCTGCTCTTCTCCAAGATGAGCCTGTTCTCCCCTTCCAGCTCAGGAGCAGAAAAAGCCTACCTCAAGGGAGGTGGGTGCTTTAGGGAAGCAGCACTCTCTCCTGAGTTGAGCTGTAGGCCACCCAGCACCTCGCCAGAGACCTGGGGGCACGCTTCCTGCCGCTGAGCTCCCACTCTGTGCTTGAACTGTTAGGTCTTAGGGGAGCTATGGCCCTGTGCCTCAGGTGCATATGCTGTGCTCCAGAAAAATGGTTTAGTGAGCTGAAAAAGAATGAGGAGAGCATTTGATGACAGGTCATGAGAGCTCATTGAAACAGGTGAATCAGCCTGCACAGAGCAGGAAGCACCTCCCAGGCTGCAGAGAGTCCCATTGGTAGAGGTGGTATCTTTTCTGAGAAATCTCACAAGTTGGCGAGAATGGTTCACAAAGCTTGCGTGGTACACATCCTTTCAGGACCCTTGAATGCTCCCTGGTCATGGACGAGAGATCAAAAGATTGTTCACTGTGCCGAAGGGGGTTGTGGGGAGAGGCTGGCTGTCAGAGCTTGGCGCCCGGCCCTGACTCATCCTCACCATCTTCCTGTCTTATACACTGAGTTTGTCCCCTTTCACCTCCAGTTGGCTACTGCAGAACCCCAATCTGAAACTAAGAACAATCAACAAGGGCTTTGTTGAAGCAGTCGATAAATATTCTGACCACCTGATTTCCAGAGTGGGTCCTCTCCAGATAAAGCCAAATTACCTTTTCCTTTTTAAAACAATTTAGTTTAGGAAAGTATTTTGTCCTGGCTTATTAACAGAATAGACCGTGTCCAGTGTCTTTGAGACTTGAAGCTATATTCTTGCAATTGTGGCTTCTAGACCTGCATCTTAAGTGCAGCCTTTACTTCAGGGTTTCTAGAAAGACACGCATTACCCAGACAGGTACTGACAGAGGGTACAGGTTTGTGGATGGCCTCATTGTTCTGAACGTCTGTACTTGATATTCACTGAACTCACTCATGTTTGTATGGCTTATTTCTGCTCTTAAATTATCTTTGTTGGTTTTAATCGTTAATATGAGCACTTGGTTAAAAAGCTGAAAAGAGAAGCGTTTATGGTGGAATGAAAACCATTCAGTTGCCTTTTCATGATACAACCAACAAATTTTACTAGGTTTTTGTGTGTCTTCCCAGGTATTTTCTGCACACATGAAAGCAAATTATTTATACACACACTTATACACATATGTGTATATATATATATATATATATGTGTGTGTGTTTTATCTAAAAATATACAATTCCCACTAAACATTTTTCTTTTGTCACTTGAAAACATATCTTTAAAGGCTGTCATTCTTTTTAGTGGCTGCATAATATTCCACAACAGAAATATCATGACTCATTTAACAGCCCTTGCCATGGACATCTTTCAAGGTTATGCCTTAATGAGTAACCTGATGCATGTCATTTTTGTGCCTGTGTGAGTGTATGAGCTACTGTTTACATTCCATTTTGTTTTCATGTATTAAATGCAAAGGGCACAGACACCAGGTATTTTCTTTTCCCCATGGATACCAGACTTTACACACTTGACAAGAACTGCCGCATTTTCCCCATGTCAGTCTACGGTCAGAGACCAGTCTGTGAGAAAATAGAACATACTTTGCAGTCTACAAGGCAGCACTGTTGGATCGTTGTGTTTGATTTTTAAAATATAACTCTCTTCCAAATAAGAGGGGGCACATTTATTACTTGAATAAAAACCTTATTTTAAGAACATACCTCTTGATAAAGCTTGAGGTGGAATAAAAACCAAGACTATTAGGTAGTAGGCTAGTAGCTTGTATTCTTAGACTCTTTTGGGGGAAAATATGATGCAGATCTAGTCCTTCAAAACAAATTCTGAACTGTGAATTGTGAGTTACTCTTATCAGTATAATCATAAAGGGAAGACATGGGAGATTAGAAATGGAAATAATGTCAAACACAGATTGGGAATAATGTTTCTGCAATACGGCATTAGGAGACATGAACAACAATGAGGGGGGTAGAAGACCTTGTTTACAGCTTAAACTCTCAGTCTGTTTGGTGGAATTGAGGTACATCTTCTGTAGGAAGGGCTGAAGATATGTTTCTGGCTGTTTTTCTGCCATCTAGGTGGGACTCAGTGGCAGGAGGAAAAACCTCTGAGCATTAAAAATAGAAAGACTTTGAATGTCTGGATGGAAGTTCAGGCACAAGTACAGATGCATTTGTATAGATGCAGCGAGCAAAGCAAATTTAGAAACATCCATTCAAATCATGAGGTGGGCCACCCTAGGAAACGTTTAAGAAGTAAGGAATTATAAGTGCAAATGAAATGTATAGGGTTGGTTATTACTAAATTATTAGCATTTTAAGGCTTTTCTTTTGAGTGGTTGTCTTCATTGTTTAAATTCTTATATTTAAATACATTATAGAGTGTATTTATTGTTCATTGGGACCTTTATTCTTCGAATCCAGTTTATTTCATAAGGTCAACCATTCATTCTCCTATGATGGGATTTCTAGAAACCTCACCCTTCAGTCTGGGATTAAGATACTGTTCAATAATACAAACAATTGTACACAAATTTATCAGTTCAAAATAATTATGTTCATTCAACAAGTGATTATTGAGCGCCTACTGTGTGCCAAGCTCTGTGTAGGATCCAGGCTTCCAATGCCATGTCCCTGCCCATGGAGCTTCCAGTCAGTATGAGTGACAAGCAAGCACTTAAATAGGAGTGACGACTGCTCCAGTGGAGAAAGTGCAGGAACCCCTGACAGGTGTGCAACAAGGAGAAAGGCAGGTGTGGAGCACGTTTTCAGAAAAGGCAGTGACCTGGGGGTGGGCAGGCGTCAGCCAGGCCCGGGCGATGGTCTGGAATCTCCGACCCTGGTGACGACCAGAAGGCATGAGACGGGAGGAGGAGCTTGAAGAACTAAAGGAAGGTCACCTCAAAAGGTGAGTCTGCAAGACAAGCCCGCCCAACTCGTGCGCTCCCCTCTCCGCCTGGGAGCTGGGAAGGCCTCGCTCAGACACGGGCATTCGCTGTGCGGCAGGAGCCAGCTCGGGGCGAGCGCGGATCAGACGCCCTGCCTTCCCGGTGGAGAGACTCCGAAGGGCCAGCACCGGCCTGCATGGAAGGGCTGGAGTGGTTAACGGGAACCAGCATAACTGGGTCCCTGATGAGGCAGCGAAGTTTCCCCGCCGTGGTTTGTGCGGTGGGGAACTGAGAAAGTGCGTGGAAGCAACCGGCCGCTCTCCGAGAAGCAGGGCTCGCAGAGCTAGCACACAGCGCCCTGAGTGCGGTGTGGGGAACTGCCTTTGCATCTCAGCCTCGCCACGAGGGTGGCCGCTGGGAACTGCCTTTGAATCTCAGCCATGCCACAAAGATGGCCACTGAGAACTCAGCCGCGCTGCAGGGGTGGCCGCCAAAAGCCCCCTGAGGTTTAGCTGCGCCCACTCCGGTCAGAGACAGCTGCACATGTGCACAACTCTGTGCCTGATTCGGAAAAGTGAAAGTTGCAGGAGAGACTTCACCCTATATATCCCATGCCCTGAGCCCCAATAAACGAGTTCTCCCTTCGAGTGAACTTCCTGTCGCGTCTGATTGTCTCCGGGGAAAGGGGCGGCCAGCGGCGAGTGGCCAGCGGCCAGCGGCCAGCGGCGGCGGCAGCAGAAGCTGGAGCGGCTGCAAGCGGCGGCGCCGCCGAGCTCCGGAGGCTGCGGGAACGGGCGGACAGCCGGCGCTTACCTCCCTTGCTCTGCCTATCGGGGCGAGCCTCTCTCCCTGCCTTCCTCCCCTCCGCTGGTTCGGAGGGTCGCAGAAAGAG
>JAQQAC010002629.1:21282219-21307071 GCA_029783875.1 Phataginus tricuspis | reverse complement strand
GCTGGTTCGGAGGGTCGCAGAAAGAGCTTGTAACACAAAGAGCTGTAGTCCTGACCGAGAGCGGGACCGGCGGGAGAGAGGTGAAAAAAACCCGATAGTGCGGGTCTTGGAACAAAAGGTGTCAGAGCAAGTTCCCAAACGTGGACACGGCTCAGTTTGGAAGGAAAGGATGAAGGAGGAGGGAGAGGGAACTGGTCTCTGCAGAGGGCCCGTAGGGGCTCCGCAGGAGGGTGGCGGGCCCTGAAACAGGAAGACAGAAGAGGGACACCCCTTCATGTGTGGGGAAAAGTGGGTGGGGTGGGGTGGAGGGTCTCAGTGCGGAGCAGGGTTGCCTGCATGTGTGCTATCCCGAACCGCAAGCCCACAGCCCCAGCCCCATGGCCCTCCTCTGCTGGTCTCTCAGTCCCAGAGGGGAGGCCCCATCATTGCAGTGCAGGTGGAGAAGGAGTATGGCTCATTGAACAAGGATGAAGACTACGTGCCTCATGCTCAACAGGTAAGAAACGCTTGGTGTGTCTCCGTGTTTACAGGCTTCCTGGCTCACTCTGTCTCTTTCCTGGGATGTGGCACTCGGGCATGTGGGTGATCAGAAAATAGGAGCTCAGTTCTCTGTGAATCTTTGATATGGTCAGGGCGATCTAGATGGATTTCAGTAACTTTATTATGAGATAAAACATGACCTTAGAGGATTATTCCTTTCTATGTGCTCTATGCCCGCAATTCTCATTAACACTGGGGGTTGGTGAATCCATACCCACAGTAAGTAAATACTGCTTCATTGGCTCACTGATGAGGTCTGTCATCTCGCAGCTTTCTGAGCTGTAGTATTAACATTCTTTCTTCTGCTGCCTCTGCCCCTCCATGGGGGAATGTTTCAGGCCAGGAATAACTGCTGCCCTGACTGGTGTTCCTTCTGGTGGGTCAGGCCCCTCCCCATCCCTGGTGGCCCCCATCAGGAAGCCGATGAGTTCTAGCATAAACTGGACCCCTTCCCGGGGTGCTAAGAAGGACGCAGAGGCCCCTTCTAGCACTGTCCACATGGAAACTTCTGGGCAGAAGGCCTAGGGAGCGGTGGGGACAAGTTGCCTGCTAGGCAAAGAAGAAAGAGGGAGGGAACAGGAGTGATTTCCACAGGTGTCCAGGCTCCTGCCCCGCAGCTGGACAGAGTCTGTGAGCAATGTCTCTGCCTAACTTTTCTCAAGGGGATCACATCAGACCCCTTAGCTCCATCTTATCCAGCTAGCGTTATTTTTTCTTGGTTTTTAAAATTTACACCTGGACTCCACTCCCTGGCCCAGTTATGGCTCCAGGAACATAAAAGGCCCACAGATGAGGTCCTCTCGGCCCCTGTCTGTCTGCTTCCTATGCCCTTGGTAAATACGATTTGCAAATTAGGTCCTCTTCCCCAAAGCCATGGCAGGCTTCCTCGCTTCCTTTGGGTGTCCAGGTAGGACCCATGTTTTGTGTGGGTTGGCTCGGATGTTTCTTCAATCGCAGCCTCCCCCCTTCAGGCTCAGAATGCTCCAAGTCTTCCTCTCCCTTTCTTGGATTTGGATGAGCCCTTGGGGTGTTTCCTCATGACCTCAGCCTTGTGCTTTTCCCCTGCAGGCTATGACCATGGGGTGTCAGAGCCGATACTCTGCTGCTTTTGTGACCACGCCTGGGAAAAACACCAGGTGAGGCAGAGGCCGTGATTCCCCAGCTCACCAAGTGCAGATGGCCAGACTTTCCATGCACACCCTTCTCCCTAGCTCACACGCTGCCCACCTGTGCCCGCATCTATTTCCTAATTTCCTTATATTTTCTTCTTCCCATGGGAGCAAGGAAAGTGATTTCATTTTGTTTTCTCAACAGGCTCTGCTGAAAAGAGGGATTGTGGAGCTGCTCTTGAACTCGGATAGCATGAAAGATGTGTCAATGGGCTGCACAGACGGAGGTAAACACTAAAGGAGAATGGATGCTCATGAACGCCAGCCTGGATCTTGAGTGAGCCTCAGAAATGATGTCCCTCCTTCCATGCACACTGGCCCAGACCCCAGAGTTGTATCACTGTGGACGAGACCTCATGGTCAAAAGGATGAGTTCCCTTCTTACTCCTGCTGTCTTTAAACAAGCTGCTTTTGAGCTTTTCCATCCTTAGGACACTTTTCCAACTTTCATAATTTTTCTGTGGCTGAGAATCTGGATTGGTGCACCACCAACATGGAGAAGCAGAACAGAAGTGTCGTATGTCAGAAAGCCCACCTAGGCAAAGTCTCCCCTGGGGCCCTGCAGCCCAGGTCTGCTGGGCTCGGAGGAAGTCCTGGAGAGTCATGTGGCAGGACTGTTCAGACAGGATCATGGGATGCTATTTGTGAGGGAAATGGCCACGGCACAAGCAGCCAGATGGGACTGGACTGTCTGTAAGGTAGTCTTTAGCTCACTCTCTCCTTTTCATGGCTCTTCCCTGCATTACTACTGTACAGTGGAAAGCATGTACTACGTGGGGTCAGGAAACCTGCCTTCAGTTGTTGGTCTGATCAAGTTGTATGACCTTGGTCTGTTCCAGTTCTCTGCACAAAATGGGGCTAATTGCACCTGCCCTTCTTTCCTCACATTATCCCTGCTGTCCCACGTGAGGACATACACGGCAGCCCTTGTGCATTGCAAGTCGGGGTGCCAGTAGTACTGACCAGCCCTTCCAGGCGTGGGTGTGGTCCTCCACCCCCTGGTGGCACTGCTACCAGGCTTACACAGCCCCTCTATTTCTCTTCACAGTGCTGGCCACTGTCAACATGAAAACGTTTCAGAAGAATGCTTTTAAGCACCTTTATGAGGTGCAAGTAAGGACATGATAGGGATGCAGTCTTGATCCTTCCTGGCCCTGACCCCCCTGGCGTGTGAGCTGGTGTCCATGAGGTTGGGAGGCTGGGCAAGAAACCCACTGCTTCCCCTGGGGCCTCGGCTGGGTTCCAGGGAAACTGTGGAAGTTCATGCCTTTGTTCTGGGGAATGAGAAGTAATCTGGCCGCTGCCACCCTGTTAGTGGAGTGCCTTCTGGGAACAGTGAGGGAAGGGTGAGGGCACCTTGTCAGGGTGACATGATGTCCTTCCCTTGCAAGGACAGAGCTCAGAAATGGGCTGCATGCTGCTGACAGACTCATCTCGGTTTTGACAGGCTCGACCCTTATAGCCAGGCTGGGCAAATGCTGTGGTGAGTCCATTGAACACACATGACTGGGTAGCACCCCATCCTTTCAGTGGGTGACCCCTGGGATAGATGCCAAGATGGACAAACCACCGTCCATGCCTGTCTCCACAGAGCCGTGGACTGAGCTCTCACAGACACCCATGGTTACTGTTTCCTCTGCCTAACAGGCTTTCCTGGGTTTCCTCTGTGCTGAGAATAATATTCCAGCCTGTGCTTTGGGCCGCAAGGCCTGGCAACCCCACCTACCCTTCATTGCCCAGCTCAGCAGGCAGTCCTTCAAGCCCTGGCAAGTACGACTCTCTCTTGGCCAGAGCCTCCTGCGGGTGCCTCAGCTTTCCCACCCTCCACAGTGTTTATTAAGGAACATTTTAATCTTACATCCATTTCTCACTAATTTCAACATAGTTTCTGACTTACTGAAGAGGGGCTTTGTCAGGATGGACCCTTGGCTTTTAATACTTCTAATAACTCTCTTTTTATTGTTTTTTCTTCCTTTCTTGTCACTTTTTAAAAAAAATCAGCTTTTTTGAAATGTAATTTACACACCATTAAATCTATATGCTCATTGCAAGTGTACAATTCCGTGTATACTTTTACAACCATCACTGTGATTAAAAAGTTTCCTCCTGATCTGCTCAGCACTGATCTGCTTTCTATCTCTATAAATATGCCTTCTGGGGACACTTCATATAAATGGAATCCTACAGCATGTCTAGCCTTTTTCATCTGGCTTCTTCCATGCAGCTCTATGATTTTGCATTTCATCCACACTGTAGTATGAATCAGTATGCCATTCCTCTTGCTAGCTGAGTAGATAGTGTTTTTGCCTGTGTGTCTAAAGTCAAAGCCAAACCAGAGGTCTTGCACCTTTCTCCCTACATTCTTCTTTTGTATGTTAATATGGTTGACATGGTTTTTGAATATTGAGTCTATCTTGCATTCCTGGTATAAATCCCACTTGATTGTGATGTATTATCATTTGATATACTGCTGGATTCAGTTTGTTCATATTTTGTTGAGAATTTTTGCTTCTGTGTTCATGAAGGATATTGGTTGTTGGTTTTCGTTTCTTGAAATGTTTTTGTCCTATTTTGGAATTAGGGTAATACTGGACTCAGAAAATGAGTTTGGACATATTCTCTGCTTTCCTATTTTCTGGAAGAGATTGTGTGGAATTTTTAGTATTTCTTATTTAATGTCTAGTGAAATTCACCAGTGAAACCATCTAGACCTGAAGTTTTCTTTTTCTACATTTTTAACTATAAATTTAATTTTTCTAATAGAAAAGCACAATTCAGGTTATTTATTCTAGAGTGAATTTTGGTGGTTTGTGTCTTTCAAGATTTATTCTATATTTCATTCAAATTTCTGAACTCGTGGGCATAGAGTCTGTAGTAGTCTGTTGATATCTTTTTAATGTCTTTGTAAGTAGAGACAGCCCTTCTTTCATTTCTGATGTTGATGATTTTGTGTCTTTTCTGTTTTAATCTTGGTCAGTATGGCTAGAAGTTTTTCAGTTTCATTTATCTTTTCAGAGAACCAGCTTTTGGATTTTTTTTTCTATTATTTTTCTTTTTCTATTGTATTGATTCCTGTACTGATTGTTACTGTTTTCTACCTTCTTCCTTTGGATTGACTTTACTCTGTTTTTCTGGTGGGAGCTTATGTTATTAAATCGAGACTTTCTTCTTTTACAGTATAAGCAGTTACTGCACTAAATTCCCTTGGATGCACTAGTTTTGCTGCATACCACCCATTTTGATATGCCATATTTTCATTTAAAAAAATGTTTAAGACCTTTTAAAATTTCCCTTGAGGCTTCTTCTTTATTCTGTGTATCAGTTAGAAGTGTGTGGCTTACTTTCTGAATCTTCAGGGATTTTCCAGATAGCATTCTGTTGTTGACTTTTAGTATAATAACTGTTAAAATCCAAGAACACATTTTGTATGATTTCTGTTCTTTTAGATTTGTTAAGGTCTGTTTTATGGCTCAAAATGTGGTCATTCTTGAGGAGTGTTGCATGTGCACTTTGAGGAGAATGTGTATTTTGCATTTGCTTTTAAATTTCCATTAGGTTAAGTTGATTGATTGTATTATTTAGGTAATCTCTATTCTTACTGACTTTCTGCCTATTTATTCTATCAGTTTTTAAGAGAAGAGCATTGCTATCTCAAAATACAATTATGGATTTCTTTATTTGTCTTTCCTATTTGTTCCATTTGTTCTTTGTTTCTTCTTTTTTTTCTTCCTGTTGTTCAGTTAATTGAGTATTTTTGTGATCCCATTTTACCTCTTCTATGGACTAATTACTTTTATCAGTAAAAGATTTAGCTGTTGCCCTGGGATTTAAAATATGCATTTTAAATTAATCTGAAATCACCTTCAATGCTAAGCGGCTTCACATGTAGTATAAGATCTTATAAATTCCTCACTTTAAAGCTGCCATTCTATTGCCTTTTTGTCTCCATGGTTTCTGATGAGAAGTCTAAATTGATTCTTATCTGTGGATTTTATAGATTATTTGTCTTTTTTTTTCTCTGACTACCTTTAGAATTCCTCTTTATTTTTGGTTTTCAGAAGCTTGCGTATAAAATAATTAGGTGTAGTTTGTTTCTTAGGATTCATCCTGCTTCATGGTCTCTGAGATTCTTGGATCTGGGGTCTGGTGTCTGTCATTAATTGTAGAGAATCCTCAGCCATTACTTACTCATATATGTCCTCTGTTCTCCCTCTCCTGAAGGTCCAATTACATTATTTGTAATGTACAATTAGATCATTTGATATTGTCTCACACTTCTTGGATGCTAGATTTTTCCCTACTGTTTTTATTTTCCTCTTTGTTTTTCAGATTGTTTGATTTCTGTTAACTTCTCTTTAAGTATACTGACTCATACCTCTTTGCTGTTGAGTTTACTGGGGAGCCTACTGAAGGAATTCTTCATTTCTGTAACTCATTTTTGATTTGTAGAATTTCCATTTGATTCTTATAGTTTTTATCTCATAGCTATAATTTTGCATGTTGTCCACCTTTTCTATTACAGCCTTTAAAAAATTAAGCATAGCTATTTAAAGTTCCCTATTTAATTACAACAGCTGTGTCTTATCTGGGTCTGCTTCTCTTTATTGCTCTTTTTTGTCTCTGCAAAGTGTGTTTTTTCTTGCCTATTTCTGTGTCACAGTTTTTTTGTTGTAAACTGAACGTGTTATGTAAGACATAGATATAACCTTGGAGATAATCATGCCTTTGCTTCTGCTAGGCTTTTAATGTGAGGGTTTTGTGTTAATCTAATCAGAATTGGGCTGAGTTTGAGGTTTGCTGTTGCCATGGTTGCCCTCTGTGCATCATTGTCTTCAAGTAAGCAGACAAAAGAGTACTCACTACATCTTTTCAGGGTGATACCATCTCTATTCCTGGCTTCTGTTGAGATGGCTGAGTGGATCTGTGAATCACACACCCATAATCTCTTTAGCAATTGATTGTGCAGCCACATGATTGATGTTTTCTAATCACGCTGTCTCATTTTTTTACAATATAGATAGGCTGAGAAGTTCCCAAATCTTCCAGTTCTGGTTCCTTTTTTGTTTAACAATTCCTCCTTCAATATATCTCTTTCCTTTGTGTTTTAGTTTAAAAAACAAGGAGAAATCAGGCCATGCCTTCAGCATTTTGCTAAGAAATCTCAGCCAAATATCAAGGTTCATCAATTACAAGTTCTCCTTTCCACAAAATATAAGAATACAGTTTTTCTAGGTTTTTTTTTTACCATTTTGTAACAAGGATCATCTTTTCCTTACAGTTTTCAATAACATGCTCCTCATTTCCATCTGAGATGAATCAGCAGAGGCATCTTTAACATTCCCGTTTCTAGCAGCACTCTGCTCGTGATGATTTTTGTATTCCCTAAGATGTAGAAGCTTTTTCCACAGCTCCAGAATTGCCTTTGATATCTGTAGTTCTACCACAGTCCCTTCAAGGCAATATAGGCAGTTTTTTTCAGCACGGACCTCAAAGCTCATCCAACCTCTACCCATTACCCAGTTCCAAAGCCATTTCCACATGCCAAATTTTTAGGTATTTGTTAACTAATAACAAATTACAGCAGCACCCCACTTCTTGGTACCAAAATCTGTATCAGTCTTCTCGGGCTGCCGTAACGGAGTACCGCAGACCGGGTGGCTTAAACAGCAGACATTTATTTTCCCACAGAGGCTAGATGTCCGAGATCAAGGCGCTGACAGGGTCGTTTCTTCTGGGAGCCCCTGGCTCGTTGGTGGCCTCCCTGTGTCCTCACATGGTCCTCCTCTCCGCACTTCTATGTCTGAATTTCCTCTTCTTGTAAGGACACTGGTCACATTGGATTCCAGCCCACTCTAGTGACTTCATTTTAACTTAATTATGTCTTTAAAGGCCCTATCTTTAAAGGTAACGTAATCACCTCTTTAAAGGCCTACAGCCACATTCTGAGGTCCTGAGAGGGAGGATGTAATTCAGCATATGAATTCTGGGGAGACACAATTCAACCCATTATGGAATGTTACTGAGGATTCTCCACAGTTTCCCCCTCAGGACTTTTGTTGGGATTTGTGGAGGTAAAACCTGCATAAAGGTGTGATGCCCACATCTGGGCCCCCAGGGTCTTCACACTCTCATTCAAGCCCAAAGTATTTTCTTATGTGTCCTTCGGAAGCATCTTAAAAAATGCAATGAGAAATGTTTGAAGATAAGAGAATGACTCACATTCAGGATGAAATTATCGTTATATCTGCTTAGGAGTCACTTGTTTAAGGGTGTTCAGTAGATTCTTCTCTGCCTTTTTTCTCTAAAGGTTTATTGTTATTTTTTTGGTGGTGTTTTTTTCTTTATGGTTTTTTAAATTGAAATATAATTGACAAACTACATTACATTAGTTCCAGGTGTACAACATCATAATTCAATACTTGTATCTATTGTGAAATGATCACCACAATAAGTCTAGTTAACATCCATCCCCACAGAAGATACAATTTTTTCTTCATATGTTGAGAACTTTTCAGATCTATCCTTATAGTAACTTTCAAATATGCAATATATTACTAACTGTAGTCACCCTGCTGTACATTACATCTCTATGAATTACTTGTTTTATAGCTGGAAGTTCGTCATGCCTTTTGACTCCCTTCTCCCATTTTGCCCATCCCCATTCCCTGCCTCTGGTAACCACCAAATGTTCTCTGGGTTTTTGCTGCTGTTGTTTATAGATTCCATATATAAGTGAGATCATATGATATTTGTCTTTCTCTGTCTACTTTATTTCATGAGGCATAATACCCTCAAGGTCCATCCATGTTGTTGCAAATGGCAAAGTTGCATTCTTTTTTATGACTGAATAATATCCCACTGTGTGTGTGTGTGTGTGTGTGTGTGCGCACGTGTGTGTGTGAGAGAGAGAGAGACATCTTCTTTATCCATTCATCCATCAATGGACAATTAGGTTATTTTCATATCTTGGCTGCCATAAATAATGTTGCAATGAACATGGAGTTGTGTATATCTTCTCAAGCTAGTATTTTCATTTCTTCACATAAATACCCAGAAGTGGAATTGCTGGATCATATGGTAGTACTATTTTTTAATTTTTGAGAAAACTTCAAACTATTTTTAGTAGTGGCTCCATTCTACCAACAGTACACAAGCATTCCCTTTCCTCCACATCCTCATCAACACTTGTTATTATTTCATGTCTTTTTGGTAAGAGTCATTCTAACAGGTGACGTCTCACTGTGGTTTTGATTAGCATTTCCTTGAGGATCAGCGATGTTGAGCATTTTTTCCGGTGTCTGTTGGCCATCTCATTTCTTTGGAAAAAATGTCTATTCAGTTCTTCTGCCCATTTTAAATTGTATTGCTTGTTTTTTGCTATTGAGTTTAATGAATTATTTGTATATTTTTGGATATTAACCTGTTGTCAGATAATTGATTTTCAAATATTTTCTCCCATTCACTGGGATGCCTTTTGATTTTGTTGATGGTTTTATCTTTTTTTTCTAGGAACCTTTTCTTTTTTTCTAATGTTGATGCTTTGTTTGCCAAGAAGAAACTTTTTAGTTTGATGTAGTCCCATTTACTTATTTTTTTCTTTTGTTGCCTCTGCTTTTGACATCAGGTCAAAAAATCATTGACCAAATACTGGTGTCAAGGAGCTTTCTGCTTGAATTTTCTTCTAGGAGTTTTATGGTTTCAGGTCTTACATTCAAGTATTTACTTTAAGTATTTACTCTAAGTATAATTATTTTGCTATAATATAGTATAATACTATTTTTTACTTTAATCCATTTTGAGTTCATTTTTGTGTAAGGTATAAGGTAGTGGCCCAGTTTCATTTTTTGCATGTTGCTGTCCAGTTTTCCCAGCACCATTTATTGAAGAGACTATCCTTTCCACATTTTATATTCTTCATTCCTTTGTTGTAAATTAATTGGCCATATAGGTGTGGAATTATTTCTGTGTTCCATATTCTTTTCCATTGATTTATGTATCTGTTTTTATGCCAATATGATACTGTTTTGATAACTGTTGCTTTGTAATACAGTTTGAAATCAGGAAGCCTGATGTTTCCAGCTTTGTTCTTATTTCTCAAGATTGCTTTGGCTATTCAGAATCTTTTGTATTCAGAAAATTTTAGGGCTGTTTTTTCTTTCTGTAAAGAATGCCATTGGAATTTTAAGAGGGATTGTGTCAAATCTCTAATTTGCTCTCAATAGTATGAACATTTGAACAATATTAACTCTTTTAATCCATGAACATGGAATATCTTTCCATTTACTTGTGTCTTCCTTAATTTATTTCATCAATATCTTATAGTTTTCAGTGTATAGTTCTTTAACTTCCTATTTAAAGTTATTCCTAGGTATTTTCTTCTCTTTGATGTAATTATAAGTGTGCTTCTTTACTTAATTTCTCTTTCTGATATTTGTTTTAGTTTAGAGAAATGCAACTGATTTTTGTACATTGAATTTTGTATCCTGAAACTTTGCTGAATTTACTTACTAGTTCTGACAGTGTTTTGGTGGAGCCTTTAAAGTTTTCTCTATATAATATCATGTCATCTGTAAATAGAGACAGTTTTACTTCTTCCTTTCTGATTTGGATGCTTTTTGTTCCTTTTTCTTGCATGCTCGCTCTTGTTAGAATATCTAATACTATGATGAATAAAAGTCTTGAATGAAAGTGGACATCTTTGTCTTGTTCTTGATCTTAAAGGAGAAGCTTTCAGCTTTTCACTATTGTGTTGGGAAGTTTATCTTTTTATAGTGTCCTTGCCTCAAAAAATGAGTTTGGAAGTGTTCCTCCTATTTATTGGAACATTTTGAGAAGGACTGATGCTAGTTCTTTAAATTGTTGATAGAATTCACCAGTGAAGCCATATGGGAATGGAATTTTGTTTGTTGGAAGGTTTCTGATTCTCTATTTCTTCATGATTCGGTCTCAGAGGTTGTATGTGACCATTTTTGATTACAGGAGGATGCTGAAAGACTCCAGGAGTGCAAGTGAGAATGCATAGTGTGAATCCCTGACATATTTCCCCAGAGAAGTCCAGCCACAATTCTCACTGTGATGTACATTGCAAAACAACACAAGTCCTGCTGTGGAGAAGATGTCAGCCTTTAAAAAACGAATTAACATTATTTAGCACCCTTGAAAATGCTAGACTATAAGTGGAATGCAGGTATCAGGCTGAAATCCTATGGTGTACAACAGTTTAAGCTACCAATAATACGAATTTTAAAAGAGATTCTTGTGTTTTTAGGCAAGTTAGTTCAGAAGTTTTGGGAAATGGAATTGCTTTGGTTTATTTTCTTCCAGTTTTAGATAAGTCATTAATCATCAAGAGGCAATATAGTATGCTGGTTGAGAGTATGGATTCTGGAGGTAGGCTGGCCAAGGTCAGTCCCAGTTCTAGCATGCCCTTATTGAGTGAGCTTAGATAGGTAATCTAACCTCAATTTTTTCATTTGTAGAATAGGGACCGGTAGTATCTGCCTTATAGGTTGTCACATAGATTAAGTAAAGTACTTCAAACACTGATAAGCACATAGTAAGAGTTCAGTTCAGTAATTGTTATTCATTTGTATATGATAATCACTTTATATAGAAGGTATAAACCATAAAAACATGATAACATTTATGAATTATATGCCAAATTGTTTAATAACAAAAATAAAGAACAATATACTTAATACAGACAATACAACCTATCAGCTGATAGTTGACTCAGACCTGGTTTTGAGTTGTAACTCTGCCCTTACCCACAGTGTGACCTCTAAGCCTCAGTTCCTACAAGAGAAATTGAAGTCAGGTCCTTGTTTACCCATATCCAGTTCTTTCAACCCCAGCCTCACCTATGGAAAGGTTGGAATTATCAGTGTCCAGGTTGAGCAGAGAGGCACACAGAACTGGAATAGTCTGGAGATCACAACTGTTTAAAAGCAGTGGAGGAACCAAGGCTTTGGAGGATGGCTTTCATCTTCAGTAAGTGGTCCCTCCAGTATTTCTTGGGCACATGGAAATAGTGCACAGAGCCCCCGAAGACCCAGAAGGGGGAGTCCTCTAGCACAGAATTTTGGCCTTTGGCCCTGTCTGCTGGTGCCTTAGCCACGGGAGGATAAGATTCTGCCAGTCCAGCCTGCAGAGGGAAGGCAGTCGGGAGCTTGGAGCTCCAGTGGTGAGCAGGAGCAGACTCTTAAGAGATAGGCTTCCCCTCCCCCACAGACCCTCAGCATTCCTTTCCAAAGAGGGCCTGCTTTCAAGGCATTCAACCTCCAGCTTGGCCAAACTTTGTAAAGAGTCCTTCTACAGCACCACTCACACACCTGGCCCCACTGCTGGGAAGAGCAAGCTGAGGCTGCAGTCAGAACAAGACAAACACAACATTCAGCATGGAGACTATGTACTACAGGACAGAGAGAATGGAGCAGGCCCCACATGGGAAGGTGTTCTCAGTGCACTGCGAATCTGCCTTCTGCAGCCAGGGGCCGAGTGGTGGGGGACACGGAGGGCCTCAGGGAAAGGGGCAGCATGACTCTCACAGCCTCCCCGGTTCCCACCATGGCCAGCTCTTCTGGCCGCTACACATCACTGTAGAAACTACTTCAAATAGTGCCTCTGAGCCCCCTCATGGTCACTGGTGCCCAGCTCGGGGTGCAGATTCCAGGAATGAGGTTAGAAACAGCATCTATTTGTCGGCCAAATTTCCAAGTTTTAACCAGAAACTAAAGTTAAATGTTAACCAAGAGATAGAAAAAGGACTTCTGGGAAGATGGCAGCATGAGCAGGGTGGCGGAAATCTCCTCCCAAAACCATATATATTTATGAAAATACAACAAATACAACTATTCCTAAAAGAGAGACCAGAAGATACAGTACAACAGCCAGGCTACAGCTACACCTGCGAGAACTCAGCACTTCATGAAGCGGGTAAGATACAAACCCGTGACCCAGCGGGATCTGAGCACACCCCCACCCCAGCTCACTGGCGGGAGGAAAAGAATCAGAGTGGGGAGGGAGTGGAAGCACAGGGCCACCAAATAACCAGCCCAGGTGATCTGTGCCAGGAGCACTGACACACATTGCGTGGTGTATCGGAGATTGGAGAGACAAAAGGGCAGGATCCTAGACAGAGACAACAAGCTGGTCCCCTCAGCCGGCTCCACGGGACAAAAGAAAAGCAGGCGCTTTTTAAAAAGTCTTAAAGAGACAAGGGCCCAACAGCGGAACAAAATCGTCCCAGCTCACTCAGCCCAGCAGGCTGGGAGTCCTGGGGAATTTCAGACCCCTTGGCCGGCTGGCAGGCAAAGCAGCCGCGCAGAGGCTTCCCACAGAGATGAACAGCCTGCCATTCGTTCCGTCCCCGGCTGGTGCCGCAAAGGGTCCGGGAGCCTCCACTGCTGTGGAGGAGCGGAGGAAAGGTCCCGCCTGCAGCAACCTCACAGAATCTCCTCCTGGTGGGCGAGCAGCTAAGCGGGAAGAGCGCCAGAACCAGGTACAGAAGGCACCAAGGGTCCAGAACGCACCCAGCGTAACTGCAAACGCCTGCAGTGCTATAGGCTAGGCTGAAGTGGCCCACACACAGGCAGTTCAGGGCATTATCCCAGAGACTGCCTCCCAGTGTGCAGGAAAACAGCACAGGCCCGGGAGAAGGGCAAGGAGAACAACAAGCAGGAAGGGACTTTGTTCTCCCAGCTGACACACCTGGCGCCTACCAACGACCATTTCTATTGCCTTGAAAAGACAGAGGAATATGGTCCAGACTAATATCAGACAGACAACCCAACAGAGGGAGCCTGATGGGATGGACATACACAATTTTCCTGAAAAACAATTCAGAATAAAAGTCATAACCATGCTGATGGATCTACAGAGAAATATGCAAGAGCTAAGGGAGGAAGTGAGGAAAGACAATGCAGAAATGAGACAAGCGATCGACGGGCTTAGCAGCAGACTGGACAAGGTGCAAGAGACTGTTAATGGAATAGAAATCAGAGAACAGGAATACAGAGAAGCTGAGGCAGAGAGAGAAAAAAGGATCTCTAGGAATGAAAGAATATTAAGAGAACTGTGTGACCAATCCAAATGGAACAATATTCCCATTATAGGAGTACCAGAAGAAGAAGAGAGAGAAAAAGAGATAGAAAGTGTCTTTGAAGAAATAATTGCTGAAAACTTCCCCAAGCTGGGGAAGGAAATAGTCTCTCAGACCATGGAAGCCCTCAGATCTCCCAACACAAGGGACCAAAGGAGGACAACTCCAAGACATATAATAATTAAAATGGCAAAGATCAAAGACAAGGACAGGGTAGTAAAGGCAGCCAGAGAGAGAAAAAAGATCACCTACAAAGGAAAACCCATCAGACTATCATCAGACTTCTCAACAGAAACCTTACAAGCCAGAAGAGAATGGCATGATATATTTAATGTAATGAAACAGAAGGGCCTTGAACCAAGAATATTGTATCCAGCACGATTATCATTTAAATATGACGGAGGTATTAAACAATTTCCAGACAAACGAAAGTTGAGAGAGTTTGCCTCCCATAAACCACCACTACAGGATATCTTAAACGGACTGCTCTAGAGGGAAGCACCCCTAAGGCTGAAAAGATGTCACCAGAGAAAATAAAATCATAGCAAAGAAAGCAGACCATCCAAATACTAACTAAAGGCAAAGAATAAAACACCTAGTATAAGTTCCGGGAAGATGGGGGTGTGAACGGAATGATAGAATTTTCCTCCCAACATTATATTTATCCACGAAAACACAGCAAATGCAACTGTTCCTAAAAGACAGACCAGAACAAACAGGAAAGCGCACACAGTGCAGAAACACCTGAGAGGACTCGGCAGCGGGCGAGGCGGGTAAGAAACGGAACCACGAACCGTGACCCGGCAGAACCTGAGCATTTCCCCACCCCAGCGCACTGGCGGGAGGAGAGGATTCAGAGCCGGGAGGGAGTGGAAGTGCAGGCCCAGGAGATAACAAGCCCCGGACCGGCCCTGGGAATGCGGGCGCACAAAGCGCAGAGTGGCGGAGATTGGAGAGACGGAGGGCGCACGGTCGCAGCAGGAATACGCCTGCTTGCTAGCGGCTAGCTCAGGGAAGGAGAAGAGAGAAGAAAAAAAAAAAGGAGAAAAGCGAGCGCTTTGTTTTTCAGCGGTCTTAAAGAGACAGGAGTGCAGCAGAGAACCTCCATTCAGCCTCACCCGGCCACAGCTTTAAAGGGCCGTGGGGAGCGACGCGACCATGGCTCTGGCATAGTGGAGCAACAGTGCCACCTACAGCATTCACACAGAAACCACCCCGGTGGGCATTTTTTTTTCTTCTTTCTTTTTTCTTTTAGGTGTTGCTGCTTTTTCTTTTTCTTTCTTTTCTTTTCCTTCTTCTCTCTCTCTTTTTACTTTTTTTATTAGTAGTAGAATTTTTTTCTTTTTTTCTTTTCTCCCCTTTCTTCTCTTTCCTTTTTAAAGTCATAAAGAGCCCAGCTGACATACGTGACAACCATTCTATAGTCATGAGAAGACAGAAGAATATGATACAGACAAAGCTTCAGACAAACATCACCCCAGAGAAAGAATCTGAAGGAATGGATATGCACAGTCTTCCTGAAAAAGAATTCATAGTAAAAGTCATAGCCATGCTGACGGATCTACAGAAAAATGTGCAAGAGCTGAGGGAGGAAGTGAGGGAAGTGAGAAAAGACAATGCAGAAATGAGACAAGCCATCGACGGGCTCAACAGCAGACTGAATCAGGTTCAAGATACGATCAAGGAATTGCAAGACAGGGACCAGGAATACAAAGAAGCTGAGGCAGAGAGAGATAAAAGGATCTCTAGGAATGAAAGAATATTAAGAGAACTGTGTGACCAATCGAAACAGAGCAATATTTGCATTATAGGAGTACCAGAGGAAGAAGAGAGAGAAAAAGGGATAGAAAGAGTCTTTGAAGAAATAATTGCTGAAAACTTTCCCACGCTGGGGAAGGAAATAGTCTTGCAGTCCACAGAAGCCCACAGATCTCCCAACACAAGGAACCCAAGGAAGACAACACCAAGACACATAATAATTAAGATGGCAAAGATCAAAGATAAAGACAGAGTATTAAAGGCAGCTAGAGAGAGAAAAAAGATCACCTACAAAGGAAAACCCATCAGACTGTCATCAGACTTCTCAACAGAAACCTTACAGGCCAGAAGAGAATGGCATGATATATTTAACGTAATGAAACAGAAGGGCCTTGAACCAAGAATATTGTATCCAGCACAATTATCATTTAAATATGATGGAGGGATTAAACAATTTCCAGACAAGCAAAAGTTGAGAGAGTTTGCCTCTCATAAACCACCTTTACAGGATATCTTAAACGGACTGCTCTAGAGGGAAACACCCCTAAGGCTAAAAAGATGTCACCAGAGAAAATAAAATCATAGCAAAGAAAGCAGACCATCCAAATACTAACTAAAGGCAAAGAATAAAATACCTAATATATAAAGAAAGGAGGAGGAAGAATAGGAATGGAGAGATAAAGAAACATCAGACGGCGTTCACAATAACTTAACAGGAAAGTTAACTTAGATTCTTAGATAGTAAAGAAGCAACCCTTGAACCTTCGGTAACCACGAATCTAAAGCCAGCAATGGCAATAACTACATATCTATCAATAATCACCCTAAATGTAAATGGACTGAATGCACCAATCAAAAGACACAGAGTAACAGAGTGGATAAAAAAGCAAGACCCATCTATATGCTGCTTACAAGAGACTCACCTCATACCCAAAGATATGCACAGACTAAAAGTGAAGGGATGGAAAAGATATTTCATGCAAACAACAAGGAGAAAAAAGCAGGTGTTGCAGTACTTGTATCAAACAAAATAGACTTCAAAACGAAGAAAGTAGCAAGAGATAAAGAAGGACATTACATAATGATAAAAGGGTCAGTCCAACAAAAGGATATAACCATTTTAAATATATATGCACCCAACACAGGAGTGCCAGCATATGTGAAACAAATACTAACAGAATTAAAGGACAAAAGAGAAAACAATGCATTCATTTTAGGAGACGTCAACACACCACTCACTCCAAAGGACAGATCAACCAGACAGAAAATAAGTAAAGACACAGAGGCACTGAACAACACACTAGAACAGACGGATCTAACAGACAACTACAGAACTCTAAACCCAAAAGCAACAGGATACACATTCTTCTCAAGTGCACATGGAACTTTTTCCAGAATAGACCACATACTAGGCCACAAAAAGAACCTCAATAAATTCAAAAATATTGAAATTCTACCAACCAACTTTTCATATCACAAAGGTATAAAACTGGAAATAAATTTTAGAAAGAAATCAAAAAGGCTCACAAATGCATGGAGACTTAACAACATTCTCCTAATTAATCAATGGGTTAACGACCTAATCAAAACAGAAATCAAAGAATATATGGAGATTAATGACAACAACAACACAAAGCCACAACTTCTGTGGGACGCAGCAAAGGCAGTTCTAAGAGGAAAGTATAGTGCAACCCAGACCTATTTAAAGAAGGAAGAACATTCTCAAATGAATAGTCTAAAGACACAATTACTGAAATTGGAAAAAGAAGAATAAATGAGGCCCAAAGTCACCAGAAAGAGGGCCATAATAAAGATCAGAGAAGAAATAAATAAAATTGAGAAGAATAAAACAATTAAAAAATTCAATGAAACCAAGAGCTGGTTCTTTGAAAAAATAAACAAAATAGATAAACCCCTAACCAGACTCATTAAGAGAAAAAGAGAATCTACACACATAAACAGAATCAGAAATGAGAAAGGAAAAATAACGATGGACCCCACAGAAATACAAAGAATTATAAGAAAATATTATGAGAATCTATATGCTAACAAGCTGGGAAATCTAGAAGAAATGGACAATTTCTTAGAAAAATACAACCTTCCAAGACTGACCAAGCAAGAAACAGAAAACCTAAACAGACCAATCACCAGCAACGAAATTGAATCGGTAATCAAAAAACTACCCAAGAACAAAACCCCCAGACCAGATGGATTCATCTCTGAATTCTACCAGACATATAGAGAAGAAATAACACCCATTCTCCTTACAGTTTTTCAAAAAATAGAAGAGGAGAGAATACTTCCAAACTCATTCTATGAAGCCAGCATCACTCTAATACCAAAACCAGGCAAAGACCACACCAAAAAAGAAAATTACAGACTAATATCCCTGATGAACGTAGATGCAGAAGTACTCAACAAAATATTAGCAAACTGAATTCAAAAATACATCAAGAGGATCATACATCATGATCAAGTGGGATTCATCCCAGGGATGCAAGGATCGTACAACATTCGAAAATCCATCAACATCACCCACCACATCAACAAAAAGAAGAACAAAAACCACATGATCATCTCCATAGATGGTGAAAAAGCATTTGACAAAATTCAGCATCCATTCATGATTAAAACTCTCAACAAAATGGGTATAGACAGCAAGTACCTCAACATCATAAAGGCTATATATAACAAACCCACAGCTAACATCATACTTAACAGCGAGAAGCTGAAACCTTTTCTTCTAAGATCTTGAACAAGACAGGGATGCACACTCTCTCCACTGTTATTTAACATAGTACGGGAGATCCTAGCCACAGCAATCAGACAAAAGTAAGAAATTTAAGGCATCCTGATTGGTAAAGAAGAAGTCAAATTGTCACTATTTGCAGATGACATGATATTGTACATAAAAAACCCTAAAGACTCCACTCCAAAACTACTAGAACTAATATCTGAATTCAGCAAAGTTGCAGGATAGAAAATTAAGACACAGACATCTGTTGCTTTACTATACACTAACGATGAACTAACAGAAAGAGAAATCACAAAAAAATTCCATTCACAATTGCATCAAAACAAATAAAATACCGAGGAATAAACCTAACAAAGGAAGTGAAAGACCTGTACTCTGAAAACTACAAGACACTCCGAAGAGAAATTAAAGAGGACACTAACAAATGGAAATGCATCCCATGCTCTTGGCTAGGAAGAATAAATATTGTCAAAATGGCTATACTACCTAAAGCAATCTACAGATTCAATGCAATCACTATCAAACTACCAACAGCTTTCTTCAATGAACTGGAACAGATAATTCTAAAATTCATATGGAACCACAAAAGACCCCAAATAGCCAAAGCAATCCTGAGAAGGAGGAATCAAACAGGGGGAATTACACTCCCTAACTTCAAGCTCTACTACAAAGCCACAGTAATCAAGACAATTTGATATTGGCACAAAAACAGAGCCACAGACAAGTGGAACAGAATAGAAAATCCAAACATTAACCCAAACATTTACAGCCAATTAATATTTGATAAAGGAGCCTTGGATATACAATGGGGAGATGACAGCCTCTTCGGCAGCTGGTGTTGGAAAAACTGGACAGCTACATGTAAGAGAATGAAACTGGACTACTGTCTAACCCCATACACAAAGGTAAACTCAAGGTGGATCAAAGACCTGAATGTAATTCATGAAACCATAAAACTCTTAGAAAAAAACATAGGCAAAAATCTTGGACATAAACATGCACAAATTCTTTATGTACATCTCTCCCGGGCAAGGGAAACAAAAGCCAAAATGAACAAGTGGGACTATATCAAGTTGAAAAGCTTCTGTACAGCAAAGGACACCATCATTAGAACAAAAAGACATGCTACAGTATGGGAGAATATATTCATAAATGATGTATCTGATAAGGGGTTGACATCCAAAATATGTAAAGAACTCTTGACCTTAACAAACAAAAGCAAATAATCCAATTAAGAAATGGGCAGAGGATATGAATAGACACCTCCACATGGCCAACAGGAACATGAAAAGATGCTCCACATCGCTAATCATCACAGAAATGCAGATTAAAACCACAATGAGATATCACTTCACATCAGTGAGGATGGCCAACATCCAAAACACAAACAACAACAAATGTTGGGGAGGATGTGGAGAAAGGGGAACCCTCCTACACTGCTGGTGGGAATGCAAATTAGTTCAACCATTGTGGAAAGCAGTATGGAGGTTCCTCAAAAAACTCAAAATAGAAATACCATTTGACCCAGGAATTCCACTCCTAGGAATTTACCCTAAGAATGCAGCAGCCAAGTTTGAAAAGGACAGATGGACCCCTATGTTTATCACAGCACTATTTACAATAGCCAAGAAATGGAAGCAACCTAAGTGTCCATCAGTAGATGAATGGATAAAGAAGAAGTGGTACATATACACAATGGAATATTATTCAGCCATAAGAAGAAAACAAATCCTACCATTTGCAACAACATGGATGGAGCTAGAGGGTATTATGCTCAGTGAAATAAGCCAAGCCAAGAAAGACAAGTATCAAATGATTTCACTCATATGTGGAGTATAAGAACAAAGAAAAAAACTGAAGGAACAAAACATCAGCAGACTCACAGAACCCAAGAACGGACTAATAGTTACCAAAGGAAAAGGGACTGGGGAGATGGGCGGGAAGGGAGGGATAACGGGGAAAAAGGGGCATTACAAGTAGCAGATGTAATGTTGGGGGGGCACGGGGAGGGCTGTACAACTCAGAGAAGACAAGTAGTGATTCTATAGCATCTCACTACGCTGATGGACAGTGAGTGCAGTGGGTTTGGTGGGGGGGATCTGAAGAAGGGGTTAGTTTAATAACTATAATATTGCACGTGTAATTGTAGATTAATGATACCAAAATAAATTATATAAAAAAGGAAAAGAATGCAGCAGCCCAGTTTGAAAAAGACAGATGCACCCCTATGTTTATTGCAGCACTATTTACAATAGCCAAGAAATGGAAGCAACGTAAGTGTCCATCAGTAGATCAATGGATAAAGAAGAGGTGGTACATATACACAATGGAATATTATTCAGCCATAAGAAGAAAACAAATTCTACCATTTGCAAGAACATGGATGGAGCTAGAGGGTATTATGCTCAGTGAAATAAGCCAAGCGATAAAGACAAGTATCAAATGATTTCACTATGTGGAGCATAAGAGAAAGAAAAAAAAAAAAAACCTGAAAGAACAGAGCAGTAGCAGACTCACAGAATCCAAGAGTGGACTAACAGTTACCAAAGGGAAAGGGACTGGGGAGAATGGGTGGGAAGGGAGGAATAAGGGGGAAAATGGGGCATTACGATTAGCAGAAGTAATTTTGGGGGGGCACGGGGAGGGCTGTGCAACTCAGAGAAGACAAGTAGTGATTCTATAGCATCTCACTACGCTGATGGACAGTGAGTGTAATGGGGTTGCTGGGGGGGACCTGATGAAGTGGGGAGTTCAATAACCATAATGTTGCACATGTAATTGTAGATTAATGATACCAAAATAAATTTTTAGAATGTTAACCAAGAGATAATCCAGCCTGACAGAGAGCCCCACCAGGGAGGGCTGTTGGAAAGTTTCAGTTCCTGAAAAAGCACCTCTTGGTATTTCCTGGGTTGGGCAAGGGGAGCCCCTCAAAATGATCTCGTGACTCAGTGCTCCCAGGATTCCATCCCTCCCTTTCCCACCCTGTCTCCTAAAGGCCATGAAAGAACACCTGGAAGAGATGCTGGGGGGACCAGGAAAGTTTCCAACCAGGAACTTAGGAAAGTGTGAGACAGAAGACACCAGCGTGAGTCTGGGGTAAAAGCCCGTTTTAGTTGGGGCCTTCTCCACACCCAGTTTTCCTTACCATTCCTGACGTTGTTGGGCATGCTGTCTTGGCTTGTAGGACTTGACTACATGGGAGAAACTGCCAATGGTGTGGCTGTACCATTATATTGATGATGTCATGCTCACGTCCGATTCTCTTTCAGATCTAGAAGGGGCAGCACCTAGACTGCTGCAACATCTACAGGAGAGAGGATGGGCTGTGGATAGCACCAAGGTTCAGGGACCTGGTTTTTCCGTCAAATTCTTGGGGGTCATCTGGTCAGGTACACTAAAGTTATACCAGAAGCAGTCATAGGTAAAGTCCAGGCATTTCCTACCCCTACAACTGTAGCATTGGTATAGGAGTTTTTGTGTCTTCTCAGCTACTGGAGAGTGTTTATCCCACACTTGGCAGAAATTCTGAAGCCCTTATACCAGTTGGTACGAAAGGGCATCAAGTGGAACTGGGATGAGATGTTCATCTGCATTTTCTACAGCGATATGGGCAGTCAAGGCCATGCAGGCCTTGAGTGTGATAGACCCATCAAGGCCCTGTGAGCTGGACATTCATGTCACTGAAGGTGGTTATGGCTGGGGTCTCTGGCAGCGGCTTGAATGAACTCACCAACCTATTGGATTCTGGTCGCAACTCTGGAAAGGGGCAGAGGTACAATACACTTTGATAGAAAAACAACTGGCTGCCATGTTATCACACCTTGCTGGCTACAGAACCCATCACTGGAATGGCCCTGATAAAGGTAATAACTAACTATTAAATCTTGGGGTGGGTACGAGACCAGACCCAAAAGCCAAGGAGTGGTGTGGCACAAACGCCCACACTAGCCAAGTGGGGTGCTTACCTACAGCAGCATAGTGCCCTCTCTAGTAGCCCCTTGAGTGAAGAACTCCAACAGTTATTGGGGCCAGTGACACATACTAGTGAAAAGCAGGAAGAACTTGCTTTTGAACCATTAGTAGCAGAGAGTCCCTATCGGGAGGGAAGAGTCCCTATACCTGAAGATGCATGGTACACAGCTATGGGCAGCTCCCAAAATGGAGGGCCATAGCTTTCCATCCTAAGACCGAGACAATATGGAAGGAAGATGGTGAGGGGAAGAACAGCCAATGGGCTGAGTTGCAGGCAGTATGGCTCATGATCAGCCAGGAGCCGTACCCTATACTTGTCTGCACTGACAGCTGGCTGTCTATTGGGACTTGACCCTGTGGCTACCAACCTGGTAACCATACCAACTGGCTGGTTGGTCACTGACTCCTTTGGGGGCAAGACTGTGGCAAGACTTATGGGCCTGTGGTCAGACTAAAATGATTACAGTATACCATGTGACAGGTCATTTGTCACTGGCATCCCCAGGAAATGATGAAGCAGATAAAATGGCCCAGATACGTTGCTTAGCAGAAAAGCCTGCCTCTAACGTAGCCCAATGGTTACATCAGCATTTGTTGCATTCAGGGCAAAAGGCAATGTGGGCTGTAGCCCATCGGTGGGGCTTGCCTTTGACCTTTGAAGAAGTTAGTAGAGCCCGGCAGGAGTGTGTCATGTGCTCCAAAAGTGACTTACACGGAGTTCCCCAGCAACATGGGACAATAGCCAGAGGGCCTATACCCCTCGTCAGGTGGCAGATAGACTATATTGGGCCTCTACCTGTGTCAAAAGGATATCAGTATGCCATGACTTGTGTGGACACAGCTACTGGACTTCTGGTTTCTTTTCCTACCAGCAGACGAGCAGAGATTAAAAGAGGCCTGGAGCGTCTCTTTGCTGCCTATGGCAGACCACAGGTAATTGAGAGTGATCAGGGAATCCATTTTACTGGACATACACTGCAAGAACGGGTGCGACAGCTGGGAATCAAATGGAAGTTTCATGTGCCATACAATCCTACCGCAGCAGGCATATGACAGAGAGGCCCAATGGCTTGTTAAAATTCAGACTAAAGTCAGATATACCAATAGTCTGTGGGGATGGTCAGTCCACTTGTGGACTGTGCTACAGCATTTGAATGAGAGACCCCGAAAGGGAGCCCTGAGCCCCATAGACATGTTAACACATATGGCTGCCTCCCCTATACAACTGCAAATACAAACCAAGGAAGAATCACTGAAGCTGAGGTTCGGCCACCAGAATAACATCTTGCTGCCAGCACCAACTGCACTGAATCCCAGAGACTCCATTGAGTGGACAAGGCCTTGAACCTTTTGACACATGGACCAATGATGGCTGGCTCTTCTGGCACCTTGGGGACAAGGACTGGAGGCTGGCCTCCTGTGTATTCCTGGAATAACAGCAGAGTGGCCCCCAAAGGTCACAGTAGTATATCCTGAACGGCCAGAAGGTAGGAGCATCTTACTGGGGAGTTTTGTTTTATCATTATGGCCAGTGCATGCATCTCCAGTAGCACTATATATAGACCCTTCAGTAACCCTCACGGGGAAAGGAGTAAAAGTATGGTATACTAGACCTGGAAGGGACCCCCTTCCTGATACAGTCCTATCACAGGACCACTCTTTTGCATGCATCCTACCTGATGGACAAGATTTGCCTATGTTGGTGTCATTAAAAGATGTGTCTTATCATCCCTAAGGTCTTTGTGGATTGGGAACTTCCTCTGGTTTGAGGATTATTATAATTTTTGTTATTAGGAACCTCCTCTGGCTTGAGGATTAGTATAATTTTTGTTACCTGTATCAAAATCTTGTATCTTAATTTTTGTTATTATCTCTCATCCTCTGTTGCTATTGTGGAATCTGGTTACAATGCTCCAGCTTTATCGCACAGGGACTGTTGCGGAAGACTGAAAGCATGTAGATTGTAAGGCAAGAATCCTGAAGGGGTGGAGTTGGGGTTCCTATGGCCAGGATCCTCACTGAACTTAAACCACCTGATGATGTAACTGGCCTGTTGCTAGGCTACTGCTTCCACACCTTTAGGCAATAAGCTATTATTGTGCTATATAGAGAGCTCGGCCCAGTGGTCGACCTACTGCCGGGAGAACAAGCTGGGTAATAAACCCTTTCACCCCAAAGAACATTTGCTGTCATTTTCTTTGGTCACATTGAATCCATATCAAACTTGCCCAGGGCTGAAACCCATTGGCAAGACACCACCACCCAAGAGCAGTGCTCCCCACCAAGCCCTTGAGGTGACCCTCACTTCCTCCCACTGTTGGGCGAAGGTGTGTCTCGGCTGACCTGGCAGCCACAGCAGGCAGGTCTCCAAATCCCGTTCAGAGCGTTTACCAGCTATTTAATCCCAAAGTGTGTATCAGCAAACACCTTCCTCCCAGCCACTTTGCCTTCTGGCTGTACTGGTTTTCTTGGTGTTTATGACTCCAAGCGGTCCATGTTTAGAAGGGCGTGTGTGTGTGTGTGTGTGTGTGTGTGTGTGTGTGTGTGTGTGTGTG
>JAQQAC010002629.1:21256191-21280314 GCA_029783875.1 Phataginus tricuspis | reverse complement strand
TTTTTTTTTTTTGAGTAGAAAATAGAAAAAAGTTAACTTGACACTCTTTTTCATTAAAATAATAAAACCACAAACATAGTTTTAAGTGACCTGGCTAAGTTAACACTGGAAATGAGTGGTCTATAAAAATAAAGGCAAAGGAATCACACACAATCACTGTACTCTGGCTGATAAGAGTTGTTTCCCACACAGGTAGAGGTTGACAATTCTGCACCTGCTATACATGTGTACTGGAATGGAATAGGTAGGTAGATGGTGGGAGCCAGGCTTCTCACTACTGGGGTGTCAGGTAACAGATGAGCAAGGCAGGTCTAGAATGACCCCTATGGTAAGGGATTAGAGTTGGAGACATCAGTATGAACTCAGGTTTAGCTCTCTATAGTTATATACAGAAGTATTTACAGATATGTATGTATATGGGGTCAGTATACACACACATTTCCTTGCTCTGTCAGCTGAGGAGGCCTAAAGGCAATGATACCAGTGCCCAGACCTTACTTTCTAATCCCATTGTTCACTACAACGAACCAAGGCTCCTTGGAGAAACGGCTGAGTTGAGGTCTGGGGCAGGAAATAGACAACCTGAACCTGGAGCATCTTGCAGTGCCAGAAAGGACGGAAGTGCTCAGAAGAGAACACAATGGTTAGGTGAGTCAAAGGGACGCAGAAGCCAACTAAAGGTTTTCAATGGCCAAAGCTACAATTTGAGCAAAAGAACAGAACAAAAGCATTAGATTTAACCCCAAGTCGAATGGAGTCCACACAGACTTAAATTATTACATAAACAAGTAAAATAGGGGAGAAAAGGCAAAGCTATATAGAATCCCAAGTATTTTACGTAGATGCTTGGCCTGCAAGGTGGACTGTAACTCCCTACTGTTTAACTGACTTCCTCCCGGACAGCAATTCTATATTAATCTATTTTAACCTTAGCCAGGTGACTAAAATTAACCTAAAAAATGATGTCATGTTAATGGGATGGGATCCTGGGACAGAAAAAGAACATTAGGTAAAAACTAAAGAAATCTGAATAAAGTTATGAACTTTAGCTAACAATAATATATCAATATTGGTTCATTTCAACAAATGTACCATGCTAACATATTAGTAATAGGAAAAACTGAGTATGCAGTATATGGAAACCCCCTGTACTATGTTGGCAACTTCTCTATAAATCTGAAACTTCCCTAAAATAAAAAGGTTATTTTTTTAAGTTTATTTAAAAAAATTACAGGCATACCTGGGAGATAGTGTGGTTCCAGACCACTGAAGTAAAATAAATATTTCAACAAAGTCAATGAATTTTTTGGTTTCCCAGTGCATATAAAAGTTATGTTTACACCATACTGTAGTCTACTGAGCACAGTATTGTCTTAAAAAAAAGTACATACCATAATTAAAAACACTTTATTGCTAAAAACTGCTAACCATCATCTGAGGTTTCAGCAAGTCACAATCACTGATCACAGATCGCTGTATCAAATAATGAAAACATGTGAAACATTGTTGAGAATTACCAAAATGTGACAAGGAGACATGAAGTGAGCAAATGCTGTTGGGAAAATGGTGCCAATAGACTTGCTCAACACGGGGTTGCCACAAACCTTCATTTTGCAGAAAAAGCAGTATCTGCAGGTGTGATAAAGTACAATGAAAATGAGGTGAACCATATGTAGCAGAGCAGGACAGACCAAACAGTTTTACTAGATACGGTGTTTTTATATTTAAGAAAAAATACCCTTTACCATTTACTGGTATTTTACAGTCAGGTCTAAGGTTTAATATTAGTCAAAGAAATAGGAATATTTTAGTTCAAATAGGCTAAAAAACAAAACAAAAACTTACAATGATTTTACTGGAGGGGAAAAAATGTTTAGGGGTACTATATACTTATTTTAGTCTTATTTCTGTGTTTTGATTAAACCAAATGCTTGGTTAAGGCTGAACAGCTAACAAAGAGCTTGCAATTGCTCTTAGAACAGAATCTGGCTCCTGCCTACCTTCTCTGACTTCACACTACCCTCACCTATTTTCACTGCTTTGAGCCACACCAGTCTTCCTGGTCTACAATCCAATGACGCCTCAGAGCTTCCACTCTACCCTTGCCTGGTATCAGTTATCTAGTGCTGGGTATCAAACCAACTCCAACACTAGCTTCTAACCACCCCGCTGTCTCCTCACAGCCTGTGAAGCAGCTCTCCGGGCCGGCCTCACCCAGGCCCCTGGAAGCTAGGCTGGGAACGGGTGACTAACATTCATATCTGGTGCTCAGTGCTGTTGGCCGGGGCTGTTTCACTAGCAAGGCTTTTTCACATGGCTGCAGCAGCGGCCAGGGGAACAGAATTCTTTCAGGCTGTCCATATTCGACCGGTAGGAAACAGATTCCACCTTTGATAGATAAAGCAACAAATAAACACGTAGCCATTTAAAATCGACCACATGTAAGATGTTTTTCCTGAAAGCTTCGGTAACTGAATCTCTTCAAAGAGGCCTTTCCTAACCACTATGCTTAAAGTAGCTCCTTGCCTTACCTTCCCTGTCCCTCACTACTTCTGACTTTCCTTCTGTCCTTACAATTATTCATTATTTCATTAAGCAGGACCTTAATTAATTCACATCTTTATTTTTTTCTGTCACGACAGAGAAGACAACCTAGTAACAACTGACAGATCAGAGCACTTCAGTGAGAAAAAGCATGTTAGTAAAAATGATGTAAACAGAAGTAAGACTTTTTGTCTCTTCTGTCCAGACAAAAAAATTAACGATCTGCCTTTTAAAGTTCAAGGTAGAAAGTTACCTGGGGCTTTTCCAAGCTAGTTAATTTAGAGCTTCAGTCTCCAACATTAAGTTATCAGTTTAGAAATTAACTTTTTAAAGATCGCTCAAACACAGTCTCTCAACTGAATATCCGGACTGTTCCAGTTCAGTAAGAAAGCTTAACTGGAGAAGGATCGGGGCGCTTGCTCCCATCCTCAAAGCACAGTGGCAGTGTGTCAGCCCCTGTAGCACCAGGACATCCTGAACAACGGGCCACCTTAAAGCCGGGGCCCCAAGGTATGGCTGGACCGTCGGCACCATGCCTGATCCCAATCAACCAGGTTCAGGAGTATAAAGAACACTTTGTATACAGTTTGCTCGAATAAAAACATCAAGTCATTACAGTGTTTTTACTGTTTTATTTTTTTTATGAATGACAGACCTACTCAGTAATTTTATTGTTTATTTAAATAAAGCATAAGGCTACTTAAAAGACTTTTTACATTACAAAAGTTTACATTACTGTTAAACTCTCTGTACTGAATTACAAAACCTGCACAGGCATATAATAAAAGAGCACACTTAAAAACATTTTGACCATTTTGTAGCCCCTAAAAATTACTGAAGTTCCACAGTAGTAAATAGGGGAAGCTCTTACACATATGATTAAATCTACTGGCAGTTTTACTTAATGTAAGTTTTAAAAAGGTCATTGCTATTGAATGAGTCTCTAGATCGGTTTTAGAATCACCTCTCAAAACTTAAGTCAATCAAAATATTATTTCAAATAATAATTACAATTCTGAAGAATTTTAACACTAGCAAAATATTATGGCCTCATAGTTGTAGTTGAACCAACTTTCCAAAGTGCCTGGTACTAGATTAATAAAGCTATTTTGGTAAACTGTACTGCCGTTACAGCCATTGGGAGCAATTTGGTGCTCTGGTGCTGCAGGGTCTTAAGACTTTCCAGAACTCACACAGCCATCTACGAGTCCTCAAAGGTAAGAAGAGGGTTGAGGCCAGCCTATCTTCACTCCTCACTGAATGAGCAGGGCCGACAAAATGACTTGCAAGCCTAAGCCTGAGGCTTAGGATCTACAGAAAGCAGCAAGGAGAATGGAGGCAAAGAAAGTAAAAATATAGGAAAGAAGAATAAGAAAAAGGAAGAACAAGACCCCTGCCCATGGTGGTAAAGTGCCTATCACTACTCTGCAGAAGCCACCCATGGCCTCAGATGCCTCTCCTATGCCTACCCCAGTAAGAAGAAAACCTGCTCTGTGGGAATATACAATCAGGAGCAACAATATCAAGCCATGTTAGTGAGTAAAGAGTATTCAAAATTGTTTGCCATTCAAATCAAGTCCTTCTAAGACAAATCAACACTTCAAAACGTGAGTCCTAGCACTTTGCTTCAGATGCCCATGGTTCATCGGGCTTCATGGCGTGGAGAAAGACACTGCAGGACAAGCCGTCTCTATACACCTTGCGAAGGTGCAGAGTGCTCAAGTGTTGGTATCATGTAATACATAGTATGGGTTTAGCTCTTCACATTTCAAACTCAAAATAGCTCAATAATATGCTGCTCTATGAGCACTGATTCTGAATGTTCATAATATAAACTTCAATTTGAAGCAACAATGTTACACAGTTCAGCTGTTATTACCAACCTACTCTGTAAGTTAAATATACAAATTAAAAATTAATTCTGAGTAACTAAAAATAAGTTTCCACTGACTTAAAACTGTCAAATGGCTAACTCTCTCTTAACTAAGAGAGAAACGCAGATGGAAGCAGAAGGAACAACTGAATATAAAATATAACTTGTCATCCTACCTAAAATCTGCACTTTGAGTCTCCCTTAACATAGTTATGTATAGAGTTACAGTTGGCCTTAAACAGTATTACTTATATCAGGCCTGCAGATAACTATAGTCAACAATTTACCATAACATTAACAACTTATACAACACTTAGTATGTATCAATTTTGTCTTATCTGTACAGATGTGTAGTCTGGATAAAGGCAGAATGGCTAAAAACTGCAGGGTTACAGTTCTCATACAGTACTCACCTGCAAGGCTGAGTTAATTTTCTGTAAGGCTACTCAACAGCTGAACTAAGATGCTTGTTTTCACAAACCAAAAGAGGAACAAGACTGCTCTAAAAAGTATTGAAAAGGCAAACCCCAATTTGAAGATCATACAAGGGAAAAAGTACAAAGCATCCTTTGCACTTGCTTAGAAAAACACAGCAGAAAAGCAGACACTAGAACTCAGGAATATAAGGTATATCCTATTTTCCCACTGACTTCCCTTATACAATTGGGATAATAACCCACTTTAGCGCAAACACAAAACCTTACAGACACTTCTGTGGGGGACGGCCCTGTGGGAAGCTGTCCACACTGCACCAGCAGGGTACCCTCTCCAGCTGATACACATCCCCTATACTGTCACTCCACAGTGACTTCTGACTTCACTTCAGTCATTCCTTCTGCCTCCTCCAGATCACACTGAGGTTCCCCTCACAGCTATACTCCCTGGACTCCCTTAAGTTCTAGAATTCTACCGCCTCTTTTTCTCTAAACTTTTGGCTGTCAGGTACCACCTCTAACATTATTACTTCACCAGAAGATTTTTAAATCAGCCTCCTTTTGAAACAACTGAGCACCTTGGAAGGAGTGAGATCACAGGCCACTCATGAAAGGAGTCAGCGGGACTGCTTCCCGACAGGGACTTTCTAGGAGCAGGCTAGATGCGGGACTGGGCGGCCAAGTCAGCCTCAGCCAGTCCTGCTGTGGCTTCAAGGGCAGCAGCAACAGCGAGCGCTGATGTCCCTTTGGATTTTCTGGGAAGTAGTGTCAGGCTTGATGAGCAGCAGTTTTATCTGTACATTCTGAAGAGTTTATTGGCAGCACTATAAATACACTTTTCTTGGTAAACCTTGAGGATGAGTTTGGCAGTATTTACTAAAATATTGTGATGAAATGTAATATTCTTTTGCTTAGGAAAAGAAATAAAAATTGTGAACTTCTAAAATATTTGAAATTTAAAAAAAAATCTCAGATTTCCCCAAAGACTGAACAGACTAATAAGAGTAATTCCTAAAATTCACTGGATGCTTTATACCAGACTTCGCAGCTAATGATCTGATTAGGGTCAATATAAATGATTTATTCTAAGCAATTTGTTAAAAGAGAAATTCTTTTCTTAGGGCACAAAAGGCAAGAGTTTAAGAAAAAAAAAGGGGTGCGAGAAGGATAAGAAAGAAGGAAAAGGGAAGACCTTATTTGAGCCTAATTTTAAACTTCCTAAGAAAATCCCACAATAATAAGGATCTCTGTAAATACTGTCAATATATGTGAAAACTGTCAATATATGTGAAAAACTACAGTTACAGTTATATTTACATTTTTGGAAACTTTCCTTCACGGCCATGTAACATGTTGTATCTTCCTCTTTGTTTCTGGGGGCTTCAGGTTATTCTGAAAAGACATGAACAGAAACCAGCTTATACTTGCAGAGATGTCAGAGTAACCAAAATGGGCACTTTATTTAAACAGCCCGGGTTTACTAATACATGACCAGTAGACCACTGCTGCCATCTGGTGGGGAAAGGTTTTAGATGGGAACAAAAAGCCAACCAGGCTCCCATTTCTCTGGCTGTGGTTCTCAAGCATGGGCATGTCTGCATCAGACCTCTCACAAACATGCCGCGCCTGGGCAAACCAACTGAGCGCACAGGAGGTGGTGGGGACGAGCCTCTGACTTCTGTCTGTGCTTGCTGGGAACTCCTCCAGGTGAACTTAAGGGGCAGAACCACTGACTGCTCCCAATCTGTTTCTTCCCTGCCTAGCCCATCTCCTCCCTTAACTGCAAGATCTTAATACAAATTTTAAAAACCATATCTCTAAAAGAGTAAAATTTTTTAGTAGAAAGATGCTTTTTAAGGGAATGAAAAAAATCCTCAAGGCTCACCCCTTACTGCACTATTTGAGGCGTGGACCATTCTTTCCACTGTCACCTGATGCCCTCCACACCTCTTCCACAAAGGGGACTGAGGCATGCAGGCAGTATGGTGCCCTGAGAAGTGCATGCTCTGGGGTCAAACAGATCTGAACTCAAACTGCCACTTACTAACTCTGGAACCCTGGACAAATTTACTTAAAATGTCTAAGCTTCTATTTCCTCATCTGTGCAATGGGAGTAACTATCATGCCTATTTCATAGGGTTGCTAAAAGGATTCAGTGAACTGATATAGAACTTAGGGCTGGTCAGATACACAGCATTCTTTTTCCAGGGTCTACTATCTAAGAATGTTTGAACTACTCTGAGTTTTGATCCTGTTGGCACACAAAAAATGATAATAAGGCCAACATACTACAGGGCTGCTATGGACCCAATGTTTGTGTCCCCTCAAAATTCCTATGTTGAAACCCAGTCCCCAGTGTGATGGTAGTGGGGGTGGGGACTTTGGGAAGGGATTAGGTCAGGCAGGTGGAGACCTCATCAACGGGATTAGAGTCCTCATAAAAGAGACCCCAGGGCTGCCCTAGACCCTTCCGCCATGTACACCGCAGGACACAGCCAAATATGAACCAAGAAATGGCCCTCACCAGACCCTGAATCTGCTGTCTCCTTGATTTGGGACTTCACAGCCCCGAGAACTATAAGAAATAAATTGTTCATTGTTCCAGCCATCCACTCAAAGGTGTTTTTTGTTAAAGCGGCCTGAATGGACTAAGCCAACAAGGAATAAAAGCTATAGAACTGCTAGATATTTAAAAGTGAAATCACTTTTCTGAAAAGCCTAGGAAAGAAATATGTTATGTCACCTTGTAAATTAAACTCTAAATAACTCCTGTCACTGTCCCAAGTATGACAGCATAGGAAACCCAAGTATCCAAATGCTTAAGTGGAGCAGAGCAGAGCAGACCCCCTAAACTTCCTCTGTCCCTCCCAAGACAGGTACATTTGGGAGCAGGGGAAGGAAGTGGTAAATCCTAAAGACTCTGGTACAGTTTTAAGGTAATGCAAGAGAGACTTAGGGTCAAGCTCTAAATGCTATTTAATAAACGTGTGACTGTGGACAAATCACTTCACATTCTGAGCCTTGTTAACAAAGGAACATTTCTTTCTTTTAGTTCTAAGATAGTTGAAGGATCTAAATGAGAAAAATCAAGGAAAAGTGCCTAAGAAACTCTCTCTTTATACACAATTTTAGCAGAAGTAGAGTGAGCTTTAAAAAACATTAGCTTATAGCCATGGATTTTAAGATTCTAGGGTTCAAACACAAGAAATGAGATGTAAAAATAAGAGATCATTTAAGGGTTCAAGAACAGATGGAGCCCTGCTGACCCCATTTCAGCTACGAGGCCTACAGCCCAGAGATTTTGTTCACACCTCTTACGAGCATGGAGACCTCATACTTACCACGGCCTCAGCTTCTTCCTTAGGAGCGGCTCGCTTTAACTTCACCGGAGTAGTTCCAACAGGGGACAAAGGTGGCGACTTCACGGCACCTGAAGGACTTTTCCTAAGCGTTAAGTCATGGTTCTGTTTAGTGTCATTATTATTGTGTTCCATTTTATTGTTCGTAGGCAAATTGGAAGACAAAATTAGGGGTGAAACACTTGAAGAGGAATCTGACAATTTTCGAAAGGCATTACTGGTAAAGCTTGCCTGAGGGGGTGGCCTGAGTCGATCATTATCTCCATTCTCTGTCTTCTTCACTTTTATGCTTGTACTTGTTGAACTTCCATCAAACACAATGAGTGGTCTCTTCCTTAACCCATCTACAGCGTTACTCCTGAAACCAAAGACAGGTACTCATGAAAAATACCATCTGGGACACAACAGTTCATGGAACCCAAAGTTAAAACAGTGATGAGAAGATTATTTATAAGACTAATCTACTCTAAGTATGGATACTAGAAATGAGGTTTCTATGTCTATTCTAAGTGACATCATTGTTTAGTTCTTTAAAATTTTAAATATTTATTGACAAGAAATTTAAAGTACGTTTTAATGCAAGTACAAGATACAGTGATGTTTAAAACATTAATCATCGAACTAACCCAAGAACTTAAAACAGGATTTTCTACTAACAAAATTTTATTTTTTAATTTCAAAAATCACCATCTTACTGATAGGGCTATCTTGACCATGATCAATTATTAGTTAGAACTTGATTAGAATATGATATTAGAAACTATTGTTTATAGTTTATTAAACTATAAAAACATCCCAAGAGTACCATAATGGCAATTACAATGAGACAACACTGTTCTACTCAAAGTCTTTAAAGTCAAGGCAGTTTCTAGACTAACTGTAACGTTTGTATAATTTTACTTTAAATTTTGCCAAGTCTTCATATTTAGCTTCTGAAAACCTAATTTCCACTCTGAATTGTAAAGATAAATAATAAAAGCATTCATCTGTTCATTACACCTCAAATGAAACGACAGATTGGCTTGTGAAAAAAACCTTTTACTTAAACATGTTACAAGAACATGAGCAGCTAATTATTGGCAAGAATACTTCAGCCTTGCTACTCAGTGTGGCCCAGGAACCAGCAGCATAAGCATCATCTTGGGAGCTGGTAAAAAATGCAGAGTTTGGGGTTTCAACCTGCACTGATTCAGAATGTGCATTTTAACCAGACCCTAGGTCACTGGCCAAACTCACCAGTTCTTGGGTGAATGAACACTGTTTGGCAGAAGATGAAAAAGCAGCTCGGTGTCCCCCCCCTCCCCCCGCCACTGTAGAAGGGAAACACAGACTGAGAACAGGGCTCCTTAGCTTGTGAGAATTCAATCTAGATGCAAGAGGCACAGGAGTTTGAGAAGTACTGCACGAAGACCTGGCCCTAGCGCTGTGTGAGCTGGGACATGACACGACACTTCTCTGGGGCTCAGTTCTTCAGAAGACAAAAATAATCAGCAATTGAACAAAAATCCAATGATCTCTTAGATCTTTCCAACTTTAGTGCTCTGATTCAAGAGTCAAATTGTGATTTTTTTTTTTAAATACAGCCAAAGAGCCTTTCCAAGATGACATTGAGGGACTATGAGGGATTGTTGTATGAAGTAAAGTACAACTATTGAAAGCTTTCTTAGGACAAAGTGCCTCAATTAGGACACACACAGTGGGACTCCCACAATGCCTTGGGCTCTTGGTCAGCAGTCAGACTGCCTGTTTTAGTTTTTCTTGAGGATGGAAAGTAACTTTCTTAATAAGAGTCTATGTAAACTAAAGATATGTATGGTATAATTCATAGATTTATGAAAGTTAACACTAATACGCAGCCTGTATGTAACCATCAGGCTAAAATGAAGCTAAATCTGAACTGAATGTGTTCCTGATCAAAAGTGAGACAGCACCAGATTTTGCATTACAAGACAGTGACACACATGTTGTACACTTCAACTGTCCTCATATGTGGGGAATAACCTATTCATCATGAGTTTCTTTTCCTGAGTCAAGATGAAACCACTAATCAACTCAAAGCTAACATTCTCCCTCACCCCTTCTCACTCCATCTCCTCCCACTCTCTAGTGCACTGTCTCCGACAGTGCCTTACAAAGAGAGCTCTAATCAACAGCACCCACTTATGATAAAACAGACAGGAAAAGAACTAGCCCACTTAGGGACCTTTGGTTAGTGTCCTCATTAACTAACCAACTACACTGATCAAGTAAACGTTATTTTGTTTAAAAAAGTTAATTCATTTGCATGTGGTTGTATGAAAAATTGTCTGAAATCTGCAACTTTTAAATCGTGTACCTGAAGCTACACAATGATCTCTTCATTTCTACATTATTCAAAGACCTTACGGTCTTACTTGACTCAACTTCTTTCTCACAATTCAGCAATTCTTGTTGGCTCTACCACCAAAATACATCCAGACTCCAAGCACTTCATACCAAGTTCACTACCTCAATAAAAGTCACTACCACCTAGTCCCTGGATTACCACACAGCCTCCTAATCGGAAAGCCTGTTCCCCTTCCCCCACCTTAAATCACTTCTAAGTGCAGTAGCCAGAGTGACCCTGTTAAGAGGTACATCACAGAGTGTCATCACTCTACTCAAAATCTTCCCAGGGCTTATCACTTCAGAGCAAAGCCCAAGTTCTTAAATGACTTACAAAGCTTCCCATTACCTGACAATGTCCCCCTCTCACCCCCAATAAACCTCTTTCCCCTATTCTCCCTCAATTCTCTCTGCTCCAGTCCTGCTGGACTCTTTGTTGTTGTTGGTATGTGATGGGCATGCTCTCCACCCAGGGTCTTGTCTTCTGCCTGGAATGATAGCTTGTTCTCCCCTTATACAGCTCTCCATACTACAATGTCATTTCTCAGTGAGGCTGTTCCTGGCCACTTTACCTAAAATTGTAATCCCTCTTCCTGTTTTACTTTTCTCCTTGGCATTTATCATTATGTAACATACCATATATTTTATTCAACATTTCAATTATTTTCCTCCAATTAAAATAGAAGGAAATTTTGTCAGTTTTATTCATGCTATAAACACAGGGCCTGATATGCAATAAATAGTTGTTGAGTAAATGAATTTTTCTTACTTAAGTTTACCTGGGGAAAAAAAAAGCAAAATTATTTAGTCATATAAAAAAGATGAAAACTAGAACCATTGAAAAGTACCTTTTAGTCTCATTTTTCATCTCAGGTTCTCTTTTCTTTTCCATCATTTTCCCCCATCTATTCTTTGGCAAATCTCTCTGAGGCAATGGTATTGCATGCTGAACATAAAGATCAGTAAGATTGTCTTTGTTTATTCTTATGTCATTGTCAACAGCTATGTTCTTCTGTGGAAAACGAAACAAAAGTAATTTCAAAACAACATCCTTCATTTTAACCAACTACCTACCTAACAAGATAAAACATTACAACTTAAATAACAAATTATGAAGCCACGTTCACAATTACACATATGCCTAAGAGTCCTGTATGGTATTGCAAGAAGCAGTATTATAAATAGGTTAAGCTCTGCCAATAGTAAGTTCAGCCTCTTCTTAGAAAATGGTCATATGTCCTCAGTGTGACAAGGACTTCTGTCCCCAACTGCTCAGCCAACATACCAGGCATGAAGACCATCCACTTCCAGCCACAGCATCTTCATCTATGAAGGGAACTGAAGTGGGGGGCTGACTGGGACAGTGGACAAAAGAAGGCTAACAATGGTAGTAACACTTGCCACATTCTGTCAAAAAGTTATCTAGAGTATCACTATCATGATCAGATTGGTGGTCTGGAGATCTCACCCTGTATATTATTGCCCATGTTTTTGTAATGGTGCTTCTTAAATTGAAGTTAACTATTAAGATTTTGAAGGGCTCTACAGATGGATGCTGCAGTCCCCTCACTGATGATGGCACATCGTTAGAACAACATTACCCCACATGTTTTTACCTGTCCTTTCAAGTGGCTTCATCATTTTCCAACCATCCCTATCTAAATTACCTCATTTTCCAATCTGTACTCTACATCATGGAAAACATTAGGGATAAGGCACAGTAGTATTTATGGAAACAGAGTTTGGATTTAGGAAAGAAAATGAGGATGGATGAGTCACGGGCTCTTTGACTGCAATAAAGGAAGGTCTGGAAACTTTGGCGTAGAACTGACGAAACAAGTCCAATCTATGTCCTCTGATAAAGTTATCCCAATTCTTTTTTTCCCCTCAAAATTTAAAGCACAAATTTACTTCTTTCATACTTACACTGGACTGTCCTTTATTATCAATTTTTACCCAGTATTTACTCAGAGATATGGGGAAACTGGGGATTCTCTTGGACAACATTCCCAGAGAGTTCACAAGCACTTTAGCTTGGGAAGCACTGCTCCGTTGTTCTCAAACTGTGGTCCTTGGACCAGCAGCAAGAACTTGTTAAAAATGCAAATCTCCATGCCACACCCCAGACCTACTGAATCAGAAACTCCGGGGATGGAGCTCAGCAATCTGTCTTACTAAGCCCTGGGATGGTCCTGATGTACCTAAAAACTTTGGGACCCGCAAGTGAAAGGTAAGTGGCATCACTAACATAATCCTCTTAGGAAGGAAGGGGTCTTGAGGACATTAGAAAAGAGTACTGAGAGCAAAATACAAGGAAAACAACAAAATATGCTACATAAAACCCTAAGGAAACGTTTAGTAATTCTCTACCACTTTAAACTTATAACTTTTGGGGGGGGAGGGGGGCTTTTTTGCATCTACTACCAGAGGCCACATGAGGGCCAGGAGCCCTGAATTCTTCTGGCTGCACCATTTACTGATGGTATGGCCCTAAGTAAGTCACTTCACCTCTCTGGGACTCAGTTTCCTCCTCTTTAAAGGTGGTTAAAGTGTGGAGAAAGGGAGACTTCTCCGATGCTTTCCTGCCCTAACAGTCCTTGGTCACTACCCTTCAGCTACGCTCTTCCACAATTGGTCACCGGGCCCTCTCTTCCTCAGGCCCCTGCTCACACACAGGCCGCGGGGGTCGCCTGGGTCTCCTCTCGCCGAGCCATTAAGGACCCCAAAAGATAAATTCTAATCCCGAGGAATTCCTGGTATTGTAAGGACGTCTCTTTCCTGGGTAGGGGCGTGGGGAGAGCCGCTCAGTCAGCGAGGGCTGGGCAGCAGCGCACACCCGGCGGGACGCTGAGGACTACTCAGGGCGAGCCCAAGTCCCGGCGCCTTCCCAAGCGCGCCCACCTGCTCCAGGGTGAGGAGAAGGAACTCCTGGGACAGCAGCTCCGGGTGCAGCAGCAGCTCCGAATCCGTGCAGCTACGGCCGCCCACATCCCCCGCCATCGTCGCAGCCAGGGGACCCCGGCCCGCTACCCAAAAGGCTCAGCGAAGGAGGCGTCCCGGAAGTGACGTACGAGTCGTCACTCCGGGCGCGCCTCGCGCACTCTTTCGCGGCCTGCAGGGCTGCGGGGCTGGCTTTCCCAGAGGAGTGCCCCAGGAGCCAAAGCTACGGAAGGACGTTTGCTGAAGAAAGGATTGGCATTTCAAGTCTTGCAGGAAAAGAGGGAACAGCTTAGTTCCCGGAGCCAGTCGCGATTGGTCGCGCCTCCTGTGACGTTCAATGGCAGAGGCCAAAGGGATTCCTCGGGTAGCCTCGCGGGACAGAAATGTGGCACTTGACACATCTGAGAGTCTCTTGGTTTTCTTTTTTTTTAACCTGTTCGTTTGTTTTCTAATCCTGCTTCACCAAGGCCAGAGACTTGAATCGCTGGTAACCCCAGGGCCTCGCACGTGTAGGCACTCAAATACTTGTTTCCTGAAATAATCCGAATTCATCTGCTCACATATGAAAATAATAAGCAACTGAGAAACGCCGGTGACAATAGTTAAACGTTTGTTAGACAGTTACTATGTTCCAGGTATTGCCTTTTACGTGAATACCACTCTTCAAAGCAGCCCTATGAAGTATGTTACTAGAATGTTATTTTTCAGGTGAGGAAACTGAGGCATAGGGTGATTTGCTCAAGATCAGAGAATGAGGAAGTAGCAAGACTGAAGGACATTAGCTCTGCACTTAAAACTACAATGAAGTACCCGTTTCCGTCTAAAGAAATTGTTTAAACTGTAGGTGTCAATTACGATCTAACCCTTAGTAATTACTAAGAAGTCTTTTCCACTTCTATTTCATCTTTTGTGGAAGAGATACACATACCGAACTATTCTACACATTTAAAACTTAAACTTGCAGACATATTAAACATGCTTATTGTTTGCATCCTCTGTGATGTATGATTTTATTGGAAATTAGTGCAGTGTCTACAAAAATATGAACATCTCTGAGGATGCCAAAAGATAAACCTTAAAAGAGTATTGGAAAATAAGTGAGCTACTAAATTAAAAAGACAAGATAAATCTGAGAGGTGTTCTACACTTTTTCTTGATCATTCATGTATATGATACTTTATCTAGAAATTGAATTTCAGAGTTGGATGGAAATGTAAAAGTCCAGTTCTTTCATTTTAGTTCTGAGAAAGCTGATCTGAAGGAGATGAAATGACTTGCCCAAAATTGAACAGAATTTTAGAACAAGCTGAAGCAGGTCTTTGGATGTCCTAATTTGGAGTGACGTATATTAAGTTCATGGTATTGGCATCATGGTATTCCATATGCAAAATCAGATTTTTTCTTAACAACAGTGAAATTAGTGTGACTGGTATATTA
The DNA here is from genome assembly GCA_029783875.1 of Phataginus tricuspis. Lineage (NCBI taxonomy): Eukaryota > Metazoa > Chordata > Mammalia > Pholidota > Manidae > Phataginus > Phataginus tricuspis. The sequence continues at coordinate 21,265,363 of JAQQAC010002629.1, read as the reverse complement.
TCCTATTTCCTTTCCTGGAAGTCACATTGTTGTAGTGCCAAAAGCAGCTGCCTTGGAACCTGGAGCCTGTACTTGAAGGCTAGACTTCAGGTCAAATTTTGTTTGCTGCACCAAGTCCTTGGGTGAGTTATTCAAGTTCTTAGTCTCAGTCTCAGTCTTCTAATCAGAAAAACACTGTACTAACACCTGTGAAGAATTATCAAAGGAGTAGAGATTATATAACTCTCTTGGCACAGAGCAAATGTTTCATAGCTGGGCTGGTTCTAAGAAAGTTTTCAGTCATAGGAATCCATCTAAAGAATTGGGAAAAAGGCAGGCTTTGGAGTGGCTCAGACTTGGACTGTGACCCTGGCTCCAGCACTCACCTAGAATAAAGACTTCACATCTCCCACTTTAGCCTCCTCATCTGTGAAATGGAAATTACAAGGCCCCCTCACAAGTTGTGAGATTGGAGCTAAAGTATGTAAGGTGACTCCCCTGTTGTCTCTACACGGAAGTTTGTTGTACTATTGACTATCATCAAAGGAGATAAGTGGCAGGATGGTGGTGTAGGTGGGGGTAAAAATTGAGTTTCAGAGTCGGAAAATGTGGTTACAGGTCCTTGCTATATTTTTTCTCCCTGTGCTTTCTCCCAGTTTAGACCATTCCCCTAACCTGAAGCCTCAAGCTCTTCAGAATGTTTTGTGGCAGGTAAGATTTACCCTGTCAGTACTTCCCAGTTTAAAACTGAAAGTACTTCCCTGCTTAAAACTAAATCCATTAAGATAATTCTAGATGCCTCGGAAGCAAACATCTCAGGATAGAGGAAGTACCCTCTGGGGCAGGGGGAAAAATATCAAGGTTAAGAGAGCAGGAAGCAGAATAAGAGTCTAACACCACCACCCCAAGGTAAGGAGAAACTGCCCCCACTCCATCCTGGGAAGAGCCTTGGAGAGGAGAGCCTAAGAGAAGTTGCAGCCTGTTGACTGTTTTAATCAGTTTCTGAAGTAGAAAGTTGCGGTTGGAGGAGAATTTCATCTCTGACAAGTTCTGAGGTGATGTTTCAAATATGTCCACATCACAGAGATCTCTGCTGCATCGCAGAGCGAGGAAGCCACAGGCATCCCGAGCATCACAGATCCTCAAGCCAGGCAGTCACCATGATGGGAGGGGCCAGGTCAGTCCCCAGTGAAATGTAAGACTGAAAACCAAACACCAGAGTGGACAAAGAACACCCTACAATCCTCGCAATGCAAGGACCTCACGTCCCCTGCTTCTCATGTTGGCACTTCAGAAATGCCCTAACCTGTATTCAGCTCTGAGGAGGGGGCCTCCACTGATAAGATTATTGTCAGTGCAGCTGAATGGGGGCTTAAAATAGAAATAAAGCTCAGTTACAGGAAAAAACATTCTATTTATTATGCATTTGCATTTGTAGACTGAAGTTCATTCCTGCTACAGTATTATCCATGAATATTACATGGTAACCATAAATTTTTAAGTTCAGTATTATGAGAATTTTCCTTTCACTCTAAGGTAATGAGGTTTTATTCATCCACATTTTCATTTGGTGCCTATAGTTGACAAGAACAAAGCTGAAGGAAACCAACAAACACTGCTCTGCCTGGCATCATCACCTCACTAGCTGTGAGCTCCTCGAGGACAGGGTTCATACATCTCCTCTAAATGTCCCACCTGATCACGTGCATAGTGCTTGCACTTAGTAGGCAGTCAATAAATGTTTATTAATTGAATGAATCATGGATACAATATATACTGAAAACTTTGGGTGTTGATTCCTCTTGTTGGTAGTGTAATGTTGAGAAAATGGAAGTTCCTATGGCCGGGTTCCTCTCCTGACCCTGGTCTGCTTGTCCACTGTACACAGGCAATGCTCACAGGTGCAGGCTTGCACACGTGTAGACAGTGAGATATTATTATTGACTCTATATAAAGAACTCTGCCTAGTGTTCTGGGGCTGTGAGACGGCGGAGAGGCTCAGGGGCAGAGACCAGCTTGCTGCATGCAGACTGCTCTGGAGGCAGACAGGGTCCTAGCGCTTGACATGTTACCATGAAAATAAAGCTAGCTATAAACTCTTTTACCCCTAACGTTCTGTTGTTGTTATTTGGTCTCACCAAATCCAGAGTGAACTTGCCCAGGGGCAATTCTCCTCAAGCAAGACAATTGGCATAGTTGGCAGGATTTGCTGCAGATTGAAAATGGAAATAAGTGGCCCTCTTGGGAGGGGTACTTCAGCGGGCTGTCCCTATGGATGTGGAGACACTTGGGTATCCCCCAGTGGTCATGTGGTCCTTCCTCCTAGAGGATTGGACCCCTCCCCAGGACTGGGGGAGATGGAGGTGACGCCTAAGGTGGTAGAGGAGGCCTTCTGCAAAACAGGGAATTCCTTAAAGCAAGTGCTCATAAGGTGATGGGACCCATAGTTTGGCTATTCCTCACAGTGTTAAGAAGGGCCATAAAGGAGAATGACATACTCCTGCAAGAAGCATGAGAAGAGGTAGCACAATAACACAGGCTGAAGGTGTTGTGGAAGAGGTAAAAATATTTGTTGATGACTTAGATGACATCACTGTGAGAGGCTATGGAGATGGTAAAGGATGTAAAGGTAACATGGGAAGAAACAGTACAAGAATGAAGGCTGCAAGGTACTGTGTGGAGTTGAAGGATGTAGTAGTGCTGTTAACTCTGGAAGTGGTAGAGGATGCATCAGAAAAGGATGGGGTTGGGTAGTCCCATAAGTCTAGGAACTATGACCTGGATGAGGAGTTATTTATAGCAGGGATGAGGAATATGGTGCTGCAAATGGCTCCCTCATCCCTCTTTGGAACCTTAATAGCCATTCTTTCTCATGATTTAGGGCAGCCCATAAGTGAGGTTATTCATATGGTAGCAGATTTGGGAGAGGCTGAAGCAATGTGAGCACAGAAGGAAATAAGATTCACTACTCAGAGGAAGAGCTTAAATGGTCCCATGGAGGTCATGAGGACCCAGATATGGGTTGATTTAACAAAGGCAGGAGAAAATGAGAAATTGTATGGGAAGTCAAATAAAATATTGGAGCTGCAGCAACAACTGAAACTGGAGGAATGGTTTCAGCAACTGAGAACCAAGAAATGGAAACCAGAGACAAAACCAAAAGTCTGGCCTGTGTTTCTGCAGGACTTCTGCTGGACAGTAAGCCATATTGGCCTGGACCCTCACAGGAAGATAGATGGGAGATATAGTTTGACTGAGGGGTGGTTCAAGGCACCTGGTTTGGGGGACCAGGTGGGACCAGAGGCCACATGTTGAAGTATGAATTCATTGGTCCCCAGTGAATGTACAACATGTCTTGGTTCTGGCAGACACAAGAACTGAGACATGCTCACTGATTTATGGCAACCCTGAGTGGTTTCCTGGGACCCCTGCTCTTATAGATGGATAAAGAGGTAAGGCTATCAGAGTGAAACAAGCCCAAATCCCATTAAGACTAGGGCATCTACTTCCAAAGGAGTGTACTTTGTATCTCTCCCATCCTTGAATATATTTTGGGGATAGATATCCTGCAGGGCTTATGGTTGCAGGCCACTGCAGGTGAGTTCAGACTGAGGGCATGTGTGGTGAAGGAATTTCTGAAGGGACATGCTAAGCACCTGCCCATAGCTTTGCCTTGGCAGGTGACTAATACCAAACAATACAAATCGTCTGGAGGGCATAGAGAAATTGGAGAAACCCTCCAGGAACTGGAGAAGGTGGGTATTATAAAGCTCACTCAAAGCTCTTTTAATTCCCTGCTGTGGCCAGTAAAAAAGCCTGTTGGCTCCTGGCATATGACCGTGGATTACAGAGAACTGAATAAAGTCATACCGCCTATGCATACTGCTGTCCCCTCTATTGCAGGACTTACGGACACCCTCAGTCATGAACTAGGGATATATCATTTTGTTGTAGCTTTTGCTAATACCTTCTTTTCCATGACATAGAACAGGAAAGTCAGGAACAGTTTGCCTTCATGTGGGAAGGACAACAATGGACTTTCACTGTCCTTCCACAGGGATACCTCCACAGCCCCACTATCTGTCACAGACTTGTAGCCCAGGACTTGGCAACATGGGAGAAACTGCAAACGTTATGGCTGCACCATTATATTGATGATATTATGCTCACATCTGATTCTCTTGCAGATTTGGAAGGGGCAGTTCCTAGACTGCTGCAACATCTACAAGAGAAAGGATGGGCTGTGAACAGCACCAAGGTTCAGGGACCTGGTTTGTCTGTCAAATCCTTGGGGGTTGTCTGGTTGGGTAAGACTAAAGTTATACCAGAAACAGTCATTGATGAACTCTAGGTCTTCCCTACCCCTACAACTGTGGCATTATTACAAATTTTTTTGGATCTTTTAGGCTACTGGAGAGTGCCTCTCCTGTGCAATTGCAAGTACAAACCAAGAAGAAATCATTGAAGCCGGGGTTTGGCCACCAGAATAATGATCTTGCTACGAGCACCGACTGCAGTAAACCCTGGGGATTCCATAGAGTGGATGTGACCTTGGACATTTTGACACATGGACCAGTGATGGCTGGCCATCCTGGAATCTTGGGGCCAAGATTTGCCTATGTTGGTGTCACTAAAACATGTGTCTTATCACCCTTAAGGTTAATCTCCTCTAGTGTCTGTGTGAATTAGGCAGACATCCTAGCAAAAACTGCTGCTTGCTGGGTGAGCACAGAAAGTGTGAGTCATAAACTCATCTGAGTAGAACTGGTTTGATACAGCTGGAATGGTCACTTGATGACAATCAATCTCCTCAGGCTTGAGGATTATCATAATTTCTGTTGTTATCTGTATTGTAATTTTCCTTATTTGTATATTTTTATAGCCTCTGTTGCTGTTGTGGAATCTGGTTACAATGCTCCAGCATTTTTGCACAGGGACCATCACAGAAGATGGTGGGGGCATAGATTGTGATGTGAGAATCCTGGAGGAGTGGAGTGTATGGAAAATGGAAGTTCCTACAGCCAAGATGCTCACTTGCCCCTGATACATTCGCCCACTGTGCATGTGCAGTGCTTGCAGATGCCGGCTCACACTCAGGTTGGCAGTGAGCTATTAAGAGCTCTGCCCAGCGCTCCGGGGCTGTGAGGTGGTGGAGAAGCCTGGAGGAGAAACCAACTTGTTGTATACATACTGCTCTGGAGGCGGACAGGATTCTAACGCTTGACCTACCTCCACAAGAATAAAGTTGGGTATAAACTTTTTTACCCCAAGAATGTTCCATTGTTGTTATTTGGTCTCATGGAATCTATAATGAACTTGCTGGGGGGAATCCCTCTCAAGCAAGACATGTAATATGTAAGATTTATGTTAAAAATATTTTATCGTTAGTTGTCAAAAATATATCTGAGCATAGAAAGAACGACAGTTCTGCTTTGAGTTTCAAAAACTACCTTCTGTAACTATAATAATGATTATATTTATTATATATAATAAAATTTTGTATTCCTTTTACAATAAGATCATAATAAAGATGAATTTACATACTTAAACTACCCCTTTCATAGGTCAGCTCTTTTGTGAGCTCCTTGAAACAGTGTGTCTTTCATATTTGGGTTCTCAGCACCTAGCACAGTGCCTTGCACGCAGTATAAGACCCAGTAAGTAAGTGTGGCTGAATGAATGTGGTAAACCTTTCCTGATCCTCAAACACTTCCTGACTGAGTTCTACTGGCACCAAACCTCTAGAGCACATTATTTTTTGCCTTAGGATCTGGTTAAGTGGGTATTTCTTCCACAGATCTCATTAAACCTGGTTCACAAAATTGAGAATTTGAGTCACCTGGGGAGCTTATGAAAAAAACAGTCTGCTGGGCCCCATCCCTAAAACCTTAGCAAAGAGGTTTGAAGTAGAGACACAGGAATTTCTAACAAGTTCCAAGATGATGTTGGTAATGTTCATTATCATCCATACTTTATAAACCACTGCACTAAATAAAGCTGCTGAGGACAGGGGCTGTGTCTTCCTCTCATTTCAGTATCCTCAGCATCCTCTGCCAGAGAACCTGGCACATAGGAGCTGCTCAAGAAATAGTTGATTTGAATAACAGTTAAAAAAGTTTGTTTTACTGAATCTAGGTTACAAGTGTATGAATACATTTATGTCATGAAATGAGCAAATACACATACAAGCTCTTAAAACGTGGCATGTAGTGTCTATGTTTGCTAAAAAAACCCCTCATCTTCTAAAATGATACCTAAATGTGCTAGCTCTGGATCCTTAGGCAAAGAACTTCTAGAATAACAGAATCTTAGCATTAAAAGTCTCTTCTGAAGATAATCTAGTTTATTAATATTAAGCAGCAGGGATTTTAAAAATTGGTGAAGTGCTTCCTACCTGCGGATAGACACAGCAAGAGCGTTATAGACACTTGTTGCCCTCAGGAGCTAACAGCCAGTGAAGAAGTAAGGAACCCACAGTAAGTGTGTGCATGTGTCAGTGTGCAAATGTTAAGTTTCGGGAGTGGACAGCAACCATGAAAGCATTCTCTTTTATTTATTCAACTCTTAATTGTCATTAATCCATGAGAACACATCTTTTTACTTTCTATAAAATACCATTAACATGGCCCAATGGATATTTACTAAATATTAATAAATGATATTACTTAATAATTCCTTTGAAAAACTATGACTTTACTATTTCTTCTTAAATGTATCCAGCATGAGGAATTTAGAGTTTCCCTGATGGAGATAGTTGCATGCTTATGGGATATTTAGATACAGATGCTGGTCATATATAAAGTAGACTTCTCAGAAAATTGTGGGAAAAACAAATGTTTCTAGATGGAATAGTGTGCACATGTGGAGCTTGCCATTTTAAGAATTCCATGGTAAACCTTTCATATTGGAAATAATTATTCTTGAGTTATCTCTTTTTTCCCTTTGTTAATGTACATCATTACTCCTAGATTGTTTAAAGCCAGACACAAATGTTATTCCATAAATTATTTCAATCAATAGAACTTTATTTTTATCTATTAAAAAAAAAGTACTGTGTTGTTGCATTCTGGGTTCTCATCCCTGCTCTGTTCTTGGAATTTGCGACAAGTCATTCACTTTTCTGCCTTAATCAACTCATCTGTAAAATGGAGAAATTAAAAGTACCTACTTGGTAAGGATGGTGAGGCTTCAATGAGATCATCGCTGTATGGCTCTTAGCCCAAGTGTCTAGCAATCAGTAGATGTTACCTCTGCTACCAGTCTCTCTCTAGGATGATATGGTAGAGCACGAAAATGGAGAAGTGCCAATGTGGATTCTAGGCCCTGCTGGATTAGTGGTGTGAAAACTGATACAGGGGAAGCCTCCTTGACATGATACCAGGAGGCCTGCTGCGGGAGCGCTCACGCCCACCACTCTCAGTCAATTGCAGACCCCACAGGAAGAAAGAGACAGACGTCTTACAGCTCATACTATTTAGGCTACTTTACTACCCAGTAGGAGGAGGGAAGAGTTTCTGCCTTCCCCGCAACAGCTGGGCAACAGCCCAGCCAATGAGAGACTGTTACAACTCAACCAATGAGCAGCTGTGACACTTGGAACTCCCAGCTAACTCCAATGAAATTTTTGCTTAGAAAAGTCCCAACTTTCCCAGTTTCCTAGGAACTTCCTTTGTTCTCTGGGGATGCTTATGGTTTTGCCATAGCTTGCTTGTCTAGACTTGGAATTCTCTGTTATTCCTGAATAAACTCATTTTGCTGGTAAAATTACTGACAGCTTTATTTCAACAGTGGTTAACTGATGACCTTCACAGAATCTTAATGAGCTGAGGCAAAATGAGAAGACTGAGCTGGATTTGCTGCGGAGCCTTCCGACTCCTGGCTTCCTTAGATGTGAGAGTCCATACCCTACTGCTTGCCCTTGGAGCACAACTGATGGACATAGCTTTACACTTCTGGGAGCCGTGTTCCCCTCCTGGAGGCTGAGCTGCCGGTCCACTGGGTTGGAGCCCAGGCACTGTCTGGGAATTGGGCATGTGTGTGACCATGAACTCAAAAGGGAAGGGCCTAAAGACAGGCCACAGATTAATTCTTGATGGGCCTTTATTTCTGTCATTTAACTTTTTGGGGCCCCCCCCCCTTTTTTTCTTTCCTCCCTTTGAAACATAAGACCACAGAGTAGAATCTTGAGATTTGCTTCCCGGCATAGGGTAACTAACATCTTTGTTTTACAATCCCCAAGAGGTAGAAGAAAGCTGAGGGTGCAGGGGTGGGTTCTAAAGTCAGGGAAAGTCATTCAGAAATGTGGCTTTTTATATGCTAGTCATTGAGCGCGGACAACTCTGGAAGGAGCGTTCTTAATTCTTTCATAAATTGGATTTTGACTATATATTGAAGAGAGATTCATCGATACATGGTAACCTAGGATTCTTCATTGTGGCTTGACCTAAAGCTATTAATAGGCTTTCCTAAAAGGAGTGAGTAAAATAGTCCCAGGACACCCTTCTTAAATGAGTATATCAGGCAAATACACTGCTTCCCCTAGGGACTTCCTTTCAGCTCCTGGGTCCTAGACTAGCTGTGCGCTGGGGGTAGTGGGCAGCTCACGCCTCACAATACACTTAAGCATCACAGGGAACACAGCCAGTCAGCTCCCCAAGCCCGGCTTTGTCGGGTGGCAGCGTGGCTAAGGCTTTCCCCAGTCAGCCATTCATTCATTCAGCAGGTATGTCCTGCGTGATTACATTGCACCCAGCGCAGTGTGCGTGTTAGGAATAGAGTGGTGAGCAAATCAGGCAAGGCCGTGTCTTCGTGAAGCTCTACGTGCCAGCGAGGGAGGAGAAAATACCTGAACCACCACAACCACGGTCCTCGCTGCCATTTACTGAGCACCCACTGTGCGCCATGCACTCACTGTTCTAGTGCCGCACAGGAATGAACTCATTGCACGTCTGACCGCCCCGGAGGCGGGCACTGCCGAGATCCCCGCAGACCGGAGGGATCCGAGGCCAGGGGTTGCCCGCGGGCCCGCTCCCTCCCCACTGGCATCGCCGCGCGGGGCGGCGGGTCCGCGCGGGGAGGCAGCGCCCGCCCTCCGCCGGCGCCGGGCCGCCCCACGTGACGGGAAGCGGCGGCGGCGGGGCCTGGCCAGCCCGGGAACCGCGGCCGGGAGCGGGCGGTGGGCGGCGGGCGGCGG
>JAQQAC010002629.1:21243737-21255791 GCA_029783875.1 Phataginus tricuspis | reverse complement strand
CGGGGCGCCGCGCGGTGAGTGCGCAGGCCGGCGGGGCGCGGACCGCGCCGGCGGGCCGAGCCAGAGGCGGGGAGGGCGGGGTGAGCGGGCAGGTGTGCGGGCGGGTCGGGGGCGCGCGCGCGAGCGAGCGGGCGGGTGTGGGGGGCTGGGGCGGGCGTGCAGAGCCGGGTCTGCGGCGGCTGTTGGGGCGTGTGAGGGGTGGGTGTGGAGCGTGCGAGTGCTCAGGGCCGGGGAACATCTGGGAAGGCCGAGCCCTAGACCCGGGTAGGCTTTTGGTTTCGTGGGGGAGGAGCCTAGCAGGACTACAGCCCTGCGCCCCGCGCCCGGCCACCCCAATGCAGGGAATGTTTTGTCGCTGTAATTGTTGTTTCCTGGAGCTCCGGGATTGGAGAGTTCAAATTCCGGGTCACAGGCGGGCCTGGGTTGACAGCAGGGGTGTGTTGGGGAGGAGGGCAGAGATCTTGCCCCTGCCCTCAGCCCACGGCCAGGGCTGGAGGCTGCTACTCCCGCGGGAGTTTTCCTTTCCGTTGCTTTCTGGAGATGCAGGGGGCAGCTGGGTTTCCCTCTTGCCTCCCTGTGTTACATGGGCGCGACTTGAACGACAGAAGCTGTGGTCTCCAGTTGTTTGCACCTGTCATTGCTTCTGCCCATTGACCCTGACAAAGCCTCCAGGCCGCTGCTCTGGGGATCCTACCTGGCTGCTGGAAATGGGGATTCACACAGTGCTTATTAACGTAAACGTGTTGGGTGCTGGAGAAAAACCTCAGCAGGGTTTAATCAGCCTTTGCTGAGGTGCCTGTGGGCAGACTCGTCCATCGGGAGGGAGGGAATGGCGAGGAGGGTCCCACGGGCTGTGAGCTGGCTTACCTGGACAGCACCTACCACGTGGAGGGGTCTGCCTCCTCCTGGTCTTGCTTCTTTCTGTTGATCAGCTGAAAGCTGGTGGACAAGTGAGGGTGCCCAGAGCTAAGGTCAAATAGAAAGGAACATTTGGCCAGATGCATCCTTTTCCTTTTCCTTCCATTTCTGCCAGCCAGGCAGCCTCAACAGTAATTGAAATGGCGAGTGGCACTTACAAGAGCGCTGACCGGAAGCCCTTGGAACGTGGCTGCAAGGAGCCCTTCCAGGCTTTGGTGCTCCTCCACTGTGGTCATGGGGTGGAGCTGTGGAATCAAACCTGATCCTGCCACCTCCAAACTGTGAGCCCTGGGCAATTTGCTGAATGTTCTGAGCCTCAGTTTCCTCCATCAAAACAGGCGTAATATCGGAAAGATACATGCATTCTAATAACAATGTGTATTTGCATTTGGCACAGAGCCAGGCACTGAGTAGGTGCTCGATATATTATTATTAATAAATATGAATGAGGATGTAGGGCTGCCTGTCTCTCAGCTCTGAAAATCACTAGTTTTGTGCTCTGAGTAACTTAACCCAATGAATGCTCTGGCGCTAGACTTCTTGCGGGGTCTGCATTCCAATTTGCTGTAGGCATCGCGGTATTCATTTCACAAAGAAATCAGGTGAGAGGTGTGATGACACCCCTTGCCTCAGGTTCTCTGCTGTTTCGCCTCCGTTCACAGTTGTGAGCAGCAGGCCTCTCTGGTCTCCTTACGCTGGGGACGGCTTGCCACCAAGCAGGCTCCCCAAGTGCTTCAGCCTCTGCCTAACCTCCCAGCCGCAGGAATTTGTGAGGCTCCTTTAGCAGCTTCAGTTGACTAGCTTAAAAAGCACAGGCCTCACCGTTTAAAAAAATGTTAAATTTTCTGGGTCTGATTTGCTACAGTAGCATTTGTGTTCCCCGTTTGGGGGGTGCATAGGCAGTTATTATGGCTTGTCCCTTCCTGCTCATATTAAGCATTTGTGATCCTTTCCGAGAAATTGAGGAAACTCTGCGTAACGGGTTAGGCATCGTCATCTGGGTCTGCATCCAGCCCTCATTAGAAGTACATCGGGGCTCTCATTTGTGGCAGCCAGGTGTTTGGATACGGCCAACTAATTTGTACTTTACAGCTTATCTCCTCTGTGGCAAACTTGACCCGTTTCTCTTTGTGAAAAAATACGTGGCCACTAAGTGAGTGTAGAAGTAACAAGTTAACGTGGGGCTGCCCCAGGCAAGCTTGAGTGCTTCGTGTGGAAGAGGAGACGTCCTGAGGGCCTTGTGAAATCTGACAGGTGATTGGAGATGGAAGTATTTTCTTGATAGTCAGGTAGCTGCTGTTGAGTAATTGAAAGAGTCAAGAAAATAATGTGTGTAAAAGAGGACAGTTGCCCTGCATCCAGTAGGCACTTGTTGAAGGTCAAGTCCTGAGGAAGATGGTATAAAGGAAACGCCCTAGAGACTCATGTTCCCGCTCTGCTCCCTTCCCAAGTCACTTCTTCAGAATAACTGTTGGCAGGAGTTACTATTATAAGATGTATATGACATATACATAATACATATACACACATTATGCATGCATATTGTGTGTGTATATGTGGCATGTATAAATGGTGTGTATGCACACATATGCATGTCTATTTACATATATATTTAAGTAATTCTGATTAGTATTCTCCAGGAAAAGGATACCAATGATGAATAGTTACATCTAGGTATACTAGATGACAAGTTAGGGTAATAACTAGATGACTAGCTAAGTGTTAGACCTTAGCTGTATTTTTTTTACCCCTTCCTTTTTTTAAGACACTCTTTTGGGTTATTGAAACAGGTTTATTGTGCTGTAAGTGGTCTTATGCTACCTCTGTCATGTAAGTACAAAAGATAACACGAAATGGCTGTCAGGCACTGGCCTCATTTTCAAAAGGGGGAAAGTTCTCTTTGGTACCAGTCAATAAATGTGTTGTTGATTCCTGGCAGATTTCCAGATTGAGTCACTGAGCAGACGACTGTGAGAAATTAGGGAAGCCCATGGGGCCGGCAGGGGCACAGTTCTGTAAGAACAGTTTATGTCATGTAAATGTATATCCTGTTTTGCTGTGATGACTAGGTTAGTGGAGAAATGTGGCAATGTACCTACCATTCTGTATTTGCAGTTCAGCCAGGGAGCGCTGACGCTGACCCTCACTTTGTAAGAGGCATTCATTTGGGACAAAAGGTATTTAGGATTGTAGGCAGGGGCATGCCATTTTGGCAGCAGAGACCCCTAGGGAGGTAGGATGGGAGAGGATAATAGGATTCTTCTCTCCGCTCAGAACAGGAACCCTGCTGAGAGCCGCAGGGCAGTCATCTGTAGGCCTTGTCCTTCAGAGCCGCATGCTTAGAGTCATCACTTTCTTAAGGACAGGATCCTAAGAGAGCATCTGAAATTACATTTGCCTCCTGCATTCAGAAGGGTAGAAAGAATACAGCCTTGGTGTCAGAAGCAGAACCTGGAGTTGAAATCACTGTTTCATCACCTTGTAGCTGTGTAACCTTGTGCAGGCTCCCAAAAGTCCTTATATGTTTATAAGAGCACCTGCTTCTCAGGGAACTGAGAGAATGAAAGGAAACCATTTATATCCAGTGTACAGTAACTGACCAAAACCAGTGCTTAGAAGCCTCCAGAGGCAGCTGGGCCAGGCAGGGCCATAGTCCCTTGGTGCCCATCTTTGTCTAGACTGGGGCAGCCCACACGGCTCCAAAGCCAGGGTCCTGTCCTCTTTAGTCAAGCCGCCTGTACCCCCATGGTCTTTCAACCTCTGCAAACCTCCGTTTCCTCCCTCGCAGAATGGAATAATGACAGTATTCACTTACGGACTTGTGAGCGAAGAGGGCACCTAGTGCAGAGTCTGGCATCTAATGAGCATTCCTGAAGTCTTAGCATCCATACAATGGTGTCACTACTACCCTACCGACCAAGGAGCTAGGGAGTTATAGAGGGGAAGCATGTAGTCCAGTCCAAACTCCTATTTTACAAGGGGTCGACCAGCCCAGAGGCTCTAAGTGACTTGCCCAACATCATAAGAAGGTGGCCAGGCCACTAGTGCCCAGATCAATATTGAGAATGTCTGCTTTGCACCATGTCCCTTCTATTACCCCTCTCCAGTGGCCCGGGTTAGCTTTGGGGCTTGGTCCTGATGGAGGGCACTTAGCAGGCCTCCTCTCTGTTCTTTCCCAGTGCTGCTTACCTACTGCTCGCCATCCAGCCCCTCACCTGCCTGCTTCTCCTGAAGTTCATGGTATATCAGATTTTGGACCCAGCAGGTCACATTCACCCAGTCTAATCTGAACGTGTCTGTAGAGAATATTTCAAATGAGCAAAAGTCCCAAACTCTCCTCTTTGAAATGCAGTCTCAGGAGAAATAATTTAATTTGTAGGTATTATCATACCTGTAATTGTAAGCTAGGATGCTAATCCTGAGAAAAATGACCTCCAAAAGTAACTCAATAACAAAGATCCTGAAGTTTCTCCCGTAGCCTTATTGTCTAAGGGGCATTCTGGCCTGCTCATGGCCTGCTGCAGTGTTTCCTTTCCCAACGCTGGCACTCAGATCATTCTGAATGTCTCATTCCCTGCTAGAAAAGGAGATTCTCAGCTCTCTTTGATTACTCAGAGGCAAGATAATGAACCAAGAAGCTGTGATTACATTTACCTTTTAATTTGAACTTTGTGTTTTGAACTAACTTTGGGCTTGTGAAAGAATTCACGTATACCCTTAACTCAGCTTCCTGTTTGTTAACATCTAATATGTTAAAAATAAAACTAATAAATTAACATCAAAACTATTCATCAAAGTACAGGCTTTATTTGATGTCACCAGTTTTTCCACTAATGTATTTTTCTGTTCTACGGTCCTTGTTTGGGATCCAGCTTCCCCACATTGTGTGTGGCCGTCATGTCTCTGGCCCCTAATCTGTGACCGTCCCTCTGTCTTTCCTCGTGTTTCATGGCCTTAACACGCTTGAGGAGAGTTGGGGGTTTGGTGGACTGCCCCCAGTTTGGGTTTGTCGGGCATTTTTCCATGATTAGGCTGCAGTGGTATATTTTTGTCAAGAATGCCAGAATGGTGACATGCCTGGATTACACTTTTATTTGATGTTGGGATGCATTCCATGACACCCCTACCCTAGAGCAGCAGGAGAATCTCTGCTGAAACTCCACTGTCCACAAGAAATCGCTGGTGCCCTGGCCCAGGTGAGCAAGTCTCCCTTCCCATCATGCCCGTGGTGAGTCAGGGCACAAATGTCCTGTTTCCCACGTGTTTCTCTTTTGTTTCCAATGCCCAGTCCCCCTGATTACCCTATTAAATTGCTATGAAGATTCAGGGGAGGCTTCTTTCTGAGGAGCCAACTGCAGTCTAAAAAACAAAGATTTTAAGCCTTCTTATCACACACACACACAATTATGTTTGTGATCACTGAGCCTTTAACTCATATCAAATCTCATGTGACTTTAGAGTGTTTCTAAGATAATTCATATTTTCCTTGATCATGAGGTGATGTCAGTTGTAGTTTTAGTCCATTTGTTTCCTAAGGTGAGAGCTGATTGGCCCATAAAGCTACCATAATTCATCTTTTAGGTGCAAACTAAAGTTTTGAGACAGTGATGTGGTTTTATTTAATGTGTTATTTCCACAGACCGTGAAGGTGGCCATCACAGTGCTTGTGGAGACACTTATAGGAACTGGAGGTTTGGTTTTAGTGAGAGCTTCAAATAACATTTTATTTTGGTAATTCAGAACAAAGAAAGCATCTGAAGGCAGCTTGCAATAGAAGAGCTTTTGCTAGCAAGATTTGCCTCTTCCTATCCAGTAAAGAATTTTGAGTCTGTGATTTGGCTGTTCATTCCTTCAGGAACATAGCCTAGGAAATAGACGTTTCCAGGCCATAGAAAAAATACGGTATGTCCAGGCATATCTACCTGTCCTGCTATGTATCCAGGACAGGGTGGGCAGCAGAGGGGAGATGAGGGTGGGGTGGGCATGTGCAGGGAGGAGGATGGGAGGGTCAGCACTGTGCTCAGCGTCACAAGGCTGTAAACACAGAAGCTGGACTCTGGCACCAGGCCCCTTAATAACTGTCCCCACTGTGGCTGCTTTATTTAACAACCTGTCCAAGACAGGCCACTGCCAGCACATGTCCTCCATCCAGCTGAGTCCCTCACCTGACCTTTTGGGGCTGTCCCAGTCCAGGCACAGGTCAGCCTCCATCGCTGAAATCACTAGAAAATTGCCTTGCACTTGCTTTTAAGTTTTCATGCTTTAAACGTCTCTCAGGACCAGCCTGGAACATGAAGCCAGGCAAGGTGTTCTCCATCTTGCAGAGTGCTCCCTTCTGGCCCTCTGCCCTTCCCCCTTGTCCAGGATGACTTCCCCTTGGCACCGTCCTCAGCCCTTGACGCTTCCTCTCCAGGTCATACAGGATGACCACAGTGACCGTGCCGTGAGCTGGCAACACCAGGTGTGACTTGGAAGGTTCCCTGTCTCCCCCAGCCCGTTCCAAGAGTGTTAAGACTGTGTGACAGCTTTTGTTAATTCCCGTAGAGGTTTGGTTTTTAGAACAGATATTTGTGGTTTTCTCAAAGATTTCCCCCTGTAGCAGATGTTGGCATCTGTCTATGGCTTCATGGTCTTAATAAGGTCATTTGCCCAGGCTCACTGAGAAACTTCTTAAACATTAGTTTTGATAAAAAGAAAGTCCTTGATTAAAATAGCAAAATATAAACTATTAAAAAGTCATTGTATTTATAGAAATACTGCAAATCACAGAGGATTCAAAGAAAGCCAGCACCCTGGTACCTAACTCCTGAATTGCTGTGGTTGGCCAGCCCGGAAGGGGTCATCAGTTGGTCTGGCGTCCTACCCACGCCCCCTCTGACACTGGTCCTGACCCCCCAAACATTACTACTTGCCATATACCCAAGGGACTGAAAGGCAGATGAGAATGAAAGGGGGTGTTTACTTCAGGGAGTGCTATGATGTTAAGTTCAAGCAAACCAGTGTAGTTAATAACTATTTTCTGACTAGTGGTTTTAGTCCCTTGGAAAGGTGCCAAAGGGGGTCGTTTTGCTGAGGGTACCTTTTGACAGTGGGTGGGTCTGCAGCATACCCCAGACACTGCAGACTTAGACCCTGGCTCTTTCGAACACAAGCGGCTGGCTAGTTCAAGAATTCAGAGTGGAACGTTAGAATAATATGAATAGGCTAATAACTATGGCTTCTCTTTATAAATAAGAGGAAAAGCTGGCTGGGGGAACATTTCTAAGGGCTTCACATCCTATGCTGAGTCTTGAGTTTATCTTCTGGGCAGTGGCATGCTTTCCAGAGCATTTCAAGGAGGGTAATGGCATGGTGATGTAGGCAGGAGGTCCACATTTCTGCCCATCCTCAAGGATTGGCTTTGAAGTACAAATATTAGAATGACTGTTTGATCTCTCTTCACTCATAATGGACTAGCAGAAACTACAGAAAAAAAAAAGAAAGTGAAATAAGACAATAGCGGATCTAACTTCAGAGTGTCCTTTTCAAAATGTAGAGGAAGACTACATCTTTAGCTTTGATCGTTAGGCAAGTGCCTCCTGTTTTAAGGCCATAAAATTGATGAGTTTTTGAGCTTTTACCCTTGGAAAAGATGGACCCCAGGTGCACATAGAGCTGCTTAGGGCCCTAAAGAGTTTGTGTCATTTTAAAGTATTGGTAATTCTCAAATGTGACATTTTTTGCAGATGCTTGGGACACCATACCTGTCTTAAGTGCGCTCCAAAATTTGCACAGTCTGTGACAGGAGAGAATGAATGTCATTCTTTGATTCAAGAGTAATAGTTACCAGTAAATATCCCATCTTAATAAATGCCATTTTGTCATAACATTCTTTTAGCAGAATATATTTATTTCTGTCTCAGATCAGGAGTTTATATATTTTTTTCTTTAATCTTGTAATGTTGGGTCTACAAGTCTCTATGTCTAGATCATCTATTTTAAACATTGTTCTTGTTCCATGGTGATTCTATATGACTTTAAATGAGGCCTGGCCTTGGTGAGATTCAGTGCAAAGAAGAAGAAAAGAGAGCAAGGCAGTTAGTAACACCAGTCTTGAAAAATATGAATGGAGGTGCTTTTATGGCCATGGAAGTTGAGGAAGAAGCTGAAGATGGGTAGCAGTCCAGGAGGTGAGAAGCCGGCCTCTTGGAAGCTGTGACCGCAGAGGGTGCAAACAGTGACCCAGGGCAGGGCATTTGCCCAATAGGCATTCTATCCCACGTTAGTGTTTTCCCCATCTTCTAATAATCTAAGGGGATTTATGGAAATAATTGACAGGAGGCCTAATTTTGGACTTTGTAAATATGGATACCATGTAAACTAAGCATTGGATTTAGACAAACTAAGAAACTACAAGTAAATCACATAGTAAAATGGTAAGTGTTCACATTAAATGAAATTTTAAGTAAGGAATATGCATTTAGTGAGTTGTACCAAGTTTATCAAATTGATGTTCTTCATCTGTTTCCAGGCTAAGCTGGTTTGGGGAAATGAATAGAATTTTATATAATGTATACAGATATCCATATCTGAGAGAGAAAGAATTGTAATTAATAATTCAATACATTTAAAAGAGAATGTATAGTCTGTATAAGATAGAGAGGATAATAATAAAAGCAACCTCAACTTAAGAAACAGAACACGACTAATTCTTCTGCAGTCTGGGTTACTCCCATTCCCTATCCTCTCCTCCCTAGATTTGTGTACTTTTCTTTAGGATGTTACTGTGTTTGGCTGAAACCCTCACTATTACATTAGTCGTATTTTCATGTTTTTTAGTCTTGCACAGCCTCCTGTACCCTTCAGTGTCGAATGTTCTGCACTGTCCCTGCTCAGCACTGAGAGTCATTCTTGTAGGCAGCTGTACCCTCGCTGCTGTACAGCGTGCATCCTGTCGAAGAAAGCTGAGTTGTTTCCAGTTTTCCCCTTTCTCAGTCAAGATTGCTGCCAGCTTTCTTGCTTATGCCCTGGTGAACATAAATTCTGTAGGGCATTGCCTAGAAGTGGGGTTGCTGGCTCACTCCTAACATCAAGGGCTTCCCGGCTAATGCCAAAATGGTCTTGCCCATTTACAAGCTTCCACCAGCAGTATAGAGAGTGTTCACTGCTCCATGTTCTTGCAAATAGCTGATGTCATCAGACTTCAGATGTTTTGCCAATTTAATGGATGTAAAGAAAGTCTTGTAGCTACAGATGACTGTAGTTCAGATGATTTGCAGTTCCAGATGACTAACCAGGTTGAGCCTTCTTCCATGTTTACTGGCCACTCATGTTTCCTCTTCTATTTTGTCCCCTCTTCTCTTAGATTCTTGTTACTTCCTTTCTGTAGGCATTCCCTGTTTCATCCAGGTATATTTTTTTGTCAGATATGTGATATCAGTGTCTTCTTATCTCCCCCATATTTTCTGTTTAAACTTTTCTCTTCATGGTATCTTAAAGAACAGAGGTTGTAGATTTTAACATGAATGAATTATATTTTTCCTAAGGGTTTATGCTTTCTTATTTTAGAAATTCTTCCCTACCCTAAGCATATTTATCCATATTTTCTTCTCAAAGTTTTAAAGTTGTCCTTTCCATACTTAAGATACTAAATTCATCTGGAGTAATTCTGATTATTTACACTTATAATAAGGTAGAAATCTAATTTTTTTTCCCTTCTGTGTGGACATCCAGTTGCCCTAGCATTGTTTATTGAACATGTTTATACTATATATACACCCCAGGATATGCAGTGCAATTCTGTCATAGTTCAAGGTTCTGTGTGCACATGGTCTGTGTCTGGGCACCAAGGTATATTCTCCTGGGCTCCCGTCATACCTGTACCACATTATCTTAATCACCATAGCTTGGCATTACATCTTATCTGTTGTGTCACATCCCCTTGCCTTATCTTTTTCAAAGCATCTTGCTTTTTTTTGGCCCTTCTCATCCATATGAATTTATAATCTGCATGTTGAGTTACACACACACTTGTTAGAATTTTTATTGGAATTTCATTTTTCTCTGGGTCAGTTAGGGGGAAATTTTCTTTTTATTGAAGCATAATTTGCATACTTCAGACCCTAAGTGCTCAGTTCAGTGAATTTTGATAAATGTATACACCTCTGTAACCAGCATCTCCAACAAGATATAGAATATTCTGTCATCCCAGAAACTTCCCATGCCACTTCCCATTCAGTCACCCCTTTCTCTCCGAGTCAACCCTGTTCTGATGTCTGTCCCTATAGCCTACTTTTGGACTTCATAGAAATGGAAAAACATAGTATAGGTATGGTTTCTTTCATTCAGTGTTGTTCTTTTTATCACCAAACCTCCTGAGTGATTTATTTTACAATTTAAACAAGTTTTAGGATAAATATATATTTTTTCAAATGTGTTCATTTATTGATCAATAGAAGATACGGTAGTTAGAGGTAATGACTAGAAGTCATCAAGTCTCCTAAATTCCGAAAATTTTAGATTTGTTGGAAACCCATTCATTCATTCTAGGTTAATTCTTTTATTTTTGTTGCTGCTGATGTTTTAAGCTGCTAATCTTTCTTTTTTATATCAAATGTCCATCAGAGTGGTTCAACAGCCCCCCCCCCCCCCGCCTACCGTCCTCCCCCTTGGTAGCCACCAGTCCCTTCTCAGTGTCTGTGCGTCTAATGCTGTTTTGTTCCTTCTGCTTTGCTTTGTTTTCATATTCCACAAATAAGGGAAATCATATGGTATTTGTCTTTCTCTGCCTTCATTCAGTGTTTTTGAGATTCATCCACATGGCCTTTAGCCATACTTTATTCCTTTTTATTTCTAAGCTGTATTCCACAATATGAAGACACCCATTTAAATGTGTGCAGATGGGTTAAACTGAGCTGTTTTCTGTTTTTGGCTATTATGAATGAGGCTGCTTGCCTATACTTGTACAACTCTTTTTGTGGATTTTGGCATATACTCGAGAAATGGCAACATTAGGAGTGGAATTGTGGTGGTCACAGGATAAATGCATGTTTAACTTTATAAAAAACATGAGATTTCCAAAGTGATAGTGCCATTTTATGCTCTTCCAATGAAATATGAGATTTTTGTTCTACATCCTCATTAACATTTAGTGTTGTTAGTATTTTTAATTGCAATCATTCCAATAGATGTGAAATGGTATCTCATTGTGGCTTAGAATAATTTTCTCTGATGACTAATGATGGTGAACATCTTTTCATGTTCTTATTGGTCATTCATATACCTTCTTTTCTGAATCTTTTGCTCATTTTTAAAATAAGTTTGTCTTCTTCTCAATTTGTAGGAGTTTTTATATATTCTGGATATGAGCCATTTGCCAGATATATATATATATATTTATGCATGTGTGTATGTATATATGTATACATATATATATTTGTAAGCTAAGAAATCTTTATTTACCTCAGGGTCCCAAAGATTTTCTTCTATGTTTTCCCTAGAAGCTTGAAAGTTTTAGCTTTTACTATTAAAATAATTTGATGTATCTCACATTAGTGTTTATCTATGATTTGAGGTAGGGATAATTAAGGTTAAATTTTTCCTCATATGGTTATCCCTTTCCAGTACCATTTATTGAAATGACTTTCTTTTCCCCGTTAAATTGCATGGGTGCCTTTGTTAGGAACCTTGAATATATACGTGTGGGTCTAATTTTGGGCTTTCTCTTTGTTCCATTGATCTATTTGTCTATCTTGATGTCTTAATTACTACAATTTTATAGCAATTTCTGAAATCAGTTGAGTGTAGGTCCTTGAACTCCGTTCTTTGTCTTCAAGATTGTTTTGACTATTCTATGTACTTTGATTTCCATTTAAATTTTGAAACCAGCTTGTCAGTTTCTACAGAAAAGTCTGCTGGGATTATAATTTAGATCTTCCTAAATGTCTAACAATAAGATTTTATGATTTTCCCCATGAAGATCTTATACATCTTTGTTAGATAATTCCTTTGTACCTAATTTTTTTATACTGTTGTAAATGTCTTTTTTAAGGCTTTTTTTTTAAGATTAAAGTTTCTAATTGTTTGTATGTAGAAATGCTGATTACTTAGTATATTGATTTTCTAAATTGAGCAATATTTTAAAACTTATTTCCAGTA
>JAQQAC010002629.1:21231154-21243727 GCA_029783875.1 Phataginus tricuspis | reverse complement strand
GTTGCTTCTGAGAGCTCCCAGGAAGAATCTGTTTCAGGCCTCCCCTCCAGCTTCCGGTAGCCTCAGGCATCTGTTGACTTGTAGATGGCCATCTTCTCCCTGTGTCTTCACCTGTCTTTTTTCTGTGCGTGTCTGTCTTGTGTCTATATTTTCCCTTTTTATAAGGGCACCAGTCATATTGGATTAGGGCCCACCCTAATGACCTCATCTCAACTTGATAATCTACAAGGACCCTATTTTTGCATAAGGCCATATTTACAATTACTAGGAGTTAGGGCTTCAGCATGTTTTGGGGGAAATAACCCATAATGATGGTAATGGTCTTATTTCCTTGTTTTATGTTTTTTTCTCTTTTTATTTTGTGAATGTTGTGAATTAAACCAATATTTCATCCCAACTTACTCATATTGTTTGTGTATGTGTGTGTTAATACATATACAGGTTGATTCAGTCTGCTGATACTTAATACTTTTGCATCTTTATGAGTAAGAATGATATATGATTTTTCCTTTTTCCTGTTTCTTTATCTGGTTTGGATATTAAAATATAGTTCATATTAGCTTTATACAATGAAGTGGGATGTGTTCCTTCTTTTTTTTTTTTAATTTTCACGAGAATGTATTATGTAAAACTGGAATTGTGTGATTCCTTACTGTTTGGTAGAACTTGCTGGGAGAACCATGTGGACCTGGTGTTTACCTTGTGGGACAGACAATGTCCATGAAATCAGAGTAGAGCCGGTGCTCTCGCATCGGTCATAACTCACCCAGATCAGCTCTCCTGGACTTGGATGTGTGCCATGAAAAGGAGTAGGGTCTCTAGAATCCTATATAACTGTTTTATAGGTCTTCAAGTAAAGAACAAAAAAAACCCCACTTCTGAAGTGCATGGGTAACAAAATCTCAGCTGCCCTGCTTCATGTGTAGCAGAAAGGATGGACTGTCGTTCTTGAGCTAAGGTTTAGGAAACCTAAGCAGCCTAAGAGAAGATGGCAAAGCCACATGTTCTTCTAACTGTGGCTACAGGTGTTAACTAAAAGGTAATATTAGTGCAAAGTGAAACAGAAAGAACAAAAAAAGCAGTAGACTCATAGACACTGAGAAGAGACTAGAGGTCACCAAAGTGGAGGGATTGGGGAGTATGGGTGGGGATGAAGAAAGGGATTAAGGGGTAAGGGGTGCTATAATTCACAATCACAACATAGGTAATGTAGTACAGTATGGAGAATACAATTAATGACTCTATAACATCTAACTACATTGATAGACAGTGATTGCAATGGAGGGGGTGAGACCTTGATAATACGGGTGAATGTTGAACCACTGTTTTGTGTATGTGAAACCATCATAAGATTGTATATCAAATACTTTAATTAAAAAAAAAGTAATGTTTGTGTTTACATCTGGAGAAGAAATCCAAATCCATGTTTTTACATTAGCACTTTCAGACACTAAGATCCTATCACCACAAGCAGTGTGTATATTCTTAATTTGGTAGAAAGTAATTACTAATATTTTAATTTCAGCCCATAGTACATTGCCTTATTCTGTTGCCCATTTATTTTTTAAATTAATTTATTTTTTATTTTGGTATCATTAATACACAATTACATGAGCAACATTGTGGTTACTAGATTCCCCCCATTATCAAGTCTCCACTACATACCCAATTATAGTCACTGTCCATCAGCATAGTAAGATGCTATAGAGTCACTACTTGTCTTCTCTGTGCTATACTGCCTTCCCTGTGCCCTCCTCTACATTATGTGTACTAATTGTAATGCCCCTTTATCCCCATATCCCTCCCTTCCCACCCATCCTCCCCAGTCCCTTTCCCTTTGGTAACTGTTAGTCCATTCTTGGGTTCTGTGAGTCTGCTGCTGTTTTGTTCCTTCAGTTTTTGCTTTGTTCTTATGCTCCACAGATGAGTGAAATCATTTGGTACTTGTCTTTCTCCGCCTGGCTTATTTCACTGAGCATAATACCCTCTAGCTCCATCCATGTTGTTGCAAATGGTAAGATTTGTTTTATTCTTATGGCTGAATAATACTCCCCTCTGTATATGTACCACATCTTCTTTATCCATTCATCTACTGATGGACACTTAGGCTGCTTCCATTTCTTGGCTACTGTAAATAGTGCTGCAATAAACATAGGGGTGCATCTGTCTTTTTGAAACTGGGATCCTGCATTCTTAGGGTAAATTCCTAGGAGTGGGATTCCTGGGTCAAATAGTATTTCTATTTTGAGTTTTTTGAGGAAGCTCCATACTGCTTTCCACAATGGTTGAACCAGTTTACATTCTCACCAGCAGTGTAGGAGGGTTCCCCTTTCTCTGCATCCTCGCCAGCATTTGTAGTTCCTATTCTTTTCTATGTTGGCCATCCTAGCTGGCGTGAGGTCATATCTCATTGTGGTTTTAATTTGCATTTCCCCGATAATTAGCGATGTGGAGCATCTTTTTATGTGGCTGTTGGCCATCTGAATTTCTTCTTTGGAGAAGTGTCTGTTCATATCCTCCACCCATTTTTTAATAGGGTTATTTGCTTTTGGGTGTTGAGGACTGTGAGTTCTTTATATATTTTGGATGTTAACCCCTTGTTGGATACATAATTTACACATATATTCTCCCATACTGTAGGATGCCTTTTTGTTCTGTTGATGGTGTCCTTTGCTGTACAGAAACTTTTTAGTTTGATGTAGTCCCATGAGTTCATTTTTTCTTTTGTTTCTGTTGCTTGAGGAGATGCGATCAGGAAGAAGTTGCTCATGCTTATATTCAGGAGATTTTTGCCTATGTTGTCTTCTAAGAGTTTTATGGTTTCATGACTTACATTCAGATCTTTGATCCATTTTGAGTTTACTTTTGGGTATTGAGTTAGACAGTAATCCAGTTTCATTCTCTTGCATGTAGCTGTCCAGTTTGGCCAACACCAGCTGTTGAAGAGGCTGTCATTTCCTCATTGTATATCCATGGGTTGCCCGTTTATTTTTCTAGTCCTTTCTCTTTAATGAGATCGGAGCCTCTTGGGAAATGGAACCATGTCTTGCAACTTTTTCACATTTTGGAGGTGCCTGTTGCATAAGTAATGTTATCTTTACTTAAACTATTGTCCATAAATATACTAACATTTTTCAGTCTCTTTCCTTAATTAGTTATGCATTTTCCAGATTTAAGAAACATATTAAAATGTTGATCTTTCAAATCATCACTATACTTTCAAGGTGAAGTTAGCACAAAAGGTTGGTTTAGATTTCAAATGAGTTTGAGATCACACAATCAAGTATTAATTGTTCACTTTGGAGACATTTTTAAGTTTATTACCATGTTAAAGACTCTGAATTCAGACCCTGCTGAGCTGGACTTAATGATAATACAAGAAGATATACTGGAAGACATGGCCTGATGTTTATCTTTCTGTAATTAATATTTTAAGTAAATTTATCACATGAATGAAATCATGGACTATTTGCCCACTGCTTAAAGGAGTAAACAACTTTTGAGTACCAGAGTGTTGTTTTGCCAGCGCTAGGTGTCCCCTAGTCCAGGTTTGTGTTTCCTTCTTGCCCACAGAACAGGCCTGTTTTCCGAGCAGGCTCCCTGTCTGCCCAAGCGCTCAGGTTGCCCATAGAAACCCACATGAGGAGCCACCACAAAGTAGGAGGAGGCGTGGGGTATTCAGGTGTGGGGTGCCTGCGGACACTGCAGGGAGGCCCCCGTGTGGTCCTCCCAAAGGCCCAGTGGACTTCCTGCTGCCCAGTGTCCCTTTCATGCTCTTTGAGATTCTTATCTGCCTCTTTCCCAGTTTTCCCCGATCCGCCCCCAGTCATGGAAGTACCACCTGTTGGAGAGAAATGGGATCCTCCTGCCATATCCTGTACCCCTGGGCTGGCCAGACACTTGCTGTCTGCTGTCCTTTCTCTGGGGAGGTTCAACCCCGTGTAACATTTCCATGGTGGGTGTGGTGCTGGGAGACGTTCCTCTTGCCACTTCCTCTGCTATGACCAAACTTGTTGTTGGTTTTGGATGTTTTTGGCTCCAGAGGCATGCTGGAATCTCCCCTCGAGAAGGCTGGATTCTGCAAATTCTCTCTCGTGTGTGTACCTGCCCTGTCAGCATTCTCAGGTCTGTTCCCAGCCATGGCGAGAAGAGCTGGGCAGGCTTGCTGGCTCCACTGGTTCCCAAGCCCACATGAGTTCTGTGTCCCTGTTACTGCAGGCACAGGGCGTGAGACTCTTCCCGGTCCCCCTAACCCCGCAACACCACATGGGTGCTTTTGTTCGTGGGTGGCTATCTAATCTGTTGTTAAAAAAGGGGGATAGAAAGGCGTAACATGTCACACCACCATGATGCCGACCTCACTCCCTCTGCTTTGTATAAGTTACATTTAATTATTAAAGAGGTCCTTTACTGAAAGGCTGGTAGTAGGAACCTTATCTTTAGCAACATTTGAATAAATGTAGTTACCAAGTAATGACACAATATTGCATTCCCTTTAAGTGTTATAGAATTATGACTTCTTAATAAACCAAATACTTTTTACAGCTCCCTCTCCCCCCTCCTGTCCATCCCAGCGCAGAGACTCAGCATGACGTGTTCGGTTCTTTCTGTATGTTTTTCACTGCAGGTGTGTGTAGTTTGTCTTTTACGCTGGACAGAGAGTGAAAAGGTGAAGACAGAGGCTAGAATTATGGACATGGTGCTTTTACAAAGTTAAATAGATTGAGTGCCTGAAACTCGTTTCTCTGGTCCTCCTTCAAAGGGAGAGGTATAGTTCACACGCCAAACAGCAGAATCAGTCTGTCTTGCTGTTGTCAGGCAGCTGTGTCTGGGGAGGTCTCTCCCTGAACACTAGGAGAAACCTCAACCTGGACAGGGGAGGGTTCTTTACACTGAACGAGAAAGAATTCTTAAGCAGGTAGGACAAGTGTAGGTAAGGAAGGAATTCATTAAAGCGGTAGTAGCAGCGAATGGCAGCCCCTGTGCAGGCAGCAGAGAGCAAGGGAGGCAGAGGGAGGAAAGGGAAGCTCACTGACCTCCTGCTCGGCACAGGGCAGATCCCTTGCCAGCTCCTGAAGCCAGGGTCACCTGGTGTCCGGTGACTGCTTGGATCGGCATGGCTTGGGAACTAAGCCCCCACCACCCCAGGATTTGGGGGAACCACAGAGCACTGGATGGAGTGAGATGATGTTCTGAGAACTTCCCCAAGGTAAAGCAAGGAGATTTTGGGGCAGGCTGCTCAAGAGCATGATGATACAACTGCAGTCCCATCCAGGTCACCTAGGTGAAGGGAACTTGCAAGCTCAAATCAGAGCTCTCAGAAGCCCTTCCCTACTTGTCTGAAGTAGAACAGAGAGAGAGACTAGTGCTTAGGTGTAAGAAATTGTACTAAAGAGCAGAAGGACAAAGACATATTTCCCTATGGAAGAGTGCAGAGACGAAATGCAGTAAGTTGAGCAGTGAGAAGGCTTTATTTAAGGCAAAAAATACATACTTGAAGAAAGGGGAGTGTGCCCAACCTCAGAGGAGGCACACTTAAGGGCTTAGGATTCTATCTTTTTAAGGCTTTCAGGAATGGGGCAGAGGGTGAGGGGGTGGGGGCGGATGTAGGCTTGACATGTGGTCTCAGGATGTCTCTGTCCAGTGAGTCAGTCCTGAAGATGTTCTGTAAGATAAACTTAACACCAGGAATTTATTGATCCTGTTCTTCTCCGAGATAGTGGTCACCCTCAGACACTGAGAATATGTCAGTTAGGACTGCTTGCCCTGCCTTAAAATAGGTTGTTGGCTAATTACCAAAGAATGTGTTAGGCATCTTACCACCTGACTCCCTGGCTTTTAAAATGGAATCTTAGCCTTCAGATGGAATCCCACCTGTTCTTACTATACTGTTTCTATCTGGGCATTTCTCATCATATGCAGGAAAAGTTAATCATGATGCTTGTCCCCTGTCCCCGCCCTCCCTCATTGCCATTTGAAAAGGTAGCCTTTATCGATCAATCAAGGAAGGAAGGAGCATTTCATATTCCTTTGCTTTCACCCACTTAGGGTGTTTCAGAGCCTACATTTCAATCTCTGTGTTTTATTCGTTAGCTTTTAAATGGAAAAAAATATTGTCTGGGTTGGGTTTTGGTGGCTGTTGGGTCGTGACATGTAGATGTGGTATTTAAACATTGTTTGTGTCGATGAAAGCCCACTCGTTCCCCATCTCTGGGCGCCAAGAAGTCCCTGCAGCCTCAGGTCAGGGGGCACGATTCCTTCTCTGTGAGGCCCTCTGAGCCTCGCCCCTCGCTTCCCGCCTCTCATCCAGTCTTTGTGAAGATGATGTCGTGTGACGAATGTGGAAACGCAGTGTTGGGGGTGGGCAGTGTTGCACATAAGTGTGTTTTGCTTAGTTTCAGTCTGTCTGTCAGAGGAGGTGGACCCTGATCACCCATGGCCAAGGGCAGAAGGCAGCCTTATTTCATCCTTTAGTTTGGGAAGTAAAAGCTGAAAGGAGGCTGGGGACTTGAGAGGCACGCATTAATATAAGATGAAAAGCTGGCTTTTATTGAGTGTTCTCGGTGTGCCAGGAGGAAGCATTTTCCATGCGCTGGCTTCCCTAATCCTCAAAGGGTCATATGAAGTAGGTGCCATGATTATGCTCATTTTAACAGGTGAGGAGACTGGGGCATGAATAGCCAAGTGAGTTTCCCAGGGTCACATAGCCAGTGAGTGACCAGAAGGGGCTGGGAAGGGAATCTGATGGTGTCCAGGGGAGCCCTCGCTCCAGACCAGGGATATCCTTTTTCCTGGGAATTTTATTGATGCAGGAAGGGTCCTGGAGTCTCACTGGTGTGTAGCTGTCTCCATTCCATGGACAGGGGGATGCAAGAAATTGTGGAATTCAAAAATCTCTGAGCTGATTCCTCTCCTTCCCAAGTACACGAATCTTTTCTCGAACATTTCCAGGAGGTTTTGCAGCCTTTGCTGGAAAGCCTCAAAGGGTAAGGGATTTAGGGGGCAGCCCTATTTTTGGACAGCTTGAAGTGACTGAAAAGTCCAGCCGGCCTCCCTCCTGCTTGAGGGCGTCAGAATGACACGTGTGAGCCTGCTCTCCAGCCCTCTGAGAACTCGGGGAAATCATGCCATTTGGGGCCCATTTCTGCTGCCTCTAACTTTGTGGAGTGTGAGGCCACAGTCCTCTCCAGAGGAAGAAGTAGGAAGCCATGGGTCGCAGCATGAGGCGGTCTGTCTCCAGAGGGAAATAACTCACTGACTAGCATGTTGGTGACCTTCTCACAAACCCCTCACCTGAGAGACTTGGCAATTTGAGGCACATCTTTACGCTCTGCATGCACACGGGGGACACGTGGTGCTAGGGCCTGTGTGCATGCCCCATTAGGAACAATACAGAGAAACTGAAAGTAGATTCCTGCCTCAGAGTTTCTGTCAAGATCCAAGGGGCATAGGGTTTGACACCATGTAGTTAGTTGTGACCCACCATTCACTGAAATGCTACACCAGGGCCGGAGAAACTCAGGGGAAAGTCGATGAGGGACATTTTTGCCTATTTCCAAAATGCCTTTGTTGTGTTGTCAGTGGGTGAATACGCATGTCTGCCTTCTACCTCAGGTGTTTCTCCCAAGAACAGTGAGAGGAAACTCCATGTAAATCACAGCTCTTGAGAATGAGCAGCAAGACGCTTAACTAAAAGTGTGCATGGGGGCTCCTGCTGGGCCCTCCCATTTGCCTGGTGGGAGGGGACCAGGTGGGAAATCTTTCCTTCACTATTAAAAAATGTTTTTAAATTGAGGTACATACAATAGAATGCACAGATCTTAGATATAGCTTGATGCATTTGGCCCGTGTGTACACTCATGTAACCATCACCCAGATCAAGATAACAAACATTATCACAGAGTTTTCCCCCTTGACCTGTTTCACCCATATAACTTTCACCTTCCCCCATGGCAACTGCCAGTCTGTTCTCTAGCTTGAGTGCATTTCTTATGGCTGTTTTGTTCATTTGTTTTGTTGTTTAGATTCTACATATAAGTGAAATCATATGGTCTTTGTCTTTCTCTGTCAGACTTATTTCACTTAGCATCATACCCTCTAGGTCTGTCCAAGTTTTAGCAAATGGCAAGATTTTGTTATTCTTTTTTTATGGCTGAGCAATATTCCATTGTATATATATGTACCACATCTTCTTTATTCATTCTTCTGTAGATGGACATTTAGGTTGTTTCCATATCCTGGTTATTGTAAATAATGCTGCAATAAACATAGGAATGTATGTGTCTTTTCAAATTAGCAATTTTGTTCTCTTCAGGTATATTCCCAGAAGGGGAATTCCAAGCTTGAATGGTAGTTCGGTTTTAATTTTTTTGAGGACCCTCCACACTGTTTTCCATAGTGGCTGCATCAGTTTACATTCCCACCCACAGTGTAGGAGGGCTCCTTCCCTTTCCTCCGTATCCTCGCCAATACTTGTTATTTCTTGTCCTGTTGATATTGGATTAGCCCCTCTGACTGGTGGGAGGTGATGTCTCATTGTGGTTTTGACCAAGTGGGAAATCTTTTCCTTCTTTCAGTATTTTTTAAGTTTCAAATGATTTCCTTTCACTGAAATTATAACTGAGGAATCAATGTGTATTTATTGTGACCTGAAATGGTTCTGCTTATCCTGGTTCCTCTAAATTAGCTTTTCCCTTCTTCCCACAGATCAGCCAGCAGACATGATGAGCACCAAGGCCTTTATGTTGGTGTCGGCTGTGGAGCGAGAGCTGCTGATGGGCGACAAGGAGCGCGTCAACATAGAGTGTGTGGAGTGCTGCGGCCGGAACCTGTACGTGGGCACCAATGACGGCTTCATTTACCACTTCCTGCTGGAGGAGAAGACTCTGCCCACAGGCACAGCCACATTCACTGCCACTAAGCAGCTGCACAGACACCTGGGTTTCAAGAAGCCAGTGAATGAGCTGCGAGCGGCATCAGCTCTCAACAGACTGCTGGTGCTCTGTGAAAATGGCATAACTCTGGTGAACATGATGAGCCTGGAGCCGGTGCCCTCGGGGGCCCGCATCAAAGGGGCCACCGCTTTCGCCTTGAATGAGAACCCTGTGAGCGGGGACCCGTTCTGCGTGGAAGTCTGCATCATTTCCGTCAAGCGGAGAACCATCCAGGTGTTCATGGTGTACGAGGACCGGGTTCAGATCATCAGGGAGGTGTCCACGCCGGAGCAGCCGCTGGCCGTGGCTGTGGACGGCCACTTCCTGTGCCTGGCTCTGACCACCCAGTACATCATCCTGAACTACAACACCGGCATGGCCCAGGACCTGTTTCCCTACTGCAGCGAGGAGAAGCGCCCAATCGTCAAGCGGATCGGGAGACAGGAATTCCTCCTGGCGGGCCCGGGAGGGCTGGGTGAGCAGGCTGCTTTAGTGCCTCCGCTAACCGTCACCTAGCTGCCCACTCTCTGTCTCATCTCCAGGAATTCATGCTGGAATCCGAGGGGGAGATGTTAGTGGTGAAAAATAGATACTTGTGAAGATATTTGCCAACTTCGAGGATATGTGGCAAGATGCAAACAGAACGCATAACTAGTGTTTGCTAAAATTTCCCCAGATTGTTGTGTGAATGTGTGGTTAATGGAACAATGGTAGACCAGTCATAAAGCCAATTTTATTTTGTGCTAAAGAGGAGCCTGAACATGGCTCTGGGGAGAAAATACCTTTAAGTAAATAATGACAAAAATAAGAATCCGTGAGTCATCCTTATGAGATTTTCACGTGGGTGGGCTTGTTAGTTAATTGTTTTGGTTCCTCCTTTGATCAAGAATTTGGGAGGCTCACTCATAGGTATTTGGGGCTCACTTATAGGTATTTCCAAATGTGCAGCCTTAGACTTCAATGGGATGTCTGTATTTTTCTCTGGTTGGCTGCGCTTTCATCCCACCAAAAAGTTCCTAGTAGCTCCTCGGGAGGGCTTTGCTGTTCTGTGTGGCCTTAGTAGTTCTCGGCACAGCCTTGTTGACATTGAGTCAGAGCAGGTAAGTCTCGGTGCTTATTTTTGGTCGTGGACAGCTCGTATTAGGACTGTGCACAGGCCTGTGACATGCAGGTGCTGGTGAGGTAGATCCCTTACCACTGGTATTCTCACCATCCAGAAGTGGGTGTAGGCATCTCATTTCTAAGTGATAGGTACAAACGTATTTCCTGGTAATAACAAAAAGTGAGGTCATGAGCTAGTTAGTATGTACTTCCTGATTTTTACCTTGTTTGTTTAAATGGACTTCAATTTTTTTAAAGCAGTTTTGGGTTTACAGTAAAACTGAATAGAAACACAGAGTTCCCATATACTCCCTGCCCCCAAACATATACAGCCTCCCCCACTATCATCATGCCCTGACCGAGTGCAGCATTGGTTACAGCTGATGAAGCTGCCCTGACGTGTCATTATCCCCCTGACTCTGTAGTTTACCTCCGGGCACAGTCTTGGTGGTGTACATCCTATGGGTTTGGACAAATGCATAATGGCATGTATCCATCATTATGTACCATACAGTATTTTCACTACTTTAGAAATCCTCTGTGCTCTACCTATTCATTCCCACACTCCCAATCCCCCCAGCAACCACCTGTCTTTCCAGAGTGTCATGTAGTAGAAATCACACAATGTGAAGCCTTTTTACATTAGTTTTTTTTACTTAGTAATATGCACTAAGCTTCCTTCATGTCTCTTCATGGCTTGATAGCTCAGATTTTTACTGTTTGGAAAAAAGTTCTTTACCCCAAACATCTTTTTCTTTAGAAAAATTCCAATTTGTAATGAAAATTTTTATTATGCAAAACATATATTTAAAAAAATGTGCTATAATGAACCCAATGTACCCATCACCCAATTCTAGCTATTATCAGTTCCTTACCAGTTGTTCGATATATACACCTAACCATTAACCCTTCTTGATGATTTTGAAGCCAATAACAGACATCGTAGCATTTCACCTGCCAACATTTCAGTATGTCATTCTATGTTACCTAAAAAGAAACCCGAAATACCATTACATAACAACAAAAAAATTAACAATAATTCCTTGATATCATCAAAATCAAGGCATGTCATATTTTTCCTATTGTCATATATAGAAAGATGTACATACATTTATGTTTAACTATGTGTATGTGTATTTTTCAGTTCACTTGAATCAGTTTCCACGTAAGGCCCATGCTTTACAATTGGATGATATCCATCTGTTAAGTTTCTCTTTCTTTAGGTTCCTTCTCCTTCTCTTTTTCCTTTTTCTTTAATGCTCTGTTGTAGAAATTGGATCATATAACCTATAGCTTCCCACAGTCTGAATTTTGATGATTTTATCCCTGTCTTATTGTTTAATGTGTCAGGATGACATATTAATACATCAGGGGTTCCTGCCAACTGGTAACTGGGGTCACAAGTCTTATCAGAGTCAAGTGTTTTGTTTGTTTGTTTGTTTGTTTGCTCATTTTTGGGGAGAGGCAAGACTTCTTCACAGTTAGCAGAGGACTTCCATCAGGGTTGTATAACCTTTTGTACCTCTTTGTGATGTTAATAGCTATTGATGGGTATTGTCTAGACCCTTTAATCATTAGGTGCTGCCAAATAGCAGTATTCTATTTCTGTCCATTCCCCCTTCATGGATTAAATGAAATGCATGGGAGAAGAGAAACTTCTCATTAATTGTATGGTTGCCCCAGGTACGCTGTATAAGAAAGGCAGGATGAGGTGTTCGATAAAGCGATCCCTTCTGTCTTCCAGAAGTGACTTTTTAAAAAGTCACTCATTTAAGTGAATCTGAGTGTTTCAGCCCATCTGTGCTGGGTGGGAGTTTATTCAGGTTGACTACTGAGTCCCTTTCACATGACCCTGGACCTCTGGTGGCCTCCTTGATGGCCCTCCTTCCAGGGTCACATTGTATGTTTCCTGACTGAGATCCAGTTCCAGCCATTTCTCCAAGGACCCATGGTATTTAGAGACCGCAGTCTGGATGCTAGAGGTGCTTCTTGTCCATAGTTTCTAGGCCTCTTCAGTAGACAAAGTTAGAAAGTATGCATTTTTTAAAGATAAAATGCATTATGAGGTCATATTGATAGAACCGATCCAGGGCCACAGGGCCTTGACCTCATGTATCTGTATACCTATATCTCCTTTCAACCATAGCAAAAATCCAGCAGATTACCACTCCAACATGATTGTTCTTTGCTTTACCCCATAGTACAGAGCATAGATAACAGTACTGCTGCTGTTCCCACAATGTAATTACTGAAAAAAGTTTGATTGCTTGTAGTTCTTTTTGTCCTTAGGGTAGGGTATGTATAACCCATTGGGAATATGTAGTAACATTACTGTGTCTTCAAGTAATTTGAAATAGGTGCTCTCTATGGTTATGCCACCAACTGGAAATGTGATTGGATTGATTTTTTTCATTTTACTTTCAAATTTTAGAAACTGTTTTATTTTTTTATTATGTAAATACTTACAAGTTTACACCTTTGATGATATAGTAAGGTATATTCAAAGAGCTTATATCCTCTCTCCTTCACCTATTCAGTC
>JAQQAC010002629.1:21210071-21230654 GCA_029783875.1 Phataginus tricuspis | reverse complement strand
GGGGCTCATTTGTAACTCATGAGTACTTTAAATAATCCATTTAGGTGTTCATACGAAGCATACACCCAACAGTATGTCTTATAACTCTCAAATACCTAGAGTAACCTGAACTAAACGAACTGATCAGGTACCAGTTCTTAGGGAACCTGATACTAACAGACGTAAGAATAATTTGTGATTATGATACCAGTTATATTTATCATATCAGCTATATTAAAGTTAGTGTTTCTTAAGTGTATTAAAAGTTTTCTCTTAAGGAAATTAATTATACAGACTCCTGCAATATTAGATAGTTTATCGATACGGTTTACAAAGCTTTCCCTGTACATAATACAAATCTAAATTCAACCCCATTCCAACAAAAAGAATTTCTAAATTAGGAGACAAATTAACCTGACATTGTTCATCTTTCAGTTTATAAGAACTGTGCTCCCTGATTCTTCTTGGAAGGCTCACTGAAGAATAGTTAACTAGAAACACAAGTTGCCGTATTCAACACAGGAATTAAAGGAGAGGTTCAAAATCTGACTTTGACTCTGTTAGCAGAGGCACCACAGTCCAGCTGTCTGACTGCTCTGAAACCTGCTTCCTTATCTGTAAACTGTGGTTGTGCTGAGAGAAGGAAACCAGGGACAGAAGCCACCCACCTGGTCTGGCACGCATGGGAGGCCAAGGGCATGTTAGTTAAATTCGAGAGCTTTCCAACCAGTGGCTTCCAGGCATGCTTTCTTGTGACCGGCTAATTACAAACCTGAAATTTTTCCTTTGGAATGTTCCTCCGGGCTCCTTTGGCTAAAACCAAGGCCTCTTCCACTCTACGGCTTGCTAGAAGATCCTGTATTTGTTTTTCCAGAGGTAATGGAACCAAGATGTAAACTCCTTTACTTGTGGCAACAATCACTCTTCCTGAGAAGAAATTCAACACTGTTGGATAGGGAAAGAACATACTGCCTGCAAGAAAATATACTGCTTCCCACAAATGGGGTCATTATCTGATTTGCTGATCAATTTCATCATAGTTTAACCAACAAAGTTTAACCAATAACAGGAATGCCTACAGAGATTATAAATTATAATGCTTTGCTTTTCTTCTTCCCATACTGTCAACTGTCAGAAAAGGGCAATATCTTAATACTACACTTCCAAAGTATAAAATATGCTTTTTTGCCTTTTTTTAAAATTTAAAAGTACTGATAAATTTAAAAGCAGTTGAGTCAATACATAACATGTAGCCCAATGAGATTGTGGAGCTTAATTGTGGAAAGCTGTCACTAAGAATTTTGATGTACCTCACATAAAATTTTTTAAAGTCTTTTCTCTCCATGTTAGTTGGTTTACAGGAAACTACGATTATAATGTAACCCTCTGACCATGAGATAATATTTCATACTCGCCTACCGCCCAGACATATCCAAGTCTTGGCGCTACCTTATCATTTCCCAGAGTCCTGGGAGTCACCATGATCGTGGGGAACACCGTCATCCAAGTCTCACTTGTGAGACCTCACCTGGCCCAGGTGGTCCTACTACGGAGCTTTTGAATTGAGTTCTGCTCCCTTCTGGAGACACTTGCTAAGCTATTACCTGTTCACAGGGAGCACTGGAAAGATCTTCTGTTCTGTCTGAGGATAATTCAGCATCAGCCAAGCCTTTCCTGCTCCCTCTGCTCTTCCTTGCTGGAATCCATGACGCCCGCTCCAGTCCCACTGTGGTTTAACTGAAGCCTCATCCTTCCCTGCCTGAGTGTTGTCACCTCTTCCTTCCTGCTCTTGCTGCTCTGCTTTCTTGCCTAAATTATTGTTTTCTCTATCAAACCAAAGAAATTTTTCTCCTACTCAGATGAGATTCTGTCCCTTCTCTGCACTGAGGTCCCTTTTTCCAGGAAGCCCCGCTTGTGGTCACCTAAGGTGGGTTGTATCATCAGCCTCTATGTGCCCATGAGCACTGTGCCTACACTGCCACTCAGTGTACACAGCACAGGAATACTGTCGTGAAATAGGCTACTCTACTGTGTGAGCCAGGGCCCCCGCTGGAATCTGACATGCTCATGTGGGGGCCGTGAATCTTAGTAAGTTTACATCCTCAGCACCTAAAACAGAAGGAGCAATGTTTGGTGAGTTAAAATCCCTAATTGCAATGGCAACACATACATCTAGATTAGTTCCTGGTTTGAAGAAGAAAATATCACAAAAAGTGTGGAGAGCGGCTGGGACAGAAGGAGCAAGAGTCCAGGACAGGACTGATTGTGTTTTGGTGCCTAGTCTCCATCCAGGGCCTGAACCGGGCCTGACTCTGAAAGAAACCTTGAAAAGTTTCCTGAATTCCTGAAACAAGTATCTCAGGAATGCAGGGAGATCTTAGCTCAAGACCAGCCAGCTGGACCAGATGCCCCCAGGCGTATGTGACTTAAATGATTGGATTAATGACTGATTGGATCAATCTGTAGGCAATACTTAAGTGATTGGATTAAGGTCCTTGAAAAGGGTGTGTGAATCCAATCTGTAGGCAATACATGTGTATATAAGCCATGCCAGAATAAAGCTTCTTTGCATTCTGCACCAGACAGTTTGCCCTCCTGTCATCTTGTATATACAGCCCGACACCCCCACTCAGGAATTGTTTGACTCCTGCTGCAGGCCCTGGCAAAAAGGCATCCTTAAGACAACTAGAGAAATATGAACATGGGCAGGAATTAGAGTTTTTCTTCTCAGATATGGAAAGGGCTTTGTGGTTATATTAGGAAAATGCCCTCATTCTTAGGAGATGTGTGCTGAAGCATTTCACTTTAAATGTCATGATGTTATCCACTTATTTTTATGTGGCTCTGCAGAATGTTAACAAGTGTTTAATCTAGGGGAATGGTATTCAGTGGGTAGTTCACTATTTTTCTATCAACTTTTCAGTTAATTTGAAAATGTTCATAAAATTTAGGAAAAGTGAAGTAAATCGAGTCTCATCTGACTCACTGTTGCACAGGAGAGGAAGTCCCTCCTGACTGCCCTGGCAGCCTCATCTCAGACCACCCCTCTTCAGATGGCATTGCTTGCATACCCTGAAGCCCAGGGTCCCTCTTGTGCGGATCTGCATACACCTTTCTGTCTACCTGACAGGCCTTTCCCACCACTTGGCTGACTCATACTTATCCTTAAAGGTTTGGTCAAAGGCCACCTCCTTCAGGAAACCCTCCCTGATACTTCTAGGAACTGCTTCCTCCTCTGCTCTCCATTGGCCTTATTTCACTTCTCTCCAGCTCTTAAATTGCTGTAGCTATTTGTTGAAATGTCTATCTCCCCAGTGACCCTGGAGTTCCTGAAGCGAAGAGACTATATTACCATCAGCTATGTATGTTCTATGGTTAGCATAAGGCCCAGTTCCTAATGGGCTTTTGATAACATTTACTGAAGAAATATCATCATAAAAGGGCTGATAACCAAATTTCATTTAAGATTTCCATGTGAACCAGTACCTTCAAAATCCTGCAGAATATGGCCTTCCTTAAAGGGCAGGGTCTGCTTTTGCTGCTGATCCAGCATGCTATGAACTGTGATGAACTCATCGTCCAGAGCTATGACATACGGAAAGCAAACGGCTGCCCCGAGGACATTCTCTGACCAGTGCACAGGGGCACGTTGAGATATCCCAGCAACGGTGGCAAACATGCCTACAAAATAGAAAGAGTTAGGTGGGCCTTCAAGTAACTATGGCTTAAATGTGTCTAGATGCAGAATACCTGTCCCCTTCATTCTATTTCAAGATAGGAAAGATAACACAATATGCTGCATGTGTGAAGACCCCATGTGATTTAACTTCTGTGAAGAGAATTGCTTTCCCCAGGATATCTACCTTATATTTACTTCCAATTAAAAATGAAGTTAAAAAATGTTTACATATACCCACATGAAGGTTTATAAAGTGCATGTCCTCAGACTTGGGGAAAATGTCACTTTCAAACAACCTAAGAAGCTTTGCTCGTTTGCCCCTCTAATCACTTCTCTTCCTTACACATCCATTCAGCAATGGTGACTGCTCAATGGACACTGAATGCATTCATCCATATATTTATCGATACCTACTATGTGCCGGGCACTCTACAAGGCATCATACCAGGAACTGTCCCTCCTCGGAGTTGAGGTCTCACTTTGGAGACACATACACTACATGAAGAGAATCAATTTGGCAACTGAAGACACATTGTTGGTGTTGGTCAGTAATAACTTCCATATTAAATGACAGTTTATCTCGTAAATAAAACACTAACGGAGACATCTCCAGACGAGCTGTATATATTCCACAGATACTGGGGTTTACCAAATCAGTACATCAACCATGAAATTCAATCCATTTTAACTTTATTTTCAAAGTAGTTGGCATGAAACACCATTAGAAACAGTATGCTGAGAAGGATTAAAGATGGCGGTGTGAAAGGTGAGACAGAGGCTTCTTCCTAAAACCGCATATAATACCTAACTCCGGAGATCTGCTCTGGGAGCACAAACCTACATTTCATGGAGCTTGCATGATACTCTCGTAATTAGGGGGTTGAAAAGCTAAAACAGGCAGAATTCCTGGAGAGACTAGGATTCCAGCTGCTTGTGGAAAGCAGGGATCCATATCCAGCTCCTCTGGGACAAAAGAAAGGCGGGCAGTCTGAGAGACTTCCTAATAAGGAAGCCCTTAGCAAGAGGGCTGCTAAAGGGGCAAGGATTGTACAGAGCTTACTGCTCAGAAAGGACAGGTAGACAAAATTGTCCAGGTGCACTCTGCCCAGCAGGTTGGGAGCTTTCACGATCTTCAGTTGCTCCAGCTCCCTGGCTGCCTACACAGCTCCAAGAACCCCCTCCATGATAGGCAGCCTACTGCGCCTTTCTACTGGCCAGCCCCACCTGGCTCGCACACCAGCAAGCCCTACTCTGGTGTTAGGCCAGCCAGAGGGAAGATCTGTCTACAGCAACTACAAATGCAAAGCATAGAGGCTTATACCTGTGAGCTCGGCCCACTGGTTCAGGCAGTGGAGACAGGCATAGCAGCCGGGAAGCAGGAAACAGCTCTTTCCTTCCCCTAGGCACCAATACCACTCCCCTGTGACCCCCGATGTTGCTTCAGGGGCTGAGAAGCTCCAGAGAGTAGAGCTTCTGGGCACTAGAGGATGCCATACACAAATATGAAATGCCAAAGGAACCTGGTTCAGAGTAAAATTATTAATACAACTCCTGAGAAAGATTTAAATGATATGGACCTCATGACTCTCCTTGAAAGGGAGTTCAAAATAAAAATCATTAACATGCTCATGGAGGTATGGAAAGATATACAAGAACTCAGGAATGAATTCCAGTCGGAGATCCAGTCATTGAAGAGCACAACGGAGGGTATTAAAGGCATATTGGATATAGTGGAGGAGACGATAAATGAAATAGAAACTAGAGAAGAGGAATACAAAGAAGCTGAGGCACAGAGAGAAAAAAGGATCCCTAAGAATGAAAGAATATCAAGAGAACTGTGTGACCAATCCAAATGTAACAATATTTGCATTAAGGGGTACCAGAAGAAGAAGAGAGAGAAAAAGGGATAGAAAGTGTCTTTGAGGAGGTGATTGCTGAAAAATTCCCCAGTCCTGGGAAGGAGATAGTCTCTCAGGCCATGGAGGTGCACAGTTCTCCCAACACAAGAGACCCAAGGAAGACAACACCAAGACATATAGTAATTAAAATGGCAAAGATCAAGGATAAGGACAGGCTATTAAAAGCAGCCAGAGAGAGAAATAATACCACATACAAAGGAAAGCCCATCAGGCTGTCATCAGACTTCTCAACAGAAACCTTACAGGCCGGAGGGCTCAAGATGGCGGTGTGAGCGGGGTGGCAGAAATCTCCTCCCAAAACCATATGTATTTTTGAAAATACAACAAATACAACTATTTCTAAAAGAGAGACCAGAAGATACAGTACAACAGCCAGGCTACATCTACATCTGCGAGAACTCAGCATCTCACAAAGCGGGTAAGATACACAAAGCCGTGACCAGCGGGACCCAAGCACTCCCCCCACCCCAACTCACCAGCGGAAGGAAAAGAATCAGAGTGGGGAGGGAGTGGAAACACAGGACTGCTGAATAACCAGACCTGGTGATCTGCACCGGGAGAATAGACAAATATCGCATGTTGTACTGGATATTAGAGAAACGGAAAGGCAGGATCCAAGACGGAAACTGGAAGAGGGTCCCCACAATAGGCTCCTCTGGGACAAAAGAAAAGGGGGCGCTTTTTTAAAGTCTTAAAGGGACAAGGGCCCAACAGCTGAACAAAATCGTCCCAGCAAAGTCAGCTCAATAGGCTCAGTATCTTGAGGAACTTCAGGCCCCCTAACCTGCTGCTGGGTAAAGCAGACACAAAGCCCCTCACGACAGTAAGCAGCCTGCCATTCGTTCTCCCAGGCCAGTGAGGCAAATGGACCGGCTGACCCGCCACAGCTGCAGAGCAGCAGGAGAGCGGCCCTACCACAGCAACCACACAGAGCATCCTCCCAGCATGCAGCTAACCTGGACGGGCAGCAGAAACCAGAGCAAGGTCCGGAAGGCACGAAGAGGCGCCATCCTTGCAGTAGAACACACCCGGCGTGGCTGCCACCCCTCGCAGAGCTCTAGGCTACCCTGAGGGTGGCTCCGCCCGTGGCAGCTCAGGGGATTATCCCAGAGAGAGCCTCCTGGTGTGCAGGTAACCAGCACAGGCTGCAGAGAAGGACAAGGTGAGCAACAAGCAGGCAGGGACTTTCTTCTCCCAGCTGACACACGTGCCACCTGCCTGAGAACTTCTATCGCCATGAAAAGACAGAAGAATATGGTCCAGTCAAAAAATCACTCAGACAACTCCAGAGAGAGGGCCTGGTGGGATAGATTTAACCAATCTTTCTGAAAAAGAATTCAAAATAAAAGTCACAACCATGATGATGGACCTACAGAGAAATATGCTAGAGTTAAGGGATGAAGGCTGGAGGGAGATTATAGAAATGAAACAATCGATTAACGACCTTAAGAGCAGACTGGACAAGGTGCAAGAGACTGTTAATGGAATAGAAATCAGAGAACAGGAGTAACAAGAAGCTGAGTCAGAGAGAGACAAAAGGATCTCTAGGAATGAAAGAATATTAAGAGAACTGTGTGACCAATCAAACGGAACAATATTCACAT
The DNA here is from genome assembly GCA_029783875.1 of Phataginus tricuspis. Taxonomy (NCBI): domain Eukaryota; kingdom Metazoa; phylum Chordata; class Mammalia; order Pholidota; family Manidae; genus Phataginus; species Phataginus tricuspis. The sequence goes on along the minus strand of JAQQAC010002629.1, from coordinate 21,223,473 downwards.
TATAGGGGTACCAGAAGAAGAAGAGAGGCAAAAAGGGATAGAAAGTGTCTTTGAAGACATAATTGCCAAAAACTTCCCCAAGCTGGGGAATGAAATAGTCTTTCAGATTATGGAAACTCACAGATCTCCCAACAAAAGGGACCCAAGGAGGACAACACCAAGACATGTAATAATTAAAATGGCAAAGATCAAAGACAAGGGCAGAGTATTAAAACGCAGCCAGAGAGAGAAAAAGGATCACCTACAAAGGAAAACCCATCAGGCTATCATCAGACTTGTCAACAGAAACCTTACAGGCCAGAAGAGAATGGCATGATATATTTAACACAATAAAACACAAGGGCCTTGAACCAAGAATACTGTATCCAGCACGATTATCATTTAAATTTGAGGGAGGGATTAAACAATTCCTAGACAAGCAAAACTTGAGGGAATTTACCTCCCACAAACCACCTCTACAGGATATTTTAAAAGGACTGCTCTAGATGAAAGCACTCTTAAGGCTAAATAGATGACACTAGAGAAAATAAAATCAGCAAAGAAAGCAAACGATCCAAACACTAACTAAAGGCAAAAAATAAAATCAACTATCCATAAAAACAGTCAAAGGAAACTCAAAAGAGTATGGAATAAAACACCTAACATATAAAGAAGTGAGGAGGAAGATAAGAAGGACAGAAATAAAGAATCATCAGACTATACTTATAATAGCTTAATAAGAGAGTTAAGTTAGACTGTTAGATAGTAAAGTAGCTACTCTTGAACCTTTGGTAACCATGAATCCAAAGTCTGCAATGGCAATAAGTACATATCTATCAATAATCACCCTAAATGTAAATGGACTGAATGCACCAATCAAAATACACAGAGTAATAGAATGGATAAAAAAGCTACACCCATCTATATGCTGCTTACAAGAGACTCACCTCAAACCCAAAGATACACACACACAAAAAGTGAAGGGATGGAAAAAGATATTTTATGCAAACAGCAAAGAGAAAAAAGCAGATGTTGCAGTACTTGTATCAGACAAAATAGACTTCAAAACGAAGAAAGTAGCAAGAGATAAAGAAGGACATTACATAATGATAAAGGGGCAGTCAAACAAGAGGATACAACCATTATAAATATAAATGCACCCAACACAGGAGCACTGACATATGTGAAACAAATACTAGCAGAATTAAAGGAGGAAAGAGAAAGCAATGCATTCTTATTAGGAGACTTTAACACACCACTCACTCCAAAGGACAGATCAACCAGACAGAAAATAAGTAAGGACAGAGAGGCACTGAAGAATACACAAGAACAGATGGACCTAACAGACATTCACAGAACTCTACACCCAAAAGCAGCAGAATACACATTCTTCTAAAATGCAAACGGAATATTTTGCAGAATAGTCCACATACTAGGCCACAAAAAGAACTTCAGTAAATTCAAAAATATTGAAATTCTACCAACCAACTTCTCAGATGACAAAGGTATAAAACTAGAAATAAATTGTACAAAGAAAACAAAAAGGCTAACAAATACACGGCGACGTAACAGCATGCTCCTAAATAATCAATGGATCAATGACCAAATTAAACGACCAAGAGATCAAGCAATATATGGAGGCAAATGACAACAACAGCACAAAGCCGCAACTTCTGTGGGACACAGCAAAGGCACTTCTAAGAGGAAAGTATATTGCAATCCAGGCCTATTTAAAGAAAGAAAAACAATCCCAAATGAATACTCTAAAGTCACAATTATTGAAATTGGAAAAAGAAGAACAAATAAGGCCCAAAGTCACCAGAAGAAGGGACACAATAAAGATCAGAGAATAAATAAATAAAATTGAGAAGAATAAAACAATTGAAAAAAATCAATGAAACCAAGAGCTGGTTCTTTGAAAAAATTAACAAAATAGATAAACCCCTAACCAGACTTATTAAGAGGAAAAGAGAATCTATACACATAAACAGAATCAGAAATGAGAAAGGGAAAATCACAACAGACCCCACAGAAATACAAGGAATTATTAGAGAATACTATGAAAATCTATATGCTAACAAGCTGGAAAACCTAGAAGAAATGGACAATTTCTTAGAAAAATACAACCTTTCAAGACAGACCAAGCAAGAAACAGAAAATCTAAACAGATCAATTACCAGCAACAAAATTGAATCGGTAATCAAAAAACTTCCCAAGAACAAAACCCCTGGGCCAGATGGATTCAACACCGAATTTTGTCAGACACATAGAGAAGACATAATACCCATTCTCCTTAAAGTTTGCCAAAATATAGAAGAGGAGGGAATACTTGCAAACTCATTCTATGAAGCCAGCATCACTCTAATACCAAAACCTGGCAAAGAACTCACCAAAAAAGAAAATTACAGACCAATATCCTTGATGAACATAGATGCAAAAATACTCAACGAAATATTAGCAAACTGAATTCAAAAATACATCAAGAGGATCACACACCAGGATCAAGTGGAATTCATCTCAGAGATGCAAAGATGGTACAACATTCGAAAATCCATCAACATCATCCACCACATCAACAAAAAGAAGAAAAACCATATGATCATCTCCATAGATGTTGAAAAAGCATTTGACAAAATTCAACATCCATCCATGATAAAAATTCTTAACAAAATGGGTATAGAGGGCAAGTACCTCAACATAATAAAGGCCATATATGACAAACCCACAGCCAACATCATACATAACAGTGAGAAGCTGAAAGCTTTTCACCTAAGATCGGGAACAAGACAGGGATGCCTACTCTCCCCACTGTTATTCAACATAGTACTGGAGGTCATAGCCACGGCAATCAGACAAAACAAAGAAATACAAGGCATCCAGATTGGTAAAGAAGAAGTCAAACTGTCACTATTTGCAGATGACATGATATTGTACATAAAAAACCCTAAAGACTCCACTCCAAAACTACTAGAACTAATATCTGAATTCAGTAAAGTTGCAGGATACAAAATTAACACACAGAAATCTGTTGCTTTCCTATACACTAACAATGAACTAATAGAAAGAGAAATCAGGAAAACAATTCCATTCACAATTGCATCAAAAAGAATAAAATATCTAGGAATAAACCGAATCAAGGAAGTGAAAGACCTATACCATAAAAACTACAGGACACTCCTAAGGGAAATTAAAGAGGACAGTAATAAATGGAAATTCATCCCATGCTCTTGGCTAGAAGAATAAATATTGTCAAAATAACTATACTACCTAAAGCAATCTACAGATTCAATGCAAACCCTACCAAAATACCAACAGCATTCTTCAACGAAGTGGAACAAATAGTTCTAAAATTCATATGGAACCACAAAAGACCCCTAATAGCCAAAGCAATCCTGAGAAGGAGGAATAAAGCAGGGGGGATCTCGCTTCCCAACTTCAAGCTCTACTACAAAGCCACAGTACTCAAGACAATTTGGTACTGGCACAAGAACAGACCCACAGACCAGTGGAACAGAACAGAGTCCAGATATTAACCCAAACATATACGGTCAATTAATATAAGATAAAGGAGACATGGATATACAATGGGGGAATGACAGCCTCTTCAACAGCTGGTGTTGGCAAAACTGGACAGCTACATGTAAGAGAATGAAACTGGATCATTGTCTAACCCCATACACAAAACTAAATTCAAAATGGATCAAAGACCTGAATGTAAGTCATGAAACCATAAAACTCTTAGCAAAAACATACACAAAAATCTCTTGGACATAAACATGAACAACTTCTTCATTAACATATCTCCTCGGGCAAGGGAAACAAATGCAAAAATGAAGAAGTGGGACTATATCAAGCTGAAAAGCTTCTGTACAGCAAAGGACACCATCAGCAGAACAAAAAGACATCCTACAGTATGGGAGAATATATTCAGAAATGACATATCCGATAAGGGGTGGACATCCAAAATATATAAAGAGCTCCCGCACCTCAACAAACAAAAAGCAAATAATCCAATTAAAATATGGGCAGAGGATCTGAATAGACACTTCTCCAAAGAAGAAATTCAGATGGCCAACAGGCACATGAAAAGATGCTCCACATTGCTAATCATCAGAGAAATGCAAATTAAACAACAATGAGATATCACCTCACACCAGTGAGGATGGCCAACATCCAAAACACAAACAACAATGAATGTTGGCGAGGATGTGGAGAAAGGGGAACCCTCCTGCACTGCTGGTGGGAATGCAAATTAGTTCAACCATTGTGGAAAGCAGTATGGAGGTTCCTCAAAAAACTCAAAATAGAGATGCCATTTGACCTAGGAATTCCACTCCTAGGAATTTGCCCTAAGAATGCAGCAGCCAAGTTTGAAAAAGACATATGCACTGCTTTGTTTATCACAGCACTATTTACAATAGCCAAGAAATGGAAGCAACCTAAGTGTCCATCAGTAGATAAATGGATAAAGAAGAGGTGGTACATACACACAATGGAATATTATTCAGACATAAGAAGAAAACAATTCCTACCATTTGCAACAACATGGATGGAGCTAGAGGGTATTATGCTCAATGAAATAAGCCAGGTGGAAAAAGACAAGTATCAAATGATTTCACTCATATGTGGAGTAGAAGAACGAAGAAAAACACTGAAGGAACAAAACAGCAGACTCACAGAACCCAAGAATGGACTAACAGTTACCAAAGGGAAAGGGACTAGGGAGGATGGGTGAGAAGGGAGGGACAAGGGGGAAAAAGGGGCATTATGATTAGCAGACATAATTTGGGGGGGAATGGGGAGGGCTGTACAACTCAGAGAAGACAAGTAGTGACTCTATAGCATCTCACTATGCTGATGGACAGCGACTGTAATGGGGTATGTGGTGGGGACTTGATGATGTGGGGAGTCTAGTAACCATAATGTTGCACATGTAATTGTAGATTAATGATACCATAATGAAAAAATAAATAAAAAAAAGAAACCTTACAGACCAGAAGGGAGTGGCATGATGTATTTAATACAATGAAGCAGAAGGGCCTTGAAATAAGATTACTTTATCTGGCAAGATTATCATTAAAATTTGAAGGAGGGATTAAACAATTCCCAAATAAGCAAAAGCTGAGAGAATTTACTTCCCACAAACCATCTCTACAGTGTATTTTGGAGGGACTGCTATAGATGGAAGTGTTCCTACAGTTTAATAGCTGTCACCAGAGGTAATAAAACCACAGTAAAGAACATAACAGCTAATTACTAAGCAAATGCAAAATTAAATTAAGTATCCCTAAAATCAATCAAGGGATAGACAAACAGTACAGAATATGATACCTAATATATAAAGAATGGAGGAGGAAGAAAAGGAGGAGAAAAAAAACCCTTTAGATTGTGTTTCTAATAGCATATTAAGTGAGTTAAGTTAGGCTCTTAGATAGTAAGGAAGTTAACCTTGAACCTTTGGTAACCACAAATCTAAAGCCTGCAATGCCAAGAAGTACATACCTATCCATAATCACCCTAAATGTAAATGGCCTGAATGCACCAATCAAAAGACACAGAGTCAATGAATGGATAGAAAAACAAGACCCATCTATATGCTGCCTACAAGTGACTCACTTTAAACCCAAAGACATACACAGACTAAAAGTGAAGGGATGGAAAAAGACATTTCATGCAACTAACAGGGAGAAAAAAACAGGAGTTGCATTACTTATATCAGTCAAAATAGACGTCAGAACAAAGAACAAGAGACAAAGAAGGACATTACATAATGATAAAAGGGTCAATCCAACAAGAAGATATAACCACTATAAATATCTATGTGCCCAACATAGCAGCACCTACATATGTGAAACAAATACTACCAGAATTAAAAGGGAAAATAGAATGCAATGCATTCATTCTAGGAGACTTCAACACACCACTCACTCTGAAGGACAGATCAACCAGACAGAAAATAAGTAAGGAGACAAAGGCACTGAACAACATATTAGAATAGATGGACTGAACAGACATCTACTGAACTCTACACCCAAAAGCAGCAGAGCACACATTCTTCTCAAGTGCACATGGAACATTTTCAAGAATAGATCATATACTAGGCCACAAAGCCTTGGTAAATTCCAAAAGACTGAAATTGTACCAACCAGTTTCTCAGACCACAAAGGTATGAAACTAGAAATGAATTACGCAAAGCAAATGGAAAGTTCCACAAACACATGGAGGCTTCACAACATGCTCCTAAATAACCAATGAATCAGTGACCAAATAAAAACAGAGATCAAGAAATATATGGAGAAAAATGACAACACCGCAAAATCTGTGAGATGCAGCAAAGGCCGTGCTAAGAGGAAAGTATATTGCAATACAGGCCTAACTCAGGAAGGAAGAACAATCCCATATGAGCAGTATAAACTCACAATTAATGAAACTAGAAAAAGAAGAACAAATGAGACCCAAAGTCAGTAGAAGGAGGGACATAATAGAGATTAGAGCATAAATAAATAAAATCGAGATAAATAAAACAATAGAAAGGATCAATGAAAGCAAGAGCTGGTTCTTCGAGAAAATAAACAAAATAGATGAACCCCTAGCCAGACTTACCAAGAAAAAGAGAGTCTACTTACATAAACAGAATCAGAAATGAGAAAGGAAAAATCACTACAGACAGCACAGAAATACAAAGAACTATTAGAGAACACTATGAAAAATTATATGCTAACAAACTAGATAACCTAGAAAAAGTGGACAATTTTCTAGAAAAATACAACCTTCTGAGGCTGACCCAGAAAGAAACAGAAAATCTCAACAGACCAATTACCAGCAACGAACTGAACTGGTAATCAAAAACCTACCTAAAAACAAAACGCCTGGACCAGATGGCTTCACCACTGGATTTTATCAAACATTTAGTGAAAACCTAATACCCATCCTCCTTAAAGTTTTCCAAGGAGTCGAAGAAGAGGGAATACTTCCAAACTCATTCTATGAGGCCAGCATCACTCTAATACCAAAACCAGGCAAAGACACCACAAAAAAAGAGAAATACAGACCAATATCCCTGAAAAACATAGATGCAAAAATACTCAACAAAATATTAGCCAACCGCATTCAAAAATACATCAAAAAGGATCATCCATCATGATCAAGTAGGATTTATTCCAGGGATGTAAGGATGGTACAACATTCGAAAATCCATCAACATCATCCACCACATCAACAAAAAGAAGGACAAAAACCACATGATCATCTCCATAGATGCTGAAAAAGCATTTGACAAAATTCAACATCCATTCATGATAAAAACTCTTAACAAAATGGGTATAGAGGGCAAGTACCTCAACATTATAAAGGCCATATATGACAAACCCACAGGCAACATTATACTTAACATTGAGAAGCTGAAAGCTTTTCCTTTAAGATCGGGAGCAAGACAAGGATGCCTACTCTCCCCACTTCTATTCAGCATAGTACTGGAGGTCCTAGCCATGGCAATCAGACAAAACAAAGAAATAAAAGGCATCCAGATTGGCAAGGAAGAAGTTAAACTGTCCCTGTTTGCAGATGACATGATATTGTACATAAAAAACCCTAAAGGATCCACTCCAAAACTACTAGATCTAATATCTGAATTCAGCAAAGTTGCAGGATACAAAATTAATATTCAGAAATCTGCAGCATTCCTATACACTAACAATGAAGTAGCAGAGAGGGAAATCAAGAAAACAATTCCATTCACAGTTGCATCAAAAAGAATAAAATATCTAGGTATAAACCTAACCAAGGAAGTGAAAGACCTATACTCTGAAAACTACAAGACACTCATGAGAGAAATTAAAGAAGATACCAATAAATGGAAACACATCCCATGCTCATGGAGGGGAAGAATTAATATTGTCAAAATGGCCATCCTGCCTAAAGCAATATACAGATTCAATGCAATTTCTATCAGAATACCAACAGCATTCTTCAACGAACTAGAGAAAATCATTCTAAAATTCATATGGCACCACAAAAGACCCTGAATAGTCAAAGCAATCCTGAGAAGGAAGAATAAGCTGGGGGGATTATGTTCCCTAACTTCAAGCTCTACTACAAAGTCACAGTAATCAAGACAATTTGGTACTGGCACAAGAACAGACCCATAGACCAATGGAACAGACTAGAGAACCCTGACATAAACCCAACCATATATGGTTAATTAATATAAGATAAAGGAGCCATGGATAAAACAATGGGGAAATGACAGCCTCTTCAATAGCTGGTGTTGGCCAAACTGGACAGCTACATGCAAGAGAATGAAACTGGATTACTGTCTAACTCAATACCCAAAAGTAAACTCAAAATGGATCAAAGACCTGAATGTAAGTCATGAAACCATAAAACTCTTAGAAGACAACATAGGCAAAAATCTCCTGAATATGAGCATGGGCAACTTCTTCCTGATCGCATCTCCTCAAGCAACAGAAACAAAAGAAAAAATGAACTCATGGGACTACATCAAACTAAAAAGTTTCTGTACAGCAAAGGACACCATCAACAGAACAAAAAGGCATACTACAGTATGGGAGAATATATGCGTAAATTACATATCCAACAAGGGGTTAACATCCAAAATATATAAAGAACTTACACACCTCAATACCCAAAAAGCAAATAACCCAATTAAAAAATGGACCGAGGATATGAAGAGACAGTTCTCCAAAGAAGAGATTCAGATCGCCAACAGACACATGAAAAGATGCTCCACATCACTAATCATCAGGGAAATGCAAATTAAAACCACAATGAGGTATCACCTCACACCAGTAAGGATGACCAGCATCCCAAAAACTAAGAACAACAAATGCTGGTGAGGATGCAGAGAAAGGGGAACCCTCCTACACTGCTGGTGGGAATGTACACTAGTTCAACCATTGTGGAAAGTAATATGGAGGTTCCTCAAAAAACTAAAAATACAAATACCATTTGACCTGGGAATCCCACTCCTTGGAATTTACCCAAAGAATACAACTTCTCAGATTCAAAAAGACATATGTACCCCTGTGTTTATTGCAGCACTTTTTACAATAGCCAAGAAATGGAAGAAACCTAAGTGTCCATCAGTAGATGAATGGATAAAGAAGATGTGGTACAGGCCGCAGCCAATCCCTGCCGGACCCAAATAGGGCTTAAGGTCCAGGACAGCCAAAGAAAATAATGATTAAGAAAATACACAATGTTGAGACTTCCGGGAAGATGGCGATGTGAACAGAGCGGCAGAAAAATTCCTACCAACATTATATTTATTCAAGAAAACACAGCAAATACAACTATTTCTAAAAGAGAGACCAGAATACACAGGAAAGGGCACAGCGTGCACCTGTGAGAGAGGACTCGGCACCCGGCGAGGCGGGTAAGATACGGAACCGCGACCCGGCCAGACCCGAGCACTCGCCCACTCCAGAGCTCTGGCGGGTAGATACACCTGAGAGAGGACTCGGCACCTGGTGAGGCGGGTAAGATACGGAACCGCGACCCGGCGAGACCCGAGCACTCGCCCACTCCAGAGCTCCGGCGGGTAGATACACCTGAGAGAGGACTTGGCACCCGGAGAGGCGGTCATAAAGAGCCCAGCTGACATACGTGACAACTACGAACAACCAACTCTATAGTCATGAGAAGACAGAAGAATATGATACAGACAAGACTACAGACACACACCCCTGAGAGAGAATCTGAAGGAATGGACATGCACAGTCTTCCTGAAAAAGAATTCAGATTAAAAGTCATAGCAATGCTGATCTACAGAAAAATGTGCAAGGGCTGAGGGAGGAAATGAGGAAAGACAAAGCAGAAATGAGACAAGCCATCGACAGGCTTAACAGCAGACTGAATCAGGTTCAAGACACGGTCAATGAAATACAAAACAGGGAACAGGAATACAAAGAGCTGAGGCAGAGAGAGATAAAAGGATCTCTAAGAATGAAAGAATATTAACAGAACTGTGTGACCAATCCAAACGGAGCAATATTCGCATTATAGGAGTACCAGAGGAAGAAGAGAGAGAAAAAGGGATAGAAAGTGTCTTTGAAGAAATAATTGCTGAAAACTTTCCCACACTGGGGAAGGAAATAGTCTCTCAGTCCATGGAAGCCCACAGATCTCTCAACACAAGGGACCCAAGGAAGACAACACCAAGACACATAATAATTAAGATGGCAAAGATAAAAGATAAAGACAGAGTATTAAAGGCAGCTAGAGAGAGAAAAAAGATCCCTACAAAGGAAAACCCATCAGACAGTCATCAGACCTCTCAACAGAAACCTTACAGGCCAGAAGAGAATGGCATGATATATTTAACGTAATGAAACAGAAGGGCCTCGAACCAAGAATACTGTATCCAGCACGATTATCATTTAAATATGACGGAGGGATTAAACAATTTCAAGACAAAGGAAAGTTGAGAGAGTTTGCCTCTCATAAACCACCACTACAGGATATCTTAAACGGACTGCTCTAGAGGGAAGCACCCCTAAGGCTAAAAAGATGTCACCAGAGAAAATAAAAGCATAGCAAAGAAAGCAGACCATCTAAATACTAACTAAAGGCAAAGAATAAAACACCTAATATATAAAGAAAGGAGGAGGAAGAATAGGAAGGGAGAGATAAAGAAACATCAGACGGCATTCACAATAACTTAACTGGAAAGTTAAGTTAGATTCTTAGATAGTAAAGAAGCAACCCTTCGTAACCACGAAGCTAAAGCCAGCAATGGCAATAAGTACATATCTATCAATAATCACCCTAAATGTGAACGGACTTAATGCACCAATCAAAAGACACAGAGTAACAGAGTGGATAAAAAACCAAGACCCATCTATATGCTGCCTACAAGAGACTCACCTCAAACCCAAAGATATACACAGACTAAAAGTGAAGGGATGGAAAAGATATTTCATGCAAACAACAAAGAGAAAAAAGCAGGTGTTGCAGTACTTGTATCAGATAAAATAGACTTCAAAATGAAGAAAGTAGCAAGAGATAAAGAAGGACATTACATAATGATAAAGGGGTCAGTCCAACAAGAAGATATAACCATTATAAATATATATGCACCCAACACAGGAGCGTCAGCATATGTGAAACAAATACTAACAGAAGTGAAGGAGGAAATAGACAGCAATGCAATTATTTTAGGAGACTTTAACACACCACTCACTCCAAAGGATAGATCAACCAGGCAGAGGATAAGTAAAGACACAGAGGCACTGAACAACACACTAGAACAGATGGACCTAACAGATATCTACAGAACTCTGCAACCAAAAGCAGCAGGATACACATTCTTCTCAAGTAAACATGGAACATTTTCCAGAATAGACCACATACTGGGCCACAAAAAGAACCTCAGTAAATTCAAAAATATTGAAATCCTACCAACCAACTTCTCAGATCACAAAGGTATAAAACTAGAAATAAATTTCAGAAAGAAATCAAAAAGGCTCACAAATACATGGAGACTTAACAACATTCTCCTAATGAATCAATGGGTTAACGACCAAATCAAAACAGAAATCAAAGAATATATGGAGATTAATGACAACAACAACACAAAGTCACAACTTCTGTGGGACGCAGCAAAGGCAGTTCTAAGAGGAAAGTATATTGCAATCCAGCCCTATTTAAAGAAGGAAGAACATTCCCAAATGAACAGTCTAAAGACACAATTACTGAAATTGGAAAAAGAAGAACAAATGAGGCCCAAAGTCACCAGAAGGAGAGACATAATAAAGATCAGAGAAGAAATAAATAAAATTGAGAAGAATAAAACAATAGAAAAAACCAATGAAACCAAAAGCTGGTTCTTTGAGAAAATAAACAAAATACATAAACCCCTAGCCAGACAAAAGAGAATCCACACACATAAACAGAATCAGAAATGAGAAAGGAAAAATAACAACGGACCCCACAGAAATACAAAGAACTATAAGAGAATATTACGAGCATCTATATGCTAACAAGCTCCAAAACCTAGAAGAAATGGACAACTTCTTAGAAAAATACAGCCTTCCAAGACTCACCAAGCAGGAAACAGAAAAACTAAACAGACCAATCACCAGCAACGAAATTGAAGCGGTAATCAAAAAACTACCCAAGAACAAAACCCCCGGCCCTGACGGATTCACCTCTGAATTCTACCAGACATATAGAGAAGAAATAACACTCATTCTCCTTAAAGTTTTCCAAAAAATAGAAGAGGAGGGAATACTTACAAACTCTTTCTATGAAGCCAGCATCACACTAATACCAAAACCGGGCAAAGACCTCACTAAAAAAGAAAATTACAGACCAATATCCCTGATGAACATAGATGCAAAAATACTCAACAAAAGATTAGCAAACCGAATTCAAAAATACATCAAGAGGATCATACACCATGATCAAATGGGATTCATCCCAGGGATGCAAGGATGGTACAACATTCGAAAATCCATCAACATCATCCATCACATCAATAAAAAGAAGAACAAAAACCACATGATCATCTCCAAGGATGCTGAAAAAGCATTTGACAAAATTCAGCACCCAGTCATGATTAAAACTCTCAACAGAATGGGTATAGACGGCAAGTACCTCAACATCATAAAGGCCATATATGACAAACCCACAGCTAACATCATACTTAACAGCGAGAAGCTGAAAGCTTTTCATCTAAGATCGGGAACAAGACAGGGGCGCCCACTCTCTCCACTGTTATTCAACATAGTACTGGAGGTCTTAGCCACGGCAATCAGACCAAACAAAGACATACAAGGCATCCAGATTGGTAAAGAAGAAGTCAAATTGTCACTATTTGCAGATGACATGATACTGTACATAAAAAACCCTAAAGACTCCATTCCAAAACTACTAGAACTACTATCTGAATATAGCAAAGTTGCAGGATATAAAATTAACACACAGAAATCTGTTGCTTTCCTATACACTAATGATGAACTAACAGAAAGAGAAATCAGAATAACAATTCCATTCACAATTGCATCTAAAAGAATAAAATACCTAGGAATAAACCTAACGAAGCAAGTAAAAGACCTGTACTCTGAAAACTACAAGACACTCCTAGGAGAAATTAAGGAAGACACTAACAAATGGAAATGCATCCCATGCTCTTGGCTAGGAGGAATAAATATTGCCAAAATGCCTATACTACCTAAAGCAATCTACAGATTCAATGCAATCCCTATAAAAATAGCAACAGCTTTCTTCAATGAACTGGAACAAATAATTCTAAAATTCATATGGAACCAGAAAAGACCCCGAATAGCCAAAGCAATCCTGAGAAGGAGGAATAAAACAGGGGGAATTACACTCCCTGACTTCAAGCTCTACTACAAAGCCACAGTAATCAAGACAATTTGGTACTGGCACAAAAACAGACCCA
>JAQQAC010002629.1:21196142-21209571 GCA_029783875.1 Phataginus tricuspis | reverse complement strand
TTTTTCCTTTCTCAGATGCCCCCCGCCTTGTCCCTGTGGCCCCAACCTCCTGTATCCAGTCTTGGAAGTACCCCCTCAGAATGATCTGGAATCCAGCCCCTGGCCTCGTTCATGCTGGTGTGCAGGCCCTTCTGTTTGCCTGAGTTATTCAACAGCTGCCTACACACGTGTCTGGAGTCCATCCTCCACGCACCCTGGGAATGATCTCTCTAATGTATGGACCAAAGCCTTGCTTAAACCACGTCAGTGGGCGCCTCATTGACGGGCTAAGTCCACACCCTTGAAGCTTGTACGGATCTGGCCCAGCCCATGCCCCGGCTTCTCCCAGGGCTCCCTCACCGCCCTGTGTGGCACGCCTGACCCTGCATTCCACCCAAAGGGTTGAGGGACAAACCACTTTGGGGCCCAGTGGTGCGCCCTTGCTGTCCTCTGCTTGTGCAGTTATGTGAGTTAACATAACACAGCAGGTGACTCCCCAGCGCCATGCTTTCCCTCCCCTGCTCCCCGTGGGCCCTGCCCTCTGTCCCTCACACCCTGCTCATGCCTGGGGCTGAGACACACAGGACTGGTAGGGTAATGGGGTAATTAAAGACACGCAGGATGAAGGAGTAATTCAGAGCTTTGAGCTGGCCTTCAACAGACGTGCAGTGTAATAAATTGTGGAGCAGAAGGTTTTGTTAAAAACAGAACTGTCACAGAAAAATAAGACTGTTGACCAAACAGGTTTAGAGATCACTTTTCCTGAATGTGTATTATGTGTGCGTTTCTAAGGATTAGCTGCGACTCTTCTGATAATTATGTACATTACTTAATTTAACTATAGGATGCTTGTGACCAAATGCTAGACCGTTGGCTTAGAGAGGCCAGAAAGGGAGGTGAGAGGGACAGAAAGTCAGCAGGCTGGCCTGTCACTGCCTCATCCCTTCCCTTCATTTATAGCAATTATTGGTTCTGCTGCACCTAGTTCTGAACTAGGCATGGGTTTATCTGGGACTGGGGCTAAAGGAATACCTCTAGAGAGCTGGCAAGTTTAAGGTGCTGAAAAAGAAGAGGCAGCAAGGAGACATCTTGCATTAACGACAGAGGTTTGTGTTGAGCAGAAAGGTTTCTAAATTTGTACCATGTGCTGTGACTAGCATTCATATTTAAGCTTGAACTCTGATACCTGTTCTTTTTTCTTTTTTATAAAAATATGCAACATGTTATCTTTCAAAGACAGGGATACCCCCTTTTAAATATAACCACAGATCCATCTACATAACTGCCCCAACCCACAGGAATTCTTCAGAGAGCAGAGTTCCCCATGGGCGCCTGTGCCTCCCCAGGCATCCTGGAGATGTGTCTTGGCAGTCTGTTTATCCTTTGGGAAGTCCCTCTGGGCCCTGCGGTCACATCCCTCTGCATTAAAGCCCTGGGAGGGTTGTCTGTGGGGCTCTGCCACCATCTCTTTCTTATGTTTAGTTATTTCATTGTTGCATTTGACTTATGTTATTATTTGACTTTTGTCTTATTGGATTACTGTTTTAAATTTAATTTTGTTTTATAATTATGTGAAATATTTATGTAATTCAAAAGTCAAATCAGCAAAACCAAGCAGATTGGAAGGGGTCTAAATTCCTTCTGTCCCTTCCTCCCGCCTCCCCTCCTCTCCCCCTCCTCCTTGTCTGTCCATGTCCTTTGGTGTGGTGCCCGGTATTCTTGTTCTAATAGTCCCCCTGATGGTTAACTTCAGGACATCCTTGGGTTTTCTTTTTCTGCTGGGTCGGGTGGAGGCTCCTGCTGTCTGCTGGCTCCCTGCTTTGAGCAGCATGTGAGTACTGGTAACCTCTTCCTTACCCTTGCCCTTCTTTTCCCCCAGCATCTCTGTTAAGGTAGTAATATCCCTGTATTCCCTCTTAATGCCTGTAAGACAGGCAGCAAGCACATTGTACTCGTGTAATCTCCCTATTCCTCACTATGTTTTGATGGTCATGTGGATTCTACTTTTTCAGAGTATAGAGCCATACGAATGATACCGTCTCCCTTATGTTTATCAGTCTTAGTTCTATAGGCAGGTGTGTGGTGGATGCTCACCGGCACATTTTACTGATGACTCTCCAAGTCACTTGGTTTTCTGAGGCAGCCCTCTGGCAGGCAGATATTTCAGGCTGGTCGTGTGGGGACACTGCCACTGAGAACTTGCATGTTGTAGCAGTTCAGCTGCAGCCTTGATACTTGAAGGGCATTTTGGCTGGATATAAAATCTTTGGCACAGTGAGAAGCAAATAAGTTCCACCCTTATCTTTTGGCATAAAGCGTTGGCTGTCAGAACTCTGATGACAACCTGAATTTCTCCCCTTGTAGTGACTTTGTCATTTTGCTTGAGCACCCAAAGGACTTTTTTCTTTGTCTTTTAAGTCCAGTTTCTCAGTGTTGGCATTTTCTAGCAATTAGGAGCCTATGAAGTCTCCTTCCACTTCTACTCTCAAATGGCCTGCCAAGCTTCCTCTTGGTTCCCTATAGCAATCTGGGGAGTGTATGTTTCATGGCTCATGACACTTCACGTCCTCACTCCACATCTTCCAAGTTTCTAATGCCACCCAGGCCCTGCAGGTGGTGGTGGTTTGTGCCCAGTGTCTCGTGCTCTTGGGTTGGTGGGCATGCATGCCTCACTACTTAGTATTGATATAATGCTATTAGTGACCTTTGGGTTTTGCCATCCCAGTTGTTTTGTTTGTTTTTTTACTTCTGGTAAAATGTATATTCACATAAAATTTACCATTTTAACCATTTTTGAGTCTACAGTTCAGTGGCATTAAGTACATTCATATTGTCGTTCAAGCATCACCACCATCCACCTCCAGAATTCTTCTCATTTTGCATAACTGAAACTCTGTACCCATTAAACAGTAACTTCCCATTTCCCCGATCCCCTGGCAACCACCATTCTACCCTCAATGAATCTGACTGCTCTAGGAACCTCATGTAAGTGGAATCATACAGATTTTTCTTTTTGTGACTAGCTTTTTTACTTAGCATAATGTCCTCAGGGTTCATCCATGCTGTAGCATGTGTCAGAATTTCCTTCCTTTTCAAGGGCGAATAATATTCTTTCGAGTGGATAGAACACAGTTTGTTTATCCATCTATTGATGAACCTAGGTTGCTTCCATCTTTTGGCTATTGTGAACCACAATGAACTAGTTATTCTGTTTTTACAAGGAGACTATGAGATTAAAGAAAATCATATTGCCACTGTCTTCCCAAACACCTTGGTTTTAGAGTATTTTTAAATAATGTGTTTGAAAACCCAGAACCCATGAAAGAAAAAAATTGATAAATTTGTACACACACACACACACACACACACACACACACACACACACACACTTACTCAAATACACATTCTGCATTGCAAAACTATATAACTTAAAAAGATAAGTAGCAAAAAAATATTTGCAGTTTACTGCACAGAAAGAGGGCTACTTTCTCTAATATGTCAAGAACATCTTCAAATAAATAGGAACAAAGTGGCCCAATAGCAAAATGAATATGAACAGATACTACAGAGAAAATGAATTCACCTATCTTCTAAATGTATGAAAACATGCTTTTTCTCAGTCATATAGAGATGTGAAAATTTAAAGTATACTGATATATTTTTCATTCAGATTGTAAAGATCAAGGGTTTGATGACACTGTGCTGATGAGAAGATGGGGCAGTGGGCACTCTTGTACCTCACCTGTAAGACTATAACTTGATACAGCCCCTGAGGGACGCAGAGGTCAGGGAATATCTGTCAACGTCCCATTATAGTTCTTCCTGTGGAAGTGTATTCTGCAGATCTAATTACAAACGTGCAAAAGAATAAATGCAGAAGGCTCTTCACAATCACATTGTTTGTTTTCTAAAAACCTAATGAACCAGAAGGCACTGGTGGAGGAGTGACTGAACACATACAGTCCAGCGTGCTGTTGGAATTCCATGCGCCGGGAAAAGGACTGTGTTTGTGCAGCCGGATCTCTAAGTAAGTTAAATATTTTTTTAAAAAGTGCAGCTACTATCTTATTAAAATGGGGAAAAGTTTTCTTATAAATGCGTAAGTATCTCTATAAGGCCACGTGAGAAATCAGCAGCATTGATTACCTCTAGAGGGAAGTGCTGCCTGGGGCCTGGGTTGGAGAGAGACTTTCCACTGTGCCCCATTAGAATGTCCTGAAATTTCAGCCATATGAATGTCTTCCCTACTTAAATTTTAAATTTAAAAAGGGACAGAAGAAAAAAAATGCATATATATAGTTAAAGAAGAAAAAAGTCTTAAAAATTAGCAAGTCGGAACATGCAGCCAGTGTTACCCTTTCTGAGCCCATTATTGGTAATGCTGCTCTCTTCTGGGGCTGCTCCTCGGGCGCCCAGCCTCCCACCTCGGGAGCTGAGCACTTCTGCTCTGTATAAATCCATTCCCGCCACGTCCTTTTACTTGGGTTTCACCAAACCCTTGTTCTGGGAGGCCAACAGGCGCAGGGTGGGGAAACGTTTTGTTTTACAAGGTTGAATTCAGTGGGTTTCTTACCTGAAACACTCCTCCACCAGTAGTATCTAGGTAGTTGGTATGTTTTCTTACATAAGTTATGTGATGGTGAAGAGCCTGCTACATTTTGCATTTTTTGTGATTAGATCTGTAGAATATCCTTCTTACCTCAGAGCCTTTGATATGCTCATATTTATTGTGATCCTGAAGAGGCATATATCATGTATTGTTTTCCTGTGGATTCCCAAGAGGGAATATATGTAAAATACATTATTTATATATGATATATTTGTATGTATTTTATGTATATCTTTATTTTATATATATAATTTATACAAAATAGATAATTTATATATATATAATCTATATATTTATTTTGTATATACATATGGCATGTAAATATACTTTTATGTATATAATTTAGATATATATCAACAGTTACAGTATATACACGTGTGTTTCCAAACTTCCTCGATTAGAGTGGGCTGCCCTTTTAAATAGGAAAATGTCCATGGCACAGCTGTCCCACCTAATACACTTTGGGGAAGGTATTTCTGTTTAGGCAATAGGTAAGTAAGAGAGTTTCTCAGGAAGTCAAAAACCCCAAAACCCACCTCTCAAGGATGTGTTGGAGGGAAAGCTATGAATTCAGTTAAAAGTATGACACTGAAACCGGTATTTGTTTAAAATGTTCACTGTACTTATTTACAAGAATGACCCTCATGTCCAGGACCCAGTACTCGCGTGCCGTCACCGGCATCATAACCCGCGTGTTGGTTAGTCTCGCATCGGGAGTAGGCTGGCCCCGGGTTTGTGTCTGGCTATGCTGACTGCATCTGATGGTTGGCCCGCAACAGATAGGCGGTCATTCTCCACGGGAGGGTGTATGCCCGCCGGCCCTGCTCGCTTAGAGAACAGCCCCCTGGCAAAGTGGTGGTGCTGAGCCTTGAGGCGGAGAGAGCTCTGAGCCTGCAGAGGTGGGCTTTTCTGCCCCTAAGACCTCTTTAAGTGGAGAAATTCCTAGAATAGGTCTTATGCTGTCTGTAAGCTAATGCCTCAGTTATCTTCTTATAGCCTAGTAGGAGTGACCTCCAACCTCCCACCCCCAGCCCACCCCCTGGAGAGGGAACAGCCATAGCTGAGACCCTGAGAGAAGGCCCCAGGAGAGGGCGCGGCAGCCTGCAGGTGCTGCCCTTTGCCCTGGTGTGCACGGCCAGACCATCCCAGATGTTTGTTGTGTCCCATTGGCTCCAGAGTCCACACTGTGCACCTTCTATGCGTGGTATTTCCAGGCTCATAATATTCTTATTATAGCTGTGAAAGATACTCTCATCTGAGTCCACCTTAGACCTACCTGATTCCTACAGACTTTAAAGTAAGTTTTGTTTTTCTGAGTTACAGTAAATATCGATTTTATTCCTTATCTTTGCCGTACTGCTCAGCTCATCTTGTACCATGTTTGGCCTACAGGTGTTGGGAACTGGCTCCTGCCTACAGTGTGGGTTCTCATGACTTACTGTGTCATCCACACTGCCATCACGTGGTTATTTCAGCTGCTTATGGAAAGGTTCGCTGAGACCCTCCACCTCTTTTCTGTCACTGGGTGTACCCCAACTCCAGCCCCAGTGTCCCCGCGAAGTGGCAGAATCAAGCAAACTGGAAAGGACAGTGAAAACAGTGAGATGCTGGCATGAGTTAGGACTGCAAACCTCGAGCCTTGAGTAAATGGAGAGGCTGGCTGAGTGCTCTCTTTGTGCCAGGCTCTGCTGTGAAGGCCATCACACTGGATCGCTTAGCCCTCACCACAGTCTGGGAGGCAGGCACGGTTAGGCTGCCCCTTCGGGAGGGGTGGAAGGACCTGCCTGGGGTCACACCACCAATGGCAGAGCCTCAAAGCCATGCATTCTGGTTCCACTGTTCAACCCCAGCCTCACCGAGCTTGGGGCAACACAGATATAGGTAAGCCTTGGACTGTCTTCAGAGTTCATTAAAGGAAAAAGAAACTACTTGGAGTTCTTTTTCACATTGCGGTGAAATGCACATAGCATAGACTTTGCCATCTTAGCCCTTTGCAGTGCACCGTTCGGTAGCACATGGGCACGACTGCACTGCTGGGCAGCCATCCCCGTCCTCCATCTCCAGAGCTTCAGCCTCCAAATGGAGACTCTGTCCCCATTACACATTGAGTGCCTCAGCCCCCACTGTCACCCTCCCACCACCACCCCCTTTCTGCTTCTATGAGTTTAACCTCTCTAGGTCCCCCATGTTCGCAGAGACATACAGTGGTTGTCCCTTGGTGCCTGGCTCATCTCACTTGGCATAATGTCCTCAGGGTTCATCCATGTTGTAGCAGGTGTCAGAACTTCCTTCTTTTTAAGGCTGAATAATATTCCACTTGCTGAGAAGTTTTGTGTCTCAGTTAGGCAGTGCATCTTCAGGGGGATCCATACAGAAGGAACACTTTGAATTTAGTGCTGGGAAGAACTGTTCCCTGCAGAAGCTCTTGTGTGATATTTCTTAGCAATAGAGCCTTGAAAGCAAGTTTAATAGAATCTTCTGTTTCACAAAATTTCCAGTTCCCCAAATCACGAAAGTTAGAAATCTCAATTCAGAAATATAATACCAGTACCATAGGCTTCGGCCGCAGTTTCATCTCGTTCCCAGAACACAGGCCACCTCTGTGCTCCCTGCTCCTGGTGTGCCTGCAGCCTCTGCACAGTGGGCGCTGGGTGGTACCACTCAGAGGTCTGTTTTGCTAGTCTCCTCTCTTCACCTGGGGATTCCCATAGTCACCGTACATGGAAGGACAGACGAGCAAGTCACAAAGAGCTGTAGCTCCGTCACTGAGTTGGCAGTGATACTGGGGAGGTACAGGCTGTCTTGCACCCTGTCCTCCTCATGTGGCCATCTCCTGTCCTTTCCTGCTGGCCCACCTGGCCCCCAGTTTTATAGTTCAGCATCACCTGAGCAGAGAGCGGGAGCAGGTGTCCATCACAGTGAACAGCCTGGAAGGACACAGCCCCTTCCAGAGGACCAAGAACTGGCTCTTCTTGGCAGGGCTTCTCATCAGGTGTTTGCAGGCCAAATGCACTGGTGTTCTCAGTTCCACAGTTTCAACATCCAGGCTTTTCCCTCCAGGACGAGGGGATCTCTTTGCAGACTTCATCCAAGCCTACATATAGCATTTCCAGACCAGAATACAGAAAATAACCCCATATTTTTGGAGGTGGGGGTGTTAGCAAAAGTAGCTTCTGTTTTCCTTTAGGAAGGGAAAGAGTAGATGACATTTGGACCCTGCAGCCATAAGGAATAAGTTGTCACCGCCTGGTTTCTCATCCATACCTGGGTGTGACAGAGAATTCTACTGCAGCTGATGGACTCTCATCCCTTTTGCTAAGTGGATGGCCTGTGTTATTTCCACTTTCAGACATGCAACAGATAGGCCCACACAGCAGAACTCTGACCCACTCTGGCTTGCTTATTGCCTGGAGGTATGAAGAAGCCAGGCCAATGTGTAGATCAGAAATGAATGGTGTCAGGGAAGAAAGGTAAAGAAAGGCAAGTGGTGAGAAGAAATGAATAAGCCGCTGCCTTTCCTGACATCTCTCTGAAGGCATTTCTGTGGGGACAGGGAGGAAATGCCATACTTTTCAGAAAGTAAAACTAGAGCAAAAGCCCCTTTTGATGCTGACTTGAGAGAACAGGATGGATCGCCCATGGGTGCCCACTGTCCCCATTTCCTATGTCCCGTCGGCAGGGGGCACCCCTGCCTCTGTGCACCTGGATCAGTCAGTTCCTGGGAAAAACTGGGCCCCAAGATTGGAGAGATCTGGTTTTAAACTGTGGCTCAACCACTTACTTTAGTAACTTTGGGCTAAACCTTAACCTCCCTTGGGCAGAATGTTCCTCTCTGTAAAATGGGGAGAGTGAGGGACAAAGAAAGTGGAGTTTCATGAAAACTGATCAGTTCTTCAAATCAAGAAACACTTGCTAAATGGCAGATAATCTGCCAAGGATGTGGGACACTAAGATGCACGGTGTATGTGTCTTGCCATCAAGGAGTTTATGGCCCGTAAAACAGCATAATGGCTTGGAAGGTGGAGGAATTGGAGTCACAAGGTCGTAGACAAAATTTAATTGTGAGGCGGTGAGGGCCTGGGCTGTGGTGGTGGAGCCGAGTAAGAAGAGAGTAAAGAGACACGACCAAAGCTCTTCCAAAGGGCAGGCCGAACTCTAAAACTGACCGCACTGGACAATAACAGGGAGGGGGCGGGATTAAAGACAAGACATCTTCCTGAAGGGCGCTTGCTCTGGCTGGATGTCACAAGACCAGAGGGGTTCTGTGGTCCAGGGACTGGGGGTGGTACTGGATTCAGTCAGCCCCGTTACGGCAGGAGTTCTCAGGTGTGGTGTTGTAGAGAGGGCTGTGCATCCCGGGAGGAGGCAGAATGCCCAGCATCGCCCAGATTAGGTTGGGAGAGCATATTTATACATATGTTTATTTATGAAGTGACATTGGCCTTGGGCTCTGAGGGATGCCCAGAAATGCTGCTAATTTGGGAAGAATGGAAGAGGGGGCAGCTTCTCGACTGCCCCCAGTACTGGAGTTGGTGATGTCCACCTCAGCAACCAGAAGTAGCAGTCATTGAAGCCCTATGAGTTGATGAGGGAGGGACAGGCGTTAAAGGGATGCATCTGGGAAGGACTGAGATTTATAGGAAAATCCCATGAAAAAGGTGAAGGAAGAGTAGTTAAATAGAGAAAAGCTTTATTTCAAGAATGAGGGGCCGATCGGCGTGAACTTACACGTGCATGTGCTGGAAAATGACTTTGTCTGGGCCTTGCTTTTTCTTCCCCTTGTAACTCAAATTTCTATGTAAAAATTAACACTGAGCTTGGGTTAGGATTAGAAGTGCAGTCTGTCCCTATTGTGTTGGCCTTCAAGTGTCCCTAAGAGATCGCGCCTGTCTTTCGTTGCAGGTAATGTACCGAAGGATCTTGCAGCAGGCGGGGTTCATTCAGTTTGCACAGCTTCAGTTCCTGGAAGCCAGAGAGCTCTTCAGGTAATTTAAGGTGTTGGTAGCGAGATTTCCAGGTGTTACTCTGCAGTGAAAAGCTGCATTTCTACTGTGCCATTGGGGTGGAGAATGTGGCTCTGCTCGGCATACTTTAGATGGTGCTTCGGGTAGGCAAGGAGGCTGGTTTGTGAGAGCAACACCACAGCGGTCACCCCCCCACACACTGAACTGTCCTGTATCTTGAAGAGAGCAGGGCTGGTGACCGGGTGTACATTGCCTGTCCTGTGAAGAGAGAAGGGGACTAGAGAGTGAATGTGATAACTTGGGAAGGATTCTAGGACTGTACCATTGCTCACTTTTCCTGTCCTCCCGAGACTGTACAAGAAGCTGTGAGTTTAGAGAAAGGTGCTTCTGGGAAGACTCACGGAAACTATTCTTCTAAAGACTTTAAAATGGCATATCTGTGGGAGGGATGGTTGAAGCTGAAGTCAAGGTGCTGGGGATCCATTTAGGAAGGGCCGTGAATGCCACGCTAGGAGGCTTGAAGTTCATCCTGTGGGTAGCACAGAACCAGTGCCATGTAAAGGTGGGGTGGCAGGAAGGAAGGCCAGGGAGGAAGCCGGAAGGGGCCGGGACAGGCGAGCATGCAGGGGGGGATGTGCTGACGTTGCAGGACGTGTAGGGCCCGGCCCCTGCCTCGGAGACGAGATCCCCGTTCAGTGTGTCCGGGCTGGGCTGTACTTCTCTCTCCCCCACGGGCGGGTCTGACCCTGGGCCATGGAGATCCGCAGCCAGGTGAGGATGCCACTCCCTGTCATCACTGTAGGCAAGACGAGCCGCTGGCGGGGGCGGTAGGAGAGGCCCCACGGTGATTAGAGGGGGGACATCACCACTCGTGGCTTCCCAGGCCTTCCGGGGCTAGGGTTCCACACTGGCCCTCTGAGGCACAGCCTACATCATGCTCAAAACGCTTTCGACAGTCGTGAGCGCTCTGTCTCCGCTTTTAAGATCGCTGATGAGGAGGGGGGTAACCTGTGTTCCTATAAAGTCCCTTCCTTGTGCAGCGTTCAGCAGGTCCACCCGTGACTGCAGCACAAGGCGGGGCTGTCGTGAGCCCAGACTCAGGTGGTGATGGCTCTGCTGTGTGTGCCTGTCTCTCCTTGGTTCTCAGGGCATGGTGCCCACATGCTGGGTGGGTCAGCGCGGGTGCTGGGGGGCCCCACCGCAGTGTGGTTGTGTGCGGGGCTCCTCTGTGGTCCTCTCTGTTCTCTGTCAGACCAGGTGGGGCACAGCTCAGCGGTGCTTTGCTATGCTTGCAAATGCAGGCAGTGGCCCTGGCAGGCTTGCCCAGTGTGCAGACGTGCACCCCCGTGTTGTTTTGTGGGCCTGTGTGTACTCTTTCTCTCTTTTTGCTTCATTTAGTTTGACACTGTAATTGCAGAAGCGGCCAGCTTGACGTCCGGGAGCTGATCTCTCTCTACCCCTTCCTGTTGCCCACCTCCTCCTCATTCACACGGTCTCAGCCTCCTCTCCATGAGTATGCAGACCTGAACCAGCTGACCCGGGGGGACCAGGAGAAGATGGCCAAGTGTAAGCGCTTTCTCATGAGCTACCTGAACGAGGTCCGCAGCACAGAGGTGGCGAACGGCCACAAGGAGGACATTGACACAGCCCTGCTCAAGCTGTATGCGGAGGCCGACCCCGACAGCCTGCTGAGCCTGCTGGTCACCGAGAATGCCTGTCTCCTCACGGACAGCGCCGCCTGGCTGGAGAAGCACAAAAAGTGAGTGTCTTCTTCCCACAGGCCACCAGTGGCTTCCTGCCGGCCCTCCCCCAGCCAGCGTGTAGTGGGTGAGGCCAGAGAGTTTGAGTTCCCGAGAGCCAGCAAGTGGCTACCACAAAGTTAGGGGCGACCCAGGCTGTATCACCCTCATCATGGTTTGCAGACAGTTGAAGGGGTCTTGGAGGGCATGAACTCCCCAACCAGTTCTTTAATGGTAGAAGAGTGGTTGGGCCCTGTAAGTGAAATGATTCTTTAGTTTTCTCCGTTTTCCATCTAGGCATCGCCTGTGGAAAATGCCTCGTGTACGTCGGTAAAATTAATACTGCACTTCAGTCATTGGCAGCCAGACTGAACAGACACACGTCTGTATACATAGATGAAAAGGGAGGCTTGATCATGCTGATTACAGGTCATGGCTTAAATCTCCGCCTTCTCATGTTATGTGCCTGCGTTGGTGTTGGTAGGCAGCCACCCGCTCCCTGCGCACGAGGGTGTTCAATCCACAGTGACCGGCCTGAGGATGTAGCTCTTCCTCCTGGGCGGCTTGTCAATCATCTAACCCTTCCAGGCCCCGGGGTTTCTTTTCTTTAAAAATGTAGGGATCTCTAATCTCCATTAAGCAATAAGATTCATCATCTATGATTTTGTTACGTATTTGAAGTGGCAAACGTCCTGATGAAATCCCACAGAAACCCTGAGGTTACAATCCTGTATCCTGTTCAGACGCCCGAGACAGTGCAGGCCTCTGCCTGGTGCCCACATGGCTCTTCTAACAGTCTCCCTTAGTTTCTCAAATATACCGTGCAATGGGGTTGTTTTACTTAGAGCCAGAAAACACACCGCCATCTCATGGTGGTGGCTTGGGGTACTGAGGTCCAGAGAGTCAATGTAACTTTCCAAAAGGTTAAGGAAAAGAGAAGGGTTCCTGCAAATAGTTCAGTGTCTTGAGAGTCTTCTATTTGAGGGAAGAGCTCCGGCATCCTCAGGGCCCGCTTGTCCCAGTCACCTACTGGGAGGAGAGGCCTGTAGGACTTGGGAGGGTGGGACCGCTCACTGCCCAGGCAGTGCCGGTGTTACTGTTGGTCCCCTCCACTTATAAATGAGGAAGTGGGGGGCTGCCGAGCTCACAGTTATACGGTCCGTCAGGAATGAAGCCTGCCGTGGCACCCGGGCCTGGACCCTGGACACCCTCCAGAGCCTGGGTGCCAGTGGCCTTTATTGCTGTGGCTTGTGTTCACACTCCCAACCTTTCAATAACAGCTCAGACAGAGTACCTTCCAAGTGTTCTTTTAATACCTCATGATGGGTTAATAATGGTTAACCGAGGAGATAGGAAATTACTCTTAATTGTCGAAACAAATTATAAAGCAATTCCAAGCATGCTTTTCTGTAGTATAATTAGAGTTTTATTTTTCAGCTTATCTTACCCTTGAATATGATCCTTTCTGGAAACTGATAGGGCATACATTTTAGTCCCATAAGTAAATAAACAGAAATGAGGATCTTCCAATTATTTGAAATTTGTTGTTGAACTCTGAGTTGAATAGAATATGGGGGAACCAGGGCCAGAGGGTGTCGCCGTGTGGATGCCACCCACCCAGATGGTGGGGAGAGGGTGCACTCACCACGCTGTTCTCTTTCAGGTATTTTGCACTTGGACTGCTGTATCACTGCAACAACCAGGACGCTGCTGCAGTTCAGGTTGGTTCCAAAGCATTTTTGCATTGCTGAGTAACAGCTACCATTTCACTTATGATTTGGAAAAAATAATCACAAACTGGTAGAGCCCACTTCTGCCTCATCTACAACCTTTTTAACAGAACAAAAGTACTACCGCTTCAAAGAGTGAATTCCTTGAGAAATGTTGGCCGAGAGTTTTGTCTTTGCATCTCTTTAAAGGACATTATCAAGATTGAGGTTTTAAAAATTTAAGAAATAAAAATATGATTTCTTACTACAAGGCTGTGACATCAGGGCCCTATCAGAAGGTTAAGCCTGTGAATAACAGTTTGTTTATCATTTCCATGGTTGATGACAATCACTGCTGCCAGTGAGCTGGGTGAATTATGGTCCCGATGTGTCTGTGACCATGAAAACTGATCTAGGCCACTCCTTGCC
>JAQQAC010002629.1:21088573-21196132 GCA_029783875.1 Phataginus tricuspis | reverse complement strand
GTGTGGTGAGGGCGCAGGCAGTGCAGTGCCACGGACAGGTGGGTGTGATGTGGGCACAGGCAGTGCAGTGCCACGGGCAGGTGGCTGTGGTGTGGGGCAGGCAGTGCAGTGTGGGCCCTGGCTGTTCTCCATCTCACCCCCCCACAGGGTGCCCCCTCATTCTGGGTTCTGAAAGGAAGCTTTAGTTTACATGGCAGAGAAGTTTCTGGATGAAACAGCAAAGGACTTTTATTATTAGAGTCTATCATGACTGCCTGTGCAGAAGACAGTCAGGACACTAGGGGACAGAGTCACCAGTTTTTGGAAGTGTAACATCTGACTATCACAGTGCAGAAGAGACTTTGAGAATTGCTGTGATGGAGAAGATGGAACAGCCTAGGTGGTAGATGTTGGTGAATTTCTTCTGTGTTGAGATGTTGTCAGTGTTCATTTTGTTTTTCATGAAGAAACATTTTTAACCCACCCACCTCTTCCCATACATTATATTTGCTATTTGTATTACTGTGATATCATTAAAAAGGAAAAGAAAAGAAATGGGTGCTTTATTTCTTGATTTCCTGGACCATGTCTGCTGCATTTCTTGATTTCTCTGAAAAAATTAAAATTGATTTAAGCATTTAAAATGTGTCCTACTCCTTTAAATATTAAAAGGCCAAATAAGTAAACATATACCCCTCCTAAGCTAATTCTAAAAGGTAGATAATGTTCTGTTTCTTTTTATTTCTGACTTCTTTCCAGTTGTGGGTGAACATTGTGAATGGGGATATTCACGACTCCACACGGTCAGACCTGTACGAATACGTTGTTGATTTCCTCACCTGCAGCGTAGACCAAGAGCTGGTGTGGAGGTATGCTGACTGGGCCCTGCAGAAAAGCGAGGAGGTTCGTGCTTCCTAAATGCATTCCTTTTGTGGTGGATGGAGGGCTGATAAAAACAGATAGAAAACTCAATTTTAGGTGGGAAAATAGGCTACACTTCAACCTCTCCCTCCATTGTCTTCATTTCCTTTTCATAGTTCCCCTTGAGCTGGCTGAATCCCAGATCTTAGGGACATCCTGCCGGTCAGTGCTTCTGAGATGTATCTGTTTGGCATCCTCTGTCTGGGGCAGGTCACTTTTATAGAAAAGCAAAAGGCATAGCCAGGTCACATGCTTAACAGAGGGACTGAGTCCTTAGGAAAGCCCCAAAGATGACTGGAAAAGAGAGAGCATTCCAGTTCTCACCATGAAAAGCATTCACATTTCCTTGACTTCCCTTGGAGAGAAAAAATGGGCTTTCTGATGCAAGGCCTTTGCCATAAATGTAGTCTCCCATGTGCTGTCCCCGCCTTTCTAAACTCTGATCTGGACTGTGTTCCCCATGGCACATAGGTCAGAGCCATGTGCTTCCTGCACTTTCTACCTCACCTTTACTTTGTGTCTGGGCCCACGCACATGTGACATACCCTGGCA
The DNA here is from genome assembly GCA_029783875.1 of Phataginus tricuspis. Lineage (NCBI taxonomy): Eukaryota > Metazoa > Chordata > Mammalia > Pholidota > Manidae > Phataginus > Phataginus tricuspis. The sequence continues at coordinate 21,194,680 of JAQQAC010002629.1, read as the reverse complement.
CACTCACACACCTGCCACACGGATCTGATGCCATCAGGCTCTTCCCAATGCCAAGAGATGATGACAGCAGTTCACTCCCAGAATTCTGCATAATGAACCAGTCACTCAGTGTGTCATCTCTTTTAGATGTCACAGCAACCCCACTAGTGGACATAGTTATAGATAAGGAAACTGAGGTTCAGAGAGCTTAAGAAATTTCCCAACCTTGTATCGTTGGTAGAGCTGAGACAAAGCTACATGTGTAGAAATGAAAATTCTCTGTACTTCTTGTTTTGGGTTTTTAGGGTGTGTGTGTGTGTGTGTGTGTCTGTGTCTGTGTCTGTGCGGTAGAACATGCACACGTGAGTGCCCAGGGGAAATGCAGCACGGACCCGCTCCCCTCCTTGATGCATTGGCATTCCCTTGGAAGATGCAGTTGCCACAGTGAGTGCCACGTGACAGGCAGAGGAAGGCAGCTTAGACACCTGTTCAGGAACTGGGCTTGGATCCCCATGGAAGATACCAGTGTTAGGAGAACTGAGTTCACTACTTCATACATTCTTTCACTTACTATTCAGCAAGTGACTGTCCTTGTTTATGGATCTTACTTGTTGCTTCTGGGGTTATCAAAACCTGCTATCTGTAAATGTTTCATTCTTTAATTTCTGGCCCTTTTAAAAGGAATTCCAGCTGGGTGTGTAAGGAGGCCTCAGAAGTTTGGCCACCTTCCTTACCTTTGCTTTATGCTCTGTGGTCTCTATCAGTGTTTCACCCTGCACTGCTTTTCTCTATCACCATGTTTTTGACGATGATTTTACACAAAGTGTGGGTGTGCAGTGCTCAGTATAAAGATAAGATGTGTCTTTGAGAAGCATAATATCTAAATTGCTCTTCTTTCAGATTGGAGTTCAAGTTTTCACCAAGAGACCTGTGGACGAACAGCAGAATAGTTTTAGTCCAGACAATATAATCACCTGTCTTAATAAATATCCTAAAGCCCTTGTTAAGTATCTGGAACATCTGGTCATAGACAGGAAGCTGCAGGTGAGCACTTCAGAATGACAACTACAGTGTGGGGCTGCATTGCCACAGTGGTAACGGAAGAGACGGGGATCGACTATAAACTTAGTGCATGGCTGTGATGTAATGTCGTACGTTCCCTGAGTGCCCTGAATGTTCGTGGGGATCGTCTGCTGTGGGAGAGCTGGAGGCTCCTGAAAGAGCCCGGATGAATAACAGCTTTTTTTTTTTTAACTGCCATCTCACCTCCACTCAGCTTAGATTTTTCTTCTCTTTCCCTACTTTGTTATTATCCTTCAAGGAAGTGAGAGAAGCTGTACCTTTGGGGAAAGTACCTAAATCCTGTGGCCCTTCTCAAAACAAAAAGTGCCCCTTGGATATTTTCCCCACAGATTTTTGAATTCACCTCCTCTGTATTGTGGTTTCTGTGAGGTTTTTGACCCAGTCACCATGTCCATTCACTGCCCTTGAGAACCTGACCAGCTCACCTCTGCTCAGTTCCCTCTCGGGAGCACTTACCACTGCAGGTTCTCCAGGCCACCCACTGACGAATACTTTCTGTCTGCTTGACTCACATCTCCTGCAGAAGGAGGAGTACCACACACACTTGGCCGTCCTCTACTTGGATGAGGTGCTGCAGCAGAGGTCCAGCTCCAACGGCAAGGGTGCAGAAGTGACTGAGACGCAGGCGAAGCTACAGCGCCTGCTCCAGAAATCCGACTCATACCGAGTCCACTTTCTGATAGGTGAGGAGTAGTAGTAGTTTCTCTATTGATAAACTGCACCCAGGCAGGAGGGGAGCAGAGGTGAGAGCTCTGCTTAGCTCCTTGTTCTGAATCCGTGGCTTGATTCCTTGAGCCTCTTGGCACAAAGTCAGCCTTCCTGAAGGGTAGGGGAAGCCTTGCATGCCTCCACCCTGTAGAAGTGGACACTGGCCCTTTTGCTGGTGACACAAGAGCTGCTCAGTGGGTTTGGAAGTCTGTGGAGCATACCTTTGAAATCTATTCAGCATACCTATATTTAAACTTCTGTATGCGAACCAAAGCTACTTCTGAGGATGCCAGCATTTGAGCAAGGCTTTGCCGGCTGCCACTGCTCCAGCCGCCCCTCAAGCCTGAGCTGAGGGAGGCAGTGCAGATATCTTGGAGGGGCGTCCTCAGGGCGCAGATGCCACAGTTTCTATATTTTGTAAAATGCTACAGAGTGGCACGGTGCTTGCACCTGATAGAACTAGTTTCTTGCTGTATATGACATTATGGAATTTCCAGATTTGTTCTTACTGGGATTAATAGTGTATTTCTCTTTAACAGCATTGAACACTGTTTTTTGACCATTAACTATAGTTGATTCTCATTATTCATGATAGTTACATTCTATAAAGTCTCCACGAAAACTGAATTTGTAAATGCTGAATGGTTGCTCCTAGGGAAATGCAGTGTTAGTTTCCTTCAAACTTCTGATCATATTTTCATCAACTGATCAGTCAGTAATAACCGCTAAATGAGTGTTTTCATTTAAAGACACCTTATTTGATAGGTATTGTTGATTCATTAACACTGAGCTCAAAGCCAGCAGAACTCTAATCCTGGCCTGAATATAACTCATCTAACATACAAGTTCTCTCCGTAAGGCACAGACAGCCCTCTTCAGCTTACAAACACCAGACAGCAATTCAGCACTACACTTAAGGGCCATTTCAAATGATAAAAGTAAATGGTGAAATTTCAAATAAATTTGAAATGTACAAGAAACACAAACATGCAAAAAACATGCCTCTACATATACCATGGAAAGGACGCTTGTTTATAGGATGAGAGCTGCATCAAGGAGGGGCCTCAGCTCGGAGCATGTGTGTCAGACAGCTCAAGTGTTTGTCCCTCTGCACCTGTCTATGAACGACCACAAAATCACCCTGAGTGCTGACTTCGTGAGTAGGCAAATTCTCAAATATAGACTCTGAATAGTGAGGATAGACTATATATGCCAGAAATAGGTCAAAATACTTGGCATGCATTATGACACCTAATTTTCACAACAACCCTAAGAAGTCCTGTTAAAAGTTACTTTTATTGTTATTTTTACAGAAGAATAAAGTAAAGCTTAGAGAAGTTACCCAACTTGCCCCATGTCACACAGCTCATGAGCCATAGATTCAAAACACAAACTTGGTATTTCATACAGAGAGTAAGTGCTAGTCTGAGCTTACACTGGCACCAGGGTTGACCTTCAGCCACGATACCCATCAGCCATGCTGGTCACTCATGGAGCTGTCCTTGCTGATGGTCAGTGCCACGCTCTCCTGGTTGTTAAACATCTTTACTGTCACCCCTGACTTACTTCATACTTTATGCGTTACAAATTCCTTTATAAAAACTCAAGCCAGTCATGAGTTTGTTGATCAGTGTTTCCATTTGTGTACCTTTCTGAGCATGTGTAGTGTGTCAGACACTGTACTGAGGATATACAGGTGGGTGGGACTTGGTTCTTGTGCTCAGTTTAACGAGATTGCACATCCGGGCTGGTCGAAGCTCCAGGTGGGGCCAGGGAGCAACAGCTCTTCCTGTGAGTTGGGGAGGCAGGGACGGCCTCCCAGGGGAGGGGCTGGGTGAGCAGTCATAAAGGCTTGCAGGGGAGAGTGGGGAGCTTACAGGAAATGGGGTACACCCCAAGGCACCAGGGAAGAGCACTGGAAACCCAGAGACTACCTCTGCACCCCTGCTAGTCAGGTGACTTAGGGGTGTCAGTCCGGGCACCTGGCAGGAGCACTTGCTGTGCAGCCCACCCACTGGGGTGGCTGAGAATCAAATCTGAATGACATGGTAGGTGTGAGCAGCGCGGCTCACTGCAACAGCCTTGCTTGGCCGTCTTTGCGCCTCTCCCTGTGCCTTATACGTGGGAGCCGCTTATTGATTATCTGTTGGCAGTTCCTTGGTGCCGTTTCTGTGCTGAGTGCTGTGGGTGATGCGTTGTAGACCCAGCCCTTTGCAACAGGATTAGGGGTCTGCCTTGTGCATCTGGCCTGAGTGTGGCCAAGCTTCAAATGCAAAATACCTGCAATTCAAGTATTAACCTTGGCCCCTGAGGTAAGAGTTGTCCTCAGACTATCCCTTCACAGATGAAAGAGATCTTAACATTACTCCCCATTTTACAGAGGGAGTGGACAGCAAAGGGACTATAGGACGGAGATGCAGCCCACTAGCGGTAGGGCCTTGGTCAGAATGAACGCTTCCTGTTGGTGGTGTAATTTTATTCATAACCTGGCCATTTAAATTGCAGGAGAAACAAAAGAAAATCTTTGAAATAACATAGATACGGATTTTTAACAAGATGAACCCATATTCCTTTCCATAAAACATATTTTAAGTTGGAGTAAAGGGGTTTAGCATGCTTTTTGGTGGTGTGGAGGTTAAATGATATTATCTGGATTTAAGTGAATGCTGTGTCTTTCTGCTTAAATCAGAAGATACCATACTGGGAAAACAGGAGTAATGGTGAGGTGATAGGGGGCTGGAACTGTGATACTCAGTGTTTCACCGGGGCCTCCTGAGATCGTGGGGCAGTTGTTTTTTTACTCATTTTCTGAAGATTCTTAAAAATGTGCATTCTGAGATCTGGCTGTACTTACACATAGAGTCTGGCTTCTCCTTTGCTAGCACCTAGATCTGAAGCAAGAAAGTACAAGAAAACCTTCCTTTGGTAGTCTGGGTGGCAGTTTTGAGCAGCGCCCAGGCGGCAGGATGTGCTCCGTGCTCCGTTAAGCTCAAAGCGCAGGGACGGGGCAGCTGCACTGGATGGCAGGCGCTGCGCAGGTCCGCGCCTTCCTGACGAGCGGGTTCTACCCAACAGACAGGGTGCAGGGCGCCGGCCTTCCCATGGAGAGCGCCATCCTGCACGGGAAGCTGGAGGAACACGAGAAGGCCCTGCGCATCCTGGTGCACGAGCTGGGGGACTTCGCAGCGGCCGAGGACTACTGCGCGTGGCGCTCCGAGGGCCGGGCCCCGCCCTACCGGCAGCGGCTCTTCCACACGCTGCTGGCTGTTTACCTCGGCCCCGGGCCCTCTGCGCACGAGCTGGCCGTGGCCGCCGTGGATCTCCTGAACCACCACGCCACAGAATTTGATGCGGCCCGGGTCCTGCAGCTTCTGCCAAGCACCTGGTCGGTGCAGCTCCTCTGCCCGTTCCTGATGGGGGCCGTGAGGGGCAGCGTCCACACCCAGAGGACCTCCCAGGTGGCTGTCGGCCTGGCCAGGGCTGAGAACTTACTCTACAAGCACGATAAGGTGAGAGCCCAGCCCTTCTAGGTGGCCAGCTGCTCGCCCAGTCGGCTTTTTCCCTAAGGTAGATTTTACCTACAGGAAAATATTTTACGGCCATACCTTCCTCTATGACTTCAGTATATCAAACATACGATTCTACCTGCACAGAAACCAAGGTACCTGTGAGCAGGGGCTGGAGCGGGGCTGGCAGGTTTAGTTTTTCTCCCCTTCTAGAAAAAACAAAAGATGTTCAGGAGAGCATGCGGGGCAGGCTAACACTTACTGAGCCCATAGGTCATGCCAGGCACTCTTCTACACTTTATATCATGGTATCACCTCCTCATCAACCGTTTTGTGCACCGTCTGCTATTATTATCTCCATTTCACGCAGAGGAAACTGAGCACAAAGAATTCACAGTAAATGGAAGCGCCCGCCTGTGAGCTCCTGGCCAATTCACAGCCCCAGTTCCTGGTCCCTGTACCAGTCAGCCTATAACAAATACCACAGGTTGGGGGCTTACACATCAGACATTTATTTCTCACAGTTCTGAAGGCAGAAGATAAAGATTAAAGTGCCGGCAGCCGTAGTGCCTGGTGGAGACTCTCCCTGGCTTGGGGATGCCCACCTTCCCACTGGGTCCTCGGGCGATAGAGCAGCCGAGCTCTGCTCTTCCTCCCATTCTTTGTTTTAATATTACTTCAGGGGTGCAGCACGATGCTGTAGTATTTATATGTGCTGTGAAATGATTACCTCAGTAAGTCCAGTTAGCATAAATCGCCACGCATAGTTAAAATTCTTTTCCTTATGATGAGAACTTCTGAGATTTACAGGACTACTGCCACACGCAGTATTCCTCTTAGCAACTTCCAAATATATAAAACAGTGTGATTAACTGTAGTCACCATTGCATTCCCAGGACTGATTTATTTATAGCTGGAAGCTTGTACCTTTTGACCCCCTTCACCCGTTTTGCTCACCCATGGCAACCACCAGTCTGTTCTGTGTATCTATGAGCTCAGTTCCTTTCTTTCTTTTCCTTTTCTTTTAAGGTTCCACATGTGAGTGAGATCACACAGTATTTGTCTTTGTCTGCCTGAGTCATTTCACTTAGCATAATGCCCTCTAGGTCCACCCATATTGTTGTAAATGTCAAGATTTCCTTCTTTTTTATGTCTGTGTATTATTCTATTGTGTGCTTTTTATCCATTCATCCATCAGTTGCTTCCATCTTGGCCAATAATGCTGCAGTGAACATGGGATGCAAATCTCTTTCTGAATTAGTGTTTTCATTTTCTTCAGATATGTATACAGAGTGGAACAGCTAGGTCATATGGTGGTAGCTCTATTTTTAAGTTTTTGAGGACCCTCCATACTGTTTTCCATAGGGCTGCACCAGTTTATATTCCCACCAACAGTGCACAATGGTTCCCTTTTCTCCACACCCTTGATTCTTCTCTTCCCCCTATTCCAATGGCCCTAACCACATCATGGGAGCCCCCGTCACGGCCTCATCAAACCACAATCACTTGTCAAAGACCTGCGTCCTAATACCATCACACTGGGAATTAGGGCTTCAACGGGTGGATTTGTGGGGGGTGGGTACAAACACTCGGCTGATCTCCCTCTGGAGGCTACGTCTTTGTGAGGCCCATCCTTCCAAGAAGCTGGCAGAGTGCTCTTTCAGAGCAGGGATCCAACATGTCCCTCCTACTTGGAAGCCTTCAGGACCCCCAGGAAAGGAGTTGAGGCCTGGAAGAGCCAGCCTACCTCCTCTGGCCTGTGCCACTCCATCTCTAACTACTTGCCAGGAGGTATGGAACTTCCTGAATTGTGATACGATGTCTCATACCTATGGCCTTTGCACCTGCTATCCCTCCACCTGAGAGATTTCCCTTTCGTGCCTAGTGAACACCTGCTCAGAACCCAGCCAAAGAACTTCTTCCTTTGTGAAACCTCCACCTCCCAGTTAGCAGATAAATCGCCCCTTTTGCCCACCTCTACCCTGTGCATACATTCTTCATCTCCATTTACTAGTAGATTTTGGGTTCTTTGAGGGTAAGGAGCTTCTTCTGTTTATTTCTTTTTTCCTAGATCCAAGCCAAGTGTTTCGTAAGTGTTTGTTGAATGACTGATGAAATTAATGAGTACAGGGTGACTTCACCAAGTTTGCTACACTATCCAGCCACTTTCCTGGGTTGACACAAGTAAATTGTGCAGAAAGGCTTTCTTTTGCAAAACTTCAGTCCTATTTATCAGACAAGAATTGATGGAGTTACAACTCAGTTTTGTTAGTTACCTTGAAAGAAATTAAATTATGTCTCCTAGGACCAGGCTGGCATGTGCCACTAATCAACCACATGGCTTTGCCTGAGCTCCTTATTTGTGCTTTATGCTCTTGTTTGCAAATGGGAGAATCTGGAATATGATGATTATGCAGCCTTATTGCGCTCTAATGTCACATGACTATAACAAGCCTGACTTAGACGTATCAGATCTCAGAGACATTGGGGAGAGGGTCCTGGTTAGAAATGCCTTGGCCAGACCAGCAGCAATGACTTCTGTAGAATAAGGAAGCAGTTTTGCACTTTCTTTACTTCTCCAGTTACTAAGGATGTTATCTCTACTATTCTATTTCAAGACGTTGACATTAAAGCAGTCCTCATCAGTAATGATAAACCACGGGGGAATGCATGTTAACTCTGAAAACCTGGTATAGCTGTATGTGGCAGAATGCTCAGTCTTTATTTCCTTTTGCAGATGAAGTTGAAAGGAAGCTCAGTTCGGCTCTCAGACAAAAAGCTCTGCCAGATGTGCCAGAATCCCTTTTGTGAGCCCGTGTTTGTTCGGTACCCCAGTGGCGGCCTTGTCCATACCCACTGTGTGGCCGGCAGACACACGAACTCCAGCTCCCCCAGCCCTGGCACTCGGACTTGAAGAGGCCCACCTCAGGGTGCAAGGGAGACCCCGAGTTCCTTACCAAGCCTGCTGGGCACAAAGAGCAGAAAGCTGCCATGCTTGTGCCAGCCGAGATGAGGGGCTCTGGGGGGGCTTCAGTCAGTGTGAAACAGACTCCTCACTGCTGACCACTCTACATTGAATGTAAATGGAAAACCCTGAAAACAGGCATGTGAGCATTCGCCCGTCCAGGTACACAGTCATGCAACACAGATGCCGTCTTGAAAGAAAAAGGAACCTTCCCTGCGTGATCCAGACACACCGGGCCCCTGCCCCCGGGCATGCACCTGCACTGGAGCAGCTGCTTCAGGGGGACCCAGAGAAGAACTGGACCAGGTGAGCAGCCAGGGCGCTGAGCCCAGCAGCCAGGCTTCACCCCGTGCGCTGTCCCGTGGGGTGTGCTCTCCGTCCACCAGGCACCGCCCCTGGGTCCTGGGACCACCTTGTGGGCTCTGCCTTTGCCCTTCAAATGGCTGACCTTGGGGAAGCGTCTTTGTCCCTTCCTGCTTCCCATCTGGCTCTCCACCCTAGGAGACCCTTCCCTGTTCCCCCAAGCATTCCCTTTGGGCAAGTTTGTGTGCTCCTGGCTGCTCAGCAGTGAAGACCTGATAGAAACCGATAAAGCTTCAGAGGAGACGCTGCCTGCCACATCTCAGAGGTGACGGTGGACAGGAAAGCCGGGGCAGGCCAGGCCACGTGTGTGTCCCTTTACTGTCACATTGTCTGCCGATTCGAAACTCCATGATTAACACGTTTGACTAAAAATGTTTATTTGAAGTTATATGATCTTCGTAGTTTTTCTCTGGCTTAGAAACCCATCTGTCATATCCATTGGGGATGTTTCTCCTTATTAAAGTCTACCTGCTATTAAGTCCTGGGGAAGTTACAAGGGAAACGCTTGTGAGCACAAACCGAGCATGTTTTCAGGAGAGGCAGCTGCTCCCTCACCTCTGCGCGGGGCAGGCAGCGGGTGCCTTTGCCCGTGCCAGAGACGCCGTCCCTCCGGTGGTGCTCCTTGCACCCTGGCAAGGAAGTCCAGTCAGGCGGCCTTGCTTTCCAGCACTTTATACTCCTGCTCCGAGGTTTCCTGAAAACACAGGGAAAATGCTTCTAGCTCATCACAAACTGGGAATTGGTTTTGTGCTTCTGTCTAACGTGGCTGAGGAGCGGAAGCCGCTGTTACTCCGCTGCCCCCTTTTGAATTTCTTCATTGAGATTGTTGATTCTGTTGGGAACTAACAGGAACGACCCTGTGCTCTCTGTAACACTTGGAAAACCAACATTAGCTTGTGTGTGCAACAGGAGAGGGCCCTGGATGCATGCTCTCCCCAAGCCTCACGGAGGGAGGGATGGAGGCCATGACTAGGTCTCTCCTAACTAGGTCTCTATCTAAAGAATATGTGATGAGGAAGTTCTCCTTGTAACTCAGCCATACGCTGTGTGAATTGGTATGAATCCAGAGCCTGGTCAGGCGTCTGGCCATACTGGCTCTGTTACAGGATGGTCACATCACTGTGTGGTGTGCACCGGCATCACGACTTGTGAGTCTGCATTTATCCCTCAAAGAGCAGGTTACTAGTACATGCAATATCGCACTTTGAAAAGCACTGTTTCTCTGTACACAAAATGGGTAAAATCTTGAAAAAGACTTGTGATCGCCCCTTCCTAACTTGGGGATACTAGTCTCTTTTTTTCTCTGAACATCGGTCAGTACTTCGATATGTTTGTCATCCTTTAGAAAAATGGGAATTAAAGTTGAGCAACTCTCTCTTTATGGAATCCTCTACTGTGGGCAGAATTCCCTGACACTGTGACAGTCGTTGCCTGTGTTAAAAACCACACCTTTCTCTGACCTAAAACTCCCACAGGGCTCTTGAGCCTCAAGTTCCGTTTTTAAAAAACATACGCCTCTTTCTGAGGGCCTGCTGTTCTGTGACTGTGCCATTGAGCAGAGCCATTCGGCTCACTGCTCAGCCCTTTTTTCCCTCATCAGTTTCTGTGTGACACTCTAGGTAGAACAGCATGAACTGAACCCAGCTGACATCAGTATTCCGCGGGCAGTACTGTTTAATTTTGCGAACTGTCTCTCTGCTGCTGCCTAACGAGTATCAATGTGGGAGGGCCATGCTGACTCAGCCCCGGGCCTGCGCCCAGCGGGAAGGCTTGTGCTGAGGAGCAGGTAAATGAGCAGGTAAATGCGCTTGCCTGCTCAGGAGTGCAGGGGGCCCCTGTGGCCGCCGGCTCGTGCCGTCGGGTTGATGGCTCTTGCTTTCTGCTTGCTCTCCTGCGGAAACCCTCGTCCCTGCAACTTTGTCCTTCACCCCCGGTTGGATCCCGAATACACAAGATGTACAAATGTAAACTTGTTGATTTTATTAAAATTCTTTTAATTCTTTGTTCTTTCTGTATTTTTTTTTTAATAAAAATGATCTTGGTTGAGTGATGGTTTCCAGTCACATGTCTCCTGATCTAAGGATATCCAGCTCCCCCCAGTGCCCACAGAGCTCCTACGGGACCTGCCCTCTAGGTACTTTGACAGCACGTCATGAACTGTATGCCGCCCACTTGGGAGTTTAGCTCTGGCACATTCTCAAGGGGCTCCCTAACATCTGGCACGTTTAGGCTACTCATGCTCTGAGGGGTTTCACAAAGGAGCTTTCTGGTTACTTCCACTTTGCCTCGCAGCCGCATGCTCCTAGATAAACCTGCTGCCCTGGGATTTCCAACCCCGAACGTAGTCAAGGAATATAACTTTGTCACTTAGTCTCACCTTTAAATTGTTCTTAGAACCTTGTTCATAGCAGGTCTTTGAGAAATCCCGTTGAATGAACCTCCCAGCCCTTCCCCACGGTCTGTCTTTTCATTCCAGGTACCGTGCTGGCTTGAGGAGAAGGTCTGTTAACACAGCCCATAACCACCAGCTGTTCTGATGCTGTTCCGCATGCCTGGGCAGGCTGGTAAATGCCAAATTTGCGTGGTGACAGGCAAGGTGGGGTGTCATGAGACAGCCATGTTTCCAGTTGAAGAAACGGAGGCACTGGAGGGTGGGTGATTTTCTTGGAGTATGAGTCCCACCCAACCAGAGCTCTGGCTGCTGTCGGGGGTCTCCTCAACCCCACACAGAAGAAAACCGGAAACCAATCCAGGGTTGGCTATATGCAAACAGTGGGGTGGCTGCTTGTAGAAAACCATGAAGCACCAGCCTTAATATCCTTTTCTCATTTCTGTACTGCTGGTACCCTCTGTGGCTCATCAGCCTATTAGAGTTTAAAGTAGGTGCTTAGACTCACTGGCCTAATAACTAGATAGTGAGAGCTTGTGCACTCACACTGCCTGTCGGGATAGTACAAGGCCATGTGGCTGAGAGGAAAAGCATGCAAATGGGTGTCGCAAACGCTACTGTGGGTGGAGGCAAAGACTGGCGCCTGACTCCGTTAAATGGGCTGTGACTCACATTAGAAGTAATTAGATATTAACTAACACCGCATTTGCTCTTCGCAGATCTGTCAACCTTAGCATTTGAAATGAAAATGTACAAGAATCTAACCATATGGACCAGAGGCCCTTTTCACCTTCTCAGAAAAGCTCAATGGCTGGAGCACCATCTAAAAGCTTGTTAATACCTTGTTCAGAGACAAGCACTGGAATTAATGAAGCCTGCTTTTCTTTAGCTTGTAGCCGGGAAGGGGAAACAAATAGCTATAATTCAGTCTGCCGTCCAGAGTCATAAATTAGTTAAACAAGATGTGGCAAGAAGGAACTAGAAAGCAACACGTACAACTCAACAGGCCAAGTGTGGCTTGTGAAGTAAAAGGTCACCACGAGGAGCCTGGGTCACATGGGGCCCTGACATGCTCAGCTGTGGTCCTGGGCAAGGCCTTGTTGGTGTTATCCTTGGACTGGCGGTGGGGCTGAGTGGTACCTGAGGACCGTTTGGGTGCTAGCCCTCTGTTCCAGGGGAAGCCAGGGCAGAGTAGGGGTGCAGCACTGCCCCATCAGATCGTGGGTGTCTCAGGGGGGCACCCAGCACAGGGGCTCTACAGCGTCCCCGAGGATGTGTCTGGGCCCTCCCATAACCTCATTACATTGTTAGTAGTAGACGTGCCTCCAGCCTCACACCCTGAGCCCAGCACAGCCATCTGGGGCTGGGAGGGCAGTTGGTCCCTGTGCCCTTTTCAACGGCTGATTTTCGGAGGCTCCATTCCTCCAGCATCTTCCAACCTCAGCCAAGAATCCCTTTGCCTTTTCTTGTGTGCTGTGGCTTCCACAGCCCTCCACCATTACAGTCACCTTTCTCTAGCAAGCATTTTCCAGTTGTCTCACTAGAAATACAGGCTTTTCCTTTTTAAATTCCACTGGTGTCCGACTAAGCTGGGAAGGCAAATTCCCACCTTATCTCAGTGTGACCCAGCCCATGGCATCACGGCCCTTCTGACTCGCCCCAGCCCCTCCTGCTGACTGTCACTCACACATGTGTGACTTACGTCGGGGAACTGGCGTGCACAGGAAGATGAGGGAAGTCAGGCCACCCACCTCCGTGCCCCCCTCTGCACTCGCATGGGACAGTGAGACCCCCAAATTGACTTCTAAATTGTTTTTCTGTATATTGCTGATTTACAGACAACTGTTAGCTTAAGCTTATGTAAATAAATAAATAATAAATCATGTATAATAATAATAAAATAAATAATATATAATAATTTATCAAAAATAAATAAATAAAACCAAAATGCTAAGCTTTTGCTTTCTCAAGAATTAGCACATTTCCCGGTTGTTTACACGTCTAAAGGCATTTGATTTCTTTGATTTCAGTTAATTTACAAGAATGTATTCACTCTATTTGAGTAATAGAAACATAATTTTCTGTCTAAAAAAGGGCTAGGTTACCATACTACTTATATGGCTACAGTTAAATATGTTTTCCGCATATGTTAGTCTTCTTGCCATTTTTGTGGATTTTTTTAATTGCAACAAAATACATATAACATAAAACTTACTATCTTAAACTGGTTTGTTTTTCAGTGGACACTTCAGTGGCATAACTATGTTCACAGTCTTGGGAAACTATCCACCTTCCATCTCCAGAACCCTTTCATCTTCCCAAACTGAAACTCTGTCCCCATTTAACACTAACCCCCCATTGCTGTCCCCCAGCCCCTGGGGGACCCATTCTGTTTTGTGTGTCTATGAATCTGACCAGTCTGAGGACGTCATATAAGTGGAATCACAGAGTCTTAGTCCTTTTGTGACTGCTTTATTTCGCATAGCATAATGTCCTCAAAATTCACCCATGTAGCATGTATCAGAATTTCTTTTCCAAGGTGAAAAATACTCCATTTCATGGTTTTTAAATAGTATATTTAGTTGTGCTGTGGAAAGACCAGAGTAAGTATGCTTAGGCTTATATTGCTCATATAAATTTTATATAAAATTAGAATTGCTATTTTATGTATTCTAATCAACATGTAAAATTTAATGCTATAGCAACTGTGCGAAAGTTACCCATTTATTGTCCTAATCTCTTCCATTGGATTAAAACAAAGTTCATAAAGGGCCATATGCAGGCTCTTTAAAAATGGGTTCAAAATCAGCACAAGCTCTTTTGAACAAGGAAAAACAAAGCATTCCCCATCATAGGGTCACGTTTGTGTTTATCTGCAAGGATTTGCATAAAGCTAATTCAGAAGCAAAGGCAGGCTAACTTATGTGAAAAAGTGGCCCAAGGGCCAGCGGGCGCAGCTACCTCTGGGCCAGAGCACATGGCTAGGAAGTCAGGGGTGTGCGCTTTCTTGGCGGGCATCCTAACGAAGGTGTGCACACTATGTATTTTCCAGCCTTTCTTTACCCGAACCTCTCTAACATCTTTCAGGGAGGGAAGAAGGTATGGCCATTTCCCAGACCCTGTCCGTGCCCCTTCTTGGGCAGTTGCTTCAGCTTAGGGCTCCGGCTCCTGCCTTCAAGCAGGTCACTAAATGACATCCCGACATGGCCACAGTCTGCTGAAGGCAAACACAGGGTAGGAAGAGGGCATCCTCCTCCTTGCTTTCCTGGGGGAGCAAGAAAGTCACTTAGCAGGCAGGGTAGACCACGTGTATGTGCGTGTCTGGGTCTGGGATGGTGGGACCCCCCACTTCTGCCAAACGTGAGCCAGGGGCACAGTGCTGCTGCCAGTGAAACCAGTCTGTCTCCTTTGGTCCTGCGCCTTTTTCCACGGCTGCGAGCAGTCTTGGGGGTAGGGATTTCTAGTGTGTTTCCACACCTGCATTGCATACCTGTGTCCTCAGTAATCCACAGCAAAGGTTACCCTATTACAGGGGCAGGTTGGATGTTCTGACACTGAATGCATAGGCACCCCGTAACCCATCATCATGTCTGCTCCCATAACTGTAATCTCACACAACTGAACACTGGAAATGTGCAGAGGCTACGCCTGTTTTCTATCTCTGCTCGATTTGCACCTACTGATGGAGTTTTTAGATACCTTGTATTTGTACAAATACTAGAAAATGAGCTTCTTCCTAGCAGCAGAGAGAGCGGGTCAGCCATTGTCAACCCCCCGTGGCTGTGCCAGGGCACACACCGAGGGCCAGGGAGACTCTGCATGGCAACTGCCCAGGGCTGTGCCGATCGGGGAGTGGCCGCCTGGGCAGTCACAGCCCTGGTGACTTAGTTTACCATCTTGTTCATGCACCTGCAGAAATAGAACTGACATTGCTGCAGAGGGAGGCAGCTGAGGGGCTAATGGACTCACGTCACCAAGAACTGTGTAATGATAAGGAGGCAGTTTTCCTTGTCCACTGCATGCATTCATTTTGTCATATATTTAATCATTCATTCATTCCCCAGTATACATGGGAAGACTGCTATGTGCCAGGCATTGTGGTAAGTTCTGGGGATAAAATGGTGAAGAGGTCACATCTGGTCTTGGCCCTACTGGGACTCACCACAAAGATAATCACAACAGGGGGGCAAATGCCACGAGTAGGCAGAGCAGGCAAGGCAGAGGCCCAGAGGAGGGGCCCCAGCTTGGAAGGCAAGTGCTCCAGGCGCTTAGAAACAGCAGCGCTGAGCCCGGAGGTAGACAGGATTACAGCCACTTGGAAATGCAGAGGAAGATGTTCAGTTTGAATGCAGCCCAGAGAGTAGGCAGGGCATGGGGACACGGGAGGCCAAGGCTTCATCTCGGCAGAAGAATGACTTCAGTGTTTGTGCTGCGGGAAGACCGGCCCTCCTACCACTCAGGGCAACCACTGCCAACATCTCCATCAGGACTTTGCCTGTCCAGCCTGCTCTTGACATGGTTTTACTGCCATGGAAATGAAATGTCCCCCCAAAGGGACAGAATACAAAATAGTTTAGCCAGTTTAGTTGGTTTAGCCAGAGACTCTGTTGCTTTAAAACACAATGTGTGAATAGAAAATCTGAGGTATAGCGAGGCCAAGGGATCGGGAGACGATGGCCATTGAAAAGGTATTTCTTATCTGCACAGATCTGGAGAGGAGGGGCATGCCACCCACAGGGGCCCCATCGGGAAGCCCCAGGGCCGACCAGGAGGCAGAGGGAGCGGGGAACCGGGCAGGAGCCTTTACTGTGGTTTCTGAGGGAAGGGATGGGTGAGGCGGGGGAAGCAGGCTCAGGCTTGGGGGGATTGATGAATTCAACGAGCTCTGGGGCGCAGGGGCTGTCCCTGCTTGTCTGGTGCTGGCCCTGGGGTGAGCAGGGAAGGGGGAGAGGGGCTGAGAGCCCCGTAGGGGCGGTGGGAGTGGGGCTGTGCTCTGGATGGTTGATCTGTATTTGGGAGGTATGCTGGTTGGCGAGTGTTCACTGTCTTTAGAAATTATACCTGGGAGGGCAGTTTCTCCAGTGTGGTAAGGCCCCTGATGTCAAAGCATCAGAAGCCAGAGAATAAAAGACACAGTTACTACATCCTTTTGATTAGGCCACCGGGGCAGTCACAGTTGTATCTTGCTCTGCTTCTCAGGACAGAGAGCTGAACATAAAAAATTAATATACTTCTAACCGCAAGGTAGGCAAGATTGCCTCAGAGTGGCCTCGGGGGAGAAACGGTACATGGAATGGTGGGGAAACCCTTCCTAGGCCCACCCACAGCCAGCCAGCTAGATGCTAGTGTCCAAAGGGCTTCATAAGTCTGGGTGACTCAAGCTGGCCTGTCGTTGCCACACATAATCCTTTTAGCTCAAACTGGCCTGTGGAGAGGTGTGAAATACCTTAGTTATTTCTCTTATACTTTTCTACATATAATTAGTGAACGCACAGTTGCCCTTAGCCTTTGCAAACCTGCCGGCTCTTGAATAAGGCCTCTCAGTCCAAATGGCTGTGCGTCCTCTCACTGCCCCCTTCACGGCCCAGTTCATTACCCAGCCATGGTCCGAAGCAACGTGGCCCAGCTTATCAGTAGAGGGCCTGTTGGTGGTTATTGGGAACTTCTCCATGACACACCCTGAGTTTTTGGTAGTTCTCAAGCCCAGCTGGTGAGAGAGCAAATTGCCACAAACTTTCTGAAATTAAAAAAAAAATTATTATTGCACAAAAAGCTACCAGTTCCACTTTTAGAAGTTCAAGGAAACAGTCAGTGGCCAGGCAAAGAAATATATGTCAAGGGTGTTCATTACAGCATTTTTAAAAAATAGTGAAATATAGGAAAAAATTCAAAAAAACAGCGAGTACTTAAATAACTTAGTCTGTGGCACATGCATATAATGGAAGACTTCCAGCCATCAGAAATCACTTCAAAACATGGGAAAAACAAAAACAAAAACAAAAACAGCTTATAAAGTTCTGATGTGGGATGGGAAGATCTGAATATTGCAAAAGAAAATGCATTTAATTTTCTTGATGCTGCAGGTTTAAAAATCCATTAAACATACTAGTTGTTTTTTTTCATTTCTGCAAACAGCAAATTACCTCTCTAATGAAAAAAAATCAGGATATCTGATTTTTAAAACTTTTCTTAAGACTAGAAACACTGTAAGGATGGAAAACAAACTTTTTTACAGAATCTAAGTCTAAATTTTAATACAGCATGTTAAACCTCCCTTCTAGTTAAGACCTTACCCATATCTGCCAATTGCATTGTTTGAGAAGAGAAGGAAAGATCAGAGCAGGGGGCCAGAGAGGGAGGGGGCTCTGTAGGCAGGAGGCTCACATGAAGGGACGTAACAAGGATTTAGATGCCGTGTGACAAAAACATCCATGGGGTGTCATCACAGTGCAGAATGGGGAAGCAGCCGGGGGTACACATCTGGGCCTGGTGAAGCGAAGCCCAGAAGTGCCCCAACCACCTGGCAGGTCTTACCTTGATGAGTCCCCACAGCTCCAGGGTGCCCCACGAGGGGAAAGCACTTTCCACCTAGAGAGTCTGCTTGCGGAGAGGCCCAGCAAGTCCCAGACGCAACTAGAAGACTGGGGAAGAAAGCTTCCTGCTTCCCATCATGTCTCTGCCTCGCCTCTGTTCATGCTTTGGAAGCAAATTAAGCTTTCCATTTCCATGTGCATTTTTTAATTGTTCAGTCTTGTTTGCCTTTTATGGTGAGGTTAGTGATCCTCTCTCATGGTTTAATGAAACGCTCGGAGGCTTCCTGACACCACGGCCACACTGCAAAGTGTGACTATGGCTGCAGCATTTCAATGAGGGAGGAAACGGGGAATATGGTCCCCAAACGACAGTTCATAAGGAGCAGCAAACTGTCTTCTTAAAAATGCTTTCCAAAATGAGCTAGTGTTTTTTTCCTCAAATGGAATGGTTGGCAAAGGGACAGCAGATGCCGGAGACGGCAGGAGAGAGCACAGGGCAGCACGGAATGGGTTCTTATCACTCTGGCCTTGGGGATCTTTAGCATTTCCCTGGACTCCTCAGAAAGCTGGGCTTGCTTACTGGCACCCTCAGATTCATGACTGCAGAAGGTACAGTGCGGGCACATCCAAGCGTTTCTCACACAGGGAAGTTCTTTCTGTTCCTATCAGACTACTAGGAAGAACTGTGTTGCGGCCCCTCCTGGCTCCCTCCCCAAGGCAGGCAATCACCTTGTCCCCTGCTCCTCTAGGATGAGAGGTCAAGTGGCGCTGTCTGCCAAACTGACCTTGGTTGTGCACCCAGTCCCCCCCCCCCCCACACACGCACGCACGCACGCACACACACCCTGTGCTTTTGCGTTCAAATGTCCTTTTATTCTTACAGAATCCAGGTGCTCAGCCCCTACCTCGAGTCCCCAAGCCCTCCCTTTCCTTGAATAGGTAACTGCCGTGCCTGGCCAAGCCCCCTCCCACGTTCTGTGGTGGTCCACCCGGGCACTAGCAACTGCCCTCTGCCTGTCAACAGGCCAGGCTTTGAAATTACACACTTGCCTTTAAAATTCTCAGATTCTTGGTCAGAGTTGGTCTCACTCACTGTTGATCTATTGCTTTCAATTGTTTTTTTTTTCTTATCTTGGCAAAATTCACCCCTTTGTGGCTGTAATTTTTCAGTTTTGCTTTTATGTCTCCCTTCTTTTTTGTCCAAGATAAAATGTGGCGACTTGATCTCCTTTGTACAGGCATAAATGTGCGTGGTTCCCATACCTGGATGTCGGTCCCTCTGTGTTGGGGCCAGAGGTAGAGAGGCAACCGTCTTGGGGTGGTGGAGAGAGATGTGTTTATTTCACAGTGAGCGAAGGCTCACTTATGAAATCTGTGCTAGGACTTCAGAACTTGCAGGTGTTCCAGGATCTGTTGTTTCTCAAAGTCGTGACATTTTGGCAGAGTGCCGGGAGTACACTAAATCCTCCTCCCCCGCTTCCATGCTGAGGAAGCTGTAGCAGGGCACGGGGCGGCCACCTAGGGACCCTTCTCCCTCCCGGGCAGCGGGGGATGTGCAGACCTGGCCGCCACCCAGACTGACAACAAAGATGACAGTGCCCCGCGGGTGAGTGGGAAACCAGGCGGAAGGAGCCTGAGTCCTGAGCAGCCAGTGAGCAGAGAGCCCGCCCGGCTGCCCCGGAGCTTAGGAGAGGGAGCACCAGCATTTTTTTTAAAGCCCACTTTGTGTCAGGAGTCATTATAGGAGTCTTACCTTTTACCCTAATCCACACCCTTCCTCCCTCCTGCCTCCCTGCAATCCCAGTTATGCCACTGGGCTCTCTGTGGACCTCGGAACCACCCTTAGAACAGAGGGTGTGTATTTCAGGTTGTTTTCCTAGGCCTGGGAACAGGGCGGGGTGGGGGGAGCACCCACCCATCCATCCCGTTCCCACAGCAACCCTGTGAGGCCAGTTTATAGCAGTTTTGGCCTTCAACGATTTTGTTCTTCAAAGTCAAATCCATGCTCCCAGCTTCAGTGGATGGTGTGGTCTTGACAACTGAATCCTGAAATCTCAGGACCACATGAGGACAAGGGCGTGGACTGAACAGCCAGTTTCTGAAACAAATGTCTACCTTTGTCCCAGAAGGACAAAGCTTGGCCATAAAGCAAGTCAGCATTCTGACTGTCATCAGCCTCTACCGCTGTCTGCTCAGCCTCCCCCGTGGGCCAGGCGTTGGGCTAGGTCCCTTATTCCATTACATCATTGATTCCTCATGGAGGCCCTCTGACTGGGAGTCTTTCCACCATTAGGACATGAGGCAGCTGGGATGAAGCAATGTTCTATGACTTGTCCAGACCCCGCAGAGAGCAAGGCCGCCTGGGGTTTGGACAGTCCCATTCCGGAGCACCCACCCTTTCTGTTCCTCTGCCCATGCGTCCCCCTAGTAGCGAAACCCTGAGTGCTGGGCGTGCCCGACTTCAGGGGCTCTGGGGGCCAAGGCCAGAAGAGACACGTTAGAAATTCTTAACATGGTGTTTTTACGTCCAAAGAAAGGATGTGGTGAGCATCATAGTAGGGAAAGTGCACCCAGGGCTCAGGATAGCGAAGCAGAAATTGAAATAGATTCTGTTCCTCGTCCTGGTTGTCAGACTGTCCTACAGAACCTTAGCTTTTATCTCGCCTAAGAGCAGGGACCGAGATTCAAGATGAAAAGGCAGTGGGTTTTCAGGGGTGCTCAGAATTAGGAGGAAACTTCTGAGACATATTTGTGTCTCATTTTGAGGCGAGTGTCCTCCAAGGAGCCCGGTACCTCCCTCTGGACAATTATTAGGCTAGCCACTGCCCCCGGCCCCACAGAGACTTGTACAGGTGCTCAGGGCTTGGGTGACCCCCAGGGCTAAAGCGAGGAAGAGCAAAGCCAAACAGCAGCAGTTGCCCTGCAAGCCTCAGAGAAGGAGACAAGACCTCGGTATTCACGGAGTGTCCTGGGAGAGGTGACTTCCTGAAGGCTCCTGGCCTGAGCGGTCAGCAAGGCCGGAGAGAATTCTAAAAGTCAGATGGGGAAGCTGAACTGGCTGGAGCCACAGCGGGGCCATGATTTTAAGAAGTGCGGGCACCCCTGTTGTGACCCTATTGTTCCAACAGTCTCTCTGTTGTCATCTCGCTGACACCTGCTTGGTGATAGCAGCTCGGTGAGACTCATAAAGCTTCTAGACTTCCTGAAGCAGTTTTGGCATTGGAGGTATTACACAGAGGTTCCTGGCTTGTTCGTCACAGCCTTGGTGCTAACTTTGGCAAGAACATAGTCTTATGCACTGAAAGAGCAATAATACTTTATTTAAAATATATACAAAATTATTACTTTGAAATATATATATTACTGTCCAACACACATCATCTAACAGTGACGGATGTACGTTTTGGTACCTTCATTCATTCAGTTTGTGATTTCTCTCTCGCGCTCGGGCCTCCTGAAGCGCATTCCCCTAAACACGCACCAGAGGGGAGACGCCCAGTGGCCCGGTCCCCTCAGTGGTCCGGCTGTGCCCTACACCACGGAGGCCATGCAACTCTGCCTCATGGGAACCGAAGGCAAACCCTGTCCTGGCTGGGCCACTGGGGCTGCAGAACTGCCAGGCCCCACCTCAGTCAACCACCTGCCAACTGCCTGCCTGCAACTCTCTCTCTTTCTCGTGTCTGGATATGAAAGAAGGGGACAGTTGGTGAGAAATGGTGTCAATTATTTTCTTGACAAACTCTCCTCTGGGCTTAGATTAATATAAATATGTTTTCTTTCTTTCCTGCCTTTGTCACCAATACCCCAGGAGAACATGAGAATGGGGAGCTGGCCTTGTAATACAACCCAGAAAAAGAAACGAGAAGAGAAACAAACCCCGGGCTTCTGTGCTCTTAGTCATCTGAGTTATGATTACCCTGAGCTGAATGGGACAACTGCTTCTGGACACAGCACATGCCTCACTCAACACTCTCTCCCACAGCGCCTTGTATCTAGTAGGCACTTAATACATGCTCGTCACATGGATAAATAAGCCGATGCAGGGGATCCAGTGACTGTGCAAGAAAACATACACATTTGGACTTGGTGTGTCTGAGACATGACAGGGACATTGAAGATCATCTAGACCTGCTTCCTTATTTGGCAGATGGGGAAACTGAGGCCCGGAGAAGGGAGGTGAAACAAACAAGTTTCACATAGTTTCACCCTGACTAGTTCTAGATACAGTTAGACTTGAAATCAAATTTTCTGAATTTCTTCCTAAAGTTTCTATTCTCTTCAGATCTGAACGAGAGCTCAGTGGACCCAATGGTATGCCCTTAACTCAGGAAAATCATCCCTCAAAGTCTGAAGCTTCTGATGGAAACGGGCAGCTCTGGGTGTAGCAGCCAAGGGCAGAGGTCGCCCTTAGGCAGCCTCAGTCCTGGGACCCCAGTCCTGCCTGGGCCGGGAGGACCGAGGTCAGGGGCGGTGGCCCGACAGCAGCGGCCGGTGGCCCACGGACCTGGATGAGGTAGGAGGAACACAGGCCAGCGGGGCCGCCCGGTGGGCACCGTGGGATCTGCCCCTGCCGCAGCTGGAGGGCTCAGGCCCAGGCGGCCGTTACAGACATGGTAGCCATGGGGTGTCGAGAGGAAACACGTAAACAAAGCCCACTGACAATGTCCAAACTGAAAGGAAGCCACTACAGACACTGGCTGAAAAGATGGAGAACGGGAGGAGGAGTGTGTTTTTTCTGTGTACTGGAATGGAACGCAATGAAAACAAAGGGAGGGTGGGGGAGGGAGAAGGGGCAGAGGGATGTCACCCACACTGGGAGGGGCGGGGCGCGGGGCTGGTGGGCCAGCCAGGTGGCGGTGGGCGGGCTTCTCAGTTCGGCTGAGCTGCGTCAAACATTCTCTGGGCTTTGAGCCTCTGAAGCCTCCGTGTCACCCTGGGGGGCAGAAAAGTACAGGTGTTCACTCTGCTTCCTGGTGTGATTTTGGTTTACAGGAGGGACGATTTGGCATCTCTGACTAGCATGGAGAACCTTGTGTTTCCCCATATGCCACAAACATAAACACCTCTGAAGAATGCTGGCATCAAACAAGACAAATGCACACGCACGAGGTACCTGCTGGGCCCTCACTTCAGAATACAGCCCCGTACACAGACCTTCCACCTGCCTCTCACCAGCCAACTCCTCTCCCTGCCCCAGGCTTCCCTTTCTGGGAAACGTCTGCACGTCTCATTGGGCCTTAACTTCCAGTGTCCACGGGCCCCCCACGCTGTCTTTCTGCAATGAGAAACAAAGGAAGTCATCTTGCAAACTCTGGAGCTGCTGCTTCTCTGCTAACAAATGAGCAGCTTTGTGCTTAAATGACCACCACAGCACGCCGACCACCACTCCAGGGCCAGGAAGCAGAGCAGAAGGACAGCCAGGCTCTGTCCTGGGCCAGGCAGGAGCCAGCCTCCTCATTCCTCAGCCCCTCCACTAAACGGCAGACTGGTTTTCGTTGCACACATAGATGGTGCTCGGCTGGATTCGCCTTCGGATCCGCTCAGGCACTTTGGGGAGGATTTGGAAGGTCTGGGGCAGCAGCTCAATGCAGGCCTCACGGAATTTTTTGATTCTCCAGCAGTAGACGATGGGATTGAAGACAGACTTGAGGTAGCTGAACCACAGGATGCAGGAGCTGGTGGTGTAGAAAGAGGGGCTGCAGTAGAAGCTCTGGCTGAACACGGCCAGGAGGCTGTAGACCGAGTGCGGCAGCCAGCAGAGCGAGAAGCCCATAAAGAGGATGAGGATGGTGGTGAAGGCCTTGGTTTTGAAGCTCAGGTCCAAGCTGACCTGCTGCTGTCGCTGGGGCCACCTCCGGCCAGCCCTGGCCAGCTGTCTCAGGTCCAGGCTGTCGGACTGGTTGTGCACACGGACGGCGTTCTTCCGGACCGTGTGCAGGACACACAGGAAGGAACACAGCATGACGCCGAAGGGCACAAAGAACACTGTGGCCACCAGCGTCACCGCGTAGGCACGGCCGGCTGGCAGCTCCGTGTAACCCAGCACGCACTGTGGCGCCCGGGCTGGCACCTCCATGAGTGTCCAGCCTGCCAGTGAGGGAACCGACACACAGAAGGACAGCGCCCAGGAGCAGGCAATGATCACCTTGGCCCTCTGTGGGTTCAGCTTGTCCTGGCGCTGCACAATGATGAGAAAGCGGTCCACACTGATGATAAGCAGGATGGCCACGCCCTCCAGGACGAAAAACCAGTACAGCATGGCTGAGAGCCGGCAGAAGGAGTCACCAAAGTGCCAGCGGGCAGTGATCAAGGTGACAGCGGTAAAGGGCATGCAGCACAAGGACAGCATGATGTCGGAGAAGGCCAGAGTGGCCAGCAGCAGGTTGATGGCGGAGCGCATGGCTGGCCTCTGGTACACAATGATGCAGACGACAGCGTTGCCGAGGAGTCCCACCACGATCATCAGCATCATGATTATTGCCAAGGGTATCCTGAGGGGCGCAGGGGCTGGGGCTGCCCCAGAGTCCCCCCTGTTGCTCCCGTTCGGCAGCCAGGATTCATAGGATTCGATGGCTGTGTGGTTACAGGCCATCGTGGAGTGGGACTTGGAGCTGGGACAGGAAGGACTGGACGGGCTCCCTCAACAGTTGGGTCGCTGTCATCTTCCGTCTGCTCCATGCATCTTCTTGCAGGATGTCTCGGACCTCTAGGGCACTGGAATGGTTGGGAGAAATGTCTTTCTCTTTCTTTGGGATCACTAGCCGGGATTTTCAGTTCATTGGTCACAGCTTCCTCTCTGTGACAACTGACTGTGTCCAGAGCATCCTACTTGGATGCTGTCTGTAGCCTGGAACGAAGAGCAGGAAGGGAAAGGGAGTTAGACTTTCCAAGCACATGTTGAATAGAGCAGTTTACATTTTGCAAGTATTCTAAACACTGGAGTGGAAAGAAAGAATGAGTCGTTCATTATCTGGGACAAGGCTTGCTGTTCACAAGTATTATGAGCTGTGTCAAGTAGTCTGGGGAGACCTAATCAGACCTACTTTGTGGGCGATGAGGAAGTGAATACTTTGTAATCAATATTAACATAAAAAGCCTGTATTTAGTAACTTGAATGAGAAGCAATCTGACTGAATGAAGCTTTGGGTAAGTCATCTCCAGCAGGGCAGGAATTTTTGTCTCTGCTGTTCTCAGTGGCAACCACCCCCTTGTGCACCTGAAACAGTGCCTGGCACACAGAAGATGCCCAACGTTGAGCTAAAGTTGATGAATAAACAGTAGTTGATGCTGCTACTGGAATATTTGTTCAACTTTATTTTGAGATAACTGTAGACTCACATGCAGTTTTAAGAGAATCTGGCAGATAATTACTGCAAGCAAGCACACTTTAGGAGGAGAGCATAGTTATGTATGTGTGTGTATAAAGCAGCAGGAACACAGGGCAGCCTGCTTTAATTCCTGACAGTTTTCCAATCAAATCTGCATTTCTACATACCTAACAGTATATAGTCCTCTCTTCGTTTTTAACTAAATTTCTAGCCTTTCATTTTTATCTAATTTCTTACCCCAATCTTTGAACTATTAACAATATATTGTTATGTACTTCATTTAAAATTCATCTAAAAGTACAGTAAAATATGAAGATGTAAGAATCTGATGAACCAACAATTGGACTAAATTCTCTTTTTACAGGCACAATTTGTTTTTCCTCTGACAAATAAATGTATATTAATGTCAATAAAAAGAACCATGTAGCTGAGGAGTCAAGGTCAGCAGAGCAGCCATCAAACAGGAGGGAGGGAGGGTCGGTGGCTGCTTCTGGCCCCACCTTGTCCCCTGGAAAATCTCCACTGGCTGTGGCTGGGGGTCAGTGGGGGAATCAGCCTGGATGAGGCAGGCAAGGCTTGAAGAACCACCTACAGATGATGGAACCAGCATCAAAGCATTAAAAGGAGAGAGATCATTTCTTCATTCCTGGACCTTCTACCAGTGAAGGTAGTTCGCAAACTAGATGGGAATGTGAACTGTGAAAGGCTTCAGGCGGTACCTCGGGAATGAACTTTTAGCTCGTGCTTTTCTTTCTGGGAGGCCCTCATTCTGCTTTCCACTCACTAATTGTGACTTCTTCCTGTGCTTGCAAGAAGCTTCTCTTTTTCTAAGCTCCTTATGGACAATATTAGAGATACAGCAGCCATCGATTTTTGGAAGTTCATGCTATGCCACTTCATTTTTGTGAAAAGAACTACACTGGTCCGTGTTTTGGCTAATCCAGAGAAATCTGAAGAGGATTTTCATGTTTATGAAAAACGGCAAAAAGAAAAAATTGCATTCAGTATTCCAAGAGAGAGCATGCACCCGGGAAGTGAGCACGGCCCCACCGAGCTCCTTCCCTGGGAACCCCACTCAGCACCTGAGCACCCAGCCGCCAGAGCTCTGAACTGCATCTGTGCTTTACCTTGGTTGATTTTGTTACCAGGATGTGTCCTAAGGTTTCAGAAAAGTCTAAGGTTATTTTTTGGGTCTGGGAAGGCTCAAAGCTTTACCCATATAAATTAATGTGAATTTCTTCTTTGCTTTATGGCATTTCAGCTTGTGAAAGGTGTCATAGGACACCTTTCCTCTACTTTTGAATAGCAGGGAAAACCTGTGTGTCAAACTGAAGGAATGAGGGTGATATAAAAACCCAGGAGGGCTCCAGCCAGGCCGGGAAGCCTCCAGGCTCTGCAGGTGGTCATATCTTGGTGCTAGTGCCTCAGTTTAGACACGGCCAATCCTCAGGGTTGCGGTCTATGGTTCTTCTCTCACGGGTGGGCACGGTCACCCAAACTCATGCAGGCTGAGTCGTACAATCCCAAATCCGGTGTGGCACTTTGTGAGTGAGAAATCTCTCTCGTGCAAACCCCAAATGCTTGTGTTAGTGGGATACAATACCTCGGTGCCCCAGGGGTAGTGACCCGATCTGTGAAACAGAGGTGACACTTATCTGCCCCCAGAGTCGTAAAATGCCTAATGAAAAAACACAGGCATTGATACGTAATTCACTTAATAAGTAATAATAAGTATTAATAAGTAAATTAACTTCACATTCTGCATTGGTTCAAGTTCATAGATCTCTGTCTCCTGGATGAAAGAGCAGGAACCATGGCGTGCATGTATGATGGCCTTGCGGAGCACAGAGTCAGGGGCCGCTGAGTAAAAGCTACACCTTTTGTGTCTGTATCAGTCTCAGCTGGCAGAGAACGCTGGCCCTGTACCCTTCTCTGCACTCGATGATCGGTTTTCCCCGCAATGATAGTTACAGACAATGATTTCATGCTTAACCAAAGGAACAAATCACGAAAGGAATTTTTTTTAACGTGTGTGTCTTGAGGTTGAATCAGATTAAAATTGTTCAGGCTTCTGGGCAACAGCTTGTCTCAGATACTTTAATTGGTGTTTCGGTCACAGTCCTGCTGTTAATATCCAAATCAACAGCACACTTTTATGGGCAGGAGCTTCAGTGCTTCAAAGATCAAAGTCAAAGGCAACCCGTGAACAAAAACCATTCTGAGGAGGCCCTCGTGGTCTGAAGCAGCGCTCCCCCTCTCTGGCCTTTTCCCTCTGAGGCCCGGGAGCCGAGCTGTGGGTCACAAGCCGAGAGAGAAGCAGCCGGGGAATGGGCCCATTTCAGGGTATTTGCTATACGTCCCATTGGAATGACGCCCTGCAACGGGGAGGTCACGCAGGCGTTAGAAGATAAACAAGTGCCTCAAGAGGAAGTGTAATAGTGAACGAAGGAAACGGGGGTCAGCTGCGCCCTGGCTGTGTCCTGTGGATGAAGACAAGCACATTGACCATGTTCTCAACCAGCTGCGTCCAGGCAGAGGACAGAAGAGGCTTCTGGCCATGAGCTGAAAGGAAACACTGCCGTGCCTACACTGAATTTACTGCAATGTTTTCTAAAGCCCCTTGGGCGACCGCCGGCACCCCTGCTGTCTGGCCAGCTGGCCTCTGTGTGGCAGTCGGGAGCAGGCAGGGGATGGCTGAAGGGAAGCTCTGAGAGTCCTGACCAGCTCACGTCCTCAAGTACACAGCAGAGGCGGGCCTGGAAAGCAGAGCTTGGTCCAGAGACTCCCAAAAAGGGCCAGGCTTTGGCTGGGATCATGGTGACAGGGAGGCAGTTTCATGTCTGTGATGCTGAATGGCATGGAGGAAAGAAAAGAAAAGCACCCCCACCCCGCCCCAACCACCCAAGTGGAGGCCCAGAAGTCTTTACAATGCGTCACACCTGGTTCTCCCTTCTAGTAGGTGAAGAATGGACATTAAAGACTGAGTTTGGGTCATTGATGATCTGTGAGGGTGGGGAAAGTATCTTTTCCTCTGCTCCCCTGCATGACGATTGGATGTGGCACCATCCTCTGGGCCCTGGTGCCCGCGCTCTCCTTCCTGCATGCCTCCCTCCCCAGCCCAGCTCTCTCTCTCTGTCTCTGTGGGTCTCTTTCTTTACTAACTTTCAAAAGCATTTTAGTATGGTACATTTAAAACATAAAGAAATGCAGGAAAGCTGGTATACTGAAGCCCATTTGGCCGAGCTTTTGAGATTCGTTTTCACCACTTCCTTCCATTTAAGAGGGCAGCAAGCTCCCCAGACAGCCTCTGTCCCAGCTGTGGTTTCTAATACAGTGAGGTTTTCTTGGGGAGAGGAGGCCAGGCTATGAGGTGGAGCAGGTGCCCTGATGGACAGACAGGAATCCGCTCAGGAGCTGTTCCTACAGGACAGGAGAATGTACAGTCCCCCTGCAAATTCCTTCACTGCTCCGAACCCCAGAGTGAGCAGCTCCGCAGCCCTTTCCATGCCATTCAAGCAAAGCAGTCACTGGCCCTCCCTCTTCCCACAGGCCTGTGCCCCCGAGCCTCCCAGACCACCCCTGTGCACCCCAGGCACCCCCAGCCTTGACCACGTGGTTGAGGCCCCGGCCCGTGTGTGCTCAGGGGTGGGGCCTCAACCCTCTGGTAAGAGGACCAAAAACATTTAGAATACTGCTCACTGCCCCACCAGAGAGTCAGTGGTTTTTCTGGAACAATTTTACATAAACATTAAAAAAGCTCAGGGTATTCCCTACACACAAGTACATCTACAATTCACAGATTTAGAAACACACATATTTGCATGTATATGTTCAGTAGAATTTGCTGTTTCTGCTGATTTGTTCTGATCCAGCCAAAAGGTGGGAAATTTGGTGGACTCTTTCTCTGTAGTCATTATATTGCTTCAGGTAAGGGATTGTTGTTTGTGGTATTGGGTTTTTAATTCCTACCCCAGAGGGAACATCCTGGTTCCCAAATGCCAAATCTAAGACATGAAGTCAGTCTTGGCAGATGGGAACGTTTGCGTGGAAACAGCTTGACTTCATCATTACCTGCAACCATGTCACCTGTCTTTTTGATGCAAACTCTCAAACAGATGGTATATTTCAATTTCAATAACTTTATTGGCAATGAAAAATATATACTAGAGCTGCCAGAAGTAACACAAGTAGCTATGTTTAGAAACAGGTGTTAAGCCACGTGTCTCAACTTCTAAGACAAGTGAGCTGGAAGACCAGATTTCTTATTCCTCGACTCAGGCGAGACCCCGGGGGGAGGTTTTTCAAACAGAACAGAATTGGGAAACTCTTCAATGAAGCAAACCTTTACTGAATATTTTTCTTAGTAATGCTTGAAGTTTATTGTGTGTTTATTATGGGCCAGGCTAAGCCCTTTACATAGCTCAGCGGTTCTCCAGATCTGTAGCCTCAGCATCACCTAGTAACCTATGAAAAATGCAGATTCTCAGGGTTAACCAAACCCTGCACAGTCAGAACTGGGTATGGGGCCCAGCAATCTGTGCCTTAACAAGTGGTCCGGGGCTTCGATGTTCACGACTGTGAAAACTATAGCCGTATCTCATTGAACCCTGCCACTGACTTGGTTTTACAGAACAGGAAACTTACAAGCCTTCCTTGCCTGGACTGTAGGAGAGTAACCTGTGCTAGAATTCAGGAGGTCCGGGTCAGTCCCTGGGCTGAGCCCCTCCCACAGTGAGGTAAGTGAGAGCTCACGGCAGACTTTTATATTTGCAATAGCTAGTATTTCAGAGCAAGAACAATGATGTCTTGCCACAGGTAGAGAGAAAGCATGGGAAGTGGAGGTAGGGACCCTGTAGGAACGGTAAGGGCCAGAGTGTCATAGGGCCTTGGGCAGTCATAGACAATCTGCAGGACACCAGCTGCCTCTGGCCTGCATTACATTCTGTGTCTCAGATGGATGCGTTCATGCAGATGTTTGTGGGGCAAATGTGGGTGAGATCTATTTTTACCCTTAATTTAATACTTGCTGGTTGTAGAGAATGTATGATTTAATGCTAGATCCATGGAAGATGCATGGGGATGTGCCCACCATCCAGTCCCTGTTCAGGCCTTTCTTCTTCCCCCAGGAAAGCTATAGAGACATATGGTGTAACAGTGGCAGGACTCAGAGGGCTGAGGGATGAACGGCCATTCAGTGCTCCATGGCCGGGTACTATGGGCTGGGAAACTCATCTAAATAGCCAATTTTTCTGGCTCTGCATGTATGGGGTCTAAAGCAGACTGAAATTTTGCTCTGATCAAAGAGACAAAAGTAGTAAATAGAATTGGGATAAAGCTCTAAAAACACAAATGTTCTAGAAATGTGCTCATCTTACTTTCTCACAGCCATTAATTCCCATTTACAGATGAGGAAACTTAACGCCACGATTACATGATCTGCTTAAAATGATCCCCATGGAAGGGGGTATCCAGTCACCTCTTCTGTTTGTAGGCTCTGTCCCCCTTTCCTCTGCCCCGGGAGGCCCTGTATCTGGGATGCCCACTCAGTGCCCCAGGACAAATTCCATTTTACAGACACAGATTATGACTCAGATGGATTAACCGCCTATGCTTGCTCTAGTTATGAGAAAGAACAATTGATATTTAAGTACTTCTGAAAAGTCCAAAATAACCCACCCAAATACTCACAAAATGTCTGTCTTTATGCATCTTTATACAGCCACCTATCTGTTGAGGAGGCTGAAGTGTGCGACTCACTCAGGGCCTCAGCGTCCAGGTGAATCCTTGAGGAATCTGTGCATTTAACTGTTAAAAGCCAACTCCCCATCCCCCACCCCTAACTCTCCTTTCTAAACTAGTTTAGAGGTGTTCCATATTAGGTAGGAGTTTTAAAGTCCCTGTACCACATATGAAGAGTTTGCTAGAAGCACAAAGCATATGGTGCTTATTAAAATAAGGGTATCGTTTGGTATTTTAATGAAATCTGAGACATTTAGCACTTTTTCAAGATGCTAAAAAATAAGACCTGGCAATGTTGAGCTTCTCCAGGTAGGACACTGCATGGGAGGCTCCCAGGACAGTGGTGGCTCACGCAAATCAGACAAAAGCCTCAAACTTCTCAGGTTGCAGCAAGACTGCTTTGCAAAAGCTTGTTCCTTCAAAAATCACATCTGCAGGCACCCCGCCCCAAATGTCACTTGGGTTTCTCAAAAGCCTATTTTAAACTTTTCTTGGTACCTTTTGCAATTTACCTAACATTTTATGGCCCTATTCTGGAAGAAAACAAAGCCTAAATCTAATTTTTTTTAAAGTCTTTTCATTTGTAATAAAGAAGGCACACACAATTTATGCATTCAATTAGAATGATTTTTGATGATATTTTATTGTTTTTAACATCTTTATTGAGACATAATTTACACACCATAAAACTTGCCCGTTGTAAGTTTATAATTTGATGATTTTTTAGTCAATTTATAATGTTGTACAATTGTCACCACAGTCTGCATTTAGAGCATTCCCATTACCTCAAAAAAGATCCTGTATGTCTGTTGGCAGTCAACGAATTGAATTTTTGATAGTGATTCCAACTTATTTTCCAGAAAGGACTTCCCATTACTATGCAAGAATCTGGCAATTCTAATGAAGGCTGGTGACTCCAGAAGCCCCCACCCACACCCCTGCTTGGGCCCAGGGGCTACCTTCCTAGAAAAGATGAAACATCATTTAAATCATTTCGTCCTTCTGCCCTGGCCCATGTTGATATTCATGACCCCGAGTTAGCAAGTATTAGCTGGGTTGGGAACAGGGCAAGTTTACTTACGCATGCCTCCATCAGAGCACCACCAGCTCGCATGAAGTCACAGTGCACGAATGGAAGACAGGAGGCACTGGCCGCTTGGACAATGAGGCGATGCCCATAGGATCCGGGCTGTGGTCCTGGCTCTGCTGCTTTGCAGCCTCTTGAGCTGGTGGAGAGTCCCAGCTGTTCAGCCTTGGATCCTTCTTCTGTACCTCCGTCACGGTGCTGCTGTCAGGACTGAATGTTCCCATGGCACTGTGCAAAGCCCAAGGCACTAGGCCAGGGTGGGAGATGCTTTACAAGGGCAAAGGGCAGGTTCTGTCCCATTGTCTCCACATGCTAGGTTGGGGGGCAGTCTGAGCCCATTGCAGTATGCAGGTCCCTGGGGTTGCTGCCCTGAGGGTTTGGCTTCTGAATAAACTCAGTTTTACACGTGTAGCATGTATGATTTGCAGAACACTTGTGACCCCGGTTCCTTGTGCATGTAATTCCATAAGGTCACAGAGAATGTACATAGGTTGGAACCTGGCTCCCACACCACCCTTTCCAAGTTCTTTCAAGTTGGTTGGAACTTCGCAATTTTTCTCTAGTAGCGGGTGAGAACCCTCCAGCTGGCAGAAAGCATGACTCCAGAATCTCAAGGAGCATCAGACCTTTCTCTTGGAGGTTTGAGCCCACCGTCCTCTGGCGCAGCCCAGTGGTACTTATGACACATATTTTGAAACGAGCCAATTTATCCATGACCTTGCTGGCTGCTCATGAGCTAAGAGGGTCTATTTCAAAGAAAACCATAGAAGAGTTTGGTTTGACTCATTACATAGAAAACATAAAGTCTAAGGGGGAACAAAGTTCACTTTAACTTTCTTGAGTTGTATATTAAAATGAAGCTCTTAATTCTTTAGGTAAGTGTTCACTGAATTCTCAGATTACAACATGTAAAAAATGGTTTGTCAACCTGTACGTTTTGAATCAAGGACTACATAAACTTCCCATGGACAATGGCAAATGGGCCAGCCTGCGTATGGCTGTCCTGCTGTTACATAAACATAGGCCACCGATGTTTGAATACAAAGAGGACCTTTTATTGCTACAAAGAGGACCTTTTATTGCTTCCTCGACTGAATGCCTGTAACAGCAAATGCCCAGTTGAATGTGTTTCTGCTTGAGTGATAGGTTGGGTAGAAATGCAGTGTCTCCTGTGAGGCAAGGGTCCAAAATACCAGTGAGTGACTTGGTGGAGGACGTAGGCGTCTAAGGGGCGGGGACCACAGGTCAGTCACACCCAGCATTTGATGTTTCTGAAGGCCATTGGTCAGTTGCCCAAAGTATTTACATTTTCTGGCATCGGCTACATTACCAGTGTAATAATACCTAATGTTTCAGCTTGTAAGAATTAAATGAGAGAAAGTATATGAAACATATACATTTTGTCTTTCATTGACTCTAAGGGCCATTGATTTAGGATGTGTGATTATTTCACACACACTAAGAAAATAAAAATGCTGCCAGGTACACCGCACAGCTTGGCAGCAGCAGCCCTGGGCCGGCGGGAGCCCTCACCAGGGGCTCTCCTGCTCAGCATCTCCTTCACCTGTTCTGAGGCATTTGGCAATTATATCATTTTGGTGTATGATGGCAGTTTTAACTTTTTTTTTTTTGCTTCATAATGAAACATAACCCAACTCCATCTGTATATTGAAAATATTTAAAATTTTCTGTGTATTGTTATGTTTTGTCATCTTAAAAAAACCTGTCTGGCTGGAGAGAAACTGCCCCTCCAGGGCTAGCAGGTTGCTAGAGAGAGCAAAGGGCTAACTAGGCACATCCCTTGATATGCAAACTAACCAGTCCAGGGCCAGACCTCCTCTATCTGTCCCATGCAGCCCAGCTGGCAGTATTCCTCTGCCTTCCACGTCCGCAGGCCAGGTACCAGGTAACGAGAGACCAGCCCTCTAGCCCAAGCCTGCCACAGTAATTCATGCTAGCCAGTCCTGTGATGTTCGCCCAGTCCTGCCTTCCTTCCTGGGAAACCCCAATAAAGGCTGTGGCCAGCCCTTCTGCTCTCTCCTGTCTTCTGCCTCCCCACGTGGCATGCCCTGCCTCCTGCCTCTGGGGCCTGTGAGGATAATAAACCTTGTTTTCCTGAGCCTCTCCTCTGTCTCCTCTTGTGGCTGCACCTGACTGACATTATAAAGAATACAAAACATTTGCAAGAAAATGTTAGAATTGTAGTCATTCCTTGAATGACAAATTATTACTTTACTAATATGAGCTACACCCCCCACTGTGCTGTTTGTACCTTTGCATGTGTGTGATTTTCTGTTTCCACACAGAATTAGTGTGTAATCTTTCTGAAAACAGTTTAAACGGTAATACCACTGATGCTTATTATGTAACTGTAAAGTGGAGTGATAACAACATGAACCACTGGGACATTACCCCCCACACCCCGTAATGGCACAGATGACAAGCACCTTGGCCCAAACCGTGGTTGTAGGACGTATCCCAATTTCAGAGGCGTTAGAATGAGAAGAAACTATGTGTTTTTACTGACAGCCTTTGCTTGACCAGATGTTCGCCAGGCTCCTAAACTGTCTCCTGGGTCCATGTGCACTTCCTCATAAAATCTGGTTTTAGCAAGAACCAGGTTAAGTCAGTTTAGCAAGAAACCCCCACCCTCCATATGTGACTGGGGTCCCCAGCCCCACCCTCCCCCCACTTCCCCAC
This sequence comes from Phataginus tricuspis, assembly GCA_029783875.1. NCBI lineage: Eukaryota > Metazoa > Chordata > Mammalia > Pholidota > Manidae > Phataginus > Phataginus tricuspis. Next base: position 21,160,300 of record JAQQAC010002629.1, on the reverse strand, counting down.
CCCTTCCTCCATCCCAGGTCTGTCTGATCCTTCGGCCAGGGCCCTGCTAGGTGGGCTTAGCCTGAAACACCCTCACCCTGATGTTTCCTCTCGGTAACTTCCCACCCACTGACCCCACCCTGCTCCCGGGCTATGAGCTCCCACTTGCCTTTGTGTGCTATTAGAGGCGAGCCCCCGCTCTCCCTTGCATTTGGGGTCTCCACATCAGCCGCAATGTCCTGAAAAAGTCAGCCTCACCATCTCTAATGTGTCATTCATTATGTATATTTTACCAGTGTGCATGTTAGCAAGGGCTCAGGTGTTGGTAGGAGACCAATGAACTACACACTAGGCCATTTTCTTCTTCTGTCATGTCAAAAAAAAAAAAGGCACTTGGTTGTAAAAGCCTGATTTTGGTCAAATTTGTAAAACCCTGGGCAGGAAATTAATTTATTCATTTTTTCAGAAATATTTAGTGAGCAGTTACCCTGGAGCAGGTGTAAGGATTCAATGGTGAGCTCTGCCTTTTAGGAATTCATAGTTGAGTCCGTTTTTCTCCAGATGTGGTCTGGGAGCGAGCAGCACATATGAGGCTGCCTGTGGAAAGGGCAGAGACTGAAGCCCAACCTCAGACCGCCTGGATCAGAATCCCTGGCTAGGGATGAGGGATCTGCTCCTGGGAACCAGAGCCCCAGCCAGTGAGATGGCAGTGGATGGTAGCGGATAGTAAGAGAGAAGGGAAGGGTGGCCTGGGGTCTGCCTCACCACACAGTCTGTAATGCACAGCACAGCCATGGACCTGTGTGGACCCTGACAAAGGAGCTGGGGGAGATTATAACCCACAAGATTGTCCTCCTGCACAGGAACCGGCGTGCTGAATTCTACTGCGCACGCCATCACCTTTTAAGCCAAACATTTTAACTACAAGGGGCTCATATTAGGTTAAGGCAGAGATGACATTTTGCTGTTTGCTAATGACGGGAAGACAGAATCAGTCGCTGGGGTCTGCTTTCCTTCCTGACTGTCCAGAGTCACAGCTGGAGGCGGGTGTCCAGTGACCGAGCTCATTAAAAGCTCATCACCTAGAGGAGACTATTGGTACCCACTTACTAAAGGAGCTAGCACTGTACGGCTGCTTCGGAAAGCCTCGGGATGTGCCGTACAAGTGGTTAGTGCTGGGATGGGCTAGACAGCTGTTTTCTCATGCTGTGTGACTGGAGGAAAGCCCTTAGCCTCCCCACCTCATTTTCCCGCTGTATAAAATATGGACAGTAATATTCCTTACCCAGAGTTGTAAGGAATCAATTAATTAAAGCCGTCTGTAAAATGCTTACTGGAGTGACCGGCGCTGTTACTGGTATTACGATACCAGTTCCTCCTCCTCCTCCCCATTGGCATCTCCCACCTGCGCCCCATCATCCCAGGCTCTGCGGTCCCTAAGGGCTCGGTGCTCCCAATCCAGCAGGCCATAGGGACCACTTCTCTTGCAGCATTTACTGACCTTGACGTCAGGCTCTTTGGCATTTTGGACTCTAGTGTATGGCTGCCGTGGCAAACTACCTTAAGTTTGAGTGGCTTATAAAGATAGAAATTCATACTCTCACAGTTCTGGAGGCCAAAAGTCTGAAATCAAGTTATCAGCAGGGCCATGCTCCCTCTGACAGCTCCAGGGAAGACTACTTCCTCGGTTCTTGCAGCTTCTGGTGGCTCCCACTGGTCCTGGGCGGACCCTGGCTGTCGCTGCATTGCTTCAGTCTCTGCATGGCCTTCTCCAGGTCTCCGCAGGTCCTCTCCTCTTCTTTTAAAGTCAGCAGGCATTGGGTTTGGGGCCCACTCTACTGCAGTATTATTTCATCTTTACTACATTACATCTGCAATGATCTTATTCCCAAATAAGGTCACGTTCTGAGGTTCTGGGTAGACACGCATGTTCTGGGTGATGCAGTCCAACCTACCACAGAGTCATTTAAGCTCAGCACGGTGAGTGCTCACCATCAGGGAGAATAAAGCTGTTCTCTTCTCTCCCAGGTTGCCCCCCAGAGTCTCCCCACACACAGGGAGGCATGAGGGACCCCTGCAGAGCTCATGACCTCTTTACTGCAGACCAGGATGCCAAGACCATTTTCAAAATCCCCAGACTGCTAACGATGCAAACTGGTCTGGACCAAAATCCTCTGGAATTATTATATATTGTTTTCCTTTTCAAATAACAGTTTCTGGGGGTGTCCTTGAAATAAATCACACAAATAGTACCCTTTAGTTCTATGAATCGAAAAGAGCCCCACTGGAAAAACAACTCCAAATTTGGCATCAGATGTTTCATCATGCAGAAAAATGTACCTAAAACCTCCCTCATCTAGAATATTAGTATTTAGAAAAAGTTACTATTTTTAAGCAAAAGGTAGTATTTTAGTTTTCATTTCCTAAAAATTTCTTTTACCCTTCTCAGTGTCTTTCTCTTTCTCTGACACACTCACTCTCTGTTCTCCTATAACCCAAGGAGTTAGTGGCAGTACATTGGTTTGCCTATAGGACGTGAACAATTAGACAAAACTGAGCAGAAAACCATATGAGTTTTTTTTTGTATAGCTTTTTCCAGAACATGTATTATAGCAAATTACGGGCTTTTGGGTCAAGCTATGATTTGATATGCATCCAACTGCCAAACTTCTGAAGCCTATTTTAAGACTGATTAATGTGACTGTAGTTGAAAGAAATATTGAGAAGCATTTAAATTAAAAAGAAAGAGAAGAAGTGCCAATAAAGCTTTTTTGAAATATATCAGTCTTAAGGTTGTGTCTTGAAATGTATGGTCACCCTGTTTGCAACCCAGGTTTCTGTGTTTGCCACAATTACTAATAAGCTTTTCGTTTTTGGCAGTTTTAGCAAAACATTTGCTCTCCTGTACTACCCTGAGTCAATCAGGAAGAAAGCAGAAAGCACACTAGAGTGAGGGGACACATGGAACAAATTGTGTACTGTTTATGTATTTATTTATAGAGATACAATTGATGTATAACATTATGTTAGTTTTAGGTGTACGGCATAATTATTCTTTATTTGTATGTATTGTGAAATGGTCCTCGCAGTAAGTCTAGTTAATATTCATCATCACCCATAGTTACAATTTATTTTTCTTATTATGAGAACTTTTATGATCTACTGACAGTAATTTTCAATTACAGGTTTCCCTGCTACCTGAAAGTAGAGTGTTCCTATGAAGCCTTTCATAAGCTGAAATAGCATAAAACGAAGAAGCAATTACCACTGATTCATATGGAAACATTTTTGAGCCTTCCCAGACACAAAAGCTAACCTCTGTTAGGCGTTTCTGATACCTCAGGACACATCCTGCCAACAGATGCACAGAATCCATCGAGATAAAGCACAGATGTGCACAGACACAGCCCAGAGCTCCGGGGGCTGGGTGTGCAGATGCTGAGTTTGGGTCCAGGGGAAGGAGCTTGGCTGCACCACTTGATCTGCCCGCTGCAAAACTAATGCTGGACACTATTTGTGCTTTTTGCTAATAAATGGCTGAGATGGAAGGACCTTCCATCTAACTCTAAGACTGTCTACCCTTTTATCCCTGGGTTGGGGGACACCAAGGATGTCACAACCCCCGCCTTCCTAGCTCACCAGCATCCTGTAACATAGCTACTCAGGAAATTCCTGCCTGGATCTCCAGGATGCAGGATCTGGCATGGACACCTGCTGAAGAGCGCCGCCACCAGTCTGTTCTGGCACATTTGGATCAAAAAGCTGCATTTAGAGAAATGCCTGCTAAGGTTCAGTTCTTGTTCTGGAGAAACTGTATATATAGGGAGTCACCAATGATAATTATTGCTTTTAAACTATCATCCATTGTTTTCAATACTGCATATAGTTGCTCTGAGCATCTGGGATGATTTATTCATATTTGTTTAATTTACAAAACAAATAGAGTTTATTGTCACCTTAAAAGTATTGACTTAGAAACACCACTTCCAGGAACTGATTCTAGGGAAACAATTACTGATATATGCAAAGATTTAGCCACAAGAATGCTTATGGCAATGTTATTAATAGAAGACAGAAATTGATTCTAAGTTCAGTGATAGTAAGGCGGTTGGTGACCAGGGGGACCATGGGACCTGGAATTTCAGCATTTGGGTTAAATACTGACCCTGCCCTTTGTGAGCCTTTCTGAACTTGGGTAAGTTCCTGGCCCTCCATTTCCTCACCTGAAAATACACAAAATGATTCCCTGTCTCGTCCTGCTCTTGGGAGGAACACCGCAGCACCAAGGATATGTTGAGCTCTAGGCGCGGGTTGGCTTTTATTCCTGCTTTGCTGTGTAATGACCTAAAGCAGAGTTCTGTTAGGTATCAAAAATAACACTGTAGACAAGTATTCAATCGCAGGGAAGATGTTCGTGAGGTACCAAGTGCAAAAAGAAGGTTAAAGAAGAGCTGGTGGACTTCGATCCTTCATTATAAATGTATGCATTAAAAACAAAGACCATTTGCAATGGTGCTGTTTGGCAATCTCCCTGCCTTTTCTTCACAGAGCCATCAGGGGCTTCCAGTAAAGTATAAGTCAGATCACATTACTTTTGTGCTTCAGTTTCTCCACAGCTCCAAATTTATTGGGAAATAAGAGTGAAAGCCAAGCTTGGTCCTTAATCTAGAAAGCCCAAGATGGTTTGCCCCCAGCCCCAATTCTGTCTAGGCCACCATCTCCCCTTCGGCCAGGCTCCCTCACTGTGCAGCTCCACACTGATATCCTCGCTGGGCCTCAGACAAATGGGGTTGCTTCTGCCTCAGCCTTTGAACTTGGTTTTCCCTCTGTCCAGAAAGATCTTGTCCTCACCATCCTCATTCCCCCACTTTCATCAAAACTCACCTTCTCAGTGGACCCTTCCCTGTCCATCAGATCTGCCGTCAGATCTAACGACCATTCCCCTGACAGTTCATGCCCCCGTCCTCCCCCTGCTTCTTAGCACTTATCACATCTGAAAGGGCAGAGATTCTGCCACTCTGGGTCAGTATTGTATCTCCAGCACCTTTCATAGTTTCTGGAACTTAATAACTGCTAAGTAAACATTTACTGCCTTGGTGAATTATTTTACTTTTCTTCCATTGCTAATTTATATGTTCTAAGCTTTCTGCAGGCAACAACTTCTTTTTTCTAATAAGAAAAGAGATCAATTTTTAAAAATGGGTAGCATTTTTTCTGTGTCTCAGTTTTATACCATTTCTGCTTTGAACTCAAGATACATAGGTGTGATGTGCAGGAGTGGAAAACAGACAGTGAGGTGAGTACATGTTCGGGGAGAGAGAGCCTGCCAGGTCAGGCCATTTCCTAGACAGCAGCCAAATCCTTTGCTAAATCAAGGGGCTGGAATTTAATACGACTCCTTATCAAGAGAGCCAACTTACTAATCTAAACCTAGGGCCAAAATATTTCAATACCAGCTGTTCCAACTTCTAATAATTTCCAACATATTTTTGTTGTTCAGATTTCTAATAGCATCAAACACACGTCTTCTCCAGCATGAGGAACACATTTAGTTCAAAAGCAGCCAGGATGGAAAACATCTGAAGTACAATGGCCAAGCCACAGGGTGAGCCAGCCCCCAGGTTAGCAATTCCTATGTGGGCTTCCCGACAATCAGCCAGGAGAAAGGGGTTCCTTTGCCATAATGGAGGCTCAGTCCAGGCTTCTTGCAATGATGTCTAACAATCAGCTCAAACACACACACCTGTTCTGTGTTAACCTCCTCTGAGCAATATGATCCAAACGTCTGGGGTGTACAGACGACGAGCTTGGTTCTTACTTGGAGACAGAACATTCCAAAAAGGACCTGTGAGGGTCCCAGGGCCTGTTTTGCTTTGCTCACACATTCTCCCTAAGAGGTCTCTCCTCTTCCAAGGGTCCACACACCCACAAACACCTGCTTAGTCCAATTCCACAGCCCCAATCCAGCACTCTTTCTTGAGTTCCAAAGTCTATGGAACATTAACTCTTGCATATCTCACACCCAAAATAGCCAATTGAAACTCAGCATCCTCACCTCCCAATGGGCCTCTCCATGGCTCCCTGTCTCAACTATGAGCACCACTGTCCTTCTAGTCACCAAAGCAGAATTCTGGAGCCATCCTTAGCTTCCCCTCCCTGCATGCCTCCAGCTAACTGTCTATTCCTGGCCCTAAGAATCTCAAAAATCAACCCACTTCCCTCTGCCCACACTGCCATTGCTTGCACTTAGAGTGCCCTCATCTCTCAACCAGGTCATAGCAGCCAAGAGGCCCTAGCGTGCCCTCCTCACTCCCACCATGGCCCACCCTCAGCTGCAGTGGGAGCATCACTCCATGGAAGAAACCAGACCAGGTTGCTCTTGGTCTAAAGATCATCAATGGCTTTCTACTAACCTTGGGATAACGTGCAAACTGCCCACCATGATTTACAAGGATGTGTGGAGACTCATTAGAAGGTTGTGAAATCAACGTTTGGCTCAGAACCAGCACTGAAACACAAAAAAACACAAAGAACAGAATACAACAGAAATAGAGCACTTTGTGCACAGTAAGGGTGAGTATCATTCATGACTCTTGTTTTACACACGTGTGTGTGCTGAATTATGACCTAAGATGCATTTCTTACTGGGGGTTGTAGTGAAGGCAGTTGGAAGAACACTATAGAAAAGACCTTTCATGATCTGGCCCTGGACCAACTCTCCAGGCCCCCTCTTCCCTCTCCTCCTGGCAACATACTCTAGTCACATGTATCTTAGGCAGCTATCAGCTACCTCCAGCCCTTTGCACATGCTATTCTCTTTCCCTGAAGCTATTTGCTTGCCCCACCCACCCAACCTTGCCCTGCCCTGGCCTTAGGGGGCTGGTTCCTTCTCCTTAGATCTCAGCTTCAATGTCCCTCCCTCACAGAGCCTCTAGGCAGGGATGGGTCACCTACCATATACCCCCACAACAACCTCTCCTCCCTCCGCGGTAGCACACCTCCCATGTAGTGCAATCGGATTTGTGTCTGCTTTCTTGAGCCCTGCTCCCATAGGGCAGGAATTACTTCGATGATTTCATGTCTGTAGCTGCAGCCCATAGCAGAATGTCCAGCATATATTAGCTACCCAACAGCTAGGTGTGAAAGGAGCAAATGAGCCTGTTCATTAACTTAAGGGTTGCTTGAGCCACTTTGATATGTGAGACCCCCTGGACATACAGAAACAAACAAGGCAGCCTTACTGTCTTGAATTCGGGGGCAATAGATCCCTGACCTCTACAGCAGGACTGCATCCCCCAGAGAATAGCTCACAGGCACTTTCATAAGCAAAGTCTCTTGCAGGATGACGCTAGAGGGTCAAGGGAGAGTCCTTTGTGCCCCAAACAAAAACCAAACACAAGCTTCTCTAGCTCACATGCTGGGTTTCAATGAGATTGGCAGCATGGAAATCATATATTTTATTTGAACTTTTTATATGATCATTGTACTTATATTTCATACAAAATTTCACATGAAATAGATATGAAACCCATGGCTTGCTCAGAACTCTAATATTCTTGGCCAAACTCCTAATGCACTTAGCTGGGGGAGAAAGAATATATGATAAATATCAGTTATTCACACCTCATTAGTTCTTTAATTCATATTCATTTCTTATTAATCCTTTCTGAAATAAAATGGTGTTGGGCAGAAGGGAAGGAACTACGGCATTCCAGCCCCTGAGACTAGGGGTGTGAGAGAGAAGAAAGAGAAGCACGTGAGGCTGGAAGGACATCCTCTGCCTCTGGGTCGTGGAAACACAGGGATCTGGGGTCAGCCAGCCCGTCCCCAGCCTTGCGCTGCCCCTGCCCTCCTGGGCACCCTGGCCAAGGCACTCCACCTGCCGCAACTGCACTTACTCACTTACCTGTATGGAGGGGCAATCAGACCTGTGCCTGAGCTCCCTGGAAGGATGAAGACCACAGGTGGAGGCCACCTCTCAGGGCAGGTTTTGGACACAGGTGCCCAGTGAATGAGGAAGGGTCAGTGTGCTGTCTAAACAGATAGGGGGCCCACTCCCCACAAGGCTTCACCAGGCCAGGCCCGGGGAGGATCAGGTCACAGGCCTGGGGCCAACTAGCGGGTCAGAGCATCAGCTGTAAGAATGAGCCAAAGAGAACTTCCTAAAACCATTAAACCTCGTGATGTATTTCTTGTGTTTGTGTCCTTTCATTTCTTCTTTATGTATATCGTGAGCTTCTATGTTCGGCAAACATGCCCCCAGCAATGAAAAGTTTTCTTCAGTGACCACATCAGTTTGAGGAAATAATTAAAGGAGTGAATAACTCCTGCCTCACATTCCCAGTCAGCCTTCCAGTCCCTCTGCTTATCTGATGTAAATGCGCCGCAGGAGCATCCCAGGACTGTGTGTTCTCTGTTTCCTGATGGGCTGGAAGTCGGGGAGGAAATGAGAGGGGCGGGCGAGGCCAGCAGGACCCAGGGAAATTGAATACTCATTGCCTTTGCTCAACATAATTTTAGCCGATACCTTTGAGAAAGCTAATATGAACCATGCGAGGGAGACTTTGCATCTCTCCAAACATTTAATGTAAAACATGCATAGAACAGCCATTGGGCTTTGAAAGAAATGTGGTTTGTTTTCCTCAGAGAAAGTCTGGAGGACCGATTATCAGGGAGTTTGCATAAGGAATTTGTGAAAGTAATGAAAATGGGGAGCCCACTTGGCCCTCCTTCTCTGGGGTAAGGATGGCTGGCTACGAGTCATACAGGTCAGTATAAGGATGGGTAGACTGGGGGGGCAGGTCTTCCCTCCACTTGGCCAAAGTGGGTGTGATGGTGAACCTTGGGTCAACCTGACTAGGCCACGCTGCCCAGACATTGGTTGGATGTTATTCTACATGTCTCTGTGAAGGTATCTTTTGGATGAGGCTAACGTCTAATGCAGTAGACTTCGAGGAAAGCACATTAGTCTCCACGATGTGGGGGGGCCTCATCCAATCAGGTGAGGCCTTAAAAGAATAAGACGGACTTTCTTGAGCAAGAAGGACTTGTGCCTCCAGACTGCCCTCAGACTTAGGCTGCGGCATCAGCTCTCACTGGGTTCTCCAGCCTGCCACCATGCTTTGTAAAACTGAGACTTACCAGCTCCACTATCATGTGAGCCAATTCCTTAAACTCAATTCCTCTATCTATCCTATTTGTTCTGTTTGTCTGGAGAACCCTGATTAATATTGCGGGTGAATGCTTCTCTATCCCAGGTATGAAGAAGGTGGCCCAAGGTGAGAAAGGGGCTAAGGAGGGGCCAGTCTGACAATGACAGGTACCCCAGAGTGTTTGCTGATGGGGATGGGTGGGACATTCGGGTCACGCATCTATCCATGCACCCATGCATTCACATAACACAGCCAGACCACCAGGCACACTTAGCACTGAGGATTCAGCACTGAGCAAAGCGAGTCCTGCCTTCCTAGCGCTTACAGCCCAGGTGGGAGAGACACTGTATAGACAAACGGGGATAAGGAGGAAACAAGAGGATTAGTTGGATGGCCTGCTGCTCTAGAGGGTCTGCCACGTGGTAGAAGCTGTACTAGGACATGAGAGAAATATTAGCCCAGCCTTAAGGAGGTTACAGGTCCTGCCGGAGGCCAACTAGCCAGTGGGTGGTTAGAACGCACGCAGTGTACGGGGGCCATGCAGCAGCCTGCGAGGCCGACAAGAGCCCTGGGACACTTAGGAATTGCTCCTGGAGGAGGTGGCCTCTAAGCGCCCTAGCAGGCCTTCCGTCTAGGGGAGATCTGTGCGCCTGGGAAGTCCCCAGCTGGCCTCTGGGTCCGTCTTGCCTCAGGCACTCTCTGTGGGCATTGCCTCCCGAGTGTGCCTACCGAGGTAAGCCAGACCAGAAGGCTGCCTCCTTCCTGGATTTGGATCCACTTAGGTCTGTACAGTTTCTAGTCTAGGATGTAAGGAGACACCCACCCTGTATGGAAAAGCCCAGGCCATTAAGGGGATGGCAAAGAGTGAGGGCCTAAAACAGATCCAGTGGGGAGGGAAAATCAGGCCGGATTTCCACCCGCAATAGCCAGGTAGTCAAGCTGCTGTGGTCTCTCTAGTCTTACATGGACCCCAGAGATCACCAGAGAGAAGTGCCTGGGGCTATCTTTGCAGCAGTGGGACTTCTAAGCTGAAAAGGAAGTATTTTGAATTGCCAATGACTTAATGGGAATAAAGACTGCTGCTGAAACCAATGGCTCTTCTCTGCCATCATTAACTGCTCCTGAAAGGTGAGGCCTGATCCAGCATTAGGAACATTTGTAATTTGTGTGTCTTCTTCAGAGCCTTTCATTTTGCTCAAGTGCCTGATGGAAATGTCCTCTTAATTGCTAAGGCTACAGTGGTAATAAGGCACCTCTGTGTTTTGCACAAAATGACTGCGGAGGAAGCCCAGCTGGGACGAGGCATTAGTAACAACTGCAAACGGAACTAGTGATTGCACCCCGGCGAGGGCAGAGCCTGCCAGTGAGCAGAGCGGGCACTGTGAGAACCCGAGACTAGTTCTTTGTCTTGTGGACTAGACCTTATTCGAGAGAAAGGATCACGTCTTTCTACTTCTTTTTATATTCCTGCTAGGGAGGTTAGGAGAGAGATTTACATGTGAGTGAGCACAGTTAGTATTTATTTAGATTAAAATGCTTGATGGTAAGTTCTTAATTTTCCACACTAATGGCAGGAAACTTTTGTGGGCCGCATTAGCAAAAGTAATCATGATAATATTAATAATAACTAAGACCTAAAGGCCTAAACATAAGATCTGAAACCATAAAACTCCTAAAAGAAAACAAAGGAGAAAAGGTTCATGACATCAGATTTGGCAATGGTTTCTTGGATCTGACACCAAAAGCACAGAACACAAGCAAAAAATTGACAAATAGGACCATATCAAACTTCAAAACTTCTGCAGGGCAAAGGAAACAATCAACAGAGGGCAAAAACAACCTATGGAATGGGAGAAAATGTTTGTAAATCATATATCTGATAACAGTTTAGTGTTCAGAATATATAAAGAACTCAAATAACTGAACAACAACTAAAACAATCAGATTGAAAACTGAGCAAAGGTCTTAAACAGATGTTTCTCCAAAGAAGATACATAAATGGCCAACAAGTGTATGAAAAGATGCTGAACATTACTAATCATCAGGGAAATTAATGCAAATCAAAACTTCAGTGAGCTATGACCTCACACCCATTAGGATGGTTAGTATCAAAATGAAAACAAAAATGAGCATAAAGTAAAACAAAACAGAAAATAACAAGTATTGGTGAGGATGGGGAGAAATTGGGACCCTTGGTGGGAATGTAAAATGGTATAGTCACTGGAAATCAGGATGGAGGTTCTTCATAAAATTAAAAATAGAATTACCACATGATCTAGCAATCCTATTTCTGGGTATATATCCAAAAGAATTGAAAGCATGTTCTCAAAAGATATTTGCACCCCCATGTTCAGTGCAGTATTATTCACAATAGTCAAGAGATGGAAGCAATGCAAATGTCCGTCGATGGATGAATGGATAAACGAGATGAGGTCTATACCTACAATGTAGTATTATCCAGCCTTAAATAGGAAGGAAATCCTTGCAAGTGCTACAACATGGATGAATCTTGAGGACATTATGCCAAGTGAACTAAGCCAGTCACAGTATGACAAATACTGTATGATTCCACTTATTTGGAGTAACTCCAGGGAGAGGGGATTCTGGGGCAAAATAATACCTCTAAAACTGAAATCAGTCAAAGGGAGAAATAAAGTTTAAAACCCATCTATTGCTTACAAACTGCAGTCCGGGGCCATCTCTTTCCTGCTGGGGCAGAAGCAAGCAAGGACCTCCTGCTAACCTCTCAGGTTCAGATAAGCCCTCAGTTGCCCAGGTAATTACCCACTGATGTGGAGATGAACCTCTCTACACCCCTGAGGAATGCCTATTGATATGCAGATGCACTAAAGCCAGATGAGGTATTCTGGAAATACTATAATTTTACCCACATGGAGTATCTAGGATAATCAAACTCAAAGAAACATAAAGTAGAATGGTGGTTGCCAGAGGCTAGGAGATGGGGAAGTGAGCGGTTTTTATTTACTGGGTGCAGAGGTTCAGTTTTGAGAGACAAAAAGAGTTCTAGAGCTCTGCTGAAAAAATGTGAATGTACTCAGTGCTATTTAACTGTATACTTAAAAATGATTAAGATAGTAAATTGTATGCTGTATGATTCTACTACAATTAAAAATTTTAAATTTTTGAATTAAAAAAACCCCTACTACCCTCTGTTGGTCACTGTGTGCCAGGTGTTATATTAAGCTCTTTCCATACATTCTTTCACAGAATCACTGTTATGGGGCCTGCTGAGGTAGGGCAACTAGTTATCCTGTTTTTCGAGGAAGTAACTAAAGCCAAGAGGGTGCGTATTGTGCCCAATGACACACATTAGAAAGGTTGAATAATGTGTCCTAAGTCATCCCACTAATAACGAGAGGCTGAGTTGGGATGAGACCATACCCCAAGCCCATTCCCGAATCTACCATGTCATATTGTGGGCCGGTCAGAGAAGCTGGGCTGGGATAACATCTTGGCGCCGAGCTGTAGGGCTCTGCTGCTGGCCAGCCGTGAGGTGAGCTGGTGCTGGGCGAGGCAGCAGGCTGAAGGGCTTGTCTGTTTGGAAGGAGGGATAGGTGACCTTCTTGTGGGCCGTGGGGAGTACACGTTGCCATTTCTATATCAACGCAGGGGTTTGGGGGAAGGTGGTGGGACTGAGGAGCCCACTTTCGGAAGCAACAAATCAGAGGTAAAGTTTCTACGGCCCCATCATGTGAGCAGCCCACTTGTGCAGCACCTAAAGGGGGAAGAGGGTAAGCAAGCTTCACGTGGGTGGACTAAGTAATACAGCCTGTGTAGGGGCTTTACGGACTCCACTTGATCCCCAGAAAAGAGTTATGATCAGGTTCTAATTGCTCTCCAACAGATGAGGAAACTGAGGCTCAGCCGGTCAGGAACTTGCCCAAGGCACGGCGGTGGAAGCACTGGGACTACAGCCCGGAGAGCTGGACATGTGCTTTTACCTTCAGTGAATGACTGGATCCCCAGGGGACCCACTATCACATTTTCCTGGTCCTCTCAGCCTCCCTCCTCCTAGAATCCTTTTCCCTCTCTCCTCAAGTCCCTGTCACTTCCTCCCCATCCCTGTGCTGGGCATCTGGATGCCTACTTAACAGTCAGCAGAAGCAAAGGGAATAGACCCTCCCAGGCTGTCCCTCAAACCCACCCGGCTAACTGCCATCTGTGCAGGACTCGGCTTTCCCCCAGGCGTGCTGACCTGTCCTTGGTCCTGAGGCCAACCCTGCCCTGCAATAGGACACCATCCAGCAAATCATTGCTGTCTTTTGCATGGCCATTTGCCTTCCCTATCCGACCATCCCCGCTTCAGTGAAGCTGCTTGGCCACCACCTCCACACAGAGGTGATTCTAGCATATTCCACACCTAAGACAGATGTTTTTTAATATCATTCTTCTAACCACACAATCGTATTCAGTAATAATCATTGTTTCCTTGATTCATCTTCTAGTTTTAAAACAATTCACAATTTAAAAAAAAGAATAAACTTCCATTGCATAGCTATTCAAATTCAGTATATTTCAAGACTATGTATATTGCACTTATGAAGCCAAAATATTACACCTTGCAGTTTGCACACTACTATACTGTTCTAATGTTAAATGCAAATACAAACTCCAGTTGGTCACATACACATGACAGAATTGTAGTAACTCAAGTTCTGCTCAGGGAAGCACACATTTCTAAGTCAATGCAAATTGGTCTAGACGATCTCTTTGCTATTTTCTGAGCTAGAGGGAACTTTCTGGAGCCACTGCCAAAAAATCGCTCATTAAAAGCAACCAAAAGCTCTCAGATGCCGATGCTTGATTTTCTTGCTTCCGGCATGAGGAGGGGCAAGGGACGTGCCCCTGATTCCTTGGCTGAGGACCTCCAACAAGGCTGAGGCCTAGGATGGCAAACCTGTGGCATGGATTTTTTTCTGCTCTTCCCCTCTGAGATCTCAGCAGACATGTCTATTCAATTATGGCCCTAGGCGTGGTCTCTGAAGTCTAGATGTGAAATGACATTAACTTGCCATCCCGATGTTTTAAAATAGTTCAATGTATGCATTTTGATCCCTTGCTGAATCCTGAAGCTCTAGTTTGTAATTTACCTAAGGGTCAAGGCCCTGAATAGCCCCTACGGGGATGGCTGCAGCACTGAGGTTCCCCGAGGCCCTTAGCACAGATTGAGAGCCCTCAGTCATTCCGAATTCTGCAGAATGACCCTCTACCTTGAGCTCAGAATCTCCACTGCTCTAATTATTATCTCTTCTTGCATTTCTCAATGGCTTCCCTTACTCAGCACACCCAAACCAAATTCATGCTCATCCCCTCTGAATAAGGACCCCTCTCTCCCAGCCTCCTCAGCAAATGGCCTCACCATCCACCCACCACACAAGCCAGAGAAGCTTGGAATCGCCTATTTATGTACACAGTTACTTATTCAACTGGTATGTGTTGTGCTAGGCAGTATTTTAGCTGCTGGGGATTCAGTGGTGAAAGATATTATCAAATCCTTGCTTTTAAGGAGCTATCAGGGAGAGACAGAGAGAAAAAACAGATACATGAAGAAAATAAATATGAACACAACAGTGGGTGCTGGTGAGCGCTATGAGGCTGATGGAAGGGCCTGCATCTTTGGCGCTGGGTGTTGTCTGGAAAGGCCCGTGGGTTGGTTGGTTGGGGGTGGGTATGGTGGTGATTATGGGACGGAACTGGAGAAGCCTGTGTAAGCTGGCAGACCACCAGTGCGATGGAAATGGGCCGAGGTGTTAGGTTTGACCTTTGAATGTTTAGTTGGCTTTGATAATGGCACATTCTCTCTTGGAAGCAGGCATATGAAAAATGCAGCTCAAGACTCTTCTGTGTGTGCAGAGAATCATGTACTTAAAAAATTCCTTATCTTAGCAGGTAAACTGAAACCATTGCGTGTACCTAAACACATATGTTTTCTTTAGATATTATTTGATCTTGGAGTTTAAATACAGAAAGCCCTCTTAGAGACAGATGTCTTCCAACTTTGGCTACAATGGTGGCTTTTAGAGAGACCCAGGGACAGAGAGATGGGTGGCTCTCCTCACCACAACTACTTCCAAACAGGATTTGAGACTGCTGTGTGGATGTTGTCTGTGCCATCAAGGCTGGGAGACAGTCCCCTGAGCTGTCCTCACAACGTGATGCTGCTTTCCAACAAAGGCAGTCACCAGATCAGGGATAAAATGGTGATCCCCAAGTAAGCGTGGTGCCAGAGGCAATTTGGAGACCCCAGCAGCCCCTGTGTGTGGAGATTAGCGGGAGGGAGGTGGATCCTGTGAGGGGGATGTTTAGTAAACTTTTGTAAGTGCTAATGGATTTTAATCCTAACTGTTCCCTGCAGGCTTACCTCCTTTGAGTGGGTGTCCCTGACCATCCTGGTCCGCAGCACCAGCCTCCTTCTCTACAATCCCAGGCCCTCCCTGTCCAGCCACACATTTGGTGCTCTGTTTATATCACTCCCAGAGATGCCCTGTGGTACACGTTTCCCCAAAATTGTGCTGGGCTATATGGGGCGAGAACAGCACCTCTCAAGCTTCCGTCAGGATGCGTGGATCTGGTTACTAAGCAGAGTCCTATTCACTGGGCCTGGGGTGGGCCTGGAGGGTCTGCACTGCCACCAAGCTCCCAGGGGAGCCCCAGCGGTTGGTCAGAGCCCCTGCAGCTTTGAGTAGTGAGAGGAAGGCAATGAGTGTGGCCTGCAGACAGACCTAGGCTCACATCCCACTCTGCCCTTAGCTAACTATGCAGAGTTGTGCTCTTTAAGCCTCTGTTTTCTTAACTTAAAATGGCCCAAGTACATGGTAAGTTTGTGGATGATGGCTGCTGTCCACAGGGTTTTGTACTCTTTATAAGAAGGTCAGTCAGGTGCAGCCACAAGAGGAGACAGAGGAGAGGCTCAGGAAAACAAAGGTTATTATCCTCACAGGCCCCAGAGGCAGGAGGCAGGGCATGCCACGTGGGGAGGCAGAAGACAGGAGAGAGCAGAAGGGCTGGCCACAGCCTTTATTGGGGTTCCCAGGAAGGAAGGCAGGACTGGGCGACCATCACAGGACGGGCTAGCATGAATTACTGTGGCAGGCTTGGGCTAGAGGGCTGGTCTCCAGTTGCCTGGTACCTGGCCTGCGGACGTGGAAGGCAGAGGAATACTGCCAGCTGGGCTGCATGGGACAGATAGAGGAGGTCTGGCTCTGGACTGGTTAGTTTGCATACCAAGGGCCGTGCCTGTGAGGCAGGGACCGTGGGTGTAGTCAGAGTGCAGTGAGGGCCTCCAGAAAAAGACTCCTATGGAAACTCCATATTAAACAATTAAGCGAAGTCAGAGTCACATTAATTCTCTAAAGTAAAATATCAAACTAGGAATATAAGCATTCTTCAGTGAGATTAGTTAAGACTAAAAAGCCAGTTTGAACATCCCCCAGATAAGAAAATACCTCAGCATAGACCATGTCTTCATTGTGTCAATTAAATGAGGCTATTGTAAAATTTACTTTATCCTGCTAGAAGGCCCAGCTTATCTTCTTTAACTTTGCCCAGATGCTGCTTTTCCTCCCCCAGTTCCTAATCAAGTAATATATAACCTGGGCAATTAATATAGCAGGCAGGCCCAGTCACAAACAACATAGTGGAAACAGGAAAGATTCCATCTTAAAGATAAGATTGCATTTTAAACCCCCCCCCCCAAAAAATAGGTTTCTTAACATAACAGGCAATAACCCAACCCACCTTGGGAGCAGGACAGGTGGTCTTGATTAATGTGCTCCCAGACCAAGAAGCTGCTATTCCGGGAAAGAATCAGAGCAGTACATTTCTTGTGTTAACTTTGCAAAATAATCCAAAGACTGATAAGAAACTTAGTGTCTCTTCAAAGATAAACATTTGGGGACCATTTAGCAGGTCTGCATCCCTAGCCCTTTGTCCCTCAACTGCCTATAAAACCACTAGACAACGCGCCACCACTGGCTCTCTTGTCCCCTCCTGGCGGGAGCCGGGAGCTCTGTCCTCTCACTGTATCTCTCAATAAAAGCCTCTCCCTGGCTCTCCTCCCTTGGGTGTTTCCTAAGTTTATTTTTCGGCTCCACAAACAAGAACCCCGGCATCACCTGGCTGGCCCTCTGCTCTCTCTAGCAACCTGCTAGCCCTGGGAGGGGCAGTTTCTCTCCAGCCAGACAAGTTTTGTAAGATGACAACACATGACAATACACAGAAAGTAAAGCATACACAGTACACACATGAATGGCGCTCTGGGTTTCTGAGTGTTTATGAGACCCTCGCAGTTTCATTGCTTCCTTTTACCATGCTCAGCCCGAGGTCCGTCCGTCACCATGTGACCCTGCACCCAGGGCTCATGGGCTGACTGATGTGAAGGCCATGCGCGCTTCCGCCACCAGTGCCTGCCTCTCCGATGGTTGCAGTTCTTGTGGTTATTTGGGTCATTCTTGCTCAAAGCATTCCCAAACCCAGGGTTAACATAAAAAAACAACTCCGTCATCCACACCCCTGTTAATTTCCCTGAGCAAAATGCTGAGACACTGCGTGTGCCGCCTCTGAGGACGGAGCCTGTCACAATCTGTTCTCATTCTGAGGAGCACAAGCCGAACGTCAGCCTCCTCACCCCTTGCTTGTATCCTGACTCTGAGTTGATCCATCAAGGCCCTCCGTGGAGAGGAATAAATTATAATGATCTTTGTACAAGGCAGTTTGAACTTGCCTTCCTGTTGCTTATAAACTAACTTGCAACCCCAACTGCTGAGAAATCTCTGCATGTCAGATATTTTTCTCCTGATTGATAAGAAAGTGCTCAAAAATAGAACTGTCATCTGACAAATCCTGGAACTAATTGCCTTACACGTAGCAGACTGCTCAATGTGACCGGCATTCTCCCCGCCACCCAGTGGTTCCCAAGGAAACAAGGTTAACACACTCACGACTAACATTTGCCTTGTGATTCCCAGTTCTCTGCAGCAGGCACACTGCATGGGTGAAAGATGCTGAGGATGTCTTTTCTTGTTTTTTTCCCTGTCTGCTTAAAGTGCAAATGTCTCAACCAAAAACAAACGCTCCGCCGAACATCAAATTTCACCAGCATCTATACTTGCCCCGGACTTCTAACTGCCTGCCTGCGTGTTCCACTGGTATCAAAACACAGGAGACGCTCAAAATCCCAAACCGCAAAGTTTTAACAATAGTTAACCCTTTAGTCATGAATGGGTAATTTTTCTTTGGTGTATTTTGGTCATTTCTTAATTTTCTTCCATGTGTCACTTTATTTTCGAAAAAAATGTTATGAAATATTCCACCCTAGGAAAATTACAGTTTATTAAAAATGAGCATTCATACATTATCCAAATCTGTTTTACATTCATAATCAGGAAGAACAATAGTAATGACAACAAAATCTGTCAAGTTTATCTTTATTTCCTCCAAACCTGTCCTTCCTGGTTTCTAATTTCTGACAATGGCAACACTAATTCAGGCCATCAACACGAAACTTAGACCCGTGATTGAAGGTTACCTGGTCTTTCACCTGCAAGTTCAACTGGTGGCATCTCTAAGCTTCTGGAAAAAGCTTTTCATTCCCATTTACATTTCATTTCAGTACCTTCAATTGCCATTCTCTTCATGATTCTCCTCCTTCCTAGGCCAGCAGTCTTAGCACTTTGAAGCTATCATTCCACCACCTCTTTGCTTCATTGTAATTTGAGAAATCAGCTGTTAGTCTCGCTGAAATTCCTTTGTGTATAATCTGTTTTTTATCTCTCTCTGTCTGGATGATTTTACGATGTTTTATGTTCAGACGCAGATGTCTTCTTAAGTGTCCTACTTGACACTAGATGGGTTTCCTGAAGGTGAGGAAACTGGCTTTCGCATCATTTCTAGAAATTGGCATCCATTTTGTCATCAAGTTTTGCTTCCCTTTCATTCTTTCTTCTTACTGCCACCATGTTAGACATTTGAGAGGAGTTCTCACTTTATTCTCTGGTCTCCTAACCTTTCCTATTTTCCTTTCTGTCTTCTCTCAGTGGTGCATTCTGGGTGATTTCTTCAGGTTTTTCTTCCAGTTTACAAAATATTTCTTTTGCTGCATCTTTCCTGCCACTTAATCTGCCCAGGGAGTTTTGGTTATTACTTTTTTCATTCACATGTTCCTGGGACAGACTTTTTAACCTCCTGGACTCTCTGACAAGAGTGTCTTTGTTGTGCCAGTGAGGCAACTCGTGGTGGGTTCCTAGGGAGCTTGAGGATGGGGCCGGTCACCAGAGAGACCCACGCGATTAGAGGGTCGGGACAGTTGTCCGACACCCAGGGAGGAAACAGTGGCTGAAGGCTGAGTTCAATCATACAGTCAACGATTCAAGCACGCCTGCCTAATGAAGTCCTGATAAAGAGTAGACACGATGGCTCCCCATGGTGCGCACAGTGACATGCCAAGAGGGTGATGAACTCTGACTCCATGGGGAGAGAGTTTGAAAGCTCGGCATCCCTCAGAACTCACTTCTATGTGTCCTTTTATTTCACTGGTCCTCCTCACTTATATCCTTTATAATAAACTGTCATCCTAAGTATGGCACTTTTCTGAGTTCTGTGAGCATTCTAGCAAATTACTGAACCTGAGGGGGGTCATGGAAACCCCTGAGTCTATAGCAGGTCAGTTAGTTGTGCCAGTGGCCGATGCACCCCCAGAGTGCAGCTGGCATCTGAGACAAGATCAGTCCTGTTGGGGACCATGGGGGTCTGTGCTAACTGCAGGAGCTTAGTGCCAAAGCCACATAACAGTGTGCCAAGTTGGGGTAGAAACAGAATACAGCCTTAATCTTCTCCCTTATGGTATGTGAAACTGTGCAGGTCACAAAAGCCGCTCTGTGCCTCAGTTTCCTTATGTTAAAAAATACTAGTATTAGCAGTACCTCCCACATAAAGTGTGTGACCAATAGGTGAGACAGCCCAGAATCTGGCACAGGATCACTACAACACATGTGGGTGCTCCAAGCTCCTGCTCAAATCGCCCTTTCCAGAGAGGCTGCACTGCTGTCCTGACTCCTCCTGTCTTTCCTTACACTGTGTGCTTTCTGTCCTTACTTTTACTCTGAATTTTTTTTTTAGCGCTTACCACCACTTCTATTAGTCAGTTCTGTCAGTGATAATGCTTTGTAACAAAACAACCCTCACGCTCAGTCACTCCCAGGAGCAAGCCTTCATTCTCATGCTCGGAGATATGCTGCTACTGGATCAGTGGGCCTAGGCTGGGCCCAGCTGAGTGACTGCATAGCCTTTAGGTCTGCTGGGCTTGTGCCCAGGCTGCAGGTTGGGTTCAAGTCAGCCTCACCAATGTCTCCTTATTCTGGGACCAGAAACTACTTGGCATGTTCTTGCGGCAATAACGAAAGTAGAAGAAGCAGGCCAAACCCCACAAGCATATTTTTGGTCCCTGCTTGCATCATGCCCACAAATGTGCCACTGGGCAAAGTAAGTCACATGGCCAAGCCCGAAGTCAAGGGAAACGCGGTCCAACTCCCGTTGGAGGAACTGCCCTGCCTATGGCAATGTGCGACGCACGGATCTAAGGCAAGCAGGGTGCAAAGTGCTGGGGAGCTGTGCTGCTGTTCACACCACTTGATGTGTCACATTTTCATTTGATTTTATCAAAAGTACTTTCCGTGCCACTGTAATATATGGGGATGTTAGTTGTTCTGTAACATGAAGGTGGGGATATTAGTTGTTCTGTAACAGTTCTCTCCTTAGTACCAAAACAGCTGCCCTTCAGCAGGGATCTGCTGACTGACACATGAGTGCCTGAACAAGTGAGTCAAGTAAGAATCATAACTCCTACCTGTTCTATGGGGCAGCTGCTAACAATCTGTGAAATGGCCAAAAAGAAGGGACATGTGGGTGGGTGGGGCTTCCTTGACACCAAAGGGAAGGGTCACAGCAGTGGCTGTTGGCCCATTGCCTTCTTACACCAGGAATGGGGGATAATGCAGGCACTGGTTCCAAGCCAGCCCCCCATTTATCCATGTGGACACTTTATACTCCTCTGCAAAGCAAGGTTCTAAAGAGGGAGGCACACCAAAGGCACCAAAAGCCATCAGTATCTTAGTTTCTCTGATTTTTCCACATTTATTACAAGGAAAAGCTCTAGTACTGAGCTCACCCTATTTAAGTTGTGTTCATAAGCTGGATGGCAACAGAATAACCAGCTTCAATTCAGTAAGTAGAATTCTACACCAGGAATTGGAAATATTAAGTATCTATATCTATATATTTTACTTTCCTCAAGTAATGACACCATGAACGGAAAGAGATTTGTATCTAAAAATACAAATCTCTGCAATTTAACCAATGCAGGGACAATGAAAAGTCTAATAATAAACTTGAGACAGACAATATGCCACATAATTAGCATACTTGAACCAAAGGCAGAAGAAAAACATGTAATTAAATCTGAATACATGAGGAAGAAATAAAAATGATCCAATAATAGCTAAATCAATCAGATTGACAAAGGTCATGGAAAACAGCCTCTGACTGATTTCCCCAATAAGAAGATTTGGGACCAGTAGAAAAGACTGAAAGAAAAGGGGGGAAATACACTACTGATACAGAAATGTGAGGTTGATGTCATTTCAAAGAACGAATGGTCACTTTTCCAGAAGCTCCCTCAAAGGCCTAATTCTGTTATGATTGGTAAGAAGAAATAAACAGAAATGTGTAACATTCAGGGTACATGCATTCATTAAGTGCTAACTATGCACAAAGCCCCCAGTGAGCGGCTCCCAGAAAGGAGATGTGGCAAAGGTGTAAGGGACTTGGTCCCTACACTGGTTCACTTAATACCCTCAGGGGAAGACCCTTATCATGAAAGTAAAGCCCGATCTGGAGCAGAACTCTCCAAGTTACCTTTGTGCCACGAGATGCAGGCTGGCTCTGCTGTTGCTGAGATGGGAGTTTACTACAAGCTCCAGTCAAAGTGCAGTGGAAGGTGGTCCCAGGGAGAAACCTCGCCGCAGCCTCTCATTTCAGTCTGCAGTTTCTCTTCAAGCCTTTCCTTCAGATTCAGAGCCGTGTCAGAGCAGAAAGGAACTGACCCTCTTGAGCTAAGTTACTTTAATCGTAATGTTATTTCAATAGGCACGAATACAGATGGTGCTGTGAACTACTTACGCTTGCGGCCCTTACACAGGCAGAACACCCCACATAAGTGCAGATGCAATACCAATCACAGGATAACATTTTTTAAAGCCAAATGAACAGCAATACTTTCTGCACATGCCAGGGCCCAGCACAGAGCAGTCCCACAGACACGTGTCTGTGGAATGAATGCTGGAGAGTATTTCATCACCACACGATGCTTCCGATCTGACTTGGTGAAGATGTGGGGAGAAGCTTCAGCTAGAGCCTTGGTGGGGCTGCTCTGAGCCCTCCATCAGCAGAACCTTTACTTGGGAAGGTGAGCAGGAGCTCAGTTTGGGGAGCAGTCTCCCCCTTCCTAGAAGCACCCCAAAGGCAGGGGCTTCCGCCACTTGTGTTCACTCTGTACCCCATGCACTAAGCATGTGTCTAGGTCCCTGCAGGCTGCTGGGCAGCTTGTATACAACTGAAATCTATTTCTCACAGTTTCAGAGGCTGGAAGCCTGAAGTCAGGGTGCCAGCTTGTGTGGTTCTGTCTGTGGTTCTGGTTTGGCAGCAACTGAACCCCACACTGCGCCGGTGCTGGTGAGGGCCCTCTGCTGGCATGCAGACTTGTCCTGAATCCTCACGCGGTGGAAAGACAGGGAGAGAGCACTCGGGGGTCTCTTTATAAGGGTACCGATCCCATGCCTGAGGGCTCCTCCCTCACGACCTGATCACCTCCCAAAGTCCCCACCTCCACTACCAGCACCTTGAGGGTGAGGTTTCAACACAGGAATTTTGGGGTGACACAAAAAGCTCGTTTGTGTGGAATACATTCCTGGCCCTGTGCCTGAGTTCCAGCCCTCCTTGCTGCTCCTGCGGAGAGAAGTTTCCAGAGACTCTTGACCCTACTTCCCCAGGGCCCGGGGCCTGGTTAGAAGCACAGATTGTCAAGTGCCAGAAAAGTGAGCAGCAACTTCAGGCCAGGAGAAGCCCCAGAGGACATGAGGCCCCGGCCACAGTGTGGGGTTCAACTGCTGTCAAACCAGAATCACAGACAGGGAAGAGGGGCAGCCTGCCCACTGAAGTGAGCACCTTGAGTACTGGGGTGGGCATTTCGGTGATCCTCTGGTTTAGGAATTCTGCTTCCAACTCATTCCTCTGCTTTTCCTGTCTTTTTTAGAGAGAAAATGGGAAAGCTAAACTCTCCCAGCAGCTCACCTGATACCTATGTGAAAAGGGCAGCAGGAGAAAGGAGAATGTCGGCCAAAGCTTCAGCAAAGCCCTGCAGGGCTCGTGGGTGCCTGTGGAGGCAGCCCGGCCCAGGGGGCCCAGAGCTGCTCCTGAATAACCCTTACAGCAGTGAGCCCCTGTCCCCTGGCCCCAATGCCAGGCAAGTGTTCTCAGAGGCAATTTGCCTTCTAGGGCTGCAGGGTGAAAAGGGGGTGGCTAGAAGATTTCTGTGGCTGGGCAGAGGCCTGTGTCCACTCAGCAGGGGCCTCTACTGTCTACAGCAACACCACCCACACACAATTCACTAGGCTATACCACGAGGCTTCCCACTGCACCAGAGTAAAAATCCAGAGCCAAGAAACTCTTTGCTTCTTCCTGTCATCAGCATCCCTCACCTCCCTGCAGCCACAGGGCCCTACGGCTCCTGGAACAGCCGAGGGTGTTTCTACCTCTGGGCCTGTGTGCTGTGGTTCCCTGCCTGGAATGTTCTCCCAATTATGCTGCAGTTCACTCCCTGACCTCATTCATAGCTCTGCACAAATGCCAGGTGCCTCAGTCCCTGGATGAACTAGCATTCCCGGGCTCTCTCTTGCCTTCTACACTGCTTTATCTTTCTTCCCAGCACACACCTCTATATAATGAGGTTACTACTTACTCTCTGTCTCCCTACAGGCACTACAGAGGGAGGGGCTTGTCTTTTGTTCCCTCCATCCCTCCCTAGTGCTAGAATAGTGCCTGACTGGAAGTCTGTGAATAATAAATGTTTACTGCGGACTAAATGAACACAGTTTCCCCAAGGAGGACACAACAAACCTACACAAAGGCATTTAACAAACGCACCTTCAGGAATGCACATATTCATCCCCATATCACTGTTACAAAATTAATGTTGAATAACAATCGCAGCAAAAGCTGCCTGACACTATGAAAGGCATTTGCATTGAGTTCGTGCGTTTCTCACATATACCTTGCTAGGACGTGTACCGTCTCCGGGAGAGAAGGGGAGAAGGGGACGCTGCAGCCCAGGGACGCTCAGTGACCTGCCACTAGGAAGCAGGGCCCAGGGCTGCCCAGGTTGGCGGCTGCAAGAGCCAGGAGCGGGGCGGCAGGCTGCCTGCGAGGAAGCTCTCCAGGAGCGGGTAAATCTCAGATTGGCAGGAAGATGCTTAGCATTTTGGCTTTTCTCTTGTGTCTGTGCAGAAAAAAAGAAAAGTGTCATTACTTGCTTCCTCTTACCTCTGCTTCAAGAGACCCGCCAGAGGAAGGGTGGCTGGCTTTCCAGGGAACCAACCACCAGGCTGGCGTCCCAGAGATGCCCAGTCCCTCAGCACAATAGAATCCACGGGAAATCTAAGACGCACAGACGCTCAGGCTGCACCCCTGACATTCTGTTGGCACTGGCCTGGGGGTAGGTCCAGGCACCTGCGTTTTTTAAAAAACACAACAGTAGATTCCAATGTGTGAGGTGAGAGCGCATGGAGCCCTGGAAGATGTGGGGGGGGGGGGCATGGAGGCCGGGATCTGGAGGGGAGCGGGGCGCCCCACTTTCTAACTACAGGCAGGACCAGAAGGAGTTCTCCTCTCGCCTCAGGCCCTATGTGGCTCAGCACTGTTAACTTCCATCTTAAACATTTTGATATTTTGCTCATCTTGGATTCTTCTGCATTCATTTTGATTTTTTAAAAAATTTGCACTAAAATAATATTTGTGTTGGTGTTTTGGGCACCACCTTGAATTCTGTGCCAGAAGCAAGTGCCTCTGTGCATGGAGGCCTGGTGTGGGTGTCGGCAGAGGGGAGGGGAGAGGCCGGGGGCCGGCGCAGAGGGGAGGGGACTGCCCGTCTCAGAGCCTGGGCTGCGGGGCAGCAGTGAGGGGAGCCGACGCGGCCTCTCAGGGCATCACTAGAGCTCCCTTGGGGAAGACACGAGGCCTTGGCCCTACATACCACCCTTGAGCAGATGGTACCTCCGACCCAACCGTTCCTTGAAGCCCCAGCCCAGCTTCTATCCCACAGCCAACTTGGGCACCTAAACACATCTCTATTTCGTTCAAAGCTGGCCTCTTGGTTCCAAATCCTTCCCTGGCCAGAGCAAAACAGCTTCAGCAGACCTCAGGCTTCCCAGACTTGCGGTCTCAGTACTCCTGTCCCCACATCAGAGGTCCAGTCCTCCGCTGGCTGCCCCGGCCCCTCCACATATCCAATTCATTCTTATCATCAGCTCTGCCTCTCCAACATGCCCAGAGGCACCCTCTGTCTGGGTCCACTGCCCTTCCCATCACGTCCTACCTGGACCCCAGGCAGCTGCTCTCGGCCCCTCTCCCCACAGCCTCCCTCCGGTCCCTCAGGCCGTGCTGGCCTCTGCCCCAGGGCCTTTGTACCGCCAGTAACCTCTGTCTAGAACTCAAAACTTCCTGTGGTGGCCTCATTAGTTAGGGCTTCACTGAAAAGTCATCCCTTTGGGGAGGATGTTCCTGACTATCCCTTGATCACTCATTTCTCTGCTTTCTTTATAACACTTAGCACTCCCCAAGTCATTTTAAGGTGCTACTATTTTATTCCTGTATCATTTTTCTTCAGCATTAGTGTGTAAGATTCACAAAAACAGGGGCCTCATCTGTGCAGTTCATGCTTCATCCCATTACCTACAATAGGGCCTGGTTTATAAAAGGTGTATGATAAATATCTGTTGAATAAATGAGTTATTGAATAAATGCATGGCTAAGTGAATAGCTGAATGCTAGAAATAGACCTTTCCCTTGGAAATCCCTAGCACCTATAGGTTAACAGTCTGAATCCTATAGTTTAAATTAAAGAACCACAGACATACAGCTAAGAAAATTCCAAGAACCATAAATACAGAGTTGTTGTTTGTGAGGGTGTGCTTAAAACTCGTTCTGGAATTCCAGACCTGACTGCAATGTCTGTAGGGGAGAAGGGTTCTTCCCACACACGTAACGCCAACAATTCTTGAACACCAGCAGGGTGTCTGAGAACTCAACTCAGTTCTGATGCTCTCTGCCCAGAGACAGCACCAGATTCCCAGGTCAAGGAATCCGGCCTATAAGATGGCCCTCCACCCCCAACTCCAGACGCCTGTCACAAGCCCCAGGCAGGTACTGTGCTTCTGACCTACCTCCTACATATTGGAGGTTCCCACGACCTACCCCTCAGGTTAGATTAATTTGCTAGAGTGGCTCACAGAACTTAGGAAAGCAGGTTTACCAGTTTGATAAAGGACACCACAAAGGATACAAGTTAACAGCCATATGAAGAGAGACACAGGGCAAGGCCCCAAATAAAGAAGCTTCTGTCCTCCTGGAGCTTGGGGCCTGGCTCCGTGGCAAGTGGAGGCGGTCTGGTTCCCCAGGCAGAGAAGCTCTCCCGCAGACAGGCAGGGTCCAGGAGAGCAGAGGGCTTCATTGCATAGTCATGATTGACTAAACTATTGGCTGATTTAACCTCCCCTGCCCTTGGGTGGGGCCCAAAAGTCTCTCATTAACATGACAGACACCCATTTCACCTGTAAAACTGCAACATTTCCAGGAAAAGTGAAGACCACATACACCTGGGGAATATATATTTGCTCATCTGAATGAACAAATATGCATTTCTTATGACTCACTATTTCACACTGTTGTTCACAAAAACCCTCTGAGCACCACCAATGGGTTTGAAAGTCAGATACCTGGGAAGTGATCTATTATAAGCAGAGTAATGGCCCTGCATCAGTGCCGTGACCTAATCCGGGGAACCTGCGACCGTGCTGGATTACACAGCTAAGGGGACCAAGGCGGCCGTGGACGGAGGTTTAACCAGCTGACCTTGAAACCGGGAGGTTATCCTGGACCGTCTGGTGGGTTCAGTGTGATCACAAGGACCCTCACATGGGAAGAGTCAGCATCAGAGTGACGCAGCGTGAAAAGGAGGCCACTGGCCATTGCTGACTTTGAAGAGGGATGAAGGGGCCACGAGCCAAAGAATGCAGAAGTGGGAAGGCAAGGAAACGGATCCTGCCCCAGGGCTCGAGGAGGGGCACAGCCCTGCTCACGTGACCTCAGCCAGCGAGATCTGCTGGGCTTCTGGCCTCCACGACTGTGAGTTAATACATCTGTGGTGTTTTAAGCCACCAAATGTGTGGTAATTTGTCACAGCAGCAACGGGAAACCAGGCTAGGGTGTTTTGTAGAGCATGTTTAGTTAGGGGCTCTTAGCCCTCTCACAGTCTGGAGAGAATCAGCTGAGTTGGTGGACTGAGGGCCCAGAGGCCCAGGCCTGGGTGGGGGTGGCTGTCCTAAAGGGCCAGGGAAGGGGCAGGCCATTTACTGAGAGCCTCCCAGAGCGGAGCCCTTGACCAGGCTTTCAAGCATTTCCTCTCACTGAGCACCAGCCATTGTTCATTCATTCATTCATTTGTTCATTTGCAAACACTTTCGGAGCATCAGTTATGTGTTGTGCACAGTGGTGACAGTGATGCCGAAGATCAGGTTAAGGAACTGACTACATCTCAATGCAAAACTTGGCAATAATAATAATAGCAACAACAGGTACCACTTATTGAGAACTTACTATGTGCCAGGTCCACACTGGAGAGGGGAAGAGGTTACAGGGATGGGAAGCCATGGAGCAGGATGGGACTTAGGTGCCACTCTTGCCCCAAAGCATGTGGTCCTTCTGCTACGTCACACTGATTCTCAGGATAGAAACTGTTACATTTAGTGTATCACATTTTCTTTAAGACTCATGATAGCCCAATGTGAAAGGTATTGTTAGGTCCATTTTACAGAAGAGAAAACTGAGGCTCGGCAAAATTAGGCTACTTGTTCCAAATCACACAAGTCTTAAATGTCAGAGCGCAGGGTGTAACCCCACATTTGGTCCCCACGGCATGCTGCCTTGCGTGCATCCCTCTGCTCTAACTTGACAATTTTTTAATGGATTATTTTAATCCCTCCCACTTCCATTATCCATCATCTCCTAACAGAGGTCCTGAAGCACCTTACCTTTACTTTCTCTGTCTCACCTTGACTTCTCACTTCCTGCCTATGTTTTGGAGCCAACATCAGCTGGGGATGGGGAGATTGTCTGACCGGGAAATCGAGACCACCGAGGCCTCTGAGAGGACCTAGCTTGCTGTCTGCAGCCAGGCCAGGGTTGGAGGGACCACAGCGGGTGTTTTCTGGGGGGCATCTGGTGTGTAGAGGTTTCTATGGAGACATGGCTGCCATCCCTCTGTCCTGCTCCCCTGCGGAGAAGCACAGGCACCAGCTCCCACCAGACCCCCTTGGAGTCCCAGTGAGGACTGTCCCGAGCACCCCCTGCCCCGACTCTGCCAGAACCGGCCACCCTGAGGTGGGGAGGCAGCCACACGGAGGCGAGCCCCACATTTTGCTGCCCAGAAGTGGCTTTGTAAAGCAGATTATCCTAACACCAGTTTCAGCTCTCACAGGAGTAACACTGCCATGAGTGCCGAGATTCTGATGGAGGACTGCCTCGGAGAAGCTGAGCTGACCTGTCCAGCCGGGGCCTCCTCCCCGGGCACCGCTCCTCTTCTCCCACCAACGGAACTCGGATCTGCTCCAGATGTGTCTGGGCATCTGGGTAAGTGGGCTGGGCCCTGGGACACATGACCCAGTCCTGGCTAAGGCCAGGTACGGGGAACCGGCTGAGTGCCTGTGGGAAAGATTTGCACTCCTGTGTGAGCGCCAAGGTGGGAAGGGGGTTGGGGGAGGCAAAGCCATTCTGTGCCCTTGAGGCTCCACAAGCTTGGAAACCTAGACCCTCCGTGAGGAACACAGGCCCAGGCCATCCTGGGGACACAAATAGCCACCAGTCTACCCTGGGGTGTGAGCCTTTGGTTTCTGGTCTTAAACAAATGCCTTTGTGCTAAAGCGACCCTTGGCTCAGTTTCCTTGCCCTTGAAGCCAAGCACATAAGTAACAGGCCAGCCAACTTCCAGCTGGACAAGCCCAGTTAGAGCTCTAGTGAGTGAAGTCATAGGCGTTAAGGCCTGAAAGTGTCTCCACCTTGTCTAGCCTGACCCCCTGGCTAAACATGTGAGGAACATGAGGTCAGGGAGGAGGAGGGCCTGGCAGGGGTCCTGCGGCTGCTGAGGAGAAGAGCAGGGAGAGGCAGCCACCCTCGCAGGTTAGGCGCGCGGGGTCACCAAATCCCATCTGCAGCCCATCGCGTTGGTTCGCCCTTCACCTGAGCCCAGCACACCTCAGAGGACAGGAAGGCTTTGGGGACACACCATCTGAAATGACCCCTTTTCCCTGCTCCCATGGTGCCCTTATACCGTCCCAGGCCCTCCAGTCTTAGAGGGGCGCCTTCTACTGAGTTAATTCCCTCTGGGGTTGTGGGGACTTCCTGAGTTTCCACTTATATTTTGGAAGACAGAAGTGCAGAGCTCAGGATAAAAGGAATACCATTCCTAAAGTAGAATTTTAGGACATTAAAAAAAAATCCTCCTAATTCCCCTAAAACCACACCACTTCAGGCCCTACTTATTCTGCCCTTAACCTGTCAAGGGCAGCTTCTCAAGCCAAGTTCTTCCTGGACTTAGAGAAAACAGGACCACCTGTGCTTTTGCACATGGACTTGGCATTTGTTGCAACACTTTGAGGAGACCAAGAGATTCAGCAGCCCGGGTTCTCTTCCAACTTTGGTTACTCAAAGTGGAAACAATCTTTGAAGTGCCAGGTGCTGGGCCAGCATTCTCACAAACCACCCCACGTATTCCCACCATAGTACCTTGGAATATAAAGGGTTAATCTTGTGGAACTGAGTGAACAAAACTTAGGCAGGAGAAGCCCCCTTGCCCACCCTGCCCTCCTGGCCAAAGCCACAGGCACCAGCTAAAATGGTGCAGCATGAGAAGGACCTGGTTTCACCTGCTCTCCCCCCACCATAGCTTCCTGAGTTCTCTCGACTGGGTCCAGGCAACAACTGTTTATGATGTGAGGTGGGAGGAACAGTGCAATGATAGACTCAGTACTGTGCAGGCTCTTATATTTTTATGAGACACAAAATAATTCCATATATGATTAGAAGCATTAAAAATCTCGGGCAGGATGAGAGCTTGTGAATGAGAGGAAAAGAACATGCCTACTTTTTAATTTAAAATACAATGCTTCTACCTAAGTGCCCATCAGTAGATGAATGGATAAAGAAGATGTGGTACATATACACAATGGAATACTATTCAGCCATAAGAAAGAAACAAATCCTACTATTTGCAACAACATGGATGGAGCTAGAGGGTATTATGCTCAGTGAAATAAGCCAGGCAGAGAAAGACAAGTACCAAATGATTTCCCTCATTTGTGGAGTATAACAACAAAGCAAAACTGAAGGAACAAAATAGCAGCAGAGTCACAGACTCCAGGAAGGGACTAGTGGTTACCAAAGGGGAGGGGTGTGGGAGGGGGAGGGGGATTGTGGGGTATCCTGATTGGTGCACATGGTGTGTGTGGGGTCACAGGGAAGACAGTGCAGCTCAGAGAAGACAAATGGGGACTCTGTGGCATCTTACTACACTGATGGACAGTGACTGCAATGGGGCATGGGGGGGACTCGATAATAAGGGTAAATGTAATAACCACATTGTTTTTCTTGTGAAACCTTCATAAGAGTGTATATCAGTGATACCTTAATAAAAAAAAAGTTCAGATGGCAAAAAATACAATGTTTCTTGGGTGGTGTCTTCACTTCTTAGGGCTGCCCTCACAAGTTCCCACAAACTGGGTGTCTCAAAATGATGGAAATGTAGTCCCTCTCAGTTCTGGAGGCCAGAAGCCCGAAATCAAGGTGTTAGCAGGGATGGGTCCTTCTGGAGGCTGAGGGAGAATCTGTTCCCTGCTTCTTCCAGCTTTTGGCACTTTTTGGTGACCTCTGTCGCATTTCTTGACTTATGAGGTTCATTGCTCTAATCTTTGCCTCCACCATCCCATGGCATTCTCCCTTCACGTCATGTGTCTTTGTGTCCAAATTTGTCTCCTCTTATAAGAGCAGCAGTCACTGGATTGGCCCCACCCTAATCCACTGTGACCTCATCTTAACTTGATTTTATACATAAAGACCTTGTTTCTAAAGAAGATCACATTCACAGGTGGAGGGGATAGGATGCTGATATAGCTTTTTGGAGGACATTTCAACCCACAACATGGTATTATGATTAAGTATATATTTAGAGTCTTAAATGTGTTAGATAAATATTGGCATATTACAGATGAAATGATATGATGGGACACATGGGATTTGCTTCAAAATAATTGGAGATGGGACAGTTCGGTGGGGATTTAGATGCAACAAGACTGGTCATGAGTTGATCATTGTAGAAGCTGGGTGATGCACACGGGGGGTTTGTTATCTGTGTTCTGGTTGCCTACTGCTGTGTCACACAACACCCCAAGACTTAGAGGCATAAAACGACAAGAGTCATTTTATCATTACCTTTCAGGTGCTGGGGGTTGACTGAGCTCAGCTAAGATGGTTCTCGTTTTCTGTCTCTCATGGGATTGCAATTGCCAGAGGTGGCTGGGCTGGAAGCTAAGGTCCACTAATGCACATGCCTGCTGCCTGGGCTGGGAAGAAGCCAGCAGCTGGGGCTCCCTGGGCTCTCTGTCTCTCTCTGTCTCTCTCTCTCTTTTTGTGTGTGTCTATTTGTGGGAGGTTATCTAGTATGACAATGAAGAGTAGCAAAATATGTGCCCCAAAATACACCACTTCAGCATAAAGATTATTTTGAACTGAAGGCAAATGAGAAAAAGCAGATACCAGAAAAGCCCTCTGCCCTCCTCCTATTTGCCTAAAATCAGGATATAAACTTTTAAAGGTGTTTCTCTTCTCCTCCCTATCAGGAAGGACAGAGGTTAATCACCAGAGACAACTCTAGACCCTGATTAGTCCAAAGACGGTACCAGAGGAACCAACTGCTAAAATTAGCCCTTATCACCTGGTACTTTCTCCATATATTTGCTTTCCTACAATTTGCTGCTGTTAGAAGCTCAAAGTCCTCTTCCTTTGTCTTGTCACTTCCCTACAAATTTATCGTCTGTTGCTAAGATGCTATGTAAGCCCAGGTTCTAACTACTCCTTTGAGCTCCTCATCACTGAGTCCTCCTGTATGTATGTGTGCTGCATATTAATAAACTTCTGTTTTTCTCTTATTAATCTTTTGCCATTCTGATTTACAGGACCCCCCAATAAGTCTATGATGGGTAGAGGGAAAACAAATCTTTCTCTTGCCAACATCAGCTCTTCGGATATCTTTTATGGTAACCCAGGGCTCCCGAGTTGCAAGTCCCAGCAAAGCACCGGGCAGACTGTACTGCCTCTCGTAGCAGCCTCGGAGCCACGCAGCATCATGTCCATCACATTCCTCGGGTGAGGCGTCCCAGAGGCCCGCCCGGGCACACAGGGGGAGGGGCACAGACTCTGCCTCTTGATTCCATCACATTCCTCGGGTGAGGCGGTCCCAGAGGCCCGCCCGGGCACACAGGGGGAGGGGCACAGATGCCGCCCCTTGATGACAGGCATGTTGCATGACTTGCACACGTTTTTAAACAACCACAATATTATTCTTTTTACTTTTGCGTATGTTTAAAATGTTTCCATAATACACACACACAGGTACTCACACACACAGATTTACAAAATGCTATTTGGGAAGTCCCTTTACTCCCTTAATTTCAAACTAATGTAAAAGTTCTGCAGGCCATTTGGAGGCAAAAAAAAAAAGAAATAGGCTAGAAGAGAGTATCTTAACACCATCATATATTATCCAGAAAATAAGTATTCATATCAAGAATCTGCAGAAACCCAGACGCTATTTTATTGTACCTTATAGCGTATAAGCTTAGTTCTTTCTGCATATCCTCTTTCAGGTCTGCAGTCTGTAAATGTTTACCAATATGTACATTGATATAAATTGCCATAGAAGAAAGAATAAAGAGTTGCTTCTTTTCCGCCACATAGAGGAAGACAGCCTGGGAAAGCAGAAAGTGGGGTGCACAGGAAGGGACTGGGAGCCCCTCAGTGCTTCTCTGGGGGTCGGCAGGGACAGTGGGGATGTGCGGCTGGTGGCTGTCAGTGTGGCCCTCCAGATACTTCTGTGGGTCTCCAGCCACTCCATAAAGTTGCCTTCTCTGTTCCCTTAAGGTTGCGTGTGGCAAATGACTTATGCTGGCCAGTGAACTGTGAGGCGTGCCCTTCTGGGCTGACTTTAAGGGCAACGTGGGTCACTATACACCTCTTCCCCTCTTGTCCGTGGCAGGGAGCCTCCCTCCATCTGGATTCCTCACTCACCCCTGTAAGAAGGTGATACAAAGAGCCCTGGTTCAGCCCCTGGCCAGTATGGGGCATATTATTAACTAATATTATTACGTTATTAATTTGTATTGAGTATGAATACATGTTAAGTAACCCTCACTGACCCCATGGGCTGTCCCCGCAACATACCCTCACCCTTCTGGGTGACCTGTGGACCTGGGGTTTGGGGCAAATCTCTACCACCAACTTGGGATTTGGGCAAGTTAGTTGTCCTCACAGAGGAAGGCATTCATATCAATGTTTCTAACAAGCTACAGCAAATATTTATGAGGTTTAAATGAAGGACGTACTGGGGAGCAGCTGGCACAGTGCCAGGCACATAATAGGTGCTCAGGAGAAAAACACTCTCTGATCTGCTGGCTCCCTCCAAGGCCTTGGTTTCTCATCATTAGATGAGGCCACGAGGTTGGCATGGATGGTCTGGAAGGGCCCTGCCTGCGCTCACTCCATGATAAGCCTGGGGGCTTCCACACGGTCACACTGGAGGGTGTGCGTTCGTCTTGACAATGATGAATTATTTGGAGGAAGACACCACGTGGCTGAACCGTGACTTCTTCTTTCTTGGAAGAGAGGTAGAATCATTTCTCTGCCCTGAGAACTGTTTGCTGTGTTCATAAAACACTTGGCAGTCCCTTGAAGACAGATAAGTGCTCAGAGTTTTTGGATGACCCCAGGAGGCTTCATGGATATGCACCTGGAAAGTGACTAGCTGGCCTCGAGGACAGCCACCTACTTATTTTTTGCATTCTGATTAGCCATTCCAGGCATTGGCTGTTTATTTTTCACTTGCTTATGTGATTAGGTCTGCTTGGCTGACCACATTTCCAAGCTTCAGGAAAACCGTTATGTCATTTAATAAGCCTAGGGGTAGAGCATGGCTGCTGTAAACTATAGGAAACCAGGGCCAGGCCGACACTACCCCATCCCTTCCACCGCCTCCTAGCATTTTCTTCTCATCAAGTGCTCCTCCCTCCCTGGAAACACAAATATTTGCAGACTCCTGCCCCAGAGCGGGTTTTCCTTCCCCACCCAATTCCTTCAAACAACACATAACTATGGAGCACCTACTCTGTGCTGGGGAATTTCCCAGGGGCCTGGCCAAAGGGGTTTTAGTGGGAAATGGACCTGTAAAGGAATAATTAGCTAACTAATGGGGAATGACAAGGTTGGAAAGTGCTGGAAAGGCAATATCTATGGTGCAGGAACTACAGCCGCACAGAGACAGGGGTTGGCTGGGGAGGCCTCTCCACGCAAGCATGGCCCCCGAGTGCGCTTACCCTCTCCAGCTTCTTCCCTGGGGGATCTTGCACACTCCCACCTTGTTGCAAGGATTCCCAAAGTTTTATTTCTAACCTCTAATTGGAGCTTCTGGCTTGTATTTCCAAATGACTGTTACCCTAACATACTATCATTCCTTGTGATAGGAAAATCAAACATATATCAAATGCATCAAGCACTTGATATGTGCATGTTTACATGTATTCATGCAATCCTCCTATTTGTCTTCTTCTTATTCCTATTTTATTTTTGAGGACACTGAAGTGCAGAGGTGGTATATATTTGATCAAGGTCAGTGACAGAGTCTGGATTTAAATCCCAAGCTCTGGTGCCCAGCCTGGGCCCTTCACTGCTCTCTATTCCACTGCCACCTGGATGATTTTTGGCATCTCATATTAAAATGCCTAAAAACAAGCTCTTTCTCCTCCTCTCCACCTAGCCCCATATTCACCCACCCTACCAGAGATTTGTCCTTCTTTCTGTCTTTTCTATAAATGGCATCTTCAGTCTCTCAGGCACATAGGTGTGTCACCTTGAGTCATCTCTGACTCCACACTCTGCCTCTTCAATCCTACCTGATCACTTGCTCAGTTCTATGGCTATTTTCCCTGCAAATTCTTTTATGTCATTATAACAGCTCCTCAACAATCCACGTTCAGCCTCACGCCTGTCCAGTTGATCCCACAAGGGACATTCACCCTCCTAAATCCTGGGTCTGTTGGGCTCCTTCCTTGATCAAATACCTATGGGTTCCTAGTGACAGTCATGAATCCTGAGTCCAGAATTCCCCCAGAGACCTCTCTTCTGGGTTGCACATATGTCCCCTGGAATTCCCCAGGGGCGCCTGAAACTCAGTATGCCTCAAACCAAACCACACCTGCTGCTGCAAAGACTCCCCTACCCCTACCCACTCTCCCCTGCAGCCTTTAACAGAAGAACTCAAGTGTTAGCTGGGCACCAGACAGCACTGCCCATTTTCCAAGCAGCAAGGTCTGGCCCTGTGACTAAGGTCTGGCCAGACGGATGTAAGAACCTTGTGGCTCATGACCTTAAAGGGAAGAGGCATGCTGTCCCTCCATTTCTCTGGGGCTAGGTGCACTTGGTGGTGAGCCATCTTGGACCTTGTAGGTGACAGAACAAGGTAGAAGAAGCCTGTGTCCCAACACCATGCAGCTACCATATTAGTTGTAAGCTACTCACTCTTCAACATCTACATAGAAAACAAATAAGCTTCTCTTTTGTTTAGGTCATTTTGTGTGTGTGTGGTAGGGGAGGAAAATATCTTTTTCCTGCACCCTTCTAAGCTCTTAATGGGTCTCCTAAAACAAAAGAGAGATTAACAAGAGAAGAGCATACACACTTATTTAATATACATTGTACATGACGTAGGAGCCTTCATAAGGAAATGAAGACCCAAAGAAGTGGTTAAATCTGAGTGTTTTTATGTTAGATTTGATGAGGAGTGGAAGGTTGTGGAAACATATGGGAGGACGGCGAGCATCAGCTAAGCAGAGCAATGAGGGGGTATTTAGCAAGGCCGGTCGTTTTCCCCTGTGTGACTATCTTCTGAGGCACGGACGCTCCTTTTCTCCGGGTCCAGGGAGGGCGCCTCTCACATAAAGGTCTATGACCTGCTTCAGGCAAGGATCGGGAAGTCCTTCCTGCACATTCCTCAAATTCCTTCCACTTGGAGTATTCACTACGTCAAGATGCCTTATTTTGGGGTGATATGTCGTGAATCTCATCAATGTGTATGTGTGTTCTTCATTTTGGCTTTTGTTTAAATGACCAAATCTGGATCCTAATAATGCACTGTCCTTTTCTCTTTCCCCTCATCCTTCCCTCTGGCTAACAACACCTTGTACTCCAAGCTGCTTCAATCAGAAACCTGGGTGCAACCAGCTGATTCCTCCTCCCTTCCCTTCTACCTCCAATAACGCTTCCAAACATTTCTCAGACCTGTCCCTCCTTTCTATCGTTCCTGCCTCAGCCTTGGCACACCCGTCCTTTCCCAGGCAGACTGCTGCTGGGCCCCTGGCTCATCAGGCCCCTTCAGCCGCCTGCCGAGGCTGCCAGGCTATTCCAGCCAGTACCCTGAGTCATGACACACCTCTGCTCAATTCCCCTCAATGACCAAATCCAGAAAGCAGGGCCAATCGCCTGGTCTCCTCAACAAATACCGCTGGGAGCAAGTGCAGAGAGGAGCAACTCTTACTGATTCAACAAGACTTAAAGCCTTACCAACCCAATGCACTGTGTAGATCTTGTGCAGATCCAGCACACCACAGTTAAAGGATGTCTCTGGGCCAATCAGGGAAATTTGAAAACTGGTTGACTACTAGATGATATTTGGAGTTACTGTTCATTTTTAAATTGTAATGATGATACTATGGTGTGGTTAAAAGAGTGTTTTCTTAGAGATAGTGCTGAACTACTGACTAAATATGCCTGGAATCTGTTTAAAATAATCCAAGGGGTGGAGGAGTGGACAGAGGAAAAATGCAAATGAGACAAGATTGGCTATATATTGATAACGAGTATGAATAATGGGTATGAAGAGGTTCATTGGACTATTCTATTTTTTGCATATGTTTCAACATTTCTCTAGTGAAATCCTTTTTGATTAAAAGAAAACAGACAAGTGCACAGTGAACCCCGACAACCCCTACAGCCTTCACGGTTAAGTCCTGAGGGCCTTACAAGCAGAGCACAGCAGGCTGCTTCACCTCCTCCCCACCCCAGCCCATCACCCTGCATTGTTCGGGGTTCCGTCCTCTCCTCCCAGAGTGCCCCAATGCACCTCAATAACAACCCCTCCGAACGGCCTGAGTCCCTTTGCTTGCACCTGTCTCCGCTTCGAGGACCTGAGTCCCATGGACATGGCAATCACGACCTCTGAATATTGTCTCCAGGGGGCGAGCGCTGACTTGGCCCACCGTAGGTGTTCAACGCTTCAGGAGAAAGAAAACTAAGATAGTAAACAGCTACTTACAATGTTGGGGGGCTCACGGGGAGGGTCATACAACTCAGAGAAGACAAGTAGTGACTCTATAGCATCTCACTACGCTGATGGACAGTGACTGTAATGGGGTTGGTGGGGGGGACCTGATGAAGGGGGTAGTTTAATCACCATAATATTGCACATGTAACTGTAGATTAATGATACCAAAATAAACTATAAAAAAAAAACAGTTACTTACACCATGGATCAGATGCAAGTGTGCAAGATCACTTACTCTGATGACATGCGGACAACAAGGTGAAGGAGGGCTTCCTGGCTGCAGTAAATCACCTCTGGTAATCACAGAGTGAGGGGAAGGGTTCCAACCTAGTGTTAAGCAGAAGGCAAGGCCCTATGTGGAATCACCTTTGCTGAGCTCCACATCACCAAACCAAGACTTGACTTAATTACAGTTTCAGCAATCCCAGAAATGGGATCTCAAGCCAGTCAGTCAGGACTCACCTGGCCAGCACTAGTGAGGTAATCTGACTGACAGATCCCTGCATCCTCTAAAGGAAAGTGGACTTGCCACAACCAATCTGCCTTCTGATAGTAGGACTTCTTTGTTCTGCCCCCTTCTGCCTATAAAAGCCTTTCATTCTGTACAGCAACTCAGAGCTCCTTTCTGTCTGCTATATGGGATGCTTCCTGATTCATGAATTATTGAAAACAATGAGATCTTAAAATTTTTTAGTTGAATTTTTGTTTTAACAATTTTGGTGGCAGCAGTAGGATCTGAATATTTCTGAAAGCTTCAGGAATAACAAGAAACACAGACGTTGGTACCTGCAAACCTTCTAAGTTCTCTGTACTTCTCACTGTTTCCAAGGGCCATGGGCAAGCTCCTCTCAGTTCTGAGTTTCTCTCTCTTTGCTCTAGATCCCAATTTAATGGGCTTTCCAGCCCAGGGCTTAGCACATCAACCTGAGCTAGCAGAGTTCCGCTGGAACCCAAGCCCCTAGGCCTTGGTTCAGTCCCCAGTTCCATTTGTTAAGGGCTGCTGGTTCAGTCCCCAGTTCTGCACTGGGAAACATGGGTGGTACACATGCAAGACCTTCTCTTGACCAGTATGCAGTTCCACTGCTGGTGTCCACAGTTCCATTTCCTCAGTTATTTGTTAGTTCTATTAATGTCCATACGAGGTAAAGGCTATTACTAATGGGAATCTTGGAGGGCAAAGCTGCAAAATTGGTGGGCATGAGTTGAGCACTTAAAGCTGTTAGAGCACCCACCTCCTAAATCTAAGACTTCAGTGTTATGATGAGTTGGTCATAGAATGGGTTAGATTGACACTAGGTCACCTGCCAACCTCAAGAAAATTTCCAGGCAATGAGGTACACTTAAAACACCACAAAATCTCCACCCCAGGGGCACACCCCTCCTAGGTATTAATTTGGCTCTGAGAGACCCAAGCTGTAGCTAACTCAAGCTCCAAAGAACTGAGTGTGCCACCTTCTGGCACACCTGCTTATTTTATGTCTAAGTACCTTGGTCCTGGAGGCTGTAGGTATCTACAAACATGGCAAAAATGCTACTAAAGACAACCTAGAATTACAATGGACATTATGGAGGAATGTTCCAATTAGACAAGCTCATTCACTTAAGAAGTGTCCTTGAAAGCAGTGTTTTCATATCAGTCAAACAGAATGGGATGCCTATTTTAATTGTTATGCAGAAGACTCCAAAACCCATCAAGATTCCAAAACAGCTTCATTGAAGATCTGTTGCAAAATGCTAATGTAAAATTAAAGACACAGGAAGTGCCTGAAACAAAAAACTATAAGACTGACGTGACTCCTACTGCTCCCCTCTATCCTCCTTTACCTGACTTTTCATGTTCTACTAATCCATCATATGAACTGCCTTTCCACTCTGAAGAGATGATTAAACAGCTACCTTTTTAAATAAGACCACCCAAGGCTGCAGGCAATCCTCTTCAGGCATCTTTCGCTCCTTGGTCAAAGACCAAACTAAGGGCCATAGTTAAAGGATTTCTAAACCCAGAGAGGAGTCTCAAAAGTTTTCTGAAGAATTTAGAATCTTTTCTGGGGCCTATGACCTTGGACTGTCAGATCTTTATCAGCTTGTGCACATAGGATCTGGTGAAGCCCCAAAGCAGATGCAGAAAGCAGAATGGTGGAACCTTGAGGATGATATTCAAGATCCTTGATCTCCAACATGGTCCTCTTATGGACCAGAAAAGTCTTGCAAAATAGTAACCAACTTTTTCAAAGCTCTTTCTAGAGTCTTTCCTGCCTGCACTGATTGGTCCATTATTCAAATATGCAAACAAAAGGATGAATCTATGACCAACTTTAAAGCTCTTTGGAAGCTCTCTTCCCATGACATTCTGGGTTCCATGTGATAAATGATGCTATCCAACCTTCTCTAGCTGTGCTCTTTATAAATGGATTATCTCCTGTGATTAGCAGATTGATTAAAAGGCAGAAGATAGAATGGGAAGTCATGAGTCTGATCAAACT
Organism: Phataginus tricuspis; assembly: GCA_029783875.1. Classification (NCBI taxonomy): domain Eukaryota; kingdom Metazoa; phylum Chordata; class Mammalia; order Pholidota; family Manidae; genus Phataginus; species Phataginus tricuspis. The sequence continues at coordinate 21,119,702 of JAQQAC010002629.1, read as the reverse complement.
TATGACCATGACTGAATACTTTGAAAGGATCTTGAAATAAGACCATAAACAAAGTCTGCCAAGTTATTACCTGTACATCTGCAGCAGCTCCCAGGCCAGGAAGCTAAAGCAACACCTGGGCCTCCCCACTGCCCCCTCCTAGGGGTCCATCATCAAAAGACTGGCCCAGGAAAAAGTGTCTCACCTATAGTCTACTAGGACACTGACAAGCATATTGTCCTCAAAGGTTTTGTGCAAACCCTTCAATGTCAACTTGAGTGACCCCATATCCACCTTCAAACAAGGGTCCGCAGATGGGCCCCTTCCACGGTGGATGGGACTCTGAGGGATTTTCTGGAAAGCTGCCACCAGTTATTCCTTTAAACGACCAAGGGGAAACTGGAATTTAAAGGAATGAGAACCTTGCCAAATTCTGGTGGACACTGGACTACACTATATATTTTAAACCCCACTCAGAGCCCACAGAAGATGGAATCCTGGGACAACTGGCAGAAGCTGGCTGAGGGTGAGAATTCTTAGCAGAGTCAGCTCTTCCAGATCTCTGTTTGTAGTACCCAGTAGAGAGAGAAAAATAAAATTCCATGCTCTCTTCCTTCCCAAATCGGGGCCCATGGGTTATTGATCCTTTCTCTCCCAGGGACAGCTGTTGCTTTCTTGCTTGACACATGTTGTGTCCTGAGAACTTGGCTTGGCTTTCTGTCGGCCTGGGACATGCAGGTCATCAGATCTTGCACATACAGACAGCTCAACCACTAGGCGTGGGTGCAAAAATGTGACCAGACAGAAATATGGGTTGCACTCCATTTGTAGCTGGAGTCCCACCATTTGACAAATCTCAGGGGAATCATCTTAAGTCTTTCTTCTTTCGGCTATCTCTGTGAGTGGCTCTGGGTCTTGGGAAGGTAGTATCCTTTGTGCCCTCTTTGGGGTGTTGTCCCCCTAAAGGACAGTGGCCTTGGCAAAAACAACCCATTTTTTGCTAGTATAACTTCCTTGTCCTGCTCCCTTCTGGCAACAAAAGTCTTTGATTCATGAATTGTTGAATAAAGCCAGTAAGACCTTTAAAATTTACTTAGTTGAATTTTGGCTTTAACCCTGGGACTTAAAAAAAAAAAAAAAGACACCAATCTTGGCTGCCAAACTTCATTAAGAGTGAGGAAAACAAGCCATGAAGATTCTCTGCTATGAATATGTTTCTCCAAAACGAAGACTAGAAACTTTCCCTCTTCCGGAAGCCCCAGGCAGCTCTGAGCCTTGTGGGAACAGGGAGGTGGCCCTCTGCCCTCCTTGACGCGGGCCCTCTGGGTGGGTCAGCACCTCTATTTCTGTTCTGCTGGCAGAAGAGCAGCAAGGACGGGAGGCTTCCGCCCTTTGGGAGTCTGAACTTTAAATATCTGTGGAGACAGATTTTGCCACAGGGAAAAAAAAATGGAGAAGTTTGTGATAAAAAAGAAAGAAGCGCCTCATATCTCTTCAGTGAACTGAACAGGATTCCAATTATCCTCGTTGCCCTTGAGCTCCATAGTGTGGTCTCTTTACAATTTATCATAAATCCTTTATCTCTGCAAACTTCGTCCCAAATATGCAGCCATTGCCCTTTGCCCTTGCACGGGGGTGGACATAGCACCTGTAGGCAGCCACTGCACTTACTTCCTGCCCCTGCGAAACGGAAGAGGAAAAACCCATGCTGGCAAACACGCCATGTCCTGCCTCTGTGTCTCGTTTCTGATTTGGGACTTGATAAAGAGGAGATTATACTGAAGTAGATGAGGCAAAAAATCTTATTTCCTGGATGCAGGTCATGGTCAGCTGTGACGTCCCCTCTGGGAGGCATGCTGGGCACAGGGACAAACCCATCCCGGGGTGCCCGGAATGAGGGAATTCGGACACTGACCAGTGCGGCCACCACAGGTCACCCCAAATGGCCCGAATATCTGGGGACAATTTGGAACCAAGTCATGGAAGACAAAGCAAACTATGAATCAGAGCAAGCCTCCGGGACAAACCGGTGTTGAATCCTTCACCACTATCACCTCCGTCCTCAAGGCACATGCAATGGTTTGATGGAAGAATAAGGGGATAAAGAAGACGATATCTTGTTTAAGAAGAAATTGCCTTTCTGTTCACAACATCTTGGTCATCTTGTCTACCGCTAGTCTGTTATTAAAACTCGTAATCAGCTAGCAAGTAACTCCACCCCTTCATCCACAACAAATGGCGGGGGGGGGGGGTTACTTGTCGAGCATGTGCTATGTGGTTTACAAATGCTGCTTCATTTAACCTTACAGCAGCCCTGTAAGGCACTTTTCATTATAACCCTCTCTTACAGAGGAGCAACTAGAAGCTAAAACTGGTTACATAATTGCGCAAAATCATGCAGAGAGAAAGGGAGAGGCGCAGCAATGATTCAAATTCAGGCCAACTGAGTTCAAAACCCTGCTCTCTCTAGAATGTCATGACTTTTCAGTCTTGCCCCAGCAGGACAAGAAAGACTCAGAAGCGTGACCGGGACGTTCTGCGGCTAAAATCGAATGATCTATAATGATAGCCTTTTTTCAGTTCGCACAAAAAATTAATTGACAGAATTTTCCTAATTTCTTGTTTTTCTCTTATTATTTCCTAAGCTTTGTTGTCTGCTTCTCCTTATCTGATAGTGACATTAGCAGAGTCCTAAAAGGAATGAAAAATTACAAAAGGATAATTAAGAACTATTGGTGCTTCATTTGGTAGATTTTGTTTTATTATGGAATGAATGCTCCCAATTTTGATTTTACACTGAATTTGTGTTTCAAGACCCTTGGGGGTTCACAGGAGAGTTACATGCATGAAGTTCATTAAAAAGGTGTTTGGAGGGGATGTCCTGGGGAGGGCTGTCCATCTGAGGCAGAACATCAGGATGAATCCAGCTGCATATTAGCAAGGACACCCCAGGGGCAAGGAAATTCATTTCCTCTTCAGAAGTAGCTAGCCATGTTCCTTCCTCACCTCCACCAAGCAGCTTGTCTGTACTGGTTTCTATTAGAAACAGAAACAGGCTTTGGTCACACAGTAAATCACTGGTTTCCCACACAAGACATGTCCCTTTCTTTAAAGAAGGAGGGAAATGAGGCCACTGCCTTAGAGCTATAGAAGAGTGTTGTTACGCTGCAGACAATGATATAAAAGCCAGGTCCCACTGAGAAGCAACCACCCAGGACAATAAGGAAGGAAAGAAATACAGAGCTTCTGTAAACAGTCAGGCCGGAGACTCTGCAGCCCTGCTGAGAAGCCAATTTCTTCCTTCCCACAGCCATTTATTCAGTTACTACTTTTTTACTTACCCAATGCTTTTTCGGCCCCACTCTGTGCTGTGCAGTACTTTGCAAGGCCCGAGGATGAAGAGAAATTTCCTGCCATCAGGAAGTTTGCAGTCTGGTAGGCAACTAGAGTGGCAAAGAGAATTTATCTAACACTGCACCATGGGCTCTGCTAGGTGGGCAAAGGGGGCTGGGCGGGGGCCACAGAAGAATGTGTGTCACGTGGAGAAAAGATGTATGTCCCCAGTGTAGTCATGCCCCAAAGAGTCTCCAGATTTCACACAAGCAACACAAGAAAACATAGATTGGAGTTCATCACAATTAAAAACTTTTGTGCATCAAAGGACACACTATTAACAAAATGAAAATACGTGCAAAGCATATATCCAACAAGAAATTGATATCTAGAATATACAAAGAACTCCTACAACTCACAAAAAAATAAACAGCCTAATTCAAATACGGGCAAAGGACTTGAATAGACATTTCTCTAAAGATATACACATGTCCAATAGGCAGAGGAAAAATGCTCAACATCATTGATCATTAGGGACATGCAAATCAGAAACCAAAATGAGACACTACCTAGCACCCATGAAGATGGCTCTACTATAAAAAAGAAAAATCCCACAAAAAGCAGAAAATAACAAAAGTTAGACAGAATGCGGAGAAACTGGCATGCTTGTGCACTGTTGGTAAGAAGTAAAATGGTGGAGCTGCTGTGGAAAGCAGTATGGTGCTTCAACACAGAACTACCATGTGATCCAGCAGTTCTGCCGTGGGTCAGTACCCAGAAGAACAGAAAGCAGAAACTCAATCGGATATTTATACACCCATGTTCATGGAACCATTAGGCAAAAGGTAGAAGCAACCCAAGCGTCCATCAATGGATGAATAGATAAAGAAAATGCAGTCCATCCACACAATGGAATATTACTCAGCCTTAAAAAAGGAAGGCAATTCCGACACATGCTACAACATGGAGGAACCTGGAGCACACTATGCTAAGTGAAATAAGTCAGTCACAAAAGGATAAATACTGGTATGATTCTACTTATTCAAGTACCTGGAATAGTCAAAATCACAGAGACAGAAGGTAGGATGGTGGTTTCCAGGGGGTGCTGAGAGGGGAGCTAGTGTTTCATGCAGACAGAGTTTCAGTCTGAGAAGATGAAATTGTGTGGAGCTAGATGGTGGAGATGGGAGATGGGTGCACAAAAATGTGAATGCACTTAATTCCACTGAACAGTAGATTTCAAAATGGTTAGACTGGTAAATGTTATGCTTTACCACAATTTTTAAAAGAAAATCATAAAAAGAATCTTCAAGTCAGTGATAGGGTCCCTCTTGGTCATTTTACCTCTTCCACAAGAGAGAGCACAGTATGTTTTGTCATTCAAATAAACAAAGGCAAACGCATCCTGTGTGAGAAACAATATTCATTTGTCTTCATCCATCCCACACTCATTTAAGCACGTATTGAGCACCTCCTATGTGCTGGGTGCTTTGGTGAACAAAATCACAGAAGTCCCTGCACTCCTGTGGATTGGTCTGAAAACTAAGGGTGCCTCAGTCGGAAATGGATGGCACACTCAAATTAGGGTAATCTGAGGAGGGGTTACTAAAAGAATTTTTCACAAAGATACAGACAGATGTAGAGGAATCACATGGGACTAGTTCAAAAGTGCAGACTAGTCACAGTGGAGATGTAATCGCCTACAGCCTGAATGGGAGCTTGGAACTCGGGAGAAAACAGTAAGAAAGGCGGTCAGGAGAGAAACTGCATTTGGTGGAGGGACAACAGCCACCCAAAGTTACCCTACAGTCACCCAAGGTCACCCCATGTTAGCCCAAGGCTACCCCACAGTCAGCAATGGCTAACCAATGGGAGTAGATTCTCAACCTCACTCTTCTCCCACTGCTGTCCCTGCTCATTTCTTAGGGGCCAAACCCAAGCAGGTGACAGAATGCAGAAGGGCCCTCTGAGGCCAAACAATTCACCGGGTAGAAAATGGTTGGGGGGACCTGGGTGGGCAGACAAAAGGATGTTCTGCACTCTGAAGAAAACATCAAGTTGGTGACTATCTGGACCTCGGCTCCAGGAAGCTGTGTCAAGGCCGGGCAGTCTTCCATGAAGCAGATAATGCCAGTCCAGGGGTATCTGGGAGTTTTCCTGGCTTCAAGCCATCGCAGGAAATCGGGCTCAGCTGTTTCCGGCTTCAGATTTGATGGAGACCAAGGCAATTTTAGTACCTGAGCAGGTAGCATTAGATGGTTCCCAGTATCCTGAACCAAAGTTCGTCCTAACCCAGTGCCCAGTCCGCAGCAAGGCTGGATTCGTGTTCAGCTAATGTTGACTTCTTTCCCCATCCACTGTGAGTGGGGCACTCTTCCCCACCCCACATGTCACCTGCCATGCAAGGGGACTTTAGCAGATCTGAGCCAGCAGAGGCTTGAAGCGTGCCCTCGGGATCTGCCTTGAGATGTGCCTGCATAACTGTGACCCTCAATCTGGACCCGCAAACGAATCCAGGTGGGGCTGATACAAACCCCAAACTGACCTGATTAAGAATATTGGCTTTATGTTGTCCTGCTAAGGAGATGAGACCCAGAGCTTAAGTGGCTTATCTAACACAATACGTCTAATTAATTGCAGATCTAGTTGTTCTGATGGGCAAACCAATACTTTGAAAACGCTTGCTTTCTCTGGTAAAATGCAAGTACTCCAGGAAACTCTGTTAATAGCAGTTCTGCCCCAGTGACAACCTAGGGCCCATAGTCATCCTGCCAGGATTTCTTCCTCCATTTGCTTCTTCATAAATATCTTTCATCTCTTTTTCCTTAACTCTCTCCCTTGGCAACCACATCAGGACCTGCAGCTCAGTGGAGCCTCATCTCAGGTTCACATGCTCTCAAAATTCAGACCCGTATTGTAACATGCGTGTTCAGTCTCCACCTAGTTATCACACCAGCTCCTCCAATTCAATGCATTCCCAAACTCTAACTTCTTCCCCAGTTTTTCGCCAGACTTATATATTTCTTTAAAATATTATTTTCATTTTTTTATTTTTTAGGTAATCATGTATAGATTCACAAGAAGTTACAAAGATAGTAAAAGAAGTCCTTTGTACCTTTGACGGGAGTTTCCACAATGGTTACAACTTCCATTGTTGATAGAAAAGCATCAAAATTAGGAGACTGACATGGGTAGAGTGTGTGTCCATAGTTGTGTCATTTTACCACACTTAGATTCAAACCACCAGTCCCACAAGCAAGACACAGACCTTTTCAAACAACGCAAAGATCTGCCCCATCCTATTCCTGTGCAATCATACCCACCTTTCTCCCTTCACCCATCCCTGATCCTGGCAACCACTAATGTGTTCTCCATTTCTATAATTTTGGTGAGAAGCACAACAACACAGTATGTTATCTTCAGAGATTGGCTTTTTCTGTGTTCAGAATACGAGCCACTCAGAACAATGCCCATGGGATCCATCCAACTTTCTCCTGTGTCATTCGATCATTTATTTTCATTGCTGAGTAGTATTCCATGGTATGTATATACCACAGCATATTTAATATTCACTTATGGTAAAATATTTTGTTTCCAGTTTTTGACTGTTACAAAGAAAGCCACTATGAACAACAGGTGTACAGGTTTTTCTGTGGATGTGTTTTCATCACTGTGAGATAAATGCCCAAGTGAGGATACGGGGATGCATGGTAAGCATGATTAGTTCTTCGCTTTTTGTTTTTCTTTCAGTTTTATTGAGATATAACTGACATACAGCACTGTATAAGTTTAAGGCATACAGCATAATGATGTCTTAGATTGTGAAATGATTACCACAATCATTTCAGTCAATATCCATCACCTCACATGAACACAAAAAAACCCCAAAAACAAACAAAATGGGGGTTTTTCCTCGTGATGAGAACTTTTAGGGTTTATCCTCTAGTGACTTTCCAGTATACTATACAGCAGTGTTAGCTATCATTATCATGTTGTATATCCCTAGAACTCATTTACCTTATAGCTGGAACTTTAAAACTTGAACTTTATAGCTTCTGACCACCTTCCTCCAATTCTCTCACCCCTTATCTCTCACCTCTGGTAATCAAATATCTCATCTCTTTTATCTGTTTGGGTTTTTTTTTTTAAGATTCCATTTACAAGTGAGATCATTCGGTTTTTTTGTCCTGAGTTATTTCACTTATGTTTAGTTTTTAAAGACACCGCAAAATTCTAAGGTGGCTGTACCATTTTACACTCCCATCAGCAATGTATGATACAGTTTCTCTGCCTCTAACCAGTACTCAGTAATACCAATATATTTTATTTATCTGTTTCAATAAGTGTGTGGTACTCTCTCACCAGGGTCTTAATTTGCATTTCTCTAATGGTTGATGATGCTGAATGCTTTCATGTGTTTATCTGCCATAAATATATCTTCTTCACTGAGATGTTCCTTTTTGTAGTTTATTTTCTAATTTTTTTTACACTGTTGAATTTTGAGAGATTTTTATGTATCCTACACGAGACCTTTGTCAGATGTGTGGATGAAAATATTTTCTTCTATTCTATAGCTTGTCCTTTTGACTTTTTAACAGGGTCTTTTGCAAGAGCAAACTTCAAAAATTTTGGTGTAGTCTACTTTGTTGATTTTCTTTTATAAATTGTGCTTTTGGTATCAAGAACCTCTTCACCAAGCCCTCCTATGTTTTCTTCTGAAAGTTTTATAGTTCTATGTTTTACACTGAAATCCATGATCCATATTGAGTTAATTTTTGTATAAGGTGTGAAGTTTAAGCTAAGATTCTTTTTTCCTAACCTGTGGATATCCAATTGCTCAAGCACCATTTGTTGAAAAAACTATCCTTCCATTGAATTGCTTCCGAATCTTCGTCAAAAATCAGTGCTGTATGGGGGCACTTGCTGGATTTTCCATTCTGTACCATTGATCTATGGGTCCATTATTCCACCAATGCCACACATGCTTGAACTGCCACTCCTATATAATAGTCTTGAAATGGTTTATACTAACTCTGCCCATTGTACATATGTATTTTTAAATTGTTTTAGTTATTTTAGTTCCTTTGCCTTTCCTTATAAATTTAAAAATAATTCTGCCTATATCCACAAAAACATCTTCCTGGATTTTGATAGAAATTGTAGTAAGCATACAGATTAACTTGGAAAAAACTGACATCTTTACTAAGTTGAGTATTCCAATCCATGAATACAGTATGTGTCTCCATTTATTTAGATTTTCTTTCATCAGTGTTCTGAAGTTTTTAGCATATAAATCTTGCACATGGTATTTCATTTTTTTACTGACTATAAGTGGTATTGTATTTTTAATTTTTAGTTTTCAAGTGTTCACTGCTACCGTATAAAAATAAAAATGAATTTTACTAGTTAGTCTTATATTCTGTGATGTCACTTAATAGTTCTAGGCGAGTTTTTGGAGATTTGGGGAGATTTTCTGTGAAGAAAACAAAGTCATCTGAAAATAAGGACAATTTTATTTCTTCCTTTATGTTCTGTGTTCCTTGTATTCCACTTTTTTGTCTTATCACATTGGATTGAACTCTCAGTACATACTGTGTTGAATAGGACTGGTTATCTTTCTTTCCAGTCTCAGGGAGAAACCATTCAGTCTTTCACCATTAAGTCTGATGTTGGCTATAGTGTTTTTGCAGCTGTCTCTGGCAAGTTAAGGAAGTTCCTTTCTACTGCTTGATAAGCCCCAGTTAGTCTTGATGTATAAATTCTTTCTCTATATTGTTGAATCCTATTTGCTAAAACTTCATCAAGGAACTTTGTACCTATATTCACAGTGTTTAGTTTTCCTTTTATGCACTGTTGTGTTCTGATCTTGATATCAGGGTAATAACAATTTCATTAAAAAAAAAGGGAAGTGTTCCCTCCTCTTCCATTTTCTGGAAGACTTGGGTAGAACTGGTGTTAATTCTTCTTTAAATACTTGGTAGAATTCCAGTGAAACATCTTGGCCTGAAGATTTTAAATTAGGAATTCAATTTCCTTAATGGTTATAGGGCTATTCAAATTATCTATTTCATATCGTGGCAGTTGCAGTAATTTGCACTTTTTAAGGAATCGATCTATTTCATCTGAATTGTCAGATTTATGTGTATAGAGTTGTTCCGAGTATTCTCATTATCATTTTGATGTCTGTGGGATCTGTCATGATATGCCGTTCCATTCCTCATATTAGAATCTACATCTTCTGTCTTTTCTTCTTTGTCAGTTTTGCTAGAGATTTGCCAATTTTTAAAATGTTTTTGAAGGACCACCTTTTTGTTTCATTGATTTTCTCTGTTCTTTTTCTGTTTTCAAATTCACAGGTTTCTGATTTCATTTTTATCATTTGCTTCCTGCTGCTTTCTTTGGGTTTATTTTGCTCTACTTTTTTTTAGTTTCTTGAGAGGGGTTTAGATTACTGTTTGAGGCTTCTTTTCTAATGTAAACATTTAATGTTACAAATTTCTCTCTTTAGCTGTACCTCACAAAGTTTGATATGTTATATTTTCATTTTTATTAAGTTTAATGTGCTTTTTAATTTCCTTTGAGACATACTCTCAACTCATGAGTTATTTAGAAGTGTGTTGTTTAGTTTCAAAGTGTCTGGAGATTTTCCTGTTATCTTCCTTTTACTGATTTCTAGTTTGATTCCATTGTGAGCAGAGAACACACTCTCTATTATTTCAATTCCTTTAAACTTGAGGTCTGTTTTAGGATCTGATCTAACTTGGTATATGTTCCGTGGATGCTTGAGAGGAATGTGTATTCAGCTGCTGTTTATGAGTGTCCGTACATGTTGATGAGATCCTACTGGCTGGTGGCATTGTTGAGTTCTTTCTGTCCTTAATGATTTTTCTAGTTGTTTTATCCATTAGGAGAGGTGTTGAAGCCTCTCCTTGTAGGTTTGTCTGTTCTTCTATAAATTTTGCTCAGTTCTATCAGTTATTGCTTTACACTTACACACTCTTACGTGATGCATACACATTTAGGGTTAGTATGTCTTCTTGTATTAACCCTTTTATCATGTGTAATGTCCCTCTCCTTCCCTGACAATTTCCTTTGCTCTGAACTCTCCTATACCTGATACTAATCAAACCACTGCTTTTGAAAATTAGTATTAGCATGGTATAGCTTTTTTCATCATTTTACTTCCAGCCTACCTGTTACGCTTGAAGTAAGCAGAGATGAATCATGTTTTTAAATTCATTCCACCAATCTCTTGTTATATTTAGACCATATACATCTAATTATTATTGATACATTAGAAATTAAACTCTGCCATTTTGCTTTTTGTTTTCTGTTTTTTCTCTCTGTTGTTTCTTTGTTCCCATTTTGTCTTTCCTTCCTGTGGATCATTTGAACCCTTTTAGAATTCCATTTTGATTTATCCATAGTGCTTTTTAATGCATCTCTTTATATACATTTTTAGTGGTTTCCACGAATATATATATATAAAACATCACATGTGTAGATATACTACATATAATACATATATACATGTAGTGTAATATCTACAGCATGATATAAGCATGTTCTATATATAACACTCTACTAGTATTGATATTTTAACAGTTTAAGTGTTGAAACTTACCTTACTTTCTGTCTCTTCACCCTCCCCTCTTGTAATATAGTTATTTAATATTTCTTCTAAATTCTTTGAGAACCATATTAGATCATATTATAATTTTTGTTTCTACCATGAAAAACAATTTAGTTTGTTACTTTCTATGGTCTTTTTTTCTCTCATGTTCTCTAATTCCTTCCTTTTCATTTCCTTTCATTTAGACAGCTTCTTTTAGCCATTATTTAGAGTAGTTCTGTATTTCATTCTTTTAGGGTACATCCACAAATTCTCTGAGTTTTCCTTCAAGAATGTCTTTATTTCCCCTTTACTACTGTGGTATTTTCATTGGATATACAATTCTGGGTTGATAGTTCTTTTCTTTCAATATTTGAAAAATGTGTCACTTTCTTCTGGTTTCATGGTTTCTGATGAGAAATATGTTATCATTCAAATTGTTTTTGTCTTACTGCTAAGGAACCATTTTTTTCTGGCTGCTTTTAAGATTTTTTTCTTTGCAGTTTTCAGAAGTTTAGCTCCGATGGTTCTTGGTATCTATTTCTCTGGGTTTTTCTTGTTTGGGGCATGCTCAGCATCTTACCTCTATAGGTTTATATCTTTCTTTTGTTAAAGGTAGGAAAGGTATCTTTGAGTACTTTTTCAGCCCTGCCTTTCTTTTCCTCTCCTCCTAGAACTCCAATGACATGTTAGATCTTTTTTTACACAGTCCTGCAGGCCTCAAAGCTTCTATTCTCTCTCTTTTTCCAGTCTATTTTCTCTGTTATTCATATTGGTAATTACTGCTTCTCTGTCTTCAGGTTTACCAATTCTTTCCTCTCTCTCCTACGTTCTGTTGTTAATCTCATCTATTGAGATTTTTCTTTTACTTATTCTTTCAGTTCTAAAATGTTTTTTTCCTTTAAATCTTATTTTTCTCACTGAGATTTTTCTTTTTCATTTGTGTCAAGTGCATTCATGATTGCTCAAAGCATTTTTATGATGATTGGTTTAAAATCAGGTAACTCTAACATATGTATCATCTGGGTGTTGGCATCTGTTGCTTGAATTTTTTCATTCAAGTTGAGATATTCCAGATTCTTTGCATGAGTGATTTTTGATTGAAACTTAGACATTTTGAGTATTATGTTATAAGACTCTGGGATACAGAAGCAAGAAAAATTCCAAGGAACTCGTCACCTGTAATTCTTCATGTCCTGAGGTCCCTAGTGGATCTGCCTCCTTCTCTCCATTTTGCAGTTTTCTTGTGTTTGCTTTATACATAATGTCTAGGGATTTTTACCTCTACTTCATAGGAAGGATAAGAATGATTACTTTTATTCTATCTTCCTGGAAGCAGAAACCCATATTTAATTGAATCATCTTTCTCCTTTTAGGAGTCATATCTGGCTCTTTCATTTCCCTCTACTTCTATTACTGGGGAAATATTTTAAGATTCCATCTCCTTAATATTTCCTGAGTTCAAAGTCTGCTCCTTCCATGCTCCATGCCTTTGTCTTGTTCAGAAACTCATTATCTGTTGCTTGAATTACTTACATGTCTTCTTATTTAGTCTCTAAACTGACAGCCTCTCCCTTTCTTCCAGTCTCTTCTGTTCTACATATTGTGGCCAGTTTTATTTCCTTAGGAATAAATCTTTATTTTTTCTCTCTCTTTCTCCATATCTTTTAATAGCTCATCACTGTCTACTTAGTAAGACTTAAACTTCTTAGCTTGGGATTCAAAGCCATCACCATAATGGCCCAACTTCCCATTAACAGCCTTACCATCTTCTGGTTTCACCCACAATCCGGTGCTGCAGTGAAAATTCATCCTGCTGGATCCCAGACACACACCGAGCAGTTTGATCCTGGGCCTTCACTCATCTTCCCCTCTGCTTGGAGCGCCCCTCCTCACCCACCTGGGTCAGGAGCCACTGCTTCAAGGGAACCTCCCTTGAGCACCCAAGTCAGAACCAGTATCTCTCCCCATCAGCAACCACAGCCATTTTCTTACATCATTCTGTGAACACACTCTCCATCCAACCTGCAGCTGCAAGACTCCTTGTGCTCCTTGCGGGGTCTTTCCTCTTCCACAACGTCAGCCTTTCTTGGCTCAGTGGTCAAGGAGGAGAGCAGGCCCATCAGTGGATGGGAAAGCCGGAGCTGGCTTCATCAGGAAGCAGAAGGTATGGCACTGAAGCAGCTGTCTTACTTTTAGAAAATGTGTCCTTTTCAGGACATTTTGTTCTGCCCTGGGCTTCTCTGGAGGTCCAGGGAAGGAAACTTTAGAGACACATCCACCACGCTTGCCTTGAAGTCAGTTTGGAAGACCCCCCCTAAAGCAAACTCTCTTGCCCTTCATGAGATCTACCTACCCTGCCTGTACCATGGACAGTTCACCCCTTTGGGTACAGGTGCTTTCTCTGTGAGGTGGGTATTGGCAGCATGAGTGAGCGAGGAGAGAAGCTGCTGGGTTTAAGTCTCATCTCTGCAGCTCACGAGCTGTGCAAACTCTGGACAAGTTATTTAACTTCTTTGTACCTCAGATTCCTCATCTGCAGAATGGGGATAATTACAGAACCTAGTGACACACTCTTGCTGCTTGAGGGGTACAGTCTTGAACCAAAGACGCAGACGAAAGCCCAGGCCTGCACGATGTGTCCCTCACCGATGAGCACCGTGTGGGGCTGATGCAGCCGCACCCTCCCATTCACTGACCCTCCCTGAACTGAGATTCGAAACCTCAGTCTGTCTTCTCTCATTTGGGAGAGCTGGCCTTGTGTTGGTTATGTGGAATATGGGCAATGTGAGCTTGGAAGTAAAAATCTTGGCTTGCATTTCTTGGGCTATGATCATCAATAAAATAGGGCAAAAGAGAGCTGTAATCTAATGTAGTATATTACTGTAATTAGAGCTTCATGCATAGAGTTCTCTCCCGCCCTCCCTCCAAAATAATGAAACAGTTTAACATAAACAGTAGTGACTTTATCCTCCATCATGTGGTGTTCTGTGATTGGGTAATTATGGTAACAGCATACAGTTCATGGATGCTGAGCTCAGAATGTAAGAGAAAAGAGATGGGAAAAGGCACACGAAGGAGGAGAACCATGGAGCTGCCGAGCTGGGAGGAATCCTGGCAACTGTGTGCCCCACACTCCCATGTACAAAACGGGAGGTTGAGACTCAGAGGGCTAAATGACCTGCAATGCCAGGTGCTTATACAGATGGGGGCAGAACTAGAACCTAGGTTCCTTTCTCCTGTTCAATAAGCTTTCGACCAACATCTTGTCTCTGGAAAATGACATAAGGTAGAATATTCTAGAAGGTTTTCTGTGTGGCAAGTAGACTTTGTCCACGGAAACTGCTGAGGTAGAGAACAATGTTTGGTGACTTAAGCTGCTGTCTGTCATTTCATTGTTTGTGGACTCCACGAGGCACAGCCATTGCAGGTCACAGCAATTGGTAGTAAACATGTGAAACATTTTTTGTTTTATCCATTTTGTTCCTTTGATATAGCAGAGGAGAAATATCAGCAAGTACACACATTGAGATTTTGTTTAACTTACTCTGGATGAGGTTGTTTATTTCAGTTAGATTTTATTTTTGCTGTTACTATTGAAAGCATCAGGTAAATAATAAACTCTCTCATAAGAATGTCTACATTTCTTAGTCCCGAACTGCGTGGGAGAAACACAGGCAGTCAATGCTTTTTGTATTGAAGGCACAGGGGTTTCCTAAGGAAACAAGTCCCTCATGGGACAACCAGGAAATGGACTCCGGCCCACATAGCAGGCATGTAACACAGGTTCATATTGACACAAATGTGCACCACTCTCTCCACTGCTGATGTCTGAACATCAATACGGCCACAGCCACAGCGATCCACATGTCCTCTCTACTCATCTCCTTCCTACAGAAAAGGAGAGACATGCCCTGGAGGCAGGAGCTGCTCATCTTCCCCGTAATCCCCATGACTCTTGTCCTGTGCTCCTCGATCCCAGAAAAGCCGCGCCCAGGGGCTGGGCCAGTGATCGTCCTCCTTCTGATTCTGTCTAGCAACCACCCAACAAAACACGCACCTGCTCCTGCAAGGAGCCAGGCCCAGCCTGACGAGGGGGACACAGCGACTCCCACTGTGCCTACAAGGGAAACACGCGCCACTCTGGAAAGAGCAAAGTCAGTCCCTGTGGTTGCAGGCGGTCCCTTGACGAGCAGCAGGGCCGCCACGGAAACATTCTCTACAGAAGTAAGATTCATGCCATTACAGCCACAGAGAGATGCCACTAAGTGGCAAACTTCTCATCAAACATAATGTTCCCTATGTTCTGGCTCCAGTTCCAACCCAACCCGAGCCTTGAAAGGCAGTGGGGACTCAAATGTCTTGATCAACAGTCAAAGTCAGACGGCAGCTGAGACCAGGGACATACACGTGGAAGACTCTTTTTCGTGGCACCTCTGCCTTCTCGGGAGGACCATCAGTGGACTGGCCCACTAGCACGTGGCCCAGTGTGGGAGGCAGATTCCAGCAGTGGCCTGGCAACGTGACACAGCATGGCCATATGTGTCACTAGAGTATGTTCCCATTACAAAGTGCTTTCCCAGCCAAGTTTTTATGTGAACATCTCCTCAAGTTGACTGACTAGAGGCAGGGCAGGTATGTCTTCATTGGCTCATGAGCAAACTGGAGCCCAGGGAGTCCAGCGCACAGTCAGCAAGAGAGAAGAGACTCGATGACTGTCTGCTAAGTTTACTTAAAGTCTACTCTGTTCCAGACACCTGATAAGTCTTACATACTGTTTCCTTGTCTGTAAAATGGGGCTAATAATGGTGCCCCTCCACATAGGGTGGGGAGAAACATTAACATGGAGCCTGGTACACAGAAACTCTTCAGTTTAAGTATCAGTGGATCCCTACAATAACCTTACAAGTGCCTATTATAATCTCCATCTTACAAATAAGGACACTGAGGTGCAGAAGGGATTAGGACTCAGCCAGCCAGCATGTTAAGTGGCCTTGTTCAGCCTCCAACACACATCTGCCTGACTCCAAAACCTGCACCCTTCTCATTCACAAACACACTTATCCCAGAGCTTGGCTTACCCGTTTCCAAGTCCTGTGCACTTTCCTTGCTCCACTCAGCCTGGTTTGAGAGTCTCCTACAGAAACTGTTGTGACCTGGTTTGACTAGCAAACACAAAGCTTCTACTCAAAAGATACGTAACAATGTCTTCAAACAAAAATCCAAGCACCCTGTTTCATAAAAACTTTGATAACAGCAGCAAAGAAGCTGTCATCGAAGTCCCCAGAGGGGCTAAGCAGTTCTGAAGCAGAGTTGAGTGTCTGAGGCCAACAGCATGAAAGTCAAAAGATGTTCTCATCAGTATCTAAAAATTAAAAAACTCCCTTTTTTTTTATTAGCTAATTTTCATTTCATTTTTCTGTAAAAAGTGAAGATAAAAAAGATAATTGAACAAAAACTTTCTTATTTTTATGTCTTCTTGCATGTAGTAGGCATTCCATAAATGCTTGTAAAATGCACGACTAAACTGATTATGAATGAATGCATCTATTTTCTTGTAATGAATTGACTCAAAGAGCCTATTTTTCAGGGACTAAAAACTGCATCCCTGAGAAGTTGCCAAGTGCACAGTAATGCTTTGCTAAAAAGCCAACTGTTTTTAGATGTTAGATGTCTCTGATGCAAAGATGTCCTCCAAGACTATGGTGGGAGGCTCATGGGGTGCGTCAGCACGGTGAGAGCTCACACCTGCTTTGTAAGCATTCAATGTGAGCTCAAATAGCTGACACTTAGGCTAACATCCACAGCACAGGGAAACACCTTCCTTTGGGTGTTGTGTTCATTATATGCCATTTGCTGGGGACTGGCTAGTTCATCTATTTCCACCATTTGATGATTCTTCCAAAGAATCACCAGGTACACACCTGAATAGGAGCCTTGGCTCTGTGGCCTTCACAGGACATGTTTCTCCTCCCTCATCTGTAAAAGTGGCACTGGGAATACTTACTGAACAGAGTCCATGTGCACAGAAAACGTTTGTGAAAGCACTTTGTAAACAATGAAGAGAAGCTGGTCTACCTCAAAGAATCATTATCACCAACAGAAGGGCAGGAGAGCTAGCTCACAGGGCCACTGGACTGCCTTTGGCTTGGAAAGAAAACTAGCTCATGATATATTCTCAACAGCCAGGAACTCTGGGTGACTTTTATGCACCCCATTCTCAGATATATGAAGCTAGAGTTGCCCCAGACTAGGCCATTTGTGTGCCTGCCACCTTTGCCATTTTGCCATAGCTGCATCTCAACCCTTACATCAAATTTAAATTTAAGTTACTTCTATTTCTGTACATGTTCATCTTGTTTTAATCAAGAAATCACCTGCTTGGCATGCTGTAACATGTGCTTCCATGACATGTCTGGGAAACACTGTGTTAAGCCAAAAATCACTGTATTCCTAATCCAGACAGGAGTAGTTGCTTCCCCACAAAAAGTTGAATGCCTAAACCTTGTGTGCACTGGCACACAGACTGACCTGGATGTCCCCAAAGCTGAGCAGCAGTATGGTCCTGGCATATTCAAAAACAACCCCAAACTACAATCCATTATCTAACAACATGGAATAAAAGTTATTTCCATTCCCATGGCCCTTTATATCTTAACACCACCATCATGGTCATCATACAGTCTGGTCCTGACCACACAAGTGCAGCAAGTGGGCCAACCGCCAACACCCAACACTCTCCTTTCACACAGGTGCTCACAGATGTTAAAGGGTTTGTGCAAGACCATATTAGAAATAAGGGGCAGTACCAATGGAAACTCCAAGTCTTCAGCTCATTTCACTGCACCCTCTTCAGGCGGGGCAATATTTTTTAAGTGACTGGCTTTCCATCTTCAGGCAAACGCAGCTCTAGTGCCAACTTTTTATCCATCCACTTGTCTACCTACGCCTCTATTTATCCATAAATTCATCAGCTTATCTAACCACCTATCCACTGATCCATCCGTCCATTCACCCACCTATCCATCCCACCCATCCATCCATCCACCAATGCACCCACCCACCCACCTGTCCATCCATCCCACCCACCCTTCCACCAATCCACTCAATGTTTGAGGAACTTCTTTGCGCTCATCACTACACAGAGCACCGGAATTACTCACTAGTTTAATTCTTCTAAAAAGAAAAGTTTCATTTTGGACAGGGATGGCAATAAGAGTAATATCTGTATCAGTTTCTTCTTATTTGAAAATCTACCATAGATTTTAGATAGCAAAACATAGTAATATGCTCTAATTCTTCCCATCAAATGAAATGAAATACTTAGGAGTCTGGCAACAAAAGAATCAGGGAAAGACCTCGTCAGTGAGTCCTCTCCCTCTGAAGTACATCAGAAGTACAATGATTATGGTTGTATTGTCGGATGGCTTCAGATGAAAAGGGCACACTTCCAGTGACTTCACATGAGTAACAAGTTCAAATAAATAGAAATATACCCTGATAGTCTTGGAACTTTTTGAAAGAGCTAATTTAGCACTGAGGTGTTTTCTCAGACTGCCATTCAGAGTTGAGATTCACTTATATTCATGACTGCACTCTGCTTCGGTATTTTAATTCCTCAATTTCAGAGTTGAAGGCAGTGAACTTATTATCGATGATGCAGGTGGCCTAACATAATGAGCCCCCATAAAAGGACATGTTTCAGTGTAGATCAAAAACAAAACTTCAAAAAACATACAGAACAGAGTAAAAGAAAATATGAATCCATTCTCAACTGGAATATGAAGGAAAGGAAAAAGCTCGAACATGCAGAAGAAAATAAGATATCTGAACTTTCTGAATTAAAAAAAAAAAGTTAACATTCCTGTTAAAATTTTTAAAAGTTTCCCCAAACATGCTGTAACATCAGCAGAATTACCAGGTCTCGCAGTCACCAATGACTTCCTCGTCAATCAGAGTGAGAGCAATGATTCCCACACTTCAGTGTACGTCGCAATCACCTGGAAGGCTGGTTATAGCTCGGACTGCTGAACCCCACTCTCAGAGTTTCAGAGTCAGTAGGTCTAGGATGGAATCCAAGAATTTGCATTTCTAAATTCTTAGGGGAATGTTGCTGTTCCTGGTGGTCTGGGGAACCCCATTCTGAGAAGCACCAAAATAGGCCATCTTCAGTCCCCATCTCACACGACTTCTCAGCTGCCTCTGACCCAAGGGACCACTCCCAAGACCTCTGCAGGCCACATTTGTCCTGCTTTCCCTGCCGTCTCTCCTCTTCTCCTGTGATGTCTCCTAGCATTCCCCAGGACTTTATTTGTGACTTCTGTTATTCCACTGAAATCTTACTGAGCAACCTCATTCGCCCTGCAGCCTCCAGTCACCCAGGCTGTGAAGCTCCTGCCTCATCTAATGTGACCTTCACAAGGGCACCATTTGCTGTCTTGTTCACAGTTGCATCCCAACTGCCCAGAGCAAGCCTGGCGTAGAAATGGCCCAGTAAGTATTTGTTACAACTTCCCGGAGATATTTCCACCTAAATGTTCCACAAGCTAACTGGTACCTGAAATCATATGCATTCAGGAAGAAAAATATCACAGAACGATGTTATATAAACTACATGCTTTCCCTGTATTTCCATGGTACTGAGGTAGACGGGGACATGGGACAGGTATCGTGATTAATTTTTCCTGCCTATGATGAAAAAGGCCGAGATATAGTCTAGTAAGAACAGGAGGGACTCCATCTTAAGGCTAAGATTCCATTTTAAAAACCAGGGAGTTAGGAGGTAAGATTCCTAACATATTTTGTGGTAATTAGCCAACAACCGATCTTATCTTAAGGCAGGACGAGCAGTTCTTAATGGTATGTTCCCACTGCTTGGGGGTAGCTGATATCTTGGAGAAGAACAGGACCAATAAGTTCCTTGTGTTCAGTTTATCTCACAGACTAGGATGGACTCTGTGTAATGACATGACGTCTCTCACTGGAGATGGACATCATGAGACACAGGTCAGCCTATGCTGCCTTGGCCTTTTACCCCATTCTTGAAATCCTTAAAAGACATGAATCCTAACCCTTTACACATGCCTCCTCTCTGAGGCTGCCCGCACGCCCCTTTCTTCAAGTGTGTACTTTGCCTTAAATAAAACCTTCTTGCTGCCAAACTTACTGTGTTTCATCTCTGGGCTTTTCTAAGTCTCTCAGGAGGTTAATAGGAGACCCCTTTCCCAGGGGGAAGCATCTTTGTTACTTCACTGTTTCATTTAATTTTCCAGACTTAAGACAAGTTTTCACTTCCCCTGTTCTACTTCAGACGGGTAGGGAAGGGCTGCTAAGATCTCTGATCTGGGCTTGCAAGTTCTCGTTGCCTGGGTGACCCAGAAGGATGGCAGCTGTGCAATCATGCCCTTTAGTAGCCTTCCCGAAAATCCTTCTTAGCTTGGGAAGTTCTCAGAACATAGTATCACTCCATCCGGTGCTCTGCAGCTCCCCAAATCCTGAGGTGACGGGGCTTAGTCCCCATGCCGTGCAGATCCAAGCAGACACTGGACGCCAGGGGACCCTGGCTTCAGGAGCTGGCAAGGGATCTGCCCCGTGCTGAGCAGGAGGTCAGTGAGCTTCCCTTTCCTCCCTCTGCCTCCCTTGCTCTCTGCTGCCTGCACAGGGGCTGCCATTTGCTACCACTCTCACTTTAATGAATTCCTCCCTTACCTACACTCGTCTGACCTGCTAGAGAATTATTTCTTTATCAGAGTCAAGACCCTCTCCTGTCCTGGTTAAGGTCTCACCTAGTGCGTGGGGAAAGACATCCCAAGATGCAGCTGCCTGTCAGCAGTACCATCTTCCACCCATTCTGTAAGAGCAAAGAAACCTAAGGGTCATCCTTGACTCCTCACCTGTCAGACCCCAAGGTGTGTGGATTTTGCCTTCTAAATCTTTCTCACGTACATCCATTCCTCTCCATTCCCACTGCCACCACCTAGTCTGGACACCTGTATCTCACCCAGATGCAAACTGTAGCCTCCCCTCCACACCGCAGTCAATTGTGGGGTCTCATCCTGCCACACCCATGATTAAAGCCTGTCTATGGCTTCTCCTGGCCCTTAGAGCAAAGCCTGGCCCCTCACCATGGCCTCAGTCTTTCCAATCGGGTCCTACTGCCCCTCCAACTATATTTCACATTATTCTCCCCAAGCCCTGTACTCCAATCACCCCAGTTCATTTTTGTTCCCCAAACCCTCCATATTCTTACTCCTGAGCCGTGATGAATGATGTTCCTTTTTCCTGGTATACTCTTCCTTTTCCTCCTACTCCACGTTTAGCTGACACCTTGTACTCATTTTCAGTTCCTAACCAACAAATTCACATCCTCCAAGAAGTCTCCCCTTTCTCCCTCAAAAACCAAACTAAAACACCCCCCAAACTGGGAGACAGGCTGCCTTAAGTTCCTATAACCCACTGTATCTGCAAATACAGTATTAGCCCTGCTTATTTAACTATCTGTCTTATTTGCCTCTCCAGGGGAAGGCTCATGTCTACACAGTGCTGGGCCACGGCCTGGACTCAGTCACATTGGCTGAAAGAATAGGCCAACTGGATTTAAGGGGAGGAAACAAAATAAATTATTTTTCTGTGTTGACAGCAGAGTAGCAGTCGTGTCTGAGAAGGGGCATGATGCTCTGGGACAATGGAAATATTCTGTATCTTGTTCTAGGTGGAGGTTATAGGGTAAAAATTATTTTTGTGTGTGTGCACATTTTGTAAATCATACATCAATAAAAAGAAATGAATTATTTTTAAATCGTAATATATTTCATATGGGGATCTAAAAATTCACATGGGCTAAAGCAAGTCACGTGGGACATAATAACAGGATTCAATACTAACCACAGGCACAAAAGTTCCTTAAGGGGCTACGTCTCAAAGATCCAGAATCAAAAATATGCTAAAGTAATTCTTCACGTCTTTTTGCTAAAATGTGACTGTGGTAGACTGACTATGACTTACTTAAATCTGAGGTCCTGAAATACCCTTAGGGAAAAAAATGATCTCAAAGTCATTCTCCATAGAATCACATATGCTATAAGAAATGCATTTCACAAACGAGAGGGAGTTGAGTTAATGGCATATAATTATATTTCAACGTTTGAGCTGGGTCCACATTATTTTTAATATTATCACTTTCCTCCTTCTCCAAGTAGGAACAGGACATAGGGTGAGCCATACCATGTGGGGTTTCCTTCATAGCCCTAATTAAAAGGATTCCTGCTCTACTGAATTCTGGGGGAGAAAATTTTCCAAGCACGTCCAGAAAGTGAGGATTGCCTAGTCTTCTTTCTTAGACTAGAATGTGAAACATGGAAGCTTAAGATTGATTTTCTAACCAGCAGGCAAAATTTACCTGCGGTTAAAGAGGGTTTAGGAGCTTGTTTTCTCTAAGCTGCTCTTCATCGGAAGAGCTGTCTGCTGGGTTTCCTAACAGTCCCTCCGGCCATGGATGCGCATTTGTTCTGCACGCACTCAGCTGTCCCTTAGACCAGGTAAATGCCAATTCTGAAACAGAGCAATCAAAACAGTCTTCAGCTAGGGTGAAAACCACCCAGGGGACATTATGTGCATCCAAAATAATGAGATGTGCAGAACCCTACCACCACAAGGCCACATTCTACGCTTCAGATCAAAGTCACTGCCCTCGGCCCTCCTGGGTGATTCTTCTATAAGAGTGCCTGTTTTGCTTCCAATTGTAGTATTATTTTAGTCAAAGTCGTTTTCCTTACGTCTCTATTTGCTCAGAAATCAAAGGAGAGGAAAACCTAAAGCTCCTGTTTATCTAAATGTAGAGAAGATATTACTTCATCATTATCGTCATTATAACCAACTGAGAGAAAAATTATTTTAAATATATAAAACCCTCCCAAGTACCAGATTAGAAACACTGCAAGCTTCCCAGCCATCATAGTCTGTAAAGAATGAAGCATCACTGTGCCCCCTTTTCTGATGGGAAAACTGAGGTGGCAAGATGTCTGAATGTCCCACAGCAGATGTACTTACACCTAATTTGGGGCACTCTGTCGCTTTTTCAAAGTATTACCCGTGAAAAGGAAATGATCTGATAAAGTTGACGTTGCCCAGGGAAATGAGAGCGGAAGGCGGGCCAGGGGGAGCCAGGATGGGCGACGGTCAGTGATGGTGGTGATGGTGGTGGTGGAGACCGAGATGGAGATGGTGGTGACGCGCGCCGGCTCCTCTCCGTTTCTCCATCACTGCCTGTCCTCTCTGCCTCCTCCGTCCCCGCGTGGCCTGTGCCCGGAGAAACAGCGCCAACAGGATTTGCACCCACGCCGCACCTCCGCGAGCGCGGGGCTGCGGCGCCCGCGGCCCTCGCAGGGCGCGCCCCCCCCAGGCCCCGCCGCGCCCCCGGCCCGCGCCCGGCCGCCGGTCACTTACGCCTGCTTTGGGCCCCGCTGCCGGCGGCCGGAGACAAAGGCTGCGCGGCCGCAGCGCCGCCGGCTGCTCGGAGCCGCGCTGCCCGGCGCCGGAGAGGCTGGGGGCGGGGAGCGGGCAGAGCCACCGGCGGCAGCCGCCCGGCCGAGTCCTCGGCCCCGGCCCGCCGGCCGCCCCGGGCGCGTCCTCCCGGCAGACTCCCCAGGGCCAGGGACCGCCCCCGGGGGCGGGGGGGAGGAGGAAGGGCCGGGCGGGAGCCGCGCGTGTGCGTGTGCGTGTGTGCGCGCGTGTTCCGCCTTAGTCGGGATCCTCTCCCCCAGCCCGCGTCCCCTGGGCAGCAGTCCCGTGGAAATGCCAGGCCGCGCCTCACCTGTACCGCTCTGCGTGCTCTCCCACCGGGCTCCTCTCCATCCCTACTCACCTCTCCTCCGCGCCGGCCACCCATTTTACAAAGAGCAAAACTGAGATCTGGAAGGAAGGTCAAGTGCCACAGGCGCGGGGCTAGTGAGAGGCGAACTGGGACAGATGCCCGGATCGTGCACCCTTTGAGAGTGGGGCCCACACCTTCCCTGTTTCCCTCTCCTCGGCCAGGCGCCGGGTGCAGGGTCAGGGTTGAATGGCCAGGCTATCCTCCGTGGGCCCGCATGGAGTCAGGCAGGCTTCCCTTTCTGGGGGAAGTAACACTTCCGCTTGGCTCGGTTATTTGCATCTTGTTAGGAATAGTAGCTTTGATTTATTTTTATTTTCAAAACTTTTTTTTGTGGAATTTTTAAAAATCAAAAATAGAGAAAATGTGTAATGAACGCACAAGTGCTCAGCTCCAGCTCAAAGACTGTCAACACTCCTCATTCCTTCACCTTCCCACTGCTCCTCATCACTGAGGCTAGCTAGCTAAGGCCTTTTAAAACCATAATCACAATATCATTATCTCACTTTACAAAATTACGAATAATTCTTACTATCACCTGACTATGATTTATTAAGAGCTGATGCTTATTCATTGAGTAGTTATTATCTGCCAGGCCTGTATTTAGTGCTTTACTTACGCCACTCAGCTTTGGTGTGGGCCCTGATTTTCTCTAAAGCTGTGGGGAGAGAAGGGTTGCACCGTCTGTTGGCTAGCGGTAGCTGATGAAGCATGGATTAGCCCTGATCCACCGAGGGCCAGACACTTCCCACCACGCCCCAGACCCCTGGAAAAGTTTGACTGAAGCGTATCCTTCCAGAAAAATGCATACACAGAATTTGTATTTCAATTATAGGGGTTTCAATCCAATTCTCTCAGGCTGTCTGAACCCAGGCACAGGCTATGAGACATGGAGCTGGGCTGAGGTGTCCCTTGCTGCCGTGTGGGGCCCCATGGATGGCATCCTGAGGATTCTGCTGGGCAGGTCTCCCACAAGGTGAGCTAGGAAGTTCTGGGGCCCAAGCAGGGCAAGAGAGTCATGCTGGAGTGCGGGACCTTTCTCCCTTAGGTGGAGGCTTTGTATTGAAGTCCTGTGCAAATGTGGGATGCTAACAGATTCTCAGCTGTGTCTCAGAAAAGCATCTTGTCCAGGATGAAGAGACCTGAGCTGTGCCAGGGCATCTGGACACTCAGCTTATCTAAACTCGCCAGTGGCAGAGCCAAGGCACACCCATTGGTACATGGCTTTGGGAGCATCAGAGGTGGCCTAGCAAAGCAGTCAAGATATAGGCTCTGGACTCAGACTGTCTGCCTTTGAATCCTATACCTCTTGTTAGCCTTGTGACCTTGGAAAAGTTACTTGACATCTCTGTGCCTGCTTCCACATCAGGAAAAAACAGGGTTGTCATTTGAACTTGTCTAGTTGGGCTGCCAGGAGGCATTTATGCCCGTACAGTGCCTGGCCCAGAAAAGTTGGAAAGGTGCCGGGAATATTCATAAGCTGCTTGTACCCTCCAAGTGGGAGAACCACCATGATCTGAATCCAGAAGGATCGATGCTCCATAGGAGTCACAGCCCTACTTGAAGCAGACAGAAAGGGCCCACACCTGCCTCTGTTCAGTAGAAGTGGAGCATACCTACAACAAGGTGGCTCTTCTCTTTTAACAAGAGGCCAGGGGGAGGAGTACAGATGCTTACTGGCAGGCCTCAGTGGAGTTCCTAAACGCTGAGGGGTTCCACTCACATGGCTACAGGAATTGCTCTTTGAGACGCCGAAGGGACATGTTCATTCTCTCGCCAACTGCCTCAGCCAAACTGGTCTCAGTTAATGAAACATGACATTCCCTCTCCTGCCTCCCCAAGATTTCCCTCCCCTGTGCAGTTCCCGTGACAACCTCAGGCAGCAGGAAGTCAATCTCTCCAGCCTGAGCTCTTGGGCCCGCCCTGCATTAGCGACTGGAACTGCCAGTTGCTGCATGTGTCGTGTCAGCCCATCTAGACTTAGTGCATGGAGACCTGGGATTGGAATCAACAGTCAGCATTCCCCATAACATCCTGTCGATTGCCCAACCCAGCACTGGTGAAAAGAGTGCTTCCTGTAATGCACACACAGGTCCTCGACTGAGCTCCCAGCAGGGCTCAGGCAGGCTAGGATTTCCATGCCCTGTAGCCAGCAACCGGCACAAGGGACTCAAACCTGTTGCCCTGCCAGCCCTTCCCGGGCAGGAATGTGCCTGAGGCCGGGCATTGCAGCTGCCCTGATGATGACGGTCTGCTGACACTCTGGTCTTCACCTCCAGGTTGCTCCATGATCTCGTCCCTGGATTGGGAAGCATAGCTACTTCCCCTGATGAGGTTCTGGATTTCAGTGACCTTGTTCTGAAAAGAACCAGCCTTTCTCTTCTCTCTGTACCTTAACCACCTGCCTTTGCTTGCCTCACTTCCAGCTCTCTCTCTTCCTTTCCTGTGTCATAATATGGATGATACTGATTTTTTAAAACCGTTTGATGCACTTTGCCCCTATCAATTAGAGATGGTGTAGGTGAATAAAACCAAGACTAAGCTTTTGTAGAATAAGATGAACAAATTAAATAGTGTCTAGTTTTATACAGGGGAAACCTGCCCAACTCTAGGTCTTCTCACAGACTGTAGAGTATTTTAGGGGTACTCAGACCTAGGGGTCTTCTCGGGAATAAATTTACTGAAGAACCCAGGGGTTGAGGGGAAACACAGCAAAAAATGTTATTAGCATCCATTTGTTCTTCATGGACAATCTGAGACTCTGCACCCTGCTAGGAAAGAACTCTATAAACTATTAAAATGACAAAGAACTTTAGTCATGATAAAGAAATAGAGTTTGCTTTAGCTAAATGGAAGACCATACAAATGTGAAACGACAGCTTGTGCTGATGAATGCCTTCAGTGGTTATAAAGATCAACTTACTGAAGATTAATAGAAGGGGAACACATAATATCTGGGCTTCCAGCTGTTGAGGAATGCTGAACTTACTGACATTGAAGATAAGCTTAGATAAAAGACATTCAGTCCAAATGGAGAGAAAATACTTTAAAATAAGGCTAATGCTAGTAACTAAATTAAGGCAGTAAATATATCTGTGGTTCCAGCCCATTTACTTTTATAGAGACTCCAGATCATAATAATGAACAGCAGATTATTAACCACAAAGTACCCTCTGCATCACACGGAATTTGAGCCACTCACTCTCCCACGTCAAAGAAATCCAGTTGTCCTGACAGAGAAGCTTTCACACCCTAGGTGGAAACTAATATCATATAAGGTGATTTTAGAAACATCAAGAGGTATGGTCTGTGTCCTCTCCCATTGAATCTGGAAGGGCTGGGGACTACTTCTGCTAACAGAGAATGGCCGAAGAGGCAATATATGCCCCTTCGGAACCAGATCATAAAAGGATGCAGCTGCCACCTGGTCATTTGGAATGTGTACCCTCCAGAGTTCCCTCCTGGGGTATGACCCCTCGGAAACCAGGCATTGGCTGGGAGGGGCCCAAGCCCTATGGAGAGGCCACACAGGGGTGCTCAGGTCAGCACCCCAGCTTTCATAACACCTCCGCCCAGGTACCAGATGTATAAATGAAGATGCCTCCAGGTGATTCCAGCATCCAGCATTGAAGTTACCTCCACCTGGCTGAGTCCTTCCAGCTGAGACCTCAGACCTGGTGGAGAAGAAATTAGCCCTTTCCTCTGCATCAGGTCTAACTTCCGGACCAAAGGGTCTGTGATCATAATGAAGTGGTTGTTAAATGCCATGAAATTTGGATAGTTGTTGTCAACTATCAGGAATATGAAACAATAGACAAAAATATGCCAGATGCAGGGAGACACATTTTGCTTTCAGAAAGCTTAGTCTTAGCAGAGGATAGAAGCCTCAGTGGGATAGAAGCTAAACAGGAAGGGTGGCGTCTCTGAATTCTAAGCTGTATTTGCCTTTCCTAGAAGCAGGTCTCTGGCTGAGTGACAGCCTCTGTGTCCATCTACAAAATAACAGTAGTACCAGCTTCACAGCTGGGGTGTGAAGCGTGAATCCCTGAAGGGCCTGTGGTGTGGTGAGCACTCTGCAAAAGCCAGCCATTGCTCTTGTCATCATTCATTGGGACACACTCACTCTGCAATGTCACGCTGCTGAAAGGGCTCCTGGGCTGGTCATATCACCAGGGCATTTCTGCTTCAGGAAAAGTAGATTCTGTAATGGGTTTGATTAGTAGATTTATGGTTTTATAATGAGTACAACAGCTTCCTTAAAAGCAGTTTTACAGTCTTTTCTGGGCATTGACCCACAGTTAAGAAATACATTTTCTATTGTGACCTAATACACATAAGCATCCACCTCCAGAAAACCATATTAAAATTTTCATGAAATAATACTTGTTCTTCCTATGTGCAGTGCACTCTATTATGTTCTATTTAATTCTTCAATGTGCACTAAATTGATTTCATAACCTGCTGAATGCTTCAAAATCTACAATTTGAAAAGCAATGCCATAAATAATAATGGTTGTATGGTTTCCTTGTCCTAAACGTTGCATTGCTTTTCCTTTTGTTTACCTAACTCTTCCCCTCTTTCCAGAAGTCACACCCTGCAGTTTACTGCCTCCCCATCCTGGTGAGCAGTCAGAACTGCAGCTGGACCTCTGGTGGGGGGCTGTGGGCAGCTGGCAGCGCACTCCCATGCTCCCCACCTGTCCTAACACTGGCCTGGCATGTAGCAGGTGTTGGACAGGGATTTTCGAGTTGATCTTAAAAGCGGAATATTAACTCCATTTTTTGCTTACGTTTTATGTGGTTTATGTGCTAAGCACTTAGTCTGTTCTCAGATGAGTTATAATTTGATGCTATTGTTGACAAAGATGCAATTTACGTGTCAGGAAGAAGAGATCTGTTGGCATCCCTTTCTCGGGTGTTCCAAGCAAATGTGCACCCAGTTCGAAATCCGTACCCTGGTCGTAATGCCTTTCTTGAAAGCTGTTTTCACTTTATAACCACAGGACATTTAAAATCAGATTCCAGAAAGTGCCTCGCCATAAAAATTTTACGCTGCCCATTGCCTCTTGCCAGCCTGGCCAGTCTTAACCTTGTGTCAGCGCCCATTACAAATAATGACCCCAGCATGTGTTTTGTTATGAGAGTCATTAACACAACCTCCCAATCTCGCTCTGCTTCCATGAAACAAACCATGCCTCTGCTACAGGGACTCAGTGGGTAGTGTTTTTTCTCTCTTTTGTTTGTTGTTGGTTTTTTCCTTCTGCAAAGTGCATGATCCACAATAAAAGGGGCAACTAGAAATTTCAGGGAAATGTAAATTAAAGATGCTGATCCTTCGGGGTATCTACATTTGGCTCACAGTAGAACTGCTCTTGAGGCCGCTGTATCAACAAAATGGATTGTATTTCCAGAGGGGTGTCCCACTTTAATTTCACTTTTCTGCAGGTAAAGGGAAAACCTTCTCTTCAAAGGGAGCCACGTGGTGGAGAAGAAAGAGGGCGGGGCTTTGCAGTCGCCCAGACTAGGGTTGTTGACTCACAGCACTGACATTCATTAGCTGAGCTCCTGGAAGTTCAGTTGCTTTAGCTCTCTGAGCCTCGATTCCCTCGGCTGTAATACAGGATTCAAGTTCATGTACAAGAGAGAAGCCCATGCAACACAGAGTGGTCAGAAGCCACTCCTTGCTCATGGGGGTGATGCGTGTTTTGTACTACGGCGTTCTTCCTTCCCGACCTGCACCGAAGAGGCCAGGACAGAAGCTGAGCCAAGGACAGCTCACTGCAGGCTGGCTGCTGATGGGCTTAACGGAAGTCATTAGACGGGGTGAGCGGGCCCAGTCAATTCTTTTTTTTTTCCCCCAATTCAATGGACTAAAAGCAGGCAGCACAGGATGCCTCTTGCAAGTAACTTGTTCTTTTTTTATTATTATTAAAGTATCACTGATATACAATCTTATGAAGGTTTCACATGAACAACATTGTAGTTTCAACATTCACCCATATTATCAAGTCCTCACCCCGCCATTGCAGTCACTGTCCATCAGTGTAGTAAGATGCCATGGAGTCATTACTGTATTCTCGGTGCTGTAGTGCCTTCCCCGTAACCTACCTATATTGTGAGGGCTAATTATAATGCCCTTCAATCCCCTTCTCCCTCCCTCCCCACAGCCTCTCCCTAACCCCTCCCCTTTGGTAACCACTAGTCCCTTCTTGGAGTCTGTGAGTCTGCTGCTGTTTTGTTCCTTCAGTTTTGCTTCATTGTTATACTCCACAAATGAGGGAAATCATTTGGTACTTGTCTTTCTCCACCTGGCTTATTTCACTGAGCATAATACCTTCTAGCTCCACCCATGTTGTTGCAAATGGTAGGATTTCTTTTCCTCTTATGGCTGAATAATACTCCATTGTGTATATGTACTACCTCTTCTTTATCCATTCATCTACTGATGGACACTTAGGTTGCTTCCATATCTTGGCTATTGTAAATAGTGCTGCGATAAACATAGGGGTGCATCTGTCTTTTCTGGCTGATTCATTTTTTAAAACAGCTTTATTCAAAGAAATGCCTACCCCAAAAGTCCAGCTTGTGGGTGTGGCATACGGAATAATGGCTCCCAAAGATACCATATCCTAGTCCCTGGAATCTGGAACTATGTTATGTTCCATGGCGAAAGGGACTTTGCAGATAGACTAAGTTAAGGCTCTTGAGATGGAGAAGATTATCCTGGATTATCTGGGTGGGCCCATGTAATCACAAGGGTTCTTATAAAGGGAGGCAGGAGGATCAGAGTCAGAGACGGACATGTGAGTGCAGAGAGTTCAGAGAAACGCAGCATGATCCAGAATTCAGAGCCAAGGATCACTGACAGCCTCTAGAATCTGGAGAAGGCAAGTAATTGATTTTTCTCTAGAGCCACAAGAGGGAAAGAGACCCTGCCAGTCCCTTGATTTTAGCCAGTAACGCCCATTTTTAAACTTTGGATGGTCAGAATGGTAAGATAATAAATTTGCGTTGTTTTAAGCCATGAATAGGTGGTAATTTGTTATAGCAGCAATGGGAAACTAAGCTCTGAATGGAGGAAGGGGATTGTTATGGGGAGGAAACACATAGGCTCAGTTGGGCTTCCAGAATGCTGACCACATTCTAGTTCCTGATTTGTGTGGTGGTGACATGGGTGTTCAATTTACAACTACATGTTCAATGTTAGAGGTATGCTATGTGTCTTTTTCTTTTTTCTTTTCTTTTCTTTTCTTTTTATAATTTATTTTGGTATCATTAAACTACAATTACATGTGCAATATTATGGTTATTAAACTACCCCCTTCATCAGGTCCCCC